>CM045719.1:0-625123 GCA_024712875.1 Inonotus hispidus | reverse complement strand
TTTTACGAAGCAGCTCGCCTGCTGGCTTGAGACCGCGACTTACGCCGTAAAGGCCGCATGCGAAATCTTGTAGAAAGTTCATTTTCATGTGCTTTTATAACGGTTCAGCCGGCGCTTGCCGTTCATATCTGCAAGAATAAGGCTCTCCTAGAGACTGGTGCTTTGAATTACTCTCAGAATAGACTGTAGGAAGATAAAGACTGTCTTGGCTCTTCATGCAAGTCTCTCCACGTGCACCTCGTGAGCAGACCGTTCTGACTCTAATATGTCTGAGTCTCTAACTCCACGACTAGAATGCGGGGGAAACGGGCATACACTATACTCATGCTTGTTGCTTATCTCAATCCCAATCATTATGTCCGGATAATTCGGAAAGGGTCTTGTAGATGAATAGATAAGTTTGACCCAATACGAGTTGAACCGTTCTGTCCGGCTCTGACTTCGTTCAATGGAAGACTTCACGCTGCGGTATCTTGCTTCAACGGCATTATACAGGCCTGCGCATATTTACGGAATCGGTTTCGCCATGCGGCTTGTTAGCAAGACGGAACACGTACGTACAGGCACATAACGTACACAAGATGTAACACGATGAGTTTAGCGCTATAATTCAAGGTACATTCTTCCCGCAGTCAGTGTCGATGAGTTCGCCGCTTTTTACGAATTGTTATAGCACGTGAGAAAGTGATTCTGGCGTTCTCAGCGGGGAACATGTGTTGGTTGGTTGGTAATGAGAATGCGTTCGTCATTCAAAGCTAGTGGCAATGCACTGATGAATATGATAAGGAGCGGGTTGCCTGATATATCATATCCATGTTATTCTTGATGTGCTAGCTCATGGAGGAGCTGTGAGGAAATTATTTACTGCGCTGTGGATTACGGTCTCGTGCGCTACCAAGATAAATGAACCCGCTCCGAGCCTACTCTCATGACGTCTCTGTCTGATATATTGATCCAATGGGCCGGTCTTTGTTACAGTGGCCGTTGCGATTCCCGAGTTAATCATTCAGAGTACACCTGACCCTCCCGCACGTCTGTCTGCGGCAAGCTCGGAAGCTGCATTATAATTCGGCCCCGTGGAGAACAACTGATGCGAAACCAGACCATGTCTTTTGGCTGTTGATCCTAAAATACATCTCGATATGACGGACTAGAAAGTTTTCGGAGGATATCGATGGATTATGGATCCGGCTGATCGGACGTTCTCAAGCATAGATGCATAAGAACACACCGATTATACCCGCTCAAGACTCTAGCTTCTCGCGTCGTGTGTACGCCGCAATGAACCGTGCAGAGTCGTGGACAGAGAAGCCGTTTAAGGAGGAGCGGGAGCCCCGAATGGCGATTTGTATTCTGATGGGGAACAATAAACCGATGTACCGGTGGACTTACGGCCCCCCGCTGAAACTTTCATGCGTTCCGAGTAAACATTGCTGTACTAGCCCAGGAGCTAGTCCTATGCTGTACGTAACGGATGTTTTGTTCATTCAAGGGGAGTAAGTCCGTGTATGGGCGCCTTACGGATGCAGGAGGGGACTAAGGCTTCATCTCCCCGATGGACTGTCATGAATTGACGCATGCATGTGTGGGGCCACGCATGTCCAGCAGCGTTTCTGTCTGAAGACAAAAGGAGTCATTAAGGGGTCTTTGGAGTCTATACGAAGCAATGAAGGCAAACTCCGCAGGACAGTGTGAACTTACTTGAGGCTCGTTATCCAACAAGCCACGATGTCCAGGGCTCTAGAAGCATTGGGCAGCGTTTCCTGTTTCATTTTGCAATACAGCTTCGGCATGACGGGATAGCGATAGAGGACACGCCGTCGATGCACCACTGAACGCCAAACTACTGGACATTAGCGGCCGACGGGGATCACTTGAGAAGCTCACTCGCTTATTATATCGCGAAATTCATCCTACCGGTCCCACTGGCAGGGACTCGCCTTTCCAGTCTTTGCCGGAGTCCCAAAGATGGGAGTGAAAATCTTTTGTAGCAAATGGGAGAACTTTTCCTCAGGGAAGGATTTGAAGTTAATGAATTATTCAACCAGTAATCAAAGTCAAAAGGGGGCTACCTTTAGTCACGAAGAAATGAGATCTTGGCACGTCGAGAGTCACTCGTTTCTCATGTCCTATTGGCGCTAAACTGAAGAGCTCCAGCCGTTCTCAAAGCGCCATACAGTCATACAGCCATAGGCCAATGGACCGGAGGTGTTGAGAAACGAAAGCTACCCCAATCTGCTTCCCTTCAAAAAATGTACGACACTGGGCGGCTTTTGTAACGCACTTTCAATTTTACGTGTATGAGAAGGAACATCACGTGTGTGTATCGTGGGACAGAGTTGGACCAAGTAGTTTCCGTCGTCCAGCCAGCACAGACTTTCAACTTACTTTACACTTCCCCACTATCTTGAGCACATAGACGACCTATGAAATGGCCAAAGGAGCTAATGGCGTCGTTTCAGGGGCTCATACGCTGGGCCATAATCCTAATTGCACGCATTACTGTTGGTATGCCACCGGTTTCGTTTCCGGTTGGTCGAACGGTGGCACCGAGAATATTTAGGGACCTCTTCTTCGGTCGCAGTCGCCGGCGGTATACTCCCCCCAAGAGAACACGCACAGTTGTATGAACTGACGGAGTTCCAAGCTTGTTACAAAATGAGGGTGTGTTATGTCTGTTTATTCATAAGAACACCGTTAGTAGTTTTCTGCTATGAATTGATTTACACTTATATTTCCAATTTCGTGAGGATCGGGGGCGAACAACTCTGACGAGTTTCTGAAGTCCAACCGCTTCATACTTGCTGCGTAGTTGATCTCAATTTTAATGAGTCAGTTTGACGTGTTACGAAGCACCGACTCCGAATTGTGGCCAGATCCCCGGACATGAAATCGAGACCCAGTTTATCCGCAGCGCGGCTCCAAGCTATGCGAATGTATGACTCGAGGTGTTCACATTCAATGGCGGGCATCGGATCGATCAACTGCCATGATATCCCTTCAGAGCATTTGGACATCCAAGGTAAGTAAACCGATTTGAAAGCGGCTACTCGTAACCTTTGTACTTTCAGTAGCATATCACTCTGATTAACTTGCCTGCGTGGAAACCATTAGAAGAGGGAGAGACTCGACGACCAGTAAGTCAGTTCAAATGGGATCTAGTGTGGGGAACTGTTTCGCACTTCAACGGATGCATATTCCTCCTAGCGATCCTCATTTGACCTTCTTCTATTCACCCGTTCTCGAGGCAAAAAGGTCCGGCAGCACGGCGTTATATCGACCAGGAAGGTTTAGCACTGTTGTGCCAAATGACGTTGTGCTAAACCAAGCCTTGTCAGAAACTATTAGTTGACACGCGCTGAGGAATCGCCCCAGGGGGCAACGGCTTTGCTTGACCAAGATTCGATGAGATTTCGCCGAATGGTCATTGCGTCGATAAATCGATCAGGATACATTTGGCCAATTATGTTTTCTCTAGTAGTATGCGGTCCTAACCGGCCATCGGACGGAACCAGAGACCCGGAACGCTGCAAACACGATTGCTCCCGTTCCTCCTTTTCCATTGCCTTCCAGCGCGTCCGATTGTTCGGATTTGCGAACTAAGAGACGACACATGGGTACATTGTGAGAGATTGTGAGGTCCCCGTCTATAACTCGGCACGCCCCGAGTGAATTCGATCAGGGCGAGCCTGGACGATCAAACGAACGGGAAGTTTGCATTCGAAGACTCCATGGCTTCGGCTTGAAAGACCGCCGGAATATCAGCATTGCGTTCTGGGCAACAGGTGAAAAGATACGAAGGCTCATTCGGAAACATAGCGCGCTCACGAATAATTCTCCTTGCAGCAAATGTTTCGGCGAGAGGGTCTGAGAGCCTACTGAGGAAATTCTAAGGAACGCTTCGACTGCATGCAGAGGCAGTGGTGTCTCAACTTGGCGCTTATCAGAAGCCACGCCTACGGCTCTCATCGGCGAACCCGGAATCAGGTATGAGAGTTCGACTCCACTCATCGCAATTTCAACGTGGAACTGCGCGGCGCTCGGGAATGAGACTATTGATGTCCGTCTATTCACTTTCGAGACTCGCAACCACGAACTGAACGTAATGGGAGGATATGTCAATAGAGACGGGGTCCAATCTAGTGAGCTCCAGATTTGCTACTGGAGATCATTAACCTTGCTTAAGTGCGAGTCCAGTAGGAGGGGTGCCTATATGCGGAAGCAAATCGTACGGTGCCATATATCGAACCAACATTTATATCGATAAGGCTTATTGAAGGAATGCGACCCGAACAGTTAGCGCTAATATTGCTGCGATGAAAGGCCCTCCAAGACGGGAGGACAAAGTGATACAGTATGAGTGCACAACACCAAGTCTGTGAGTTGAGCCACACATTAAGGGTTACGTGAAGGTGGAAGCTTCGCCGAAATACCGGCGAGGCAAGATATTGTAGCTAATTTTTCCGGTATCAGTAGGGAAGACAAGGAAGAAGCCGAGTAGAAATAAGATACGGAAGTATAGTTCAAGCGATATACTTCGTCCATCCACACATGATCTCAAAGAGTAGGCACTTCTACCTTTTATATGACTTACCGAGCTGCGTAAAGCTCAAATAAAGCTTGGGAGACAAATGGCTATATTTCGGAAGCAGTAGACATGCACCACGAGACAGGATGGACCGCGCTAGACTACACATGAATGCAAGGAGAGAGGAGTTTCCGAGTGATCTGATCTGATGTGGTGGTATCTCCAGTCCGCCGCGCGGATCGGGTACTTGGTATCACAGAATCAAATGATTTGTGGGCGCCACATTCAGGTTAAGGGAAACGGAAGTTTGGATTCAGTAATCCTTAAAATGGATAGGGGGGAAAGAAAGGAGCTGGGGTAATGCCCGTCATATACGTATAAGACAGCTCGACAGAAGGGAGTATTATGATTGAACTACCGGACCCAGATACAGCGGCTACGGGGACAAGCACTCTAAGTATGATTGGCGCACGTTGGGCGTTGCGGTGATGGCGACTTTCGATCATTTTCAAAAAAAGATCACGAAGAGACACGCGAACTCGCCACAATGCAAGACGACAGGTAGAGCTGCTGCCTCGCTTCGCTTCCGTTCAGTTCTATCCCGGAACAGTGTCGTATGCATATGCATATGCATTATCATGCCACGGTGTAGAGATTCGAAGCTCGAGTGTGTGGCCGTGCATCAGGTCACGATGTATCGTATCCGAGCGAGCAAGTGCACCAACGCGGGGGACTCGGGGGTGATTATAGATGAGAAAACTCAAAATCAAATGCCTCGAAGTGAGTGATTGTCAAGTGGGTTTGTTGATCGTTTGTCGAGTGCATGCGGCTCGGATGGTTCTCAGTCTGTTATGAACGGCAATGAGGGGAAAGACACGTATGTACTACTACCACGCACCGATTACATCAATACGCGGCGGCTAATGCAGGCAACGCATATGCCATGCTATCATGACGATGGACTGTTGTTTGATCTTTACAATCGCTACGCACACAGTACATCTGTTCCGTCCCAGTTGGTTGGCGCGTCTTTCAAGTTCCTTTTGACGCGTCCCATCCGCCACTGACTGGCAGTACTAGTGATGTGAGTCCGATGACAGTCCCTCTCTATCATCTGTCAACGGTTGGTGGTTGCAGGCGTCTCAGCTTCAGCATCTTTAACTTCTACAGTTGACATAACGTCTCACTTTCATTTTTCAAATGTGTACGCAAATTTAAGAATGAAGAAATGAAAATAAAAATAAAACCGTGATCTAATTTTAGACGGAGAATAAAAGCTCCGATCTGCAGTACTAGTACTGGTGTGCTGTGCTGTATGTAAGTAGAGATGCCGTCATCCGCTGATTCTAGAATCAAGCAGCAGAGTAAGAGCGATTCGAGACATCAACTCGTCTCGGTCCGCGCCGGGCCGCAGAATAGAAATCCGTAGGGCGTCCGTTTTTTTCTCTTATACTCTTGGGATTTGTTATTCAAATGCGAGACACAAAGAGAGGAATTTGAAAAGTGCGGGATTGCGAGTATGGGCGAAGTGACGGGATCAACGATATAGAGTTAGGGCGCTCCAAGCTCGCCGCGGTCGCGAATGTCGGAAAGAATATGTGTTGCCGAATCGATTTGTGCTTTTTTGTATTCGTGATGCCGAATAGTTCCAGATAGAAGTAAGAGAAATGGGTGAATGAATTAGGAGTGGATAGGAAATAGAAGTGGCGTTGAATCAAGTGAGGAGGTGCGCGTTCCTAGAGTGGCTTTTTTTACCTGTCAAAGGAATTTGTGAATCCTATTCAAATGGTCATTACAGATGTGAATTGAACCTGGTTATGGGTAAACCCAGGAAATTCCCCTTCGTGGCGTGCCCCTCAGCATTCTACGATCATAAATGAGATTTGTTTGATCTTTCTCCAATGGTGATCGTGTGAGATCGGACCTAACCTAGTGAGAAGTAAAAAAATATAGTCCATGAGACTATAGTAACTCAGTGTTCAGCGTCAAGAAAAAGATCAAGACAGAAAGAACTGTACTCGATAAACGATTAGTGAAGAGAAATGGGAGTCGAGAGTCAGGACACGAGGTAGATGATGGGCGTACTTTGCGTTTTACCATTTGCATTCCTTCCTTGCTTTGATGATTCTCGCCCAAAGTCGATCGCATCGTGCCTCGTGTATTCATCGCGAATGATTATGTACGTTGTGCATGGAAAGCTGGGCGGGTTACGATACACATATATCTGCATCTCCCCATCTCCCATCTCGATTCCAGACAGGATCGAAGTGGGATGAAATCAAATTCATTAATTAACTCGGGCGAGCGAAACTTTGAGCATGCATGAATTAATGTACCAGTAATTTTGCAATTTGCCGAGAGACAGTGCATACCCAGTGCCTAAACAAGAGATCAAAGATCAGGACGCCATCGATATTAGCTTTAGGAGGACTATGAATTAGCATACGCGGAATTGATACGTGCACCGCAGGAAAAGGTTACAAACATTAATTTATGTACGTTGTAGGGATGACGGCTTGGTGGCGCCCTGACGCCCCAGATGCAGTAATGCCCGAGCAGACCAGGAGCGTAATCCCGATCAGTTACCGAGCTATTTGGAGGCTCAAGCCTCAAGTAGAAGTCCTACCGCATTCGGTTTAGTAGAGCATCCACGCTCACACGAGGATAATGCACATTTGGGAGTACGGGCACGTAACGACCTAGACACAGACGGGCGTTTGGCCATTCTAGCATTAGCCCGTTATTTCGTCACAATAAGTATAGAAACGGAAGTGACTTTTCCGCCTAGAGTTGGGCTCGGACGTTGAGAAGATAGAAGGCGAAGTGAGTACTTAGATCGGAGAAGCAGTGCAATGTCGTAACGAAATTAAGGGAGTTCGTGAAGGTGCATCCTGTAGATGGTCGAGAGCTAGAAATGGTGGACATCTGCGGGGAAGGTGTAGCGCCGAGAGGACGAAGATTTAAGTTGCAGAGACGACCAAGGACCTGGTCCTGCCTGATAAGCCAATAATGGAAGTCGATGGCTCGGCGAACGGGAAGCAGATGAATAGTGCCCAGAGACAAGAAACTATGATTCGGAATCCATTTAGGCCAGAAGATGGGAAGGCGAGAAGATGGGAAGATGGGATGAGAAGAAAGAGCAAGGAGAGAAGAGAGAGGCTCGGATACGCTCATTCCCAATTGGGTTATTGCGGGAGGTCCGAAAATGGAATAAAGTTCTTACGCTTCGAAGCTGTCGGGACGGCACTGTGTATGTTTATCTCGCTGAGCCACCCACGGCATGGACTGTTCATGTCCATGCAGTTACGGTATGCGGCATGCATCTTCATCCCACTGACCTGATGTCTTGATCAGATCTCGTCATCGCGAATGACGGCGGACGGTGGCACTGATACCCTGGACTCCTGACTCCTGAGCAGCGGGAACTATACCATATACAATGGATAAAGATAGCGGCGGGAAAGGGTGTGGATGATATTGATGGGCGGGATCACACGCTCGGCAGGGTGAGGAGAAGAACGAACGAACGATAGAGTAGACTTTGAGTGCACGAGGCGTGTGTGGCATTGGCGCGGTGAAGACGTCGAGAGGGGGGATGTGAGACGGCCGAGGACAAGGTGAGTGGACAAGTCTCCATATTCTCATTGATTGAATGCAGCTAAACTTCCGTCATCATCTCGCATTTTCCACGACCAATGCCCATCTAAATCTGCATCTTGCCTCGCATCTGTTGAGATCTCTTCGTCCTTTTTCTCCGTGCGGTGCATAACGTTACAACTCAGGGTCGACGACGATCAAATTCAACTCAACTCACTTCCTACTCTCCTCCTTTGCCCTATTTAGGGAAGCCAGCCTTTTCTGAAATATTCATTTATATTATTCCCTGCTCCCTATAAAGTCTCCAACTCACAACCGCATATAATCTTTCCCCCCCAATCACTATGTCCGCTTCCCCTTCCTACTCCGCGACAATTTCTCAGACTCCTTCATCCGGTTTCCGCTTGCGTCCAGTTCGCCAATTACACTCCGTGTCACCCTCCCCTCCACCATCTTCCGTATATGGTGCGGATGTTACATCTCCGAGTTCGGCGCGTATGCCGCCGCCGCCGCCTATGCATATTCAGCACCAGGATACACAAGCACTTCCTTCCCTTAGTCTGTCCCCTACCAGCCCGAACGAACTATCAAGGCCTTGGTCACCACCAGCCGGAGTTCGAGGTACGTTGTATTCAATCCTATTATCACAATTGATTTAACGGGATGGTTCGCTACGCAAATAGAAATAGATGCAGCCCCTCCACTGCGTCGTACCGGTGTGCCCGTGCTGACGGGACACGAACTTATGGCGCTCTTCCCTCCGCGCTCTCCTAATTGGCCGCCAACATGTGCGGCCCCATCGAACTCTGCACCCGCCTCTGGTTCAGCCACGAGCAGTGCTCCTGCACCAGTCACAGTTCCCACAAGCGGCTGGTTCATCAAGGAGGAGCGGAAGTTCTTTGCGAAGGGAGGCAAAGAAATAACGAACTTGAAGGGGGAAGAGATCCTTGGGCTCGGTCCCAGTGGGAGTGGAAGTTTGAGTGCTAGTTCGGGATCAACGTCTGGGTCGACGGGGATGAAGAGGGAGAGGGAAAGTGAGGGAGATCGAGAAGTCCTAGGTGCAAAGCGTTCGCCTCCTGTCCATCATCCTGGGCCTGTTTCTTCGGTGCCGGCTCCAGTTGCGTCTTCTTCATCTTTCCACGCAAACCCTCCTCCGACTATTCCTTTGAATCAGCCCTCCCACACCCGATCTCATTCGGCGTCTCACGCTCAAGGTCAAGCTCAAACTCAGCAGCCATTCCTCACTCTCGTACAGCCGCAAGCTCCCTATCGCCACCCCCCTCCGCCACCACCTCGGGATAGAAGCCCAGCGAGAGAGCGCGAAAGAAGAAGAGATTCGGATAACGATGTTCACATGCATTCTGTCGGAACGCCGCCTATGATTCCACCTAACCAGCAGCTGGGAAGAAATAGTTATGGGCCTGTACCCGTTCCGGAACACGGTCCCGTACATTCTTCGCCCCCTCCGCCTCCGATGCATCAAGGCTATAGCCATGGCCACGCGAGGGGCTCCTCGTATGGAACTACTCCATTACCGGGTGCCGTGCCGGCGTCTCAGCAACAACAGCACCACCAATATACGTATACGTATTCTTCACCTTCCCCGTCTGCACATCACCCACCCCCGCATCCACACTCCCAACCAGTCCCACCTCACATGCGTGGATCGTACACACATCCTCCTCCTCCTCCACCGCCACCCGCTGGTACATCAAGAGGGACACCTTCGTACAGTGTTCAACCCCCTTCCCATTCTGATTCAATCCCTCCACCCGCTGCACCTCAAACACAAGGTCCTCCATTAAATTCTGTGCACCCAGTATATAGTGCAGTGCCGCCTTCTTCAGCCCAACATCCATCACTTCATCCACCGCGTCATCAACAAAGCTACTCAGTCTCCCCACCCTCTCATACTCAACCCGTCTATATGCCAGATGCTTACGCCCGAGATCGCGAGCGGGGGCAAGACAGGGGCCGTGAAGCCTATCCGAGCCCTTCACCAAGTCGAAATGGCCGTTCTTCACATCCTAATGTCGATCCAGGTGTGCACGGCAGTGGCTACACGGAAGGATTTGCAGGCGGGAGTGCTTACATCCCTGGTGGCAGTGAACGGAGACGAGCCGGCAAGCATACCCGGCGTGTTGTAGTAAAGGCTTAGTGTGGGGCGTTTCTTTTGTCTTTCTTTCGAACTGCATAGTATCTCGATTTTCTCGCCTTGTTCCTCATCTGCCTTAGTGACTCGTTTCGTTTACTCGATTCTTTCTCTTTACAATACTCTCGCCCCATATCTAATTCATTTATCTGGCTTTTCAACCCGATTCGTGTGGTGCACGCATAAGTCAATCAATTCAACAAGACAATACTAAACAGTCAGTTCTCTCATTCAGATTGATCTGATATGCCATCTGAGTGATGACCAAGGTAATACTGGAAAATGAAAGGAATGGAGAGATTGGAATAAAACGAACGACCAAATCGACCAAATGCTGCTGGTATAAGTGAACGTGACCATCACGTGAGCTTCTATATCGGATAGTATGAGTCTGATTTCCATTGCAGCGTACGCATCTATCTTCCCACTTTCATCTACTACCATCGCATCCATGCAGATCGCAGCGGCTACGGATTGAGTATCCCCTGCCGTCGGTGGGCCGGAGAATTAAACTAATTACGGTTAACGCCATGTCCCTTCTCCCGTAGGATCTCGTCTGCTAGTAGTAATTGCTTCTGAATTCCGTCAACCTGCTCCCACTAACGGGAATACGGCGACTGATCCTGGAACTTGGCGAAACGGGAGAATGCAGAATGGAGACAGCGTGTTCAAATACCAAGCTCTCCGATTTGTACGTATTCAAAAGTTTGCCACCGGTGTCATTTCAGGATGGGTTAGATGTGCACGTTCAAATTCGTACATAATTCTCCATCCCGTCCCGTCTAGTAGCTCCGTGATCCATTACGACGTTGCTTAGTACGTTTTGTGAGCTTGCTTGTTGTCTATGCTATGCGAGCGCTCGCTCCTCCCATATCGTGTAGGAGTTCTTGAATGGATCCGCAAGGTAGTACAAGTGACCCTCCTTTGCTGCTCCGTACATCAGATCTTGGCCACGAGAATATGGGCGGATCTGCTTTGATCTAGTCTGTCGTTGCATTTTCCATTTTCCAATTAACTTTCCCCTTGCTATGGTGATTAGACTATAGACCGCAATGATTGGAGGTTCAGACGGCGTGTACGATTCGTTCCCCGTTTATTCCGGCCTATCTCATGGGAAGAACCAGAAGATTTCGGAAGAAAGGATGTTCATGGATGAATGTACGTACGATACGTACATTCTCGGCTCATATCTTGTGCCTACGAGTCCTAGCGAGGTGCTTTACTCATGTTAGCGGCGCCCGGTCTTCTCGCGGTTTGGAGGCCAAGGTTGGGTTCGTGTTCACCATCGGAGTCGGAGTTGATTATACCCGCAATGTTTCCGATACTCTCTCGGCAAAACATCTACAATGACGGCGTTCACAGATCTTGTAAAGTGCTATTTCCGTTTCCGTCAATTTCAACAGTCGCTAATGACTCTATGAAATGAATTGCAGCACGCTTTCGAAATCTTGTTGAAGTGAAAGAGTGGCTGACGTCAGTTCCTGGGACGTGGCTCATGCAATAATGTACCTGTAACTCTGGCCTGCAGTCGGGACTTCCCTGTCAACGTCCCGCTATTACTTGCTGCTTATGAACTTCAATAATGCGTGAGTACCCGTGGGCTACAATACTCCATAAGCCTTCAGTCTTCCTTCTGTTCTAGAGGACCCGTAATGCTGCCGAGAGGAGAACCGGTCGCAATACGTGGGGATTTACTAATAACAGGTATTACTAACCACGACCGTCATACTTATGATCATCTCTGGTAAGATTGGGTACACGATAGAACACGGAGAGCATGAGCGGCCGGGAGCTTCGTTCGCCTTATTAGCTCAGAGGCTGTTGCAAGGTACTTTTCCCGACAGAATCCGTCACAGCTGAGCTAATTGCTGCAACCTTCTTGACTTTTTCCACACAGTAATGCTTAGGATTAACCGAAGGAACGGATTTTATGCTCGGCATACGGCATATGTTGATGCAGCAGAAGCGTCTACTGTTCACCAGGCGTACATATTTCCTCGGATTCTCGTGCTTAAGAGCGTCTTGCCTCCGGTCCGTTCTTCACGGCGCGGTGCTATCTCTGTCCTACAACAACATTGCTGGATGGGCGGATGGACACCTGTCGCGTGTGCACCTCGCCCCACGCCCCTGCGCCAAAATCCTGGATGACAAGCTCACGACTATCGCCAAGGTCGGGTGCACAAAATTAACCTGTAACATGTCCCACCCACCAATGTCGTCAGCGTCGCGAACATAACGATGCGGTACGTTCCCAGAATTCTCATATCTTCTATCATTCTATCATTCGTCACTCGCCCGCTTGCGGCTCGTCCAATGGAGAAGAAATGGCCGTTGCTACATGCTGTCGCGTTTCTCCCGCTGCTTCCTCGTTACGTTGACCCTGCACAGGCAATATCACGAGGAACACATGCAAGAAGCAAAGAAGCAAGGGCAGATTACATGAACCCGCTGAACCCGCGACGGAGCGAGGTGAGGCGTGCAGAATGTGGTTCGCATAGATTCGGGTATTCTTATGCGTAATTGCATTCTTGCCTTTTTCGCGCAGATCAGCTATCCCGCGGAACGGTCATGGTTTGTGAGTGTGCCTCCCCCACCTCCCCCTGGAGGAATGCTTAATGATTATCGCTCACGCTTTTGGGTTTGTAGGATGCCTGTCCTTCACCTGATTCCCGCGCCCCGCGCTGTTCGAATCGTGGTGTGGTGATGGAGGATATCAGACGGGAGAAGTTCAAGCCTAGGGATGTCGTAAACAGGTACGTTGCCGCCCACTTCACTCCGTACATGCTGGAATGAAGAGAAAATGAGAAGCAAGTCCGTTCTGTGTCATTCTAGGTCCGTGTGGCGGCAATTCATATAGCAAGAAATCGAAAACTTTGGCGCGGTATTTTTGAATTGTTGTCACAACTGAGTTGGAGGGGCGAATGAGTCTCGCGTCGCGAAAAAAGGTAAAAAAACTGTGAATGCGGGATGGTCGTAATTCTTGATTGCTTCCATGCAGGGTTCGCGTTGTTTCGCGCTTGTGTGGAATCAATGTGGATTAGTCTAGATTGCGATCTGAGATGTCCGGCGAACCATCCGTGCGTGGCCTAATTGTAAGGTGGCTGCCGTTATTGTTTGTTTCGGCCGCACACCTGCCTATCTCTGCACATGCTCTTCGGCCATGCATCGCGAGCAAATCTGGTGGCCCATCACGCTGCGGGGGTGCGGGACAAGTTTAATCCCCTTGCCCGTTCTTGGTACTTGGAATAACAAGTTCGTGCCCAAGGATAGCGCCGGCAAAGCACGAAGATGCGGATATAGAATTATTGATGGGGGTGATGCATCATCTGTGTCTGCGGTCGCAGGCGTTTCCCATCAATTCCAACGCATCTATTCGTTTTCGGAACCAAATGTACTCAGCGGCGCTTGTAGGGCAGGCTTCTGGCCTCGTTGCACCCACCTTTCCAGGTCTGGTCAGGTCAGCGGATCTACAGTCCTTGATTGATACTTTGCCGAAGCTCAGCAGTACTAGTTGCAGGGGCAGGGAAGAACCTGAAAGTCGGCGATTCGTCCCGTTGCAAAGCAATCAAGATGGTATATGAACAGGCTGCGCGAACCTATACGATAATGGCGCCCGTGCCTTGATTCTCTTTCAATCGCTGATCATCATCGTGATCGTCCAGGTATTGATTGAGTTCAGGACTTAGAAGTTTGGCCTTCGCCGGTATGCCGGCAACATAAGCGCTGAACAATTTCGGAGTTGTTTTTCGGAGTTGCGGGATTTGAACTTTCTTATCTCTTCCATCTGGGTTTATACCCCCCTTGGACAGTGTACCACAGTCGTTCAGCTGGGAACGCGCGGCGAGGGCGAGGGACTTGGCCACCATGGAATCAATTCTCGGTACGTCATTCCGCTAAAATACTTATCTTAATTCAGTTATTCAATTGATTGAGATATTAGTAGTAACGTACGACCACATTGAGATCACACACTATCCATGGCGCGTGTTTCTGAAGCACAGCCAGTGTGAGTTGCGAGAGAGAGAGCGACGAAACGAAAAGCCGATGAATTCCACTCTGGCTTCCCGCCTTATCTCGGATATCATCAATCCGACGAGAACGAGAAAGAAGAAAGAGGAAGTTTCTCACATTTCTTAGTTCCTCTTCTATTCTGATTTCAGTTGGGTGTTCCTTCCCCTTTCATTGCGGAGTTAGTTGTTCGGCGTCTGGGCGTACTGCGACGTACATGTGCTCGCGAACGATAAACCTTGAGCTGTTGACGTGATACAGCTGCACGGTCCGAAATGCATCTACCTTTAGTCCGAGGTACCTATCTTCGGAACTTGGAATCGTCGGAACAATACCACTAGCCGCTCCGAACGATTCTTAGTAGCTCGTCTCGTAACTGGAGATGGCGCTTCGATATCTCGCCACTGGTCACCGGTACTCCTATTTGTAGGATGGCGCAGAGCAGGAGAGTTCTGTATCTGTAGTTGTGTATGAAGCTACCCGAATATACGACAAGAATGAAGAAGCGTCGGCCGATTTGCTGCTAAGGCTGATTAGTAGCGGTAATCGGGATGTTTCCATCCTCAGGCTCGTTCTCACTTCCCTGGATTTCGCTCGTCTCTGCGCACACGACCGTGAAATCACCTGACTCCATCCTCACACATTTTGCAGCAACCATCACCCAAAACGACGTTATTGGAGATGCCGTTACTCAGGTTCGTTCTGTTCCCTTTCGTACACGCCTCACACCGCGACCGACTGGATATGAAATTGTGTTTAACGTTACCCAATGTTGCTTCTAGAGCCAATGATTAGGCCATGATGTTAGGCGGTCCGAACGGAAGAGCATTGACGTACAACCTTGCTTTCGTTTTACGCTTTGACGGAGAGGCTTGCTTGGTTTCGGACACGCTGTAATTGATGATATACGGTATCGCGCAAACGCTAGTGCCTCTCAAATTCGGCCGTTTCTCGCACATAGCGTCTGGTTGCTTGGGCGCATCACTCTGGTACGTACTTATTTCGCATAACGTACTCCGAAGGGAATCCATACGCCTCGGGCGCGGCTAGTGGTACCGCTCAACGACCTATCCGGCCCGCTTTGAGAGTGTCGTATTTTTAACCACGACTATTCTAGACAGTTGCAAATTAAGACATGGCAATCTGTACCCATTATGGCTGGAAGTTCGGAATCTCACGAAGCAAAACAGAACATCTTCCTTCATAATAGTTCTGTTTTGACAGGCCACTCGTAACCCGAGACGTACGAAGAAATTAAACATCCTTGCTCCGGATCCCGATCGAACGTCGAGAACCACACGCGACGGGCCTCGTTCCCACAAACCCTATCATTGACCCAATAAAAGCTGCTTTACGGTAGCTCATTAGGGTTGCGAGTGAAATGAGGAGCAAAGAATAACGTGAATGTGCGTCCGGATCAGGTACTTTGCTTACTTGCAATGCACATCAAACTTGCGGATGAATAGCAGGGTAGAGGTGGGGTGGAGATGGTACCTTGCCTTCCGGAAATACACCTCACTTTGGTACTGTGGCTGTTACAGTGGTGTACGTATATACACCCAATTTAAGCAGTGATTGACCCGCCTGATGAAAATCGGGCGTCATACCGACAAAAAACGCGCCACGACTAACCTTTCTATGACCAATGACAATTAGCAGTGTCGTAAACAGGCTTTAGGCGTGTGTCCTCCCTCGCTTATGAATTTAATGTCCCCCCGTGCGCCCATTTAGAAGTCCTCGTTTTCAGCGCTTGAGATGTTGTGGCGTTCGGGTAATTCCTTCAGGGGTAGGAGAAGGTATGCAAGGACGCGAGAAAGGTGCCATAGAAATGTTAGACGAGGCGAGGACCTGCCGGCATTATTGCAAGAATTTAAGTAGCAGGATGTGAAGGGGCGAACGGAAACACTCCCATGCTTACCACACTGATAACTATAACTGGCACTTCATCTCAGGGTGATGTAATCAAGTCAACAACCGGACTTACGACAAGTGGTAACTTTTGGGATTCAACGGAAACTTTTGTCAAGTAGAATACTCTCCATGGTCATTTCGCGGGAGATGGGGGGCTTCTCATGACGTATACGAGTAAGTGTGGATACAAACGGATAATTCTTGTCTAGAGTAAGACCCACTTTTTTCACGAGGAGGGAGGCTTGAAACGCCCTTCTTCCTTTTTCAAAACGCGTTGGTGAAGAGGGACCACTGGAGAAGCTGGATCTTCTTGATTTGGACGGCGGCAAAACTCAGTCTTCCAATTCGTCCTTGGAAGCTCAGATCTCGACAGAATATGAGCGGGGGGAGATAGGGCCATGGAAAACTTCGTGAAGTTGAAAATGGTAGACTTCATACTTGTACATTACTCTGTTATCGTAATATCGTGCTGAGCCGGTGCATGATGACCAAACGAATACTCCAATGCACCGAAAAATTAGTGTCGAGATGCTACTAACTTGAAGTGGAAAGTCCAGGCTCTGTCTTTACCTGCTGCTGCTTCCTCCTCTTCGGCACCTGTTGCTGGATATCGGGGGTACTCGTAATCGAATAGCGTTCAGAGCCCGCTTTCTTCCCCGCAGACTTTGAGTTAGCTTCGTATGATTCTGCTTCTGCACGTTCATGTTCACGCTCTCGCTTCTTGCTCCTTTTCCCGACAGCGCTTGAAGCAGCGGGAGAATCAACTCCTGTGGGGCGAAGGAAGCTCAAAGGGCTCTTCCCGAGACTACTGCTGTTCATGGTCTTCCCGGTCTCTGGGGGAGACTGAAGTTGCGGTTTGACTTCGCCAGCCGTCACGCCGGAAACCTTCATCCTCTCCTCCTTCCCTTTCAACCTGCGTATCTGGCGAATGTCCATTCCGACGGCTGCGGAACTTCCCTCTGAGATCATTGCTAATACGGGAACGTCCGATACAGAAGGCTCTCCGATAGGCGGGCCACCTACACCACTGTTGAGAGCAGCCAACCTTGCTGCGGTGCGTTTTCCTGTCAGAGGTCCTCCGGCAGACCGGGGCTTCTTACGCTCCTTCAAGGGTGCTCCAATAGGCTTTAGATCTGCGGCGTTGGCCTCCTGTTTGATATTTTCAATTGCATCTTCCCCAGCGGGGGTATCTGAAGAAGTCGACTGAATGAAACCGGAATTTCGGTGGCATCAGCCTTCCATGATCGTTAGTTTTTGGTTCCTCAGACAGAGAACTTACATGGGGCTCAACCTCTCTCCCTTTGGAAAAGGTTCGACGACCGCTGATTCTTGTTGAGGTGGCAACTCCATCCGGAGCCTCTTCGTTTGCTGATGAACCGCTGTTCTGGAGAGAAGGAAACAGGAATGGTAAATATGATGTTTCTTGGACGACTGTCCGACTAAATGCAAAGACTCAGAGTTTGTAAGAGTCTCAAGTAGCGAGTAGGCGACCACTTACTCCGTTCCAGTTTTCGAATTTGATGCTAGACCCAATGCCTCCCTGATTTCCTTTGAGACTTCCCATTCTGCCTCGTCCTTCACCTTGGCACGTTCCAGCTCAATTGCGGCTTGTTGTTTAGCTCGCTGTGCATTTTGCATAAACCGCAAGCTCAGAGTGCTATTGCTGAGTGTTCTGCCCGTTGACATGATGGTTCCCCTATGCGTTTACCGCAAAACGGACGCAGATGGCTTAAATTTCAGTCCAAAGTCCCGTGTAGTAAGCAGATGACATTCATCTCATGGTTGTTTCGCATACCGTTCACGATGTAATGGGCAATGAAGAGTTGCTGTTGGTGTTAGCGGAAAGAAGTCGCCGGAAGCAAAAAAGTAAATAAAAGGGAAAATTGGAATGGATGGACAGGGGGTCAGGCCAAACAAGACCAAATATTGCTCAGGATGACTCTGATCTGACTTGTGGCGAACATGTTCCCTGGCCAATCACTCTCATCGACCTGCCCTATCCAAGAGCAGTATTTAGTACGTTAATAGCGATTTAATCCGCCTTTGCATCGCTAATTTGATCTACTTTCTCAGAACGTGTCATCCACACGACATCCGAAAATTTTCTTGAGAAATGAGCAAGCCTCAGTTCTATCTGTCGGAGTGTGCGCAGGCGGCATCGAAGTCGCCCATGTGTTTCAAGCTCGGCGCGGTGATGGTTAAGGGCGGAAAGGTTATCTCGACTGGGTACAATCATCATCGACCGCATTATGATGGCGCGGAGGTGCAGCGACACGGCCATAGGAAGCCTGTCTCTATGCACGCTGAAATGCACGCTATCTTCAGTCTCACGGGCATGTCTCCTTCCTTCAGGAAGCAGGTTCAAGGGGCCGAGCGGCGCGTGCCACAACGCACACCTCCATTGCCTCCATGTCGGAAACGAGCAGGAGGAGCAGGAGCACCTCAGCAGCGGGAAAGAGAGGAGCAACGGGCGCCGATCCCCAAAGGGTTTGCCGCCCGTGAGAGGAGACTTTCAGGGGCCTATGAAACGTACGCAGAAGTCGAGAGCCGGGAAGAAGCAGGTGAAGCGAACGACGTCGATCTCCAGCTCGAGTGGTCGCCGTACTCGCGGGAGTGGATCGAAGGATCCAACGCCACCGTCGAGCGAAAGCAATGGCGGCAGCAGTGCAGAAGCGAGTGGCAGCGAGGATGGAAAGGAAACTCCTGTCCGATCGTCCTTGCCTGAAGTTCCTTCGCCTCTTGGTCTTGGAAATAGATGGCTTCGATGGGATTCGCGGCGTCGTGACTCAAGAATGAACGGGGCGGACCTCTACGTCGCAAGGGTAACGAAGAATGGCTGTGGAAATGCAAGACCTTGCTGGAGATGTTTGGAATGGTGTCGATGGGCTGGGATTAAGCGGATTTTTCACTGGAATGAGGAGTTGGGTCACTTTGATGTGGTCAAGGTGAACAGCTCTTCGACGGATCAGTACCAGACACACGCTGATCACCGTCTGTTCGCTGGTCTTGTAAGTTCATGAAACTTTTCATCTGACCTGGGCGCGTTATCTTACGAATCCACTTTTTCTGCAGGGTTGGTGATATTTATTTATTTCTTGCTGTTGTTGTGCTTTACCGGTGTACTTCTTTTATCTTTCATTTCCGCTTTCTGATGACCCGTTCTATTTTTTTCTCATTCCTACGGAGGCATCGGTGTCAGCTCCTTTCATCCGGTTTTCCGTTCTCCTTACGCTTCGAATTTCAATTACAACTGCATCAGACTGCACGATCGTGAATTCATCCCAGTATTCGCTCTCCATCCGATACCTTACGGGTGGCTGAGTTACTAATACGGGAAAGAATGAGCGCCACTCGCTGAGGCATCTATTTAGCAGCGACCTAATTTTTCATGGCCGGTGGCTTTATTCCATGCCTAACAAGCATGATCATCATCATCCCATTGCCGTCAAGCGGGGCTATGCTGATCGAGCGCGGCGCATACCAAACGGTTCCATAAGATGGGATGTCTGGCTGGATCTCGTTTCGTCTCTACACCGGGAATGATTCGGCAGGAAAATTTTCGAGTGCAACGTTCGCCCGTTGTCGGATCGGGGAACCCGGTTATGATGTGGTTACCTGCATGCGGTAGCGCATAAGAGGTGAAACGGATCCAGTTATGGCTCATAAGTGCGATCTGACGTTCTCCGCGTCTAGGTCTGAGTAAGGAGCATGGGGCCCGGGCCATTCTGCGAGGAGGGGAACCGGGCAAGGAGTTGATATTCACTCTCTTCAATCAATGAGATTTCCCTGTCCATCCGAAGCAAGCTACTATGCGATTTTACATGCTCCCCACCTTGGTTTCTTGCGTCCCCTAATATGGGTCGTCGAGGTTTTTCTGGTGGGGAAGAATATTACTCCCTTGGCACAGAAAATCGGGCGGTGGCATGTGTACTGTCTGCTACCGCCTTATCAGCGTGTCGAACACTTCTGTCTGTTAATGAGAACTTCGCGGAGGACTTTGCGTGGTGATCGCAGCCTGCGAATGTATGTTCCTTACGTTCTCGACGGACGTTTAGGTTAGAAGACCGTTGTTACAACGTTTCCTATTCGTCCGACCAAACCTAATGCCAAAGTGGTTATTGTCGGAGTACCTTTGGATACCGCGGATAGTTTACGAGATGCGATTCGGCAAAGCGGATATCGGATGAGTATGTTTTGCGCTTGTCCTTCACGACGGAAAGCTCGCCTGGGATTACCCTACTTGAACCACTTTATCGGTCAATGTCCGTCTGTGTGGTTCCACAATGCTCTAACCACGATGGTGAGAGTAGCGGGCTGTTACAGCGTGTTAGTGGCTTTTCGTAACGCTGACAATGGACCGGGTTGAGCTACTGGGTCGGCCGCCATGAGGATGAGTGACTTGCCCGATTGGTGCCTCTGGACAGCTTCCATGCGGTCTGCGGCTCATTCGGCGTTGCTCTGCAGACGAGTACGTCGCCGCAGGGGGGAGGGGGGAGGGTCCCTGCGACAATGGAGATATGATCTTCAAGCATGCTGCCCGTTGAGTCCGTTACACCGGCCCGCCAGAGATTACAGAGGCCCCAACATCCTTACGAAACCCCTCTCGCTTACACTGACGGGCGGAACAAGGACTCATTACTCCTTGCTTCTCTTCATAAACATGCAGTAATTACCTACAAGAACCGGTCAGTTATTCTACTTTGAACCTATCTGCTGACTGCGACACAGCTGATCTTAGGGACATGCTCATCGGGAAACCAAGCGCGGCTGAACCAGTCGGGTAAACTGGTAACTCATGAGGGGGATACGCTGTATGTACGTACATACGGTCCACGAATAATCTACATATTGCAAGAAGGGAGTGGCGTGCCTATACATGGTGTTTATTTTTGGAGCAGCAACGCTCTGTTACTAAAGTTAAGAATTTGCAATTGAGAAACCTACCCGCTGCAAAGTTGCGAATGGGCGGAAAGCCGTTAGTCTAGAGTCCCTGATCCGCGAAAAGTGCATCCGGAAAGTGCCCACCCGACGCTCCAAAACCTACAAAGCGGGACCGAGTCGGAAATTTTCAGGGACGAGAGCAGTGTAAAAGTCCGAGCAGTGACGGGTTCTTGCTCTTACTCCTGTGTTGCTAAACGAAAGTAGAGTGATGGAAACAAGATATATAGATATATCAGAAGAAGATTCTTATTATGCCGGAGTAGCGCAATGGCAGCGCGTAGCTTTCCTAAGGCTAAGGCTGTGGGTTCGAGTCCCACCTTCGGTTCTGAATGTCTTCTCAAATAATTTTTTCTTTTATTTAGAAATCATTTTCGCACGTTGTTGCGAGCAGGAAAAGGTAATCTTTCCTTACCTACCGCCCAAGTTCATTGAGTTTGAGTTTTCTTGTGCCGAAGATGGCACTTCACTAATCCAGCTGCTTGCGTCGTTTGTAGTATCTAATTTGCTCTTACTCGTTGAAGTACTGATGTGCTTGTTGATTGCACTCCATAATTCGCTAATCCTGCAGAATCATCGTGGACACTTTGGAGTCTACTTTGCTTGGCAACCTGAGTCGAACCCGGAGACTATGACACGGGCAGAAGTTAATGGATTGTTATTACGTTGAGTCATTTCAGGCCATCTGGCTATCATCGACACCATCAGTGCATCGCGTATTCTCATGACTGACCACTCTCTCTCACCTAGGAAACTACCATGGTAGCTTGCGGAAGAGCTCCTCAATCTCAATCTACTTTCTCTCTCAGTAGTCTGCCAGAGGAAGTCCTTCTGCGTACCTTTGAAATTCGAGATTGCTGTCGAGTGTGGTCTTGGTTCGCACGGGTTTGTGATTCCGGCTCTGTCGGTCGACTGCTCCTGTTGTGCTTAGCTGGGTGTGATCGTCGTGGCGCCGACTCGTGCTGACAACGAAATAAGTTCTGGATGAGTGTTTCTGTTTCTTTGGTGTCACCCCCCGGCCGTGGTCGTGTGGGTCGGTGAGTCCTTTCAGTACTCGTGGGGTGGGAAGGAGATGGGGATGGTGATGCTCTTGAGGTGTTTATTCGTCGTTCTGGGGAGACGTTACCGCTTTCTTTTGCTTTGAACTATGGTGATTGGATAATCCTGCGCGGCCGTGGACGGTTTCTTCAGATTCAGATAGTCCGGAAGGAAAGAAGCTTGTTGTTCATGTGGAGGGTCTTGCGAGGCGTGTTGTCCCGTTGCGCCACAGGTGGCGACGACTCATATTGAACGTGCCGGACTTGAACGCGCTCAGACCTTTCTTGGATCCTGGAGCTGTCCACCAACGAGACATTGGCATCCCCGATCTGGAGGAATTAAGCCTTTCAACAACCCTCGCAGACTTCAACGGTCCCCATATCGCACTTCCCCGTCTAAAGACATGCAGCAGACGTCTGAATACCGTTCAAAGTATCATTTCACCAATGATATATTTCCATCCAACTCGACCGCGTTTGGAACGGTTGACGTATTCGGAACTGCATTTTTGTCATTCGCGATTGGACGCCCTGGCGTGGCTTTCTTGTACTCCGAACCCGGAGAGGTTGCTCATCGAGTTTTATACTTCCGCGTCTGTATCTGTATCTCAGGCAGAGTCGACTGTCGTATCTTCCGTCTCCGAGTCGTGGAGGAACGACTCGGGCGGTAGCGGAATTAGTGGGAGGAGGATTCCGAGGATATGTCTGGCGCGACTCAGACGATTCTTTGCTCGTTTGTTTCTACGGCACTTCTTACACCTGCGTGCTCCTCTTCAACTCTCTATCGCTTCCTTCCTTACAATCTTTGAGTTTCACCCGATCGGATATAATGCACAGTCCCGCAACCTAATGACAACACATGACAAAATACGGTCAACCTTCTCCCGGGCTCTTAGACACTTGAAGAGCTTCGTCTAATTGATACGCTGTCAACCCCATCGGAAGTAAGGAATCTCTTATGCCATGTCGGAGCGAACCTTAGATATCTTGCGATTGGAGGACAAGCTGTTACAGATGAGTTGTTAGATGATTTCTATCTCTCTCCGGAAGACTGGTAGCGCAACTGGACAACTACGTTTATCCGAGCCACTTTGTCCGAACCTCGAATCCCTCGAACTTCTCGATGTGGATATTTCTTTACCCGCTATTGTCACTCTAGTCTCATGCAGAACAACTCTTGAAGTGTGGGACCCTCCTACTCCTACGCCTAGGAGTCCTCACCCGGCTGAGCGTACCATGCCTATTTCCGAGTCGACACCACTACCGCTACCTCCGCCGCCATCAAGATATTTACCATCATCATCAACATCAAGAGAAAATCCCCAAGAACAAGTACAAAACCAGTATCACTCCAAGACTGAGATCATTAGCACTATTAGTCTTCCCGCAGCCGGAACTGCTCAAGCCACACCTCCTACGACTATCAATAATGAATACTCGGAGTTCCGAACACTCAAACACCACTTCCTCCTCGACGAGGCATTATCTCGCCTTTCCTCGTCTCAAAGCGCCCAAGCGTCGAGTTCCTCATCACTTCCCAACACTGAATGTAGTATTCCTCTAAAGCCGGGAAAAATAATGTCGGAGGAAGTAATATGCATGTACGATTAATACATACAGCATTCACTTTGCTACATCAAACCTGACCTTGAAACCATCATCATTACGCACGCCCACAATACCTTGCAGCCTTCACGCGCATGACAGGTCGACGGGGGAAAACGGTAACGGACGAGATAGTCATACACAAGATATCAATATTACTAGGTGTCAACCCACTGCAAACCCACAAAACCAGACTAGAAACTACGCAGATCAAGATCAGAACGGAGGTTAGAAAGCAGGGCGTGATAATTACATTACGCGCACGACAGGATTTCCTGTCGAAGTCGGACTAGGGGGAGAGCGAGAAAAGCGAGGAGAGAGGGCGGGAGAAGGCAAAGGGATTAAGACTGGCGAAATGGTTGCGACATTGGATCCAAAAACAAGGTGTTTTCGTGAGGTCGTGAAGTCATCATGTGATGATTAAGGGAAAGGCTCAGAGCTTGAGGAGGGGAACTGGGAATACTTAACCGGACCCGCTAAAACCGAAGACAGGGTCGGAGGGAGGCTGTGAGTCTTCCATGAATAAAATAGCATGTCGGAAAGCATACATAAAAGGGGGACGTGAAGGAGGGATCGGGATTGAACATGGAACAGGAAACAGACCGTAGACCGCTGTCATTTAGCCTCGAGCAGAATATATAGCAAGGCCTAGAGGTGCATCCGGTATCGGCCGCATCCAGATGCTGTGTACTACCCTCTAATCCTCCACCCATCGCCTTTCCTATTAACCTTCCCCACACCTCCAAACCCCTCACGCACGACGATCCAGAATGCCGTGCAACTCAGAACATCCTTGATTTCTTCCGCAGTAAGGACCAATCCCTCTCCTCCTTCCCCACCACTTCCACCACTTCCTCCTCCATTCGCGCTTCCGAATAGTCCACTGCGAGACTTCTGTTTCTCCCTTTCCACACCAAACGTCCCGACGCGATCGAGTGGTCTCGCAACACCCTCTGGAGTCAGAACTCTCCTCCGTATCCGTCCACGCGTCACTTCTATGTCAGGTAATGGATACGGCACTTTCAGCTGCGCAAGGACTTTTGGGTGGTGAGGTGCAGGCGACAATGCCCCCACCTTGACTCGGAGGAGCGTCCCCGGAGGTAATTCCCGACTAGAGGGCTTCGGAGGCGGAGGTGGTGGTTGAGGAGCAGACTGGTCGGTCGCTGATGTCTCAGCTGCATGATTTAAATGCGATCTTCTCGACTCTTTCTTCGACAATGCGGACCCTTCCCTATCCCGTTCCCTGTGCCCGTGTTCCCAGAGCCTTGCAGCGTTCGTCGGTACATTCGAAACGAAGAGTGTACAGACCCAGGGAGTTTCCGAATCCTCAGGGTCACTCTCCTCTTCGTCCTCTTCCATGGCTGCCCGCTGACGGAGATCCTCTGACATCGCGCTTGTTAATGAATTCGTACGCGAGTCTCGAAAGGTTTGACCTTGGTCGCGCTCAAGTTCGCCTGACCGGCGTGATTCACCTGAGACGCGCGATGTCCCCACACCAGTGGCAGTAGCAGGTCGCCCCGACCCAGTCGTCCGTGTGCGACTTCGACTCTTCTTTTTCCGATCCCCTGGACGTTCAACACCAAGACTTCTCCTTGATCTTTGTCCTGCTGAAGATCGATCCTCCTGCGTGCTTCCACTGCCACGTTTCTGTAGCTGTGCATTCCTCTTCGCATTCCTCTTCTCTTGATTCTTCGATTGCCCTCGTACCCACTCAAAGCGTACTTCTACTCCTACATCACCGGGCCCCCCATCGGGGCCCTGATTTTGAAGCTGTCCAATTACAGGGCCTGGCCCAAGACCGGCCATATTGATCCCGGAACCAACAACTCCAGTCACCCCGCGCATAACTTCGCCAAGTAACCCACCATCACCGCCCTTGAGCCACTTTCGCACAATCCACACATATCGCGTGGGTCTTCCAGTAGGAGGAAATACAGGTGCGGACAACGTGGGCTGTATTCCGAGGACAGCTGGCTGTAATTGAGGCTGATCTTTGCTACTTCCTCCAGCATTCCCACCGGCTGATCCTGGAGGAACAGGTGAGGGTGGAACGGTAAAATGCGATGTTGCTGGTGAAGAGACATTGACCGAGCGTCGTTTACCTGCACCGAGAGTCAAGCCAGAGCTCTGTCCGATTTCGCTGCTCCCGGAGGAAGATGCCGCGAGGAAACGTACATCGATGGATCCTGACCCAGTTCGTGCATGTGAACCGGAGGAGGAAACGATTGTGACAGGAGATGAAACCTGAGAGTCACGTTTCTTGAATATTTTGCCAAATATGCGTTTGGCTCCAGAGGAAGGAGTAGGTGTGACAGTGACATTTGCGTTACTTGCGGCGGACCCGGCAGCCCCACGGCCGGATGACGTCGCTGCTTGCGTCGGTGTTTGGGGCGTGCCTGGCCCCGGTGGTGCCGCCGGTGCTGATATAGATGGCTGTACATAGGGATGGGATTGCGGGTGGGGATAGTGTGTATGTAGCGGCGGGTGAGAACCCGCCGACGATAATGAGATCGCGGAAGATGTCGGTGTAACAAGTAATCCTTCATGATCTGTGTTATGTTAATTAACAGTAGTCCACGCTAGAAGTACCATTTAGACTCACCTAACATTGTCCCGGCAGCTCCGGAATGTCCTCCGCTCGATGCACTCAGAAACGCGACGTGTCCTGGACCGAGGCCCGATCGCGCGTAGCTCGGCCACACCTCGACACATTCGAGCATCGCCAGCGCAAGAATCTCCATACCGCGTTTATGGAATTTTGCAACTTTCGCGTCCGTACCCGCGTCCAGGACTGTATTTGTCATGACATTGTGAGCACTGAGGTTATAGAGTGGCACAATCATACGCCGCCCGCTAGCGGTAGATGCCGTTGATGTCGTTGATGCTATCGAGGACATGGATGCGGATGAGGATGCGTAGAAGGGTGATGTGTCCGAGCGGTTGGAGCGCACTGACTGTGCATACGACTGCGAGTCGCCGGTATCGGGCTCTTCGGTTGCTTGTGACGCATACTCCCCTGATGGCCTGCTGCCGTAGCTTGATGGTCCGGAAACGGATGATGCACCCGAGGTGGAGCGTTCTTTCGCTTGGGGAGGGACTAGTTGTATCTGAAGGTTTAGCGGATGATTTGACATCGACGGCGGCGGGCGCACGACAATGAACGTCTATATGCGCACAAGCCGCGATCGTTGATGACAATAATAGAAGCCAAAGAAGCACCGATGCGCATCAAAATGTGGAGAAACGATGGTGCACGTTCATCAGAATATACCGTGGCAAGAAACAGACAGGCAGACGGACAGACCTCGTTAGGGTTACGCTCGCGACGTTTCTTCACGCCGTGCTCGTCAACACTGCTCTCCTTCAATTTCCCGTCATTGTCGTTAGCTCGAGGGGTCATATCCTCTTGCCCGCCCGCATCGCGCTCTATTTCCCTTTCGCCTTTTTCCCGTTCCCTTTCTCGTTCTTTGTCCAGCCTCTCTCGCTCTCGCTCTCGGTCATCTTTGCTATTGAAGCCCAATCCTGAGGGTAATATGGAAGTGAACGAAGCCAGCATTGCTGGTCGTTATTACGCAGGATAGCTGCAGGGAGTGGTGGAGGAAAGGAGGGAAAGCTTGGGAGGGAGATGATCGTCCGTTGTATGAGTGAGAGCGTTCGGTATTATATTATATTATTTATTTAAGGTTATTACTGTACGTGCGATCCAAATGTACGCCTGCCGAGAGTTGTCATACCTGATGACAAAGCTACCGAAACCCATCTAGTCCTCGAGCTCTTTGTACTTCGTTGCTGCGGCCCGCTGCGCCAGCTCATCGCAGTTGATGCATCCATTCATCTCGTCAGGATAGAAGCTGGCTTTCATCTCGTCAAAGTCCTTTCTCAAATTCTGCATTCGCAAGGGTCGTGTGAAAGTGCGACGACTGTGCGACGATTGGGGATCGACATAATCTCGGCGCCGGTGTCGGTTCCGTTGCTTTCACCACTCCATTTGATCTGACCGCCCCCAGTCGCCCAATATTCTCGGTAACTCGTCTTCAATTTTCTGGATTATTGACATGGGGACGTATACCTACCTTCGCATACAAGCAACCAGCGATACACGAGCTACTGGCGAAAGCAATCGTATTGGCGACGAGTTAACATTCCGTAAGGTCATTCAAGACGCTCTCGCACGCTCGTTTGGAGTAAGTGGTGCGGGGACGTACGTTGATGTCCTACTCTTCCGTCCTGGAACTATCAAAGTATCAAAGGAAGGCGGAGATGAAAGTACGAGCGGTATGGAGATAGGAGATGCCGTGATCCGCGTTGCACGAGAGTACGTCTGTCTTCACTGAATATTCCTCATTTATGCTGCGCGAGGACTTCGCGCGCGCTGCGTACGGAACGTTCCTGATGTCTGGCATACTGCGCGCTGCCCATCTTGCTTGATCCTGAAAACGCTCCGTAGTTAATAGGCTGCGCGTTGCCTCCGCTTTTCCCCTTTCATCCGTTTCCCCTGCGCTTTTCCTTTCCTTTCACCGTATTGATTAAGAATGAATGGATACCGATCAGGGACTCCCAGCGCATCAAAGCAGCGCTCGCATCGGCGCCGATATCTACACCCCTATCTGTCGTGGATGAATCCGACTTCCTGCCTGCGCTCCTTGGTTCCGAGTCTTCACCATAGTATATTTTGTTCCCGTAGGAACACCAACCGCAATGTACCGTATCATCACGGTTAGGAAAAATCAGTGTCCTGACAATATCAACTCAATGAAACCGGATTGAGTGTTTTCTCTCGACCACGCGGAGGGCTCCCGAACGATCCTGCTGTAATTACTATGCCGGGATGCCTCGTGTGCCATTTATACTCCCGAGACCGAGACTCAATGCCGATATCCTTGCATCATTGATCAAGACTTTGAAACCAGGTTCGGCCACATCCCAAAAAGCACTTCCGAACCAGCAGATCGATTGACCTTCCTGGCTGACAATTTATTCAAGTGGGCTGGGCTGAGTCTCCGAGACGACCGTCGGCAAGGGAGGGGGAGATTATTTGCGTCTTGCTTGACGATGGACAAGGATCCGATCCCGTCACACTAATAACTTACTTTCCGTTCTCCTACTCCGGTCCCGAATGAGATCGAACCGGTTGAAGCATGTGATAAAACATCTGCCTCCGTGGCGTGGTGTCAGGTGTACCCTATCTCGCTGCCCACCGATATCAATGTAACGCAATTTGCTAATCCCACGCTGGCAACTACAGAGTAAGTAGTTGTGGGTCATCCAAGTCAAAGTCATCCATAATTACACTACGTCTACATCTTTTGATCCAAAGAAGGCTTACCGGGTAAGTGCAATCAAACTCGTTGGGGATGGGTGCATTCTTTATTGAATCATATGGCTAGTGTACTAGGATTTGTCAAGTTTCGCCCGGGTCGGGGTTCATAAATTCTTTTCTTATTACTCATCGCTCAGCTGTTGTCGGTCGATTCGTCCCCCTTCTGATCCGTAAGGATAAGTACAGTATTACTATTATGCAAAATAGACAAATAAAGTGTTCATTTGATCATTTGTGCCGGTACGACAAATACAGTGGCTGACAAATGTATTGCACAGCCACATTACAGACACTTTTCGATGCGATTCCGCAACAACAACACAATGAAATTCCATGATAGATAGCGCATTATATACATTAGGATATGCCATTATGTGATATACTATGAGATTTGAGAGAAAACTGAGTGAGGGGGTAATATTGGAGAAGAAAAAGAAAAAGTGCTGTGCAATACTTTTGTCGTCGTGCACCCGCCTAATTGATAAGGTCAGAATAATTCAAAGAATGAAGATTTCGCTTACCTCTCAATTAGTACTTGGTATGGCCACCCCGAGCTTTCAAAAGAGCAGCAACTCGAGTGGGCATGCTCTCAAAGAGCTTGTCCAGTGAGCTCTTAGGAAAATTAGCCCATTCCTCCTGTATTGCCTCCCACATCTCCTCCTTATTGCGTGGTAGTCGATTTCGTGCACGGATAAGCCTATCTAGCTGGTCCCAGACATGTTCTATAATGTTCATATCTGGGCTGCTTGATGGCCAAGCGAGTAAATGAAGCTTCTTCTTCTTGAACCATGCTTGTGCTGTCTTAGATCAATGTTTCGGATCGTTATCTTGTTGGAATAGCACCCCATATCGCCCCGTTGACTTCATGCTACGCTTCCTTAGTGACTTATGTAAGTTCTTATCAAGAATTTCGACGTATCCAGGAGCGTCCATGTTTCCGGTAATGCGATGAATTTCTCCCATACCCTTCGAAGTGATGCACCCCCATACCATGATGTTCCCCCCTCCATGCTTGACTGTTTTCTTGGTGAATCGTTGATCATAGGCCTGTCCAGGCCTGATATAGCAGTATTCCCATCCATCCGACTTGAATAGCTGGAATTTTGACTCATCTGAAAAAACAACCCTCTTCCAGTCCTCTGCCGTCCAATGAATATGTGCCATCGCCCACTGCCTCCTGGCCTCAATCTTGGCCTTGTTCAGGTAGGGCTTTCGTTTTCGTACACGACAGACCAGTCCTTGCTGAAATAGAGCACGTTGGACAGTCCGGGAGGACACATCTTTGAATGCCTTCTTTTGCACCTCAACAGCATTTGCTGCCTCAGTTTTCGCAATCATTCTGGCAGCAACTCGAGCGTCTCGGTCATCAAGAAGGCGAGGGCGACCTGTCTTGGGTTGTACATGGTAGTAGTCAGGGAAATTGATGAATCGTTTGATGACACGAAGGACAGTAGTGCAGTGAATCTTCAGTTTCGTAGCGATGTCGGTATGGCACATTCCGCGTTTGTTCCACTCGACTATTCAGCATTTTTTTGTTGGCGACGTGTAGACCATCGAGACACGATTCGAACGCAGGTGAGATGACGAAAAACGGTTCAGCGGTTACTGAGATATAGTGGGGTGAAGTTGGTGCTAACCAACGCGACAAAAGTATTGCACACCATTCTTTGCGTGACTTTTCGGCTATTTTTTTTGTGACACAACTACTCACTTCGAAACTCATTGAATATCAAGGCCAACATGCTCAGCATTATGTATAAGTGTTTTGGGCATTGATATAGTGTGACGGAAAAATTATAGGAGGTAAATTTTGTTGTGGAGCGGGTGTGTGCAATACTTTTGTCAGCCACTGTAAGAGTAATCACACCACCTCACGTCGTCGCGATATAAAAAAGCCAAAACCAGATCCAGATCGAAATAAAAGAACCCGAGTCCGTTTATCTGACATGGTTTGTTTGTCTGTTTGTTTGAAGACACGTTATATTAGTGTGTTATGTGTCTGTGCGATCACAAGGTGAGTTGGGACTCCGAGACCGGCGCGATGACTCGGAGTCACGTTCCTTGTCAGACCGAGGGGCCCAGCTGTTCAACTCAGTTCGCTTACAAGACAAGAAATTGCATTGCATTGGTCGAGGTCGAGTTCATTCGGGGGCGGATTCGGAGGAAGGAGGTAGGGGATTAGTACTGTATAGTATTAAATGCTTTCTTGTGTCTCTACCTTCACCTCTGAATAGTACTAGCGAGAGAACGACTTGCGGGGGTGAATTCTCGTTATTGTCCCGCCATGCTCATTGCTCATTGTCGCTCTTCCTGTTAACGGTAGGTAGGGTCGCACGTTAGGTGGCAGATCGTACTCGTGATCAGTCTCCCCTGTGCCTCATTGATACTTATAAGACCTAAGTATTGGATTCTCGGCATCTTCTACTGTACTGCAGTCGTAACTTTCATGTGCGTACATACAATCTCCTTACTCCCCCCTCTTTACCGCAGGGACTTGACAATGACGACATTCTCGACATCCCGACACGTCAAGCTGACCCGTACACCTCGTTCCAACCGCCCACCATTGGTCGCTACTCCGCGCATACTCGCATCTTCAATCATATCCCAATTCGCCACGCGCACTCCTATCTCTACCTCAGACTCTCTCATAAATTCTTCGTTGGATCCTTCTTGTTTCATCGGATGTGTGTGGTTTGCATGTACGTTTGACTCCGAGTCGGTGTGGGGATAATCTGAGGGGGAAGCGGAATTGGAATTGGGATGAGCGGGTAGGAAGACGTCTTCTGCGAGCGCGTCGATTCCGTGCAGATGATCTGTGTAAAGTTCGCGTGTTGTGATGACGAGGCTGCGTGGTTCGAGTAGGAGAGAGAGAACTGGGCGGGTCAAATCGATAACGCGTCCTCGTCCCTTACGATCTCGGACTGCTCCCGTCGACTCTTCTATTAATTACATCGGGTATGTTAGCCAAACCCGTTAGTATCCATCCTGTTCGCGAGATTCATACCGTTAACCTTTATTTGATCGGGAGGCTGATTAGCTTCAGGTGTTGTGCTTGATGGTGATTCTGACTTGTAGCGGTAATAATGGAAGACTGTATGCGACCCGAGCGATATAGTCGCAACAACCGGATGGTACGACGGCCCGTCTTCATGAGGCTAGAATGCACGCACACAATTCGCCATATCATTCTTCAGTCTCTTTGTGATATCCGAGACATGTTGCATCTTACCATTATTCCTTGAAGAGGAAGATACTACATGAGATCAGCAAAACCATCAACATTCGCGATTTAACTGGTAGTGTGTATATCCGAACCTCGTTGACGATGACATGATTAGGAGCGCCGTGTTTCGATTTTGCGAAGGCGCCTGTTGATCGTAGCCTCCCGATAATATATGGGCTTTCATAATTCATAGAATGCAAGTTTTGTGAGAGACTTGGCTATCTTGCACGTACTATTTGGATAGAAAAGGAGGTAATGCCTGGGCGAGGAGTTTGTTCGATGGCGTCAGATCCCCTCCTAGACTCGAACAGCATCAGATGTAATCGACCACATGATGAACACCCTGAACGTGCCCCATAATTGCAACCTATCAGGACAAACACAGAAGTCGCAAGCAATGCATGAGTTACTGTCACAAGCATGAATGAAAGCTCACCTCCGATTCTCCAATTTTTTCCATTTCGGTTTCGGAGCATCATTTATCTGAGTCGGACACTCAGATACTCACATTGAAAAACAAAGTGAATATGCATTTACGTGACGCAAGAGGTACTGTTCTTCATCTTGAGAGATGAATTCGGGGATATAGTATGCTTGAGGGACGTCGCAGTTCTTCACGGCGTAAGAAGATAGATCGAATTCACCCATATTCTATACTCCGCAAGCTGTGCTGAAGGCTCGATGCTTGTTGGATTGATAGATACACTGAACTGAACTTGTACATTTACATGAAAATGAAGAAGAAAGTCGCTGTATCCGTGGGAAGCTACCCCGGCAATACCCGTGTGTTAGTTCATTGGTCAGCAGAATAAGCAACAAACACCCTTTATCAGACAAGGGTAGGAAGAAATTCAACGATACTCAGTCCTCACTTCGTACATGACTGAGAGAGACGACCTCGAACACTTTTTTCCGAATATAGCTGCAGGTAGGGCACCCTAAACGCTGGCATGGCAGTGCATGATTCTGAAGTAGCAAGATGTCTGCCCTGCTGCTGCCGTCCTGCCTGCGTTTCATTGGCTGTACATATATTACATCATATTTTCCCAGGGAGTAATCACCACCAACATCACATCACATTGTCCAGCAACAGCAGCGTTTCTCGTGCCGTGCCACCTATATATACTGCATACCCCGAAAGAACATGATACCTCGTTCATCTTCCAGTACAACTTCCATCTACTCCCTCTCGCCTCACTATCCCGCTTTCCACTCACAACGATGGCCAATCATGTCGATAACTCGTCCTCTAGGTTGACAAACCTCAAGCTCGACCCATCTAATTGTTTCAACAACTACGCCGACACTAAACTCGCAAGTCTCATCCTCGATAATGACTTTCCTATCCATCTCGCCAGGAAGCTATTCGATATGATCAAGGACTCAAAGTTCCGTTCCGATGAAGTAACCCTTCAGAATGTATGGGAGATATTCGATTGCGTATCGACGCATAGACGGACGGACGCCGGGAAGCGCATCTTGCCACTAGCCCCTGTCACTGGACAGGCGCGTTCGAAAAGCAGGCGAATCACGAATTCGAAGTTACGTGACCCGCCTTCTTTGGTAGTCATCGATATGTCTGTGGATAGACTCATCTACGACCGAGTACCCCTCGGAGTGGCGGCAATGGAGCGCTCTTGGAAGCCTGCGTTCAAGAGCAATGGGGCGGACTTCCATGACTTGAGCCTCGTACACCGTTCGTGGACAACAATAGCTCAGAGGGGGTTACGTCATCGAGCAGTCATACCTTACAAACAAATCGACAAATTCCTCCTCAGTCCTCTCTGCGGGCCCTGGGTTACGGAAATGATCATTTACTGGACAGTTGATTGCCGCAGAGAGAGCGTGACCGCGGACGATTTCGCATATCTCAGGGCGTTATTTGAACGTACCCCGAATATCCACTCTCTATCATTCAACACCTCGTTGGTCTCGTTCTCCGACCAACAGGGCGAGCCCTTCCTTGGTGCAGGTACCTGCATCGAGATCATAGCGTCGACCTTGCCGAACCTCAAGAGCTTGTGGCTGAACCACTGCTACCCTCCTGGAGGTTACAATTTATATCAGGGCTGTTACTTGACCGGCGTGTGTAACGAACTTGACAGTCTATGTCGGCACATTTCCCGCATGAAGGCGCTAGAGTTCCTCTCGGTCCGGTCGTGGACCGGGAAACGACATCAGGACCATTCCCTAAACTGGGGCGAACATCCTTCCCCTGGTTTGAAGACAATCGACTTTGACCTTTCAGGGGAACACTTCAGTCGTCACATTGCATGGATTGCCCATCCGCGTGGCAAATTCCAACCGGAATCATTATCGATTCTAGTTAGGGAGGCCGCAATGCGTTCCCGTTCAATGCCGTTACTGGAGGAATCTCTGAAGAGGTGTCTCCCGAAGATAAAGAAACTACGGTTGTGTGTTTTGAATGACTGGAGGTTCGGATTTGATCCTGTCAAGCATAAAGCATTCTGCAACAATATCCTACCGAGTTGTATGAAGCTTGAGAGTCTTGACTTCTTTGTCTTGTATGAGACAGGGTTCGAATTCGATGCTCTTCGACTTCCCCGAACGTTGCGCCGCTTAGCGATTCATTTCTACAACGAGAAGACTTCGTCGCCTTCTCGCCTGTCGCTGTCGTCGTCCACAGACGTCCCGTTGTCATTCTTGAAACGGCTCACTCCGAGCGCTGTGTCGGAAATTACAAAGCTTCCCCGACTGCGTACCCTTCTCGTCACGGGATCACCAAGTCAGCCGACGAAGGACATTGCAGAGGATTGGGATCTAGACGGATTCGTTCGTTATATGAATGAGGGCGCCGAAGAAGTTGAAGAGGCTGATATTCCAGACGCATTACTTCATCTCTGTAGGAAGGGGGGTGTCAACCTCATTTGTCTCGAGAACGCATTTCCTCGTCACTGGAATATTCCTCGAAGGGATTGATGTGGTTGTACCTTAGCTGCGTCTAGGGTTTATTCGACCACTATCCATGTTGCTAACAACGTACTTGGATAGATAATCAATCCTTGCGCGGTACCGAACTCACAATGTACATTGGTCGTCGCTCTCCTGTATTCCCGTTACTGTCCGTCTCTAGCTTCACTACACTGAGTTCATTATGCTCACACTGTCGAGGGACATTTGTGATAGAAACAATGTACGCCTCGATGACAAGTTTGTATCCTTCTCCCACCCACTTGTATTGTATATGTACCGGATGTACCAGTCCCGCGCAGAGCTGATCAACCAGAATCGTGACCTTTATAGCAACACTACATATATAAGTATGAATTAGCCAAATAGCTCGAACCCAAACAAAGTAATTCCCGAAGAACAAGCAGTTGTACTTATCTGTGTCTGTGTCTGTGGCTTGATGGACGTTCAGGCACAGGTCATGTAGTTTCGTACATACATATGCTTTTATTCTCCTCTTTGTAGGTCCTCGCTCGATGCATAGTATATATTACTAATCGAACGGAATAGGGAAAGAATGCATATGCTCCGCGTGTGGTAATGGGGTTGGTTGGAGAGGGTCTGGGAGCGTTGTTGGAACTTCAGAATGACCAAAAGGCCAAATGCCAAGTGTCTGGGTTCTGGGGACATACATGGCATAAACAAATGTTCCCATCGTCATTGTTTATGATCCACATCGATGCAAAGTGCGTACGTACACATATCAATACGTTCTTCAAACGCAGAGAACGCGAAAAAGCAGTTCCATTGTGGAATGGTAGAATGAATCACATACCGCCTACAGCAGAATAAATAAATAGCAGTAAAGGAAATATGATGCATATTGCATGTATAATACATAACATACAGTAATTGGGCTTATGTATGTGGTATAAACGGAGCGCAGCCAATGCGATGTATGAGATGGAAAAAAAAATGCGAGAGAAAGAGAAGTATGCTTTCTTTCGGTTGTGATTTGAACAATGGTACAATGATATGAACCCACGCGTAAGGGAATGTGAATCGAGGAAAAGAGCTTAAGACTGGGAGTAAGGAAACAAAAGAAAACATGCCGGATGCTGGATATACACGGTAGACCCTATACACTACATACGCACATCGCACGGATACAAAACAAAGCGGGATGCGATGGATCAAGAAGCAAAAGGCAAGAAAAAAAACGGAGTTGAATAGCAGGATGGGACTCAAAAGTCCGAATTATATCTGACCCCACTGCTAGTGCCTGCTGATGTCGCTAACACTTGGGTCAGAGGCATCGAGGAGCAAATAGAGAATGGATAGGTGAAAGGAAAGGCGAGAGGTGAATATGTGTGTACGCGAGTTCGAATATGCCAGGAACAGAGGGAGGTAGACACGTGAAAGAAGGACCGCATACACAAAACCGAGTAAGGGGGAAAAGCTGGCCGGGGAATAATGTAAAATGAAAATCCAACCACTCCAACGTAGGACATACGCCACAACCACTACCATCGCCAACGGACATTCGTTTAATTGCTCGCTCCACCGTCCCAGCTCGCCCTCTTGTGCTTCATGTCAAACGTCGACAAGAACAGGTCTTTTGGCGCAACAGCTAGGCTTGTCTGACTCTGGACACGCTGGTGGAAGACAGAACCAGTCGTCCTCCCAATTGTATCACCATTAAACATCGATAATGGAGACTCACTGTCCAGCGACCCAGTGGAGTTACTTGAGCTACTACCGTCTCCGTGTAACAGACTCGAGTTGCCCGATAGAACGTGTGAAGGTGATTGTGCAAGATCAAGAGCTAACCCGTTCCGCGTCTCGTCTGGATGCGGGTCAATGATATCGTGATTAGCGAAATCGGAAGACGACGATGGCGCGTGTAGGTCAAGGAAGATCAAATCAGACAAATCGAGAGACTTGAACGAATCATTTATGAATGAAGTGTTGAAGAAGGATGACGCGGATGCGGCGATCGAGTTAGTTGCGGACTGAGTTTGCACCGCACTGTTGTCATTCATAGACGATACCGAATCTACCTCTTGTGAGGGTGGAGCGACGTCATAGAGCGACAAGGACCTTGTAGGAGCAGGATGAGGCGTCGCATGACCGGGCAGGGGAGGCGGTCGAGGCACGACACGTTCGAATGGCGGAACCGACATGGACCGGTTATGCACTGAGTACGAGCTACCTTGGCTCTGTGCTTCTCTTGAAGTGCGCACAGACAGGGCAGGCGTCGCGGGAGGCGTCAAGTTCGATTCTTGTTCCATCTCTTGTATGTCCGAGCTCAAGCCTGCGATCTCTTCCATCGTCTGAGGTGGTAAATGAATGAGGGAACTCAAGTCCGCATCGAACCCGAGCGAAATGTTGCTCGCTTCTTCCTTCACGACAGTAGATACGTTCACACTAGAAGTGGACTCCGTCGTCGCAGGCGATGCAAACATTGGCTCGTCATCGTTGAGATTGATCGCCGCCAACTCATCAATTCCAGGTAGACTAGGTGTGTGGAGCTGCATTGGGTTGATCCCTGCAGTCTGCTCATGTTGCAACCCACTTAGGCCTAGCCCACTGAACGAGTTCACTGGCACTGCAGGCTGATGCGTCCGGGCACCAAAGATAAGATCGCCAGCGTAGTTCGAATGGTGCGTGAATCCGCGCATGCTCTGAGTAGGGAATAGCTCCGGGTCGGAGAACGTCGAATACGCATCACTCGCGCCGACCTCAGATGCGAAGTCATGTGCAAAGGAAGAGTTTTGGAAGAGGTCGTAACGGTCCATGATTCCGTGCGACAATTGGCTGAATGAGAAAGGTGAAGACGGAGGCGGAGAAGGTCCCTCGACGTATGATGAGTTGCTGCTGTTCGATGCACCAGCCGGTTCCATTCGCGGGTTCGCGGAGAGCCAGTCAGAGGTTCCCCACGCCGACTTGCCGATCATATTCATTCCCTCTCGACGTCCAATGGTGGCAGTGTCCATGAAGTAATCGTTAATGGATAGATGTGATGAAGTAGGAGACGCCGTAGTTGTCGTCGCTGCAGACGACCAGCTATCGACCTGCTGGGGACTACGCGGGCCGGAGGACCAGATCGACTGGTCAGTGGTAGCATCAGAGAGAGTTTGCGACGCATCCGGGAGGAAGTCCGGAAAAATCAGATCATCCGCTTGGTCAATCGTGTGCATTGTTACTTCATTAAGCAGAGCCTCGGGAGGTGTAAACGTGGTCGCCTCAGGTTGCGGCGTCATTTCTTTCATTTGTGAAACTGATCTGCTAGACTTCTTGGTGTCCAAGTCATCCTCATCCTCATCGGAACTGTCTTCGTCCTCGGAGGCGACGGTACTCTGGGGTACGCTGAACGAATGACCAGATGTCGTTCGTGATCTCCTTCGGCGAGTCTTGGTCGCCATCCGTGATGGAAGAAGCTGATCATCCGCAGTAATGCGAGGCGCCGAAATTGATGCATCGCCCCGTTTTTTCTTAGGCATGCTCCTGGGTTTGTACCCCGCAGCCTGATACAGGTGCGGAAAAGCATTCCTGAACCTGTCTCGCAAGTCGGTGGAGCGACGCTTTTGCTCCTGGAAAATGGGGTCCTTCACGATTGTGGACCAGACCGTTCCATACTTCTCATAACCTGCCTTTAGCGCTCGATCCTCTTCAGGCGTAAATGGACGGCGCTTCTTGCTCCTAGTCTTCTCGAAGAGACACGAACCATCAGGTAGCGTGGAGCGCACCTTCGATGACAAGTGCGTCTTCGCATTAGGATAGTGAAGCTTATATGCGTCGGGGAAGAATGTTCGGAATCTGAATACGGCAGAGCGTAATTAAAATAAAGCTGTCGCAAGAATGAGCACGGAGGCTTGCCTGTCTTTCAGGTCAACAGGTGAGCGACTGTCGAATTTGAGGTTCGGGTCATTCAGGATCGCTTTCCAATTGCCGACACCCCACTAAAAAGTTGAGTCATGAAAGGCGATGCGAAAGAGGATGCCAGACAATTAACGTACAATATTACATCCATTGACGAGCATTTGTGTCTCCTCCTCAGTCCATTTCTTGCGCGGACGCTTCTCCGCTACGGCAACAAAAGGCTTGTCCGCATTCTTGCTCTGGTCATCCCCTGTAGCGGGAACGCTAAACATATTTGTCTTACGCATTTTGCCCTTTTTGTCCTTGTCTTTATCTTTATCTTGGAGCTTATCTCTGTCTTGCAACGCAGAAGGGGAAGGCGGAGCGAATGAGGATGGGCCAGACGCGACGTGCGCGTCAATAGTCGTGTCGTCACGGAAACTCCAAGCAGAGAAAACGCGAGGAGAGTTAGGAAGAGCCAGCGAAACGCGCCGCTGCTTCAGAGTGGAATTCGCCGCGCCCGAGGTACCCGTTGTTGTCATAGTCGTGGCAGTAGACATTGCTGCCGCACTCGCCACGGCAGCATTCGTCATCACAGAATGTGGATAGGGAGATGCAAAGGAAAATGCCTCGGTCGAAGGTGTAGGTGCACTCATCGGCGGCGGCGGCGCCATGGATGAAGGTGCAGGAGTAGGAGGCGGAGGTTGTTGTGACTGTTGCTGCTGCTGGGACATTGTGTGGATCGTGACGACGATGGTGGAACTAGGAGGAGAGATATAGTGTTAGCGAACCGAAAAATTAATCGGATATGAAAAGGGAAGAGTGCGGAGAGATGGGCACGAGCCAACCTTGAGGCAAAAGGAGAGAAGCTGTGGCAGGAAACAACTCACCAAGCTTGGAAGCGAACACGTTTCAGTGTCTCTTGCTCAGCGCGCTACAACGAACTGTAACAGTATTGCTGTTCGTTCTGCCCTCTTTTCGATGGTTCGTGTTGAACAGATGCTGATGTGTCGCTGGTGGAAGATGAAGGACAACAAGAAAGATACGAGCGAACTAGCCACCAGAATGTATTTTAGCCGAGCATAGGATAATGTCCATATCGGGAAAGCAGATAAAAATACATATTATAAATCAGCTCTTATTTTTCAATCCCAATATTAATATTATTTTATACACTCAGTCTCAGTACTAGTACTAGTGCTACTATTTTTCTATCGAAGTCCAGAAGACGGTCCAGCAACAGGTGGCCCCGAGTGAGTCACAGCTCTAGTATCGCCCCCTTCAATACAATCACTCCTCACGTCCAGATCCAGATCCACTTCCTTGTTCATCTCTTCAGGAAGCAAATATTCAACGTCTTCGAACAGATGTGGGAACAGAATTGCCAGCATGTCATCCGCTCTGCATACAAGAACAGGGTCAGTGCAAGTCCCATTCACAGGCGGGAAGCTGGAGAAGAAAATCATAGATTTGAATCGGCGAACGCACTTAAAGATGAAATCACCCTTCTGGCCCGCCTTCTGCTTCTTATTATGCACGGGCGAATCGATTCTGCTGTTCGTGTCCATCTCGAAAGAAGTCACTTGCAGTGTACCGACAGCACGGTCCTTTGTGTATAATGACAATCCTCGTTTGGCTGCCAGGTCAAGTATGTTCCTTTCAACGGTATCTGATCAATAATTTTAAATGTCAAATGAAGCACTAAAGGAATCGATGAAGACGTACTCTCGGCGTAATAGCAATACACTACGTAATAGGTTTCAGTAAAGTTCGGCCTCGAGACATGCACCGGGAGATATGTGCGAGACCTCAACTCACCTTCCGTGGGTCGCGTCTGGCCTAATCTGTCAATCCGGGCAATCGCTGCAGGAGATACCAATGAAAAAGGCCATAAGACATTCTTCCTCGTGGTATTGCGTAACGCCTCAATAGACCGTACCTTGTAATTCAAATGAATGTTGCACAACACTCTCCGTCAAGAAAACTCTAGATGCGCACTACGTATGGGACAGACAAGATAAAACGATTAGCCCGAAATACTTCGAGGAGGTTAAGACTTACAGTGACGTTCAGCCCGGCATTTTCGCGCTCACTGTCGGGAGTTGTCGGAAATTAGAACCACGCAACGGAAGAATCTTTGAAACATGGACATGCAAACGCACCCATGAAGAAGTAGCACGCGGATGCGATGGTCCGCCTTGAACAGCTTCACAGCATTTTGGTTTCCTTTATGCTGGTCAATTCGAAGACAGGCAATTCCATTCTCTGTCAGCGCTCGCTCCAGAACTTGTCTTGTCAGTGATACAAGTTTTGGTGAAGAAGGTCCAGACTCACTATACAGCGAATCGGCCCACGCCGAGAAGACGATGCTCTTGCAGCCAGGGTCCACGTCATCGAGATACAAGAGGTGCCGTACGAGCGTCTCAATCTTCGTCCCGTAGCTACCGAGGCAATCGATCTTCTTCAGTTCCTCCAGAACTCCTGGGGTAATCGTATTATACTCAATGACACGCTTGGACTTCGGTGCGTATCCAGTATACCGGCACTTTGGCGCCGGACCTTGTTCCATGATCGCATCCTTCTTTCCCTTCATGGTAATGCGCTGCAGTTGTTCGGGGTTGATGATAAGGCTGATAATGAAATTACATGAACCTTCTGGCAAAGCATAGAAAGAGGAATGGCACGTACCGGCACACGGGACAAGCCTTTCCTTCCCCTCGAGCGAACCAGGCCTTCAGGCATCCCTAGACACGTCATCCTAAGCATCCCACGTTCATAGTGAGTCATAAACAGCATACCTCACAGTACACATGTGCGCTAAGATAGGCCGGACGCATTGATCAGCTATTGACCCTGAGAATTCGCGACCTGTAATGAACGCACCATTGTGTCATGAATCCTCTGATGAAGTCACACTTGCACAGAATGCACATATTTTCTTCCTCGTCCGCGTCCTCATTTTCAGCGAGATTGCTTAGATATCTCTGTCTCGCTTGAAGCTTGTTTACGTCTTCGTTAATGCGCACTTCCTCTTCGCGAGCCCTGGTGATGGCGTCAACCACAGAGCCTTCCCATTCGACGTCGCGAACAGTATCCGACAGTTCTTGAAGCTGGCGGAAGTATCTGTCATACGTCAATCGAGCTCTAGATCTTCTCGGGCCAAAGAAATGAATACTTACTGGACACGGTCATTGAAAGCCTTGCGAAATGGAGCCATATCGGCTTCTAGTTTTTCATGAAGAGTCGCTGTTCATTCGGCATTAGATGACGCGTCTCACAAGAAGGGAATGCGACAAACTCTGTTCTTTAATGAGTGATTTCAATTTGTTGATCCATTCTTTGGCGATAAGCCTTTCGGGATCCCTTTCATTGGCGTAACTACCCGCAACACCTTGCAGATCAACGTATATCGACTTGATCGCCCTCCCATTGTGACCATCGCGGATGGCCTTGCGCGTGTCCGACAGCTCCTTCTGCAATACTTCGTGTTCTGGTTCAATTTCATCCTGTTGAAGCATGTCGCCTTCGCGGGTGGTCTGGGCAGCGCGCTGCGCTGCAACGGTATGCCGAATTTTGCGCTCCCTCGCGTCATGAGCAGCAAGTGCTGTTCGTTCCGCTAGAAGCAATTCCCTTCGATCGGCAAGTAGCGCAGAGTAAGCCTGCAAAAATGTTTCCGCTTCTCCTTGAGTTTCAAGCGTTCGAGAGTACTCCTCTCCATCGGCATCCTCGCCCTCGCTTGCAGAGAGGCTTTCCGTAAGTAATCTCACAATCCGCATTCTCCAGGTCAGCAAGACGCCCATCTGCTCATTCATCATGTCGATGATTTTATCGGCTTCACGTATCTAAATTGCATAAGGATCAGTCGAAAAGTAGAACCAGTCCTTTTACCACTCACAAGCTCTTCGCTTACCTCGCCACCCTGTCCACATCGCTCAAGTTTTACGTCTTCCTCGCTGATTATTGATTTCTTAGCGACAAGCCTGATTTGCGCAATCGATCTATTTGCAACCTGCTCGGTCGCTGGCGTGGACGATGTTAGTAAAGGCCCGCTTCCAGATCGATTCTGGCACGACGTACTCTTCAAAAGACGTTTGCGCAACTTCTCGGCCATTTCATACTCGTCGATCTCCTTCGTATTATTCGACTCACCCAAAGTATGGTAGACATCACCAAGTCGGAAATGTATTTGGTGCAGTACGATATTTGCCTCACGCAGTCGTGACTGGAGAGCATTCTTCTTGTGCCGGTGCTCCACGCCCGCAGGAGTTTTCGGTAAATCATCCTCCAGAGAATCCTCGGAAGGAGCAACGCTATCTTCCCTCTGTTTCTGATCGGCTTCGTCTTCAAGCTTTCCTGTGGAGCCGCTCTCGCAGGCTATCCGATGAGCTTGCTTGAGCGATTCCCCTTTTTCGTCGTGCTTCGAAATGGCTTCTGTAATTTGAGTACATATGGCGTCCATTTCGCTTCGGGCATTGAGGAGAATTTCAAGTACTCTCATATGTCTTTGCGGATCATCGCAATGTTGGGTGAGCTCCGCACGCCTTACAAGGACTTGGATCTAGCAATAATACAGTCGACTGTCTTAGTCAGCCGCAAATATCCCTGGTTGGTGTTACTCACCTTCGCCTTCTTTTCGTCCATTAACCTTCGCCAATTCTGCTCTATCATATCCTGAAGAGGGCTCAGACGGTCCATGATAAAACGAAAAAGTGATACCAGTTACCTCAAGGACCTCTCCCATGCTCTTCAGAGTAGTACCGGCCTTGGAAAGGCGGTCGTTTTGTTTCGATAGCTTTCCAACTTGGGGATGTGTACATATGCCTCTGAGTCGCCGCATCCAGTGACGAAGAAGATTGACATCGAGTTGCCAGGCTGAAGAAGCGGCCACACCCTGGGAGTCGAATCCAAGCTCGTTCAGTGCACGTTCGAGGTTATCGTCATAGACCTGGAGTATTGGTCAGGTCACTAACACAGAGCCGCGAAGGGATAAACTCTACTTGCATGTTGTTCCACTTTACCTAAGTCTATTGGCACAACGAACCTCCTCTGCTCGGGGATCGTAAGTTCGTCTTGGACCTTGGCTTTCATCGTCCTAAGGACGGGTAAAGGTGAAGCTCATATACATATCTACTTCCGCCGACTGATCCAAACACCAACCTGACTGCAATTCGCTCAAACAAGTCTCTGAAGTATGCTGAAAATCCTGGTTTCTGGAGTCGTGTCCAGACTTTCGGATACTCCGTGACAGCATCTACACGTAAGAACCTTCCGGATACGTTAGTTTTCTAATACTGCAACAACATAGGTGGTACAAACTTGAGGACATGAATAAGATCATCGACGCTTGAGCGGGCAGGAGTACCGGAAACAGCAAAGCTTGATAGTCGCGGGATGAGCGATACCATCTCCCTTGGTTGATTGATTTAGTCTAGCAAACGTGCCAATACCTCCACGAAATAGCATACTCTGTCTTTCCGCCTCCTACCATCTGGACTTCATCCATGATGACTCTATTCCATTCAACCATGATGAGCGGCGACCGATCACGGTAAATCTCAACGTATTTGGCCACTTCACGCCGAGGTCGCTGGATAGGCGCACGCGCGACACCCAAATCTGTAAAACGGTTGAAACGAAAGTAATATGTAGTGCGCCCCTCAATACGTACCGTGTTGGAGAGTATTGTAGGCTATTTATAACATAATTCGCGTGAGCTACCAGGTACATGTTCACAAAAATTGGACGTACTTGTAATGCAAATGTCGTACTGATTGATGAAGTCACACCAAGTCATTTGCTTTGAAGCCCGCTCGAGCTCTTTTCTTTCGTCAAGTGTCAGTTCAGGATAGCCAATAGCATCATTATCTTCAATATCGTCATCGTCTGGAGCAATTTTCATCTGATTTTGTCTGCGCCAGCGAGCCGCTCGTAGTATTTTATCTTGCGCCTCACGTACAGTGATCGGAACCGGTACATTAGTCCAACCGGCATATACGAAGATCTTCAGGGATGGTGAATGGAGCTTGAACTCGTCGACCCATTGTTGCGCGAGAGCAGTGGGAGTAACGATTAGACTGGTCTGTGAGAAGTTGTCAGACAGGCCAGAACGTACATTACAACTTGAGTGAAGCGCACCTTCACTTCCTTAACGGCAATAGCCCCAACAGGATCCCATCTACTGATCGACGGGTTTCTGCCAATGCCCGGATTCAACAGGACGAGCGCGATGCTTTCGAGTGTCTTCCCTAGCCCAGGTTCTTCCGCCAGTATTCCACCAAGAAAGTCATCCGGAGGTGGCTCTTCGGTCAATAGACGCCCAGTGACGCGATTGAAATACCATGTCTTCCCCGTTGCAGGGTAAACCCTATCCCAGAAGAGTGGGAGGTGCGAGAGACCGCCGTGCCCGTCCTGAATGTGACCCTCTGAGTCTATGCATCTTCCCTCCCGCGACAACAACCATTTAACCGAGCGCCGCTGGAACGGAAGTAAACTCGGGCGGAGCTCATTTGGCTGGGCGGCGTCTTCAGCTTCGCTCGACGGCAGAGTGGGTGCTGGATGCAAACAGGACAAGAAAAACGACATGTCCGTCGTGCCGTTGTAATTTTCCGGCGTCGGTTCACCTAGTCCGAATGCGTAGGTCAGGACACGCCTCTGAGCCTCCTCTAATTCTAAATCTTTCTTCCGGATTACCGTCAACGGTTCAAAAACGCCCGTTTCTAGCACTGATATCGTGACTGCTATTCGTAACTTGATGGGAAAATATCGAGCTGTTCTATCAAGAAGGGACCGGTCTGGAACAATAACGTGTAACGATCCCAACAGCCTGGCACGTTTGTTCAGCTGCATTTTGTACGCCGACGCGAGGATACTTCGGAGGTTACGTGAGTTGAAATCATGATCAGCGTCTTTAATGTCGTCATGTAGGGGAGGAAGAACAATGAGGCTTGAAAGTGGCAGAAGAGATATTCGCCTGCTTGCAAGTGGGTCCTCCTTGCATAAGTGAACCTTCCCGAGATGGTCATGCGGGTATAAAGTTCCAAGGTCGTAGACCACCTCGTCTTGTTCTTCTGGTTGCTCGGCGCACTTGCTGTTTACGACCTCGAGAAAGTCACGGTATGAAGAAACCGATTGCCAAGGTACCGACGTGTCTTTTTCAACAATGGCAAAATCTATTTCAAAGGTGTGACAAGCTATGGGAACAGCAGCCTCATCGAGTCCTGGGGCCTCAGGAGAGTTGCCCAATTTCATACGCTTGGAAGGTCTTGACCGGGGCACGGGTGCCTTGCCTTTACCCTTCTTCCTCTTCCTCGGACCGCCAATGCTTAATTCCACCTCCGCGTCTGAAACGAGATCATCACTGATGGTCCCGAGAGAAAGAACCTCGGCAAGACGGAAGAAATCGACATCGTCACAAGATGGAAGCAAGCACCCTGTTTGAGGGTTACGGGAGAAGGTGACTGGAAACGTATGGTTTGAGCATGAATCACGCATCGTGGTCCGGATGCAAGAGTCAAGACCGTGACGCGCCGTTCGAAGTGTGGGGATTAGATAATAGCAAACCACGCGTTCTCGTCACGTGGTTTCGTCTGAGATATTCTGAGCTGAGAATGCACACTCACTTCAGCATATTGACATCGGCAAAGCATATGAGACTTGTTTACAGTAATCTGGAGAAAGTGTGGAGAGGCAGGCCTAGCGGCACGTGTAAATCACATTCGAGATAATGATTTACAGCTTTTCTGCTACATAGTATGTACCAAGGATGATCAACAGGAAAAGCACGAAGCGAGGCCAGTAGGAAGCTCATATTCTCTACTATGGGGGACTGGCGCTAAGACATCAATCGTGGGATGACACTCAGAATATCCCTCCACAATGAATTGCATCCTGTCATTGTCACTGAGGTTGCTCTGCGGCGTAGAAACGAGGGTGAAATTAGCTGCACCCTAACTTGAAGGATAGGTCAGATACTCTCACCTGACACTTCACCGCATGTTCGGTGCATCTATAGGGTGGCTGTCATACAGAAGTAGGTCAGCTGGTAGGATATATGTGGGAATGAAATCAGATGATCTTGTCGATTTGTAATGGAGACGAAAATATACTATCTTTTCATTACCTAACGGAGTCCCTCGGCATACTACATTGGTTAATGGTTTGATAGATAAGATAATGTTGTCCTTTGCTTACCTAAGTAAGTTAGATCCAAGGTAGCCTATCGTAGGCTGTGGTTCGGATCAGATTAGATTATCTAGTGCTACTCGGTATTCGGCAATTAGATAACCTATGCAGATCTGCGCGCAGCTCCATCTACATTTCTTTGACTTGTGCTTTGACGACACATCGTGCTCTTGCTTCTTGACCATCACCATGCTGCATCCATCGGATATGCCAAAGGTAAGTTTATCAGTGCATATATCCCGTTATTTATAATTAAAACTGACCTCTTACCTTCAGAAATGAAGTGACCGACTCTGTGACTGCCCTAGTTGTGTCAAGTTGGTAGGTCACCCCTGCGGTAAACTAGTACCACAGACGACGTACCGCTCACACCAAGAGCGCATTCCATTCTTGAGGAACGCCGGACAACTTCCACGAGTCCGCTTGGTTGTGCAGCAGCCTGGCATCCAAGAGAAGACCACGTTTACAAAGACTGCAGAACAGGAACTTTATACGGCATCGGTGGGAGCTGATACCAGTCGAACGGTGGGAGATGGGGATTTGGAAGAACAAATGGACGTGACTGGTGGGAGTCAGAATGAGGATGCAAGTGTGTGTTTAATGAAAGTATCGTTCGAGCTCTTCACATCCTTCACACTGCTGCGGCTACTCAACCCCTATACTGCGGTCGTGCCGCCCCCTTTCTTTCTTTCTTACTAACCACTTCTGCTCTGTAACAGATCTATATGACTTTACCAATGAGGCCTCTGACTATGGAGACCTGTATGTTGATGCAATGGATGTGGACTCGCTGCCAGTCGATCGCTTAGGACCTGAGGCTCTTCATCAAGAAAACTCACTTAGTTCTGGGAGTACTGACTTTGGAGACATTGAGGGACATGCTCAAGCTAGAAACGGGATCAGCTCGGCTGGCTCTGAACTTGGAGAAGATTGAGACGAAATATTTCGTTTCGATGTTCCTGATATACCTGGTCCGGCTCGCGATGTCTTTTCTTTTATGCAAGCTGAATCTTTCTGGAAACCGGTTCTTCTTGGGGTTTCATACATTAATCTGCGCTTTCACTCGACTCACAGGGCCTGTGGCTTGTTTCTCAACATCGCAAAAATTGTTCTTACTCGTCTGAGACATTTCAAGAAAACTGACAAGCCGATTGTTACTTTGTGCTCAGCTTTCAATGCAGTCGGTCTTAAAGAGCCTTTTCTGACCCTCCCTATGTGTCCCGACTGCTGGCGTGTCTTTCCTGCGGACTCTCCTATCAGGCTTAGGTGCTATAGATGTGTTACTCCTCTATTCCAGTCGAGAACTACCTTGTTAACGGACTTTAACAGATCTGAGGAGAAAACTAAAGAACTTGTCTGCAATCCTCGCCTCAAGTGTCCGTTTCACCCACTTAGTACCTAGCTTCCTTCTTTTGTCAGTTGCTTTGAAAAAGAACTCGAAGATTCTTTGCATGTCGAGCCCATAGAGGGCGTAGTCTAGGACGTCCGAGATGCTCGAGTTTGGAAAGAAGTGCGAGCCAAAGATGGCTCGTGCTTCTTTTCTCCTTCTGATCCAGATTGTTAGGACCAGTGCAGATCGCTATAAGCAGATCAGGGATCGGCGCTTGGTGTTCCCCTCGGCTTGATAAGGGCCGAGCGAAAGGCCAAGTGCAGAGCCCCCAGATCGATGCACCAGAACAAGTCCACTCACTCCGCTGATCTTGAGAAGCTATCTTGATCGTGGGGAAGTGCGAGATAGGGATAGTCGGGTAAACAGTAAGGCACTAGTAGGGGTCAAGGGACCAGCTGTGCACTAGATACCTAAAATAGATTAGAGTGGTGCCTAAGGCGACTAAGTAGCAGTACAAAGAAGTCGTAGGCAATACAAAAGAATTTCGCTAAGGAACTTCTGGTGGCAGTGCTCGCTACTTATACACTTTCTAGAAAGTCTATCACCTGATCCGTTCATCTGCAGCACTGCCCCAACCGATTATTGGCACAGCCCCCAACGCTTCTTTGGCACAGCCACTGGCCAATCCAGTGGCTGTGTGGAACCCCGCAACTCCGTCGTGTTCCATTCCGTCCTTCTAGATCCTTCTTCTCCACATGGTCCTTGTCGAGTGCTAATGATGATGCCATCCCCTGCCAATTCTGTGGCTGTATACCTCTGAGCTAGCCCATCTGCTATTCCTATCCCTGGTGTTCTTGGAGTTCGTGAAGGTTTCGGGTGTAGCTCCATTCCAATACCGAGCTGTCTGTATTCATCGGAGATCTGCTTCTATTCTGTTCCTGGATCCATCCAATGACGTGCCTGTCATGTTCCGATAGCGTTCCTTCGATCAGTGGATCTCGGTTGCTGAGTCCAGGGTAGGTTGCTGGGTTCTGATAGAATATTTCCTGATTGTATCTATCGGGGATGATGATCTCATCTGGTGTGGTATCCCTGCCGATCAAGAAGGTGGCGATCGCTCCATCAATCCCTGTGCTCGAGAAGTATCTGCTTATGAGAATTGTTCCCTCCAGCATGCCCCTCCAGCTGCTTGCGATTTGCCCTATCATTGTGTCCCGTATATGCTTGAGATATTCTGGGGCATCGAGTGTCAGCGGCCATGTAACCTGTACCGCTGTCCTGTGGCATTCCTCAACATGTGGGGATCGACAGATCCATGCTGTGGCCGTTGCATTAGCGTAGTACGTTTCTTCATTTTCAGACCAGACCACCACTTCATTCTCGAATGCTGTGAGGTAGTGGTTATAGAGTACTTGGTGTTGTGTCCTGTATGGGGAGTATCCATAGTTGGTTCGAATGGTGATTGGTTCTGTTCGTTCGATTATTCCCATTGTTTCCTCCAGTATGTCTTGTGCGCATTCCCAGGCTTGCCTCCATGCCCATTGGCAATTCCTGCAGGAATGTACTGGTGGATTGTCTGCCCTTCTTGACCCAAATGGGCAGTAGCGGAATCGTATATGGTATCATCGATCAGGTGCCAATCCTGCATCAGTCATAATTTATCCTAGAATGGTAATCAGTCTATTTCCTTCTAACACAGATTCTCTGAGAATAGGTCTCATCTTGCACTTTGACGAGTGAGTCCTCATATATTATCCCAGATGCAGATCGTCTCGTCTCGCCTAGCAAGAATGGTACTAACATAACAGTTATCTCTTTCAGATTCGGAGGGGAACGCTCAAGGAATGGACCAACCTACAGTACAGGAGTCCTTTCCTTTAGCGTCGTAAATCTCCCTATTCATCTCAGGCAAGTTTCTTTCTGTTTGCCTTTTTTGCTCTTCGTTATCATTCCCACCGCAACGTGAAGAGAAAGTGGCATTATCACTTGTATGCAAGCAATTTGGGAGTATTATGCACTGACTACAATATACTAGATACAAGCCCAGCAATCTTCTCATCGTCGTGCTATCTCCAGGGCCCAAGGAATCAATGTGTGACGAGCTCCAGCATCTTCTCAAGGTCGTGGTGGATGATCTGGTACGTCTCTATGAAGAGGGAGTCGAGGTGAGGACTCTGCGTTGTCCTACTGGTAAGTCCAACTTTTACGTGTTTTAGTAAGCCACCGTCTCGTCTCTAATTCTTTCTATCAGGAAGAAATATTCAAGTTTATTATATCACAGACGGATGCGATCATCCAGCACTGTGTCGAGTATTTGGCTTCGCAGATTACTCACACCTCAAATTCTTCTGTACGTATTGCAAGATCCCAAGGGACGACCTGAGGTCAATTCGAGAAATAAGTGGAGGTTAGTGTAGTATCAAGTTACTTTGTGGGATTTGGGCTACTAATGTTTCTTTCTTCTTAGAGTATCCCGCACGCACCGGGGAGGAACATCAAAGACTTGCAAGAAGATATAGAGACACGGAGCCCGGAAGCGAAGTTGGACAACGCGAGGATTTATTTCAGAGGGACGGTACTCGCTACTATGCGATGTCCCGTCTTGCTTACTTTGATGCCATGAGGATGTCTGCGATAGATCCAATGCATAATATTCTTCTTGGTGAGCGTTTCCTTTTTCATCCCTCTAGTGCTTCGACCATATGCGTATTACGTCGAAGATGCCTTTGTATCTTCGGTCGATTGCTGACATCCTTGTTAGGTATATGTAAGTCTCAATGGCTTGATTCCTGGATTCGCAAGAACGTACTCCAAGAGTGGACACGTCAGAAGACGCATGAACTTGACCAAGTTCATGCATATTTGAATGCGGTAAGTGATTATTCTCTCTTTACGTGTACTACAGCTACTGAACGCATTCTAGTTTGAGATGCCATCATGAGTCGGACGACTTCCAAGTCAAGTCGGATACCCTGCTGGAGGGTCTCTATCTGTAGATGAATACAAGGTGCTTGTACTTGTATTCTGTCCGGTAATTGTAAGTGTTTGCGTGTGAGTCTGTAAACGTCATAATTTCCACACATTTTGAAGATACTGCTGATTTGGAGGGAATGGCAACCACTCATGCAAGCGGAGTACAACAAATCAATTGAGAAATGGGAAGCGAATGAGAGGGACCCTGCTGCAAAGTCATACAAATGACCAAAGCTTTGCATACATCCAGACAATGCCCATAACTTCCTGAAGCTTGCAGCGTCCCTTAAAGTGACCCTTGGTCGCACAGTTCGTCTCACTGATTTGGACCAGGCAGAAGTCCTTCTCAAGGAGTACCTCGAAGGTTATCTTACGGTAAGTCTTCATTCTATCAAATACATCTATATAAGACTACTTCGTAAACGTTTAGCTACATCTATTTGATCAGATTTGCGACTTTGGACCGGTCTACAGGTTTTAGACATTCACAGGAGAGCATCTGAACAAGGTTCTCAAAAGTTTCAAGACTAACAATCACAACGGTGGCGAGATCGAGGCGAGTTTTTTTACATTATTTCTGTCAAGACATCACACTTCGAGATACAGTAAGTAAAAAACCGCCTGATGCCTCTCGATTATTAACATCATGTCATTTCAAGCTTCAATCTCTCATAGAGGACGAAGAAGATGGCACTGGCCTTACCGAAGTGGCGTAGCTGTTGTCTCGGGAGGATAAAGACATTCGAGGGACAGTCGCCTCGATGAATCTGATAAATCAGAAGATCGAAGAATGTACCCGACAGAGTAAGTCCTAGATTCCAGGCATGCTATTGTGCTTGTTTTTAAGCCAATAGGCGAGGAAGCACCCTTGTCAAGGAAGGAATGGGCAAAACACAGCGATTTGAGTGGAACCGAAGTCAGCTTATAGTTTTATTATCCCGTATTTACATTTCTCTTTTTTTTCCAGCTTTATTAGGCTTCAAATGCCCTTCGCTTGGGGCAAGTATTGTACAAGCCCTGGATAACGAGCTGAGGGACGCACTCCTCGAGTTCTATGCTGACTCCTATCCTGAAGCGTCTGTATGCACACCTACAAGTCGATCAAGGAGTGGCAACCATTTGGTTACCACAGCTAAGTTTTTTTTGTACTTGATAAAAGATGGTCGAAGAATTACACCATCGAAATCAGCTGAGAAAGCACCGAACTCCGTCGTACAGATGGAATTTGACGGCCAAATATTTGTTGGCCAAGTTATTTCCATAATCCAGCATTTTCAACTCAGGATTGGCTGTCCCATCGTTTTTGTACACGTACACTGGTTTTGCAAATCTCAAGACGTTGATACCGATATCTGAGATCAATTGTAAGTGAAAGCAATTTCTTTCGTCTAGAAATGATAATCTAACACATGTCAAGCCCCGAGCTTGAGATTTTTTTCTGGAGATTCAATAATTATATGCGTACCGGAGAACCTGGCCCGCCATGTGTTAGGAGGTTTTTTCCTTTCATTCCTTTTCCTTTCTTTTCTTTCCTTTAGTCATGGCCGCTCACGGACTCGAACCCACGAACTCCCAAAACCCCCCTTTCCCTTTCTTTCCTCATTTGTCCATTCGCTTATTCATCATGGTCTGTGCACCATGTTTACCTTCATTGTCATTTGTTTATCTTTTGTTTGGTTAGTCTACCTTCTCTCACGCTCGAGGCGCTTAAGTAGTTGGTCGGTAGAGTAGAAACCTCTTGTCTCGCTTTTCTACTTACCACCACCTTGTACTAGTGTGCATTGGACTCTAGCGTCAATTCAGCTCGTCTTAGTGACAGTCTACTGAACTTGGCCTAACACCATGCATCATCACAACCAATCGCATCAAATCCCAGGCGGCACGAGCAACAGTTGCAACGAGGCCACCAAGGGCCTTAGAAGAGGAGGAGGAACCCGATTCAAACCTCCTCTGGGTCACCGTGGGACTGTCCCGCGAAAACATTGTCATCTAGGTAAGTCGGTGAAGAGATCCGTCACGTGCTACGAGCGGATCAGTCGCGAGATACAGTTTGGGCAAGTGAGACCGATCAACGAAGTCACGTGACAAAGCGTGCCACACAAAGGCTCAACGTCGTCAACCGCCTCCAGGAGTACCGAAGGAAGCTATCGACACAAGGTACCGGCACGAGAACCCCCTAGAGCATCCCTTCTTCCTCCCACCCCGCTTCCCGCTCCGGAATTCCGAATGGACAACTCGGAGGAGCCATCCGAACGTGCCCTCCTCAAGCCTCCCAAGCCAATGTGAATGTATGCTTTCCTTTGTTTCCCTTATCCCTTTCTACATGCCCGCCAGCGCTTCGCCTATGCCCCGTTCGTCGTGTTCCCCCATTATGCGTCCCCTTTGGTCAGTTCTTGTCAGGTCCCCCTCGGTCCACCTTTCCTTTCGCCTTTGTTTAGATATGCACCCCCTTTTCCCCCGCATGCACTCTCCTACTCGTCCTATGGCTCTGCTCCCCCTGAATGACGTACCCCATGCCCTTCATTTCCCTTGTCAGCCTTTGATCCCTTAGAGTTCCTCGACCCTTTCGCGTATGCACCCCCCTTTTCTTCCTATGCCTATCTCTGCCTTTCGGCTTCGTCTCAAAGGCTCATGGACCACAGTATTATAAATAGAGCTTGGATGTAGTAGGGAGAAGCTCAGTGAATCCTATGGTACCAGTTCTACGTTCTATCGTTCGTCCCAAAGCTCTCTAAGTCAGCTACAGCTTGGAAAGACTTTGATCCTATCAAGGACTCGCCACACCTCGTAATTCTCGAGTCTCTTAGCTATCTCATTGTCACTAGTCGTGGCCACGGCCATCCTAGACTGTTAGGAGGTGTCTGGTAAACGTTCCGGACGTTCCTCTAGCAGTACTCGCCGTTCCGAGCACCGTTTCCATCGTTCTGCGCATTCCGAAACAGAGGTCAGGCCTCGTCGATCCTGCCCCGCGTCTCAGATTTAGTCTTCGAAACACAGCCACTTACGCTTCTTGTCGATCCCCGAGTCTAATCCAGCTTCTCCCGCCGCTTCCGTGCCTGGCACTCCCCCTACCACAGTTTCTGCCCTTCCTCCTCACCGGATCCACCTCGGATCCTCCATCCCTCCACCGGTACTCCTCCGGATCACCCAGGTAGGCTCCTGCCAACTCACCTTCAATCCTTGAGCTCTTCGGAGACCACAGGAGTTTTCATCGGGCAAACTTATATGAAATGCTTGCTGCATGTTAGGCCGAGTTCAGTAGGCTGTCACTAAGATGAGCTGAACTGATGCTAGAGTCCAACGCACACTGGTACAGGGTGGTGGTAAGTAGAAATATTAATAAACGAGCAAACGGTTAGTAGCTACCTGGTACAGGGTGGTGGTAAGTAGAAAAGCAAGACGGGGGATTTCTACTCTACTGACCAACTACTTATTCACGCCGATTGTGAGAAAAGGTAGACTGACCAAAGAAGGGACAAATGAATAACAATGAAGGTAAACATGGTGCACAGACTATGGTGAGTAAGCGAGCGAACAGAAAAGGAAAGGGAAAGGGAAAAGGGAATAAGAGATTAGGAGTCAAGGGTTCGAGTCCGTGGGCGGCCATGATTAAAGAAAGAAAAGAAAAGAAAGAATGAGAAAACTTCCTAACATCACCCCCCCCTCTAGGTCGTTTGTCCCAAACGACTGATCCTTTATGGCTTTCGGATGGCATCAGGGTGGCTACGGTAGAACTCCTCGATCGCCTCCTGTGCATTTTCGACATCCGCCTCTGTCTGCCAAGTTGGTTCCGCATAACCAAGCCACTTGATGAGGAATTGTATCCTTCCTCTGTGTACCTTCGAGTCGAGTATTTCTTCTACCTCGTACTCCTCGTGGTCGTCGATCAATACTGGCGGTCAAGGAGGCGGGTGTTTCTGGGAATCGTACGCTGGTGCTATGTACCGTTTGAGGAGGAACTCATTAAAGACTGGGTGTACCTTTTTCCAACCCCTTGGGAGTTTGAGCCTGTACGCGCTTGCTCCCACTCGTTCGAGTATTTCGTAAGGCCCGTACCACCGGTCCTCCATCTTCTTTGTCAGTCGCTCCATTCGGATATTCCTTCCCTCGACTATGACCTTGTCCCCTGGTTCGAACGCCTCCATCGGACCCACATGCCTGTCGTGGTAGCGTTTCATGTCCTCTACCGCCTTCGTCAAGCTCTGTTCGGCTGCCTTGTGTACCTCCTTTAGACCCTTAGCGAACTCTTCGGCCGAGACATTTGTTGATGCTATTTGGATGTTTGTGAAACTTGTCGGTTCGAAGCCGTAGTTGGCGAAGAAGGGGGTCATTCGTGTCGCTGAATGCTCCCTGTTGTTGTACGCGAACTCCGCCACTGGTAACCAGTCCGCCCAGTTGTCTTGCTTGTGGTTGATGTACAGCCTGAGGAACTGTTCGAGCTCTTAGTTGACTCGCTCCGTCTGCCCATCCATCTGCGGATGATACGCCGTGGAGGGATTACCTTCGATGTGGAGGAGTCGATACAGCTCCTTCATCATCTTGTTGACGAATTGAACGCCTCGGTCGTGTATCAGCTTGTCCGGTAATCCATGCAGACGAAAAACGTGGTCCCGATAGATGCGCGCCACTCCTTCAGCTGTTAGTCCCGTCGTAGTTGGAATCGCATGCATCTGTTTGCTAAAGCGGTCAACTATTATGCAGATGGCGTTGTGGCCCTTCGACTCCAGTAGCTCTCCAATTAGATCGATCGAGACGATTTGCCAGGGGTGCATCGGGATGGCGTTCGGGTGTAGGGGTCGTGCTCTTGTCATACGGGGTGCCTTTGTCCTTTGGCATTTGTTGCAGCCCTTTACGTACTGGTTGACGTCATTGTGTAGTCCCTTCCACCAGAAGTCCTTGCGTATCGACTTGATCGTTCGTGCTATTCCTGGGTGACCAGCTAAAGGGGTGTCATGTAGCTGGCGGACGATTGTCTCCCTAAGTTCCTCGGGGACGAAGATGCGGCCGTCGTTCTTCCATGCCAATCTGTCCCTGATCTCCAACCACGGCGGCAGCATCTCCCTGTCCATCGTTCGAGTCGCCTCCTCGAGTCTCTCCCTTAGTCCTTCATTGTCTAATGCCCTGACGATTCTTCGGGCCTTCAGCTACTTATCCTCCATGAAGATTACGTCGCGATTGTTGATGTCTCCCAGATTGTAGTCCGTTCGTCTGGACAAGAGATCAGCCTTACCCATCGTAACGCCCGGCTTGTGTACTAGAACGAAGTCGTACTCGGCTAGTTCGAGCCTCCAACGCGCCTGACGGTAGTTCAGCTTCTGTGGGGACTTAAAGTATGTCAGGTTCGCATGATCCGACCAAACCTCAAACCGGTGTTTCGCGCCGACCAGGTACTGCCTCCATTCCCTGAGTGATAGTACGATTGCGAGCATTTCCTTGTCGTAGATCTCGTAGTTCCTCTCGGCGCTTGTCAGAGCTGACGATCGATAGGCTACCGGTCGCCAGGTTTCGTCCTCTTGTTGTTGCATAAGTACGCCACCTGTTGCGAAATTTGATGCATCTGCTTCTACTCGGAAAGGCCACTCGGTTGATGGCAACGCTAAGACGGGCAGGTTAGTTAACGCTCGCTTGAGCTCTTCAAATGCCTCCTGTTGTTCACTCTCCCAGACCCAGCTCGCTTTGCCTGTCAGAGACGTGAGCGGCTTGACGATCTTGCTGTAGTCCTTGACGTAGCGCCTGAGCCAGTTTCCGAATCCTAGGACCTTTTGCAGCTCCTTGAGGTTTCTCAGTATCGGCCATTGTTCGATCGTTTCGATCTTGCTGGGGTCCACCTTTACGTATCCTCACTCGATGATGTGTCCTAGAAACTTGACGTGATCTTGTTCGAACTTGCACTTCTGGGGTTTGAGGTACAGGTTCTTTTCCTGCAGTATCTTGAAGACTCGTTTGACCCGCTCTCGGTGTTCCTCTAGTGTTCGCGCAAAAATCAAAATGTCGTCAATATATACTACCACATTCCCCTCATGGACTAGTTCTCACAGGGTGTCGTTCATGAACACCTGGAAGGTTGACGGGGCATTGCAGAGGCCGAAAAACATTACTGTTGGTTCGAAGAGACCAAGATTCGTCCTGAAGGCCGCCTTCCATTCATCTCCTTCGCATATCCGGATGTTGTAATACCCCCAGCATAGGTCCAGCTTGGTGAAGAAGCACGTGTCCCTTGCCTTGTCGACCAGCTCTTGAATCAGAGGCAATGGGTATTTGTTCTTGACCGTTCCTTCATTGAGCTTGCAGTAGTCTTGAATCGCCCTGAGCGAGCCATCGGCCTTCTTGATGAAGAAGAAGGGGGACGCCATCGGTGACTTCGATTCTTGGATTCGTCCTGACGCTAGGTTCTCCTCCAGGAACGCCTTGAGGGCGTCTTGTTCTCTGGGATTGAGCAGATATACCTTACATTCACTGGGCTTGAAGTCCGGCTTCAGATCAATTGCGTGGTCATATGCTCGCCTTTCCGGCAGTCTCTCAAAGCTTTCCTCACTGAAGACATTCGCATATTCGTCCAGGTATTCTGGCCATGTTCTCTCGGCTATCTGTCGAACGACCTCTCCCTTGCTACCTGCCTGCTGTTGAAAACTGCACGTTCCTGGGCAACGCGTGAACTTGACGGTTCCAGCCCTCCAATCAATTTCAGAGTTGTGCCAGACCAGCCAATCGTGCCCTAGATAGACGTTTGACGACGATAGCCTCGTGACGGACATCACCAAGTCCTCCTCGTGGTCTTTGAAGGAGACCCTCATTCTAACGAAGTGAAAGATCATACCGCCTCCCCCCGCCGTTCCATCTACCATCTGAACCTTCATCAGACGAACATATCGCTCCTGTTTCAGGTTGTATCGCTCTACGAACCCTGCATCAATGAATGTCCTGGTCGCCCCCGAGTCTATTAGCACGTGAGCATCTGTCTCTTCGAGCTGGCCGTCGTTGGTCTCTGCCCTTAGTGTAATGTAGGCATTAAGTTCTCAGTCGGCCAAGCTGTGCATGATGACGCTCGTTCGTTCCTCCGGTAGGCGATCAGCGACTTCCTTCTCAGTTCTCATCGCTTCCTCAGTCTCTCTTTCCTCACATCTTCTCAGTTCCACATCTGCTAGTTTGTTCGAAGCTTTCATCGGTCTTTCGTACGAATGAAGCATGTATATTCTAGGCCTAGTCATAACATACTGTCCTGGTTAAAAGTGTCGACTGTTTCTTTGTACAAAAGCTTCTACATTTGCGTCGAGAGACCTAGCTACTCGCGATGCTCGGAAAAACCCACTCCGTCTTCCAGGACGTGGTGTTCGTCTTCGCTGAAAACTTCCATGCCTCTCTCGTCGCTCAGCTCCCTGATCGCTTCTTCAGTTGCTGGTTCCTTTGCGTGCATGAGCTCCTCAAAGAAGGCTGCACAGTCCTCAACTTCCATCGCAGCAACAATCACGTGGATCTTCTCCTTTGACTTAGGGCAGACACGCGCCCAATGTCCTTCTTGGCTGCACTTGTAGCAGGCGCCTCGTCGTTTTGCTTGGTTCATAGAGACGTCCATTGCTTGACCGGCGCCTCCGAACGTGATTCCTGTCGCATCACGATGGTCTGCAAGTGGGGGTGCTTGACGCTGGGGCGGGGGTTGAGGCATCGCGTAATGAGTCGTCAGCTTGCATCTGTCCCTGACGATCTTCCAGACCCTCTGTTCGACCTTGTCCGCCTCGATCGCAGCCTTTTTGTAATCCTTGTACATAGATGGGATTGTTCCTCTGCAAGCAATGCCTTTGACGACCTCGATGTGCAGGGCGAAGTGTAGGCGATCGATCATGATCAGGTCATGCTCGGGCTTGGTCAGACCTGCCTCCGCTAGGATCGTCTCGAATCAGATGAAGAAATCCGCTGCTGTATCATCCTCCTGCTCGGCCTCTCTGAACCTCTGCATTGCCTTCTCTTGTTCGTTTGTGTCCGAGAAGGTTACGTCTAGTTCGTCTAAGAACTGCGACCACGTCTGGGTGAATGTAATCACGCCATTGGTCATGTACTTGTTCGTGTAAATGCAGGCCCAGGATGAAGGGTGGGTCCCCTTAAGGTATGAGAGAGTGAGCAGGATCTTGCTCGTGTTGGTAGCGTACTTCGACGCGTTCGCATGGAGGAACAATTGGACCTCATGGATAAATGCCTGGTAGCTCTCTCCTTCTGAGAACTCACGGGGCTTGTTTCCCTGCATGCCGCTCGAGCTCGAGGGGGTGGGAGGTTGGTAGTTCTGGAATGCCACTGCCATGAGTGCGGCGATTTCGGCTTTCGCCTGGGTGGATAGACCGATCGTCGACGACATCGTAACTGAGTCTTCCGATTTGTCATCAGAGGGGATAGGTGGTTCGGGTTCTCGTGCTTCGGTGAAGGACGTCAAGCGTGCAACGGTTGGAGCGACTGGTTCAGGGGTGGGGTTTACGCACTGCCAGACCAAGCTTTCTTCCTCCCACTGTATTGTCCACTCTTCGTCTCCGTCGTTCCACCGAAAGACTCGCCAGTTGGCGTCGTACCAGGCTCCTTCCGGGAAGGCGTCATGCGCTTGCTCCGATAGGGACTCTATCTTGTCGGTTTGTCGCAGAAGCTAATGACAATGCAGAAGGTCGAGACGGTGATAACGAACAAGAGAGAGGTTGAGCACTGGAAACGTCTAGAGACCTTCGTCCAGATGAGGTGAGCGTGCCACCAGACTGACACTCACAACACCAGGGTAACTGTTCGGATGTACACAACGACAAGGCGGTTGGTCCTTGTTGTTGGACAGTGTTTGATAAGTGTTCCGCTCGATGGTATGCGAGCGGTGAGTCGAGTTCGAGAGTATCGGTAAGTTCGAAAAGGTGGTCTCGCTTTTATGTTAGGCCGAGTTCAGTAGGCCGTCACTAAGACGAGCTGAACTGACGCTAGAGTCCAACGCACACTAGTACAGGGTGGTGGTAAGTAGAAATATTAATAAACGAGCAAATGGTTAGTAGCTACCTGGTACAGGGTGGTGGTAAGTAGAAAAGCAAGACGGGGGATTTCTACTCTACCAACCAACTACTTATTCACACCGATCGTGAGAAAAGGTAGACTGACCAAAGAAGGGACAAATGAATGACAATGAAGGTAAACATGGTGCACAGACTATGGTGAGTAAGCGAGCGAACAGAAAAGGAAAGGGAAAGGGAAAAGGGAATAAGAGATTAGGAGTCAAGGGTTCGAGTCTGTGGGTGGCCATGATTAAAGAAAGAAAAGAAAAGAAAGAATGAGAAAACTTCCTAACACTGCAGCTCCCTAACCCTAATGGCGGTCGGCTCCATTCCATCTCTGCTAAGGAAACGTGTTCAGGATGGTCTCAATGGACTGGGCTTGTCTGGACTTCTTTTTTGGTGGTGGAGATGCTTTCTTCCTAGATTCGAGTTGCTCAGTGTGCCCGCCTTCATCCTCAGATTCAACCGCTCCCTTGACTTGGAGCTATTCTTCTTGGATTTTGCCAGCTTTCCGTTTTTTCCAATGGTTTCTTCTTCTTAGAAGTCGCCTTGTCTGTCTCCTGCCCCTTCTTCGACTTGGACTTGGCCTAGGAGCTGCTCTCTGAGTCTCGCTTTCTCTCTTCGTCTCAGTAGGTTCATCGTCATCTGCCTCTATATCAGCCTCAGCTCCTTCCTTCCTGTGACTCTCTGCAAGACCATATTTTTTATTCGACAGCAAGATATTCGACGTCAAGAACAGTTGCAAGTCTATCTACCTACTGTATGTCATTATCCATTCTACGCTGCAATTGCAAGGGTGACTCGAGACCTATCATACAGAACCTGTCCATGAGTTGAGTCATCAAGCCCTATCTTTCTTCGAGCCAAAGCCCTTCGGATCCTTTGGCACTGTTAGAAGGAAATAGACTGATCACCATTCTAGGACATATCATGGCTGATGCAGGATTGGCACCCGATCGACGATACCATACACGATTCCGCTACTGCCCATTTGGGTCAAGAAGGGCAGACCACCTACCAGTACCTTCCTGCAGGAATTGCCAATGGGCATGGAGACAAGCCTGGGAATGTGCACAAGACATACTGGAGGAAACAATGGGAATAATCGAACGAACAGAACCAATCACAATTCGAACCAACTATGGATACTCGCCACACAGAACACAGCATCAAGCACTCTACAACTACTACCTCACAGCATTCGAGAACGAAGTGGTGGTCTGGTCAGAAAACGAAGAAACATACTACGCTAATGCAACAGCCACAGCATGGATCTGTCGATCCCCACATGTTGAGAAATGCCACAGGGCAGCGGTACAGGTTACATGGCCGCTAACACTCGACACCCCAGAATATCTCAGACATATAAGGGACACGACAATGGGACAGATCGTAAGCGGCTGGAGGGGCACACTAGAAGGGACAATCCTCATTAGCGGATGCTTCTCGAGCACAGGGATCGACGGAGCGATCGCCACCTTCTTGATCGGCAGGAACACCGAGACCGATGAGATCATCATCCCCGATGGATACGACCGAGGAATATTCTACCGGAACCCCACATTCTACCCCGGACTCAGTACCCGAGATTCAACGATCGAAGGAACCCTATCGGAACAGGAACGGCACGTCATTGGATGGATCCAGGAACAGAACAGAAGTGGATCTCCGATGAATACAGACAGCTCGGCATCGGAATGGAGCTACACCCGGAACCTTCGAGAACTCCGAGAGCACCGGGGACAGGAATAGCAGACGGGTTAGCTCGGAAGTGTACAGCCACAAGATTGGCAGAAGATGGCGTCATCATTAGCACTCGACAAGGACCATATGGAGAAGAAGGATCTAGAAGGACGGAACGGAACTCGACGGAATTGCGGGGTTCCGCACAGCCACTGGATTGGCTAGTGGCTGTGCCGAAGAAGCGTTGGGGGCTGTGCCGACAATCGGTTGGGGCGGTGCTGCGGATGAACGGATCAGGTGACGGACGTTTTAGAAAGTATATAAGTAGCGAGCACTGCCACCAGAAGTTCCTTAGCGAAATTCTTTTGTATTGCCTACGACTTCTTTGTACTGCCACTTAGTCGCCTTAGGCACCACTCTAATCTAACTTAGGTATCTAGTGCACGGCTGGTCCCTTGACCCCTACTAGTGCCTTATTGTTTACCCGACTATCCCTATCTCGCACTTCCCCACGATCAAGATAGCTTCTCAAGATCAGCGGAGTGAGTGGACTTGTTCTGGTGCATCGATCTGGGGGCTCTGCACTTGGCCTTTCGCTCGGCCCTTGCCAAGCCGAGGGAATGCCAAGCGCCGATCCCTGATCTGCTTATAGCGATCCGCACTGGTCCTAACATGAGAATTTCGCTCCAATCCTGGGTCTCCCCTACTTGCATGCAATGGATGTAGCCCCCATCTATCGATGTAAGTATAAGGGACTCCTGGGAGGGTTTTATTTAGCGCATGTGATTTTGCTAATGGTGGTACAGTGTCTATACCCCCGGTAGCATGCGCATATCAGGTTTGGTCTGCTTATAACCGAACCTTCTCCCGATTCGAACGACTTCTTTGCAAAGCACAGAAGCTAATCAAGTTCTATATCGGTAAGCAATCCCCTAGCTTGTGGGAACCCTACCGGTTGCCTTGGACGTCCGCGGTGGAGTATTACGAGACTGCTGCGGAAGAAGTGGCTCAGCTGCCACGCCGGTTAGAACAGGCCCAGAACGCCCTGGTGAAAGGAGATCACCTGAACTGGAAGATTTGGGCAGTCGATACACCAGACACTCTCGAAGAATTCCTACACTACTTAAGCGAGTACGGCGAACACACTTACACCCTTCAAGAACATTGCACACTCCTCTACAACATTCTTGTCTACGTCCAGAAAGCTGAAGACAAATGCGTTCAGGAATTGTGCAAGAAATGGCACTTAGGGAGGCCCTTCTTCTCTACCTCCTCTCTCTCGTCACGAGCATCGTCATCGTCATCATCGTCTTCGGCTGGTCTCCGATCGTTCTTCTGTTTCGATCCACTGCACGTTCAATTGCCACCTGGTCCACCCGTCTTCGTCAACGCGCGGTATCAACGTCCCTCGGAGCAATCTTCCAAGTCGGATACTGTATTGGAAGGATTACTGGCCGCCTGGCACCCCGCGAACATACCTCTTTGGAACAGCTATACCTCAGGATTTCTGGAGTCGGAGCAGTACTTGAACAAACTGCACATCGGCTGTCTCGAGAGGTGGGCCGCTACGGGCGCGACATCGGGCATATGCGACGAATGCTCGAGGATGGCACAAACATGGTGGCACAAACCGACCAGAGAGATGCGGATATCGTGGAGCAACTCCAAGCGATGAGGTCACTCTTGGAATCGGTAAGGGACGTAGCGCGACTGTTCGAAGGATACATGGAGAGGCGAGTCACTGCCTGGAACAGCTTCCACACCAGCTGGGTCGACATGCGCCACTTACAGGCAGTCCGCTGGCACGAGCAACAAGTGTCCCAGCAAACGATCCAGGCCCAACACGTCACGATGGCTCAACGAACGGAGACAAACTCCCAGGAACTCGAAAGGCTAGCGGCGCGTCTCAGCAGCTTGGAGGGTATGGTCAGGAACATCCACAGGGCAGTTCACCAGGAGGAAACGGAGGACTACGAGGCGACAACGATCATCCAGCGGGCCCATCAGATCTTCGACCTGGTCGACATGCACGCGGTCACCGACAGAACTGCTACTGAGGGACGCCTGGACGAGATTGACCAAAACATCGCCAGCCTCCTGCAGCGAGTGGACCCGCAGAACTTCTTCGCCGGCAACCGCACCTCACCAGCACCGGTACCAGTCACCGAGCGGCACCCACAAGTCCCCTCGCCGGTCCAACCACAGTCAGCACCGGCTCGTCTTCCTTGGTGGCCCATGGGAGGAAACTACGCCCTGCAGGAACACTCGAACGACTACCACCGCAACTGGCATTCACCACCAGGATCACCGACACCAAACATCAGGGAGGTCAGGGCTAGAGAAGCAGCGGCAGGGTATGTACGAGGGGCGGGACCAAACATCCCACCACCAATCCAGCACCGAGACACCGGCTGGCCGGTTCAGTCAACACTCCCGGCGACAAGACGGACTGGCCCGCAGGACACCTACTCCTGGAACCAGTCAGACGCTATCGGCTTCCCGACTCAGGACTACTCAACCACGACGACAAACGACGAGGCATGGTCAGAATGGCCTCCAGCACCCCCGGGCTGGGATCAGGAGGCGCAAGAGCTCTATACCCCGGTCGTCGTCCCCCTCCAGCCGGTAACGAGTCAGGACAGTGGTGTCGGTCAGGAGTCGAGTCAGGAGAGCGAAGAACCGGAGGATGCGGAGGAACAGTGAAGGGCAACGGCAGGCAACACGAACAGGACAAAGGCAACCGAGTAGTGGGGCGGGGTACGGCTGGTAGCTTAGAGCTCGCCTCCTGTAACACTAGTGTACTAAAATATTTATGTATTGACACATTCAACTTACAGACAATGACTACAAACGCCAATACAAGCAAAGGAACAGAGAAGTATCCCCTGTTCAGGGGCGAACTCTCAGAAAGCATCGAAAGCTGGAAGAACCAAATGACTTCCAGGCTGAATGAACGACACCCGGGCGACCTTAACAAGCAGGTCGTATTAATCTACAGAGCTCTCCGTGGTAAAGCACAGACATGGGTCGATGCTCCCTGGGCAAAGTTCAAGGACAAGCAAATCACGGAAACGGACGCCAATGGAACAGTCAAGTATCAAGGCGCATGGAAGGACCTAGAAGAGCTATGGACCTACCTCACGGAACGACACACAAAGCTGTACAGCTTGAAGGATCAAGCAGAAATCCTCTTACACAAAATCGAGCAGAGGACAGCGCGCGTGGATGCATACAATGATGAGTTCGAGAAGATTGCGGTAAACCTACCCTCGCAGGTGTACCCCGAACACATATTGTTGTATCACTACAAACGAGGGCTCAACGACAAGATACGCAGTCGACTACAGACCAATGTAGATAATGACGATTGGAGCCTCGACCAGTGGAAAGAATATGCGCGGCGCATCGAAATACAACAAGTACAGGCTAATGCAACACAATCAAACAGTCGGTATCGACCGATGTTTAGGAATGGATATCAGGCAACGTACAGGCCTGAGGGCGCAGGTACTTACCCAGGAGAGTACCTTGGCGAGCCCATGGACGTAGATGTCCAGAAACGACAAGTCACCAGCTCCGCATGGAAACGAACCCCTCCAGTAAGACGTGAGAGCGGGGCATGCTGGAAATGCGGCGCAATGGGTCACTGGCAAAGTGAGTGCCCAAGACTCCGAGCAGGTGAGAAACCTAGCAGCGGGAGATGGAAATCAAGAGGAGCCAGGGGAGCCCATTACGGAAAAGGAAAAGGAAAGAGATCTCTTCACCGCCGGGAGATAGGGTTGGAATCCGATTCTGAGCTCGAGGAATTAGAGGATTTAAAGAGAGGGCCTCGTCAGCGTGCAAGGCGTCAGAATGGCACGAAGAATGACGACGAGGAGGAACCCGAGGAGGGTTTTTAGAGGCACACGCCGACGATCCGACGGATCGGCGTGGAAGTCTCATACGTCGGTGGACTACCACAAGGATCGATAACCGGCATCCAAAGATCCAGATTAGATTATCACAGGGGCAAATCAGGAACCAAGAAGTCGAAGCAATGATCGACTCAGGATCGGCGATATCTACGATCAGCCCGATAATGGTGAAGGACTTGAAGCTACACACCAAGCCCAACGCCGGCACACACGTAATTCGAAACGCGGACGGCACGCTAAACAAGGATGGATGGAAAGAAGACGTGGTAGTCAACATGAACACAGGTATAACCAACGGATGGGTCCGCCTGGCAGTAGTTATGACTGCAGGGGACAAGCTTCTATTGGGAGCGGACTGGCTTAATCGGTACGGAGTCAACATCAACTGCGCAACAGGAGCAGTCACATCGAGAGGAAGAACCACCTTTATGATCGGCACGGAACATTTACGCCGATCACAAGAAGCTGTGATAGCTAAACGGCAGAAGAGGAGGATCCGACAAAAGAAGCCAGTACAACCCAGGAAAATGGTAACTACGAAGCGGAAGCCTCGATACCCAGATGAGGAAAGCAGCGATGAGGACGAGGAAGAATGGCTGAAGGCAACACCCCCATCCTCGCCAACTAGGATGGTAACGTCACCAACGCCAACCAAACCACCTCGACCAACAATACCACTGAAACCTCACCCGCCAGTTGTACCATTCACACTACCAGGGATGCCGACCTTCACACCAGAACAATCGAAACCCATGGAAGGGGTGGACGCACAGATAAGCCAAGAACTAATACCCCCGAAACCTACCTACCCAGGGAATCCAGAACAAGAATTCCAGGAAGGAAAATGGGTTACCAGCTGGAAGGCACATCAACTCAGGATTGTTGAAGGAGCTCTCGACTGGACCGTAATCATCAAGGACAAATTCGCCAGCTTCAAGACTAGGGAAGCAATGGAGCTTCACATTAAACGCGAAGCATACAAGCGATCCACCAGTGGATATAATGAAGCAACACTCGACTGGGTCTATGGACCATACTACCCAGCGATGCTAGAAGACATTGCAAATGAAGCGCGATGGATCTATGATTACGAGCAAGAACGCGTAGCGGCGCAAGAGCGAGAGCGAAGGAGAGTGGGAAGCGGCAAGCAAAGGCAAGCGCTCCCACCGGCACCAGGACTAGGAAAGAGGCAGAAATCCGAAACCGACGAAGGAGGGTCGGTCCATGCAGACTCTGAAAGGAGGGATTGGACTGATGACGCATCGGCTGTCATTCGCCGGATGCAAGTAAAACGGCGGGATTCCATTCCGTCGTCAGGCAAGGAGATTAATATAATCATCGGAGCTGAGCCGACGGCTCCAACCCTGCTTGGAAGGCACATGGCTAGTAGACGTCGTAGGAATGTCGAACGTCGGGCTCGGTCCATGCAGACTCCGAAAGGAGGGATTGGACTACACCGAAGGAGAGATGAGCTACTCCCAGTGGGGCGTCCACTGATCAAGCGACGTCTGTCTAAGTACCCAGACGGTCTTCATCGGGTAGGCCTGGGGAACAGAGAGAAAGGGACGACGTGGAAACATACCACGGTATTAAAAGAAGGCGCTGAAGTGGGTAGGCGATGGCCCACGCAACAGCAGTTCCGCCGAGAACGCTCCCATGCCGCATTAAGAAAGAATGGGGAAGCGGCCGGAAAGTACCCTCCAGCTCCTCAAGGTAGAGTGGTAGCTGTTGCTAAGGAATCAGGGGAATGGAACGAGGTACAAGACCCTGGTGCTAGTGGAAGCATGCTCCCCCAATGGGGTCAAGAGTCCAAGCTCCTAGACCGAAGGTACCTGCGAGCACCGGCTCGTACAACAAAGCGGGAGAGGTCGGCGCGAAAAGGGAAAACTATGGTCACAACCACCACCATGAGAGGAGTACCGCTAAATCGTGCTTCGCCCCGATCCCAGAAGCTGAATCTGACACTCAGCACCGGAAGCTTTATTCGAGCAATGGACACCGAGATCCGAAAACGACTTACCAAGTGGAACTCGGTAGCACAAAAGTATGCTCAGGAAAAGGCTCTGAAGGAGGGAAGGTCGGCAGACAGCAAGGAACGACCCTCAAGGAACTAGTACCTCCACAACTCTGGAAGTACTTGGATAGATTCGATAAGGAACGCGCGAAACAATTGCCCAAGTCAACTAAGTGGGACATGAAGATCGAACTCGTGGAAGGAGCAGAACTTCCGAAACCTGGGCCAGTATACAGCCTATCACCAGCAGAACGACAAGCAGTGGAAGAATTCATCAAGGATAATCTGGAAAGGGGATGGATCCGAAGAGTCGACAACCAATTGGCACCTCAAGACAAAACATCTGTCTGTGCCCCAGTATTCTTTGTTGGCAAGAAAGATGCAGGCGCCAGGCTGGTAATCGACTATCGAGCCATCAACAAGATTTGTAAACCAGACCCATATCCTATTCCACTCCTTCACTCGCTTCCAGATGAGCTGGCAACGGCTACATGGTTCACAACACTCGATCTGCGAAGTGGTTACAACAACTTGCGCATACATCCAGGTCACGAGAAATTTGCGGCGTTCAGAACACACCGAGGAGTATACCAGCCCCTAGTCATGCAGTTCGGAATGATGAATTCACCTGCCGTATTCCAACGGGCAATGAATAAATTATTCAAAGACATGATTAGCAGAGAAGTGCTGGTCTATCTTGACGATATCATCATCTATGCCAAGACAGAAGAGAAATTGTGGGAAATAACCCATAGGGTCATGGATCGACTCAGGGAAGCAGACTTCTACTGTAAACCAGAGAAGTGCTACTTTGCCCAGAGAGAGTTGGATTACCTCGGATTCGTGGTCAACCAGGAAGGATTGAAGATGGACCCCTACAAAGCAAAAGCAGTAGAGGAATGGCCGGACCTCCAATCGAAAACCGATATTCGACGGTTCATTGGGTTCGCCAATTTCTACAGGAAATTTATCAATGGATTTGCCAAGACTGCAAGACCCCTAACGGAGCTAATGTCGGCCAAACGAACATTCACCTGGGGAGAACGACAGAAGGCAGCCTTTCAAGCATTAAAGGAAGCATTCACCTCAGCACCAATACTCAAGCGACCAGACTATAACCGACGATTCGTAGTGGAAACTGATGCTTCAGACCTAGGAATGGGAGCAGTTCTATCGCAGGAATTCGACGATGGAATACTACACCCGATCGCCTACTGGTCCAACGCATATACGGGAGCAGAAAAGAACTATCCCATTATGAAAAAGGAACTTTTGGCGATAGTCAAGGCGCTTGGAGTATGGCGACATCACCTCCAAGGAGTACCAAACGAACTGGCAACGCGCTGTCGTGCTGGAATGGTATTTGATGATTGTTTCAAATACACTTCCACTGAGTCAGCCGGTCTATTTATGTAGGCGGGCAGTCTTCCCAGTTGTTCGAGAAAGCTAAAGTCAATAATTGTAGTTGAGGTTGAGATAGATTAGAGATGTTGAGAGTTATCTGTTTAAGTGTTATACTTAGACAGATACTTGAGATGCTAGTTGCCTTTACAATAGAAGCACTAGCTACCTGCTTAACTTACTTGAGAGTGATGAATCACTTTTCCTAATCACTTTAGTTACTTATTGCAGGTTACAGAGGGTGAGATGCAATCAAAGTTGACCACACCGAGCTAGACAGTGACAAACTATGTAATATAGAAGTCTTGAGTCTGGAGGTAACACACACAAATAAGTAATCTTGAGATTAAGACTACTGATTCTTGAGGGTAGAGAGAGATGTAGTACTTTCTAGTCTCGTCAGACTAGAAGATACTATCACAGTGATGACAAGTATTTAGCTTGTCCAATAATACTATTACTCACAGCACTGAACTGTAGTAATGAGTATACAAACGTGCTTGAAAACTTTCACTTGTTATTCTTTTGGTCTTAGTCTTATAGACTCCTGACCTAATAACTAAATGAGGCCTGAGAGAGACACCTTCTACTAAGACTTTCTTAGGTAGAGGAGCCTAGTAGCTCAGCTTACTTGGGGGTACTTCAGATCCTTGAGTGATCTGTATTATATCTTGAGTTATGTCTGTGTTCTGTGTTGTGTCCTCTCTCTGCCTCTACATGCTGTCCTTATATAACTTTTCCAAGACTGCTTAGTAAGCAAGCCAAGATTGCATTAGTAATCAGGCCAAGCTTATCTTAGTAAGCAAGCCAAGCCTATCTTAGTAAGCAATACTGTAAACTTGGACTAATGAAAATAGAACAGTACTAGATACTGAATCTACCTATCTGTTAATCAAAATAGGGCATCTGGTACCAAGTATTCATCTTGTTTTATCAGAATAATAAAGTGAAAAAGCAGACTGATTAGTCATCCTCTCGGTAATTCTAGAACATTCTTCTCTTAGAGTAGCTTAGGGCTTGAAAAAGCTTGAGGTTATGGGTTCGATTCCCACTCTGGCCAGATATTATTCCTTGTTTATTTTAATTGCGGCACTTTTAGTCTTCTCTTCTTAAGCGATATATTGGATAGCTTCTTGAGTGAAATTAGTGATATGATATGACCAAGGACCTTTAAATCCTTTTGTTAGTTTCTCACGCTAGCTCATATTAGATATGAGTCGTCTCTTGGTTGCTTTAAATTATCTTCTTTTGTTATGCCACCATCACGACTTTGTGCACGTCTTCACCGCTTCTTTGGTCATGCTTCAGGTCTTCTCAAGCTGGCCTTTACAAATCATCGATCTTCCTCTAACCCGATACAGTATGTCTTTTTCTTAAGATAAATTTCTTCTTATACTTATTAGTATGAAGAGTTTTTGTCGAGACGACTATTATGATCGAGGAGGAATGGGTCGAGTGGGTCCCAGTACTTGTTGCTAGGCGCACCTTGGTCGAGTTGCACTAGTATGCTTGGCCTTTCTGATCGACGTCTTCCTTACTAACCCATTTATAGAGTCGCTTATTACTGTCATCTTTTTATTCTTTAATGCTCTTTTAATGTCTCGTTATGCTTCTTGTTAGATAGTGTGATGCTTGATGATAATATGACAATTTATGTTTGGGCAAGTTTCTGGCCTGACATCCATCCCACACTTGAAATATCAACTGTCCCCAGTTGCGAGTTACCATAGAATACATTTGCTGCCAAGCCTTGATCAGATTGTTCTAAAAGAAAATGAATTTCTTTTTCTGGTACTTTCCGCAGTGCACTATGCTTATTATATAAGCAGGCTATCCAATTTCTTAGACTTTATAGTGAGTTCGCCGCTGTCCTCTCAACTTTCATCGCTCCTTCGCTATGTCATTTCTGCCTACTTCATTCTTTGACTGGCCAGATCTTTCTAGCCTTCAGCCTTGTCCATGTCCTCCTTCTCAATTCATTCTTAACAGTCCTGATGCTGATATTCTAGCGGCTATAGCCATTGCTGAAGTTGATCCTGGGACATTACCCATCCGCCATAATCGTACCTGCACCTATGAAATGATGACCTACTATTGGATCTTCGACTGTCCACCTCCTACTATTGCAGATCTGTTTTACTTTTTCTGCATGCGCTCTAATCTTCTCTCTCTATTCTGTCCATGTCATCTCTACTTTTCGGGTACTCATAACGATGAGTGTATGGTTCATAAGATTGAGATTCAAGTTATAGTGCGTGTTTCTTTCTGTATCTTTCTCTTTCTTTAGATTGATACTAACTAGTATGCCTAGAATCGTGCTCGTTACATGCATCTTCACCATCGTGGATTGGGTATGCATGCTCGGCTTGGTTTTCCGCGCACCGATGTCTTGCAGCCAATAACTTGGGGCGAGTCTGAGATATTATTTAAACTTCTTCATTGGGAAAATGATCCTCAGATTCATACTTTTACCTCGACTCATTTTAAAGATACACTGCATTTACTTCGCTCATATTCTTTGGACTCCTTCCCTTCTTTCGAGTATTTATGCATGATCAATTCAACTGGTGCTCCTATTCCTGCTTATGCTGCTAATCCTTCGACTAGTTTTTTAGTTCAATCTTCTTCTTCCTCTTCTTCTTCTACTCCCTCTTCTTCATTGCTTTCTTCTACCCATTCTTCATCTTTATCATCTTCTAGACCAAGTGATTCATGCTGAATTTCTTTATTTCTTCGATACTCTTCCTCCATATCACTTGTCTCCTCTTTTGTGTCTTTCCATTCTGCTAGCAGTCTTTGTAATGCCTCTTTATTTCTAGCAATGTATGGAATGAGTCTGAATGCTGCTACCTTGTTACGTCGAACTCCTCCATTTACTTCTCGCAAGTCATATGCTCCTCCTAAGGTATGACGCATTACAACAAATGGTCCTAAATATCGTGGCTTAGTTTTTCGATTCATTTCTTTTTCTACCTGAGTGTTTCTCATTAAAACAAAGTCTCCTGGCTTGAATTCATGAGTTGTTAACCTTCTTTCAAATCGTTTCTCAAAGTGCTCTTTTGATTTGAAGCGCATTTTAGTTAATAGCCTTGCTGCTTCTTCTAAGTCTTCTTCTCTCTTTTCCAGCTGTCTGATTCTTAATGTCAAAAGGTCTTCAGTTGACATATTATCTATAAAACCTTGGACTAAAAAGGTTGCTTCAAATAAGTCCAAAGGTAGTACTGGTTCTACTCCATGTAGTAGAAAGAATGGACTAAATCCTGTTGATCGAGTTGTTGTAATCTTGTCTGCAAAGAAGGCTGCATGGACTTTGTCTGGCCAAGAATTTATATGGCCTTCACATGCTTTGACAATTGACTCTCGAATTATTGCATGACTTCTTTCAACTACTCCATTTGCTTTAGAGTTGTATGCTGAGATTTGAACTTGAGGGATTCCATATCTGTTCATTAGCTTGGTGAATGCACCTTTCACTTCTGGACCATTATCTGTTACTACTCTTCCAACTGTCCCATATCTGCATAAAATGTCTTCCCAGAAGAATTTGGCTAATGCTGCTGCATTTGACTTTTTAGAGCCCGACCTTCGCTAGCTCGAGTTAAGTCATCTCTTGCTGCTACAATATACCTAAATCCTTTTGCTATAGGCATATTCATTACATCAACATGAATCTTGATAAAGATAGTTGCAGGAGTTGATACAATGAGAGGTATCTCTATCTTGCGAGTACTTCGAATCTGACATTCATTGCATGATTGTATGTGATGTTTTATCTGTGATCTCATAAATGGCCAGTAAAATCGACGTCTAAGGATCTCATACGTTGCATATTCTCCTCTATGTCCTAGTTCTTCATGTGCTTTGACTAGAATTTCAAATCTCTCTTCTAGGTCGAAAATGACCTTTTGAGGGTTATCCTTGTTTCTTTTATACATACATTTGTCTTGAACATAATAACGTGAGACCTTCTTCAAGAATTGTTTTCTGTCACTAAGTTTCTCAAACTCTGGCACTTTCAGTGTAACCAGAAATTGAAAAATCTTTAAGAGATATTCATCTTGGTCTTTGGCTGACGTATTATATGTGCTTGCCTTCTTTAGGGCATTTAAAGTGCTTCTTTGCATTGTTGCTAACAGTGAAACTTCATCTAGAAATTTATCATCAAAGTCTTCAAAGTCTTCATCTTGTGGTATTCTACGAGAGAGGCCATCTGGTCCTTTAAACTGAGTTGCTGATACATGAATCAGTTTAAAGTCAAATAATAGAATTCCTTGAATCCATCGATTTATGGTAGCATTTGGTTGAAGGTCTGGTTCATTTAGCATTCCTTTGATGTATTTTGCATCAACTTCTACTTGGAGATTCTTTACTCCAAATATGTAAAGTCGATAATGACGTAGAGCTCTAAATAGTCCATATAGCTCTAGTTTTGGTTGAGAGTATCTTGACTCTCTTTCATTCATTGGTATAGATCCATATCGTGCTGGTCTTCTCCTTCCATTTTTATCAATTTGGGATAGAATAAATCCTGTGGCAATAATACTTGAATCTACAGAAAGAATCACAGGCCTTTCTGAATTGTAATCGATAGGATGTAATGCTGGAGCTGAAGTGATTAACTGTTTTAAGCTGTCAAATGCTTTCTGTCTTCGCTCATCCCAGATGAATTCAGTAGAGTTTCTTGTTAGTTCAGTTAGAGGTCTTGCTATAGCTGAGTAATTCTGAATCCATATTCGAACTGTACCACATAGGCCTAAAAATCCACGAACTTCCTTTACTGTAGTTGGAGTTGGCCATGAAAGAATCTTCTTAATTTTTTCATCATCAGGAAGTCGACCTTCTGGGGTACACTTCTGTCCTACTATCATTACTTCTGGTCTTGCTACCTGGGTCTTTTTTGGTGAGAATGTTGCTCTTGCATGACCGACTCGATGCATAATTCTATGCACATCATTTGCATGTTCCCAGATAAATCTTCGAATTCCTGGGTTTTCTTTTAAAGTCTCTGGGTCTCCTTCTTCATTTAAATACATGCTTGCTGGTCCTTTGATTGGTAAGTCATCAATGAATATATTTGCTTTTTCTGGTATTTCATGTTGGAGTATGAATACCATGCATTTTTGAAATTCTGCTGGAGAATTTGTGAATCCCATTGGCATTGAGGTAATTCTTAGAAGTCCTAAGGGTGTATAGAATGATGTTAGGTCTCGACTTTCTGAGGCTAGCTTTCTTGCATCAAATCCCCAGAATAAATCAAAGACTGTATAGCATGATCGACCTGCAAAGGGTTCGACAAAATCATCTAGGACTGGTGGCAGTCCTGCATCTCTGATTGTTACTGCATTTAGTGCTTGTAGGTCATGTACAATTCTTAGTTTCCCATTTTTTTGCTTTGCTACGCAGAACCATCTTGATCTGTATGATGCTTGACTTGGTTCATAAACTCCAGCATTAATTTTCTCCTTTAACATGTGAATTACTTCATCTTTTGCAGCAGGTGGAATTGGAATATTCTTGTGCTCCCATGGTATGTGAGGAACTACAGGAATAATGTAGGGTGAGAAATAGTCTTCACGAAGAGTGCCTCTGTGCACTTCTTCAAAAGCTAGAGCGTGTTCATTAAGTTTGAATATATGCATAAATAGTTTTTCTTCTTCTGGCCAGAGGAACCCAGTGTCATTGATATGTAACTCCTTTAATCTCTCTAGTGTAAGACGCTCTGAGGGCTCAAACTTTGGAGGATGTATAGGAAGCTTTAGTAATGACTGTAATGGATCTTCTGGAAACTGTCTTATTACTCGTGCATCTTCAGGAAATATTCCTGGAACTGGCTTGATCTTCTTATCAACCCTCTTGTAGGCTGTTCCACTAAAGTCTTCTTCATTAACACTCTTGTAGTGCTCATTTATTGTTCTCGCCATAAATACGAATCCTTCATTCTTGACTTCTTGCTCATTAATTGGCCGATGCCCTGTGATTGGCTTGCTCCATTGAAATGTCTGAAAATTCAAAGCATTAAGCTCAAAGAATAGAGTGGGGGATACTAAAAGTTTCTGTCTCAGAATATACAGATTAAGGGCTGTAAAAGAATATAAGAATAAGAGCACCGGCTTGATCAAAAAGAATAGACCTGAATCCTATTTCTTATGAGTATTAAGAGAATTAGGCTTAAAATAATAACTTGAAGCAATGTCAAACCAATCACAATTATAGGCCAAATAATTTCTAGAGAAGTGCTCCAATGGCTTATAGCATTCTTGTCATTCCGGCCATGCCAAGTTTCTGAGTCTAGGTCATGTGACTTAGAGCAGCAGTTGTTTCGTGCACTTATTTCTTCTGAACTGTCTTTCTGATGCTCTTCCACTTGCTTGGTGTATTTCTGCTTTCCTTCCTTGCTTTCCTTTGCTGTAGAAGTGACTTCCAGGTCATTTGGGCTTTGTGCCATTACTGGGAGGTCAGGGTAAGTGCTTAGAGATGCCATCTCACTATTTATAGGTCGATTTTCACCTCCTTCTATCTCTGTCAATTCTTGACCGTTCTTCATGATCTTGGTCTTATTCGAATCTCGTTGATGAGAGCTTTCGATCGGTGTATGAAACGTATTGGTTTGTGCGGTCAAAGATGTCGAAATGTGATGCTGTTCCTTATAGGGGTCTTCATATAGGTGAGTACTCATAAACTCTTCAATTTCCTTATCAACTTCTGATATTACTCCTTCAGACACTATCTCCTGCAGAGACTCTTCAGAACTTTGGCTTGATTGAGGCTCCTTCATGCTGGCCTTGTGTCTGGACTTTCCTGGGTGGTCATAAACGATTTTTGGACTGAGTGACATCTCACTCAGTTCTTCCTTTCTCAGCCTGTTTCTGGGCTCATTTTGATTGCAGTAATCCTCTACTTCGCTTTCTGTGCTTGGCTTATGCATGTGAGCCATTATTTCATCCCAGTCATTCCCTTTCTGATATGCATTTTTCCGCTGTTCTAAATATCGTTGTAGAGGACTCAATTCTTCTCCGAGTCTTCTCGGAGTTCGTTCTTTGGATTCGTCTAGTCCGGCGCTATCACATCGGCTGCTTACACGTGCATTTTCGTCATCGAACGGTCCAGAAAATGTAACTTTACATTTCTGCTTTTTCTTGCGTGGTCTTCTCCGGCGCTTCGGCGGATCAACTCCAATCCTTTTGGGAGAGGGTGCGTTTCGATCGGCCATTTGAGAGCTTTCTATCGGTTGTTCACTCGTGCGAATTGATGCAAAACTCGGGGAGTTATGAGCATTTTTGGTATAGTGCCATTTTTTCGACTTCTGTCCTCCTGCCTTGTGGCTTAGTATTCCCCCTTTCCATTTCCTGTTGAATCCTCATTATAGAATGTCCTAGTCCGTCTGTGGCTGCCTTGGGGCTGATGTACATTACTTCCAGATGAGTTATTTGCCTGTAAATGCGAAAAAATGTCATTTAATAGAGGAGTAAATTCATTTTCTCTTGAATCCTCCTCTATTCCTTTTCCATTCTTATTCTTATGAGACCGGTGTCTCTTCTTCTTTCTCTTAGCTTGGGGTACTTGCTTGGAATTTGCAGGTCTTGTGGATATTGGTGGTGTATGAAAATTCTGCCAGTTTCGATACCGTTTAAGGCTTCTTTTCTCTTCTGGACTCAACATGTCCTGCTCCTCTCTTTTTCTTCCTCCTGAATTGAGAAAGTCTTCCATTCTGTCTGTCCATTGCTTGATTTCATGCTTAGAGGTGTATGGTCTCCATGTATCTCTTTCCATGAGTAACTGATCCTTCTTGGGTGAGTCGATATCAGTTGTACTATAGTCAAGGTCTAACTTGGGAATTGCAGTTAATGATTCTAGACTGTCAGATTCACCAGCACCTCTCATTTTCTTATGTTTGATCTTGATTTCTGGCAAAGCTGAGTCACTGTAAGGCTGGGTAGCCTTGTCTGATTCCTTCTTATATAGTATTAGCTTTCTGGGTCTCCATCCTGCTTCAATCTCCCATTCCTTAGCAATATATTCTGCTGAAGAAGGTAGAGTCATTACTGAGGTATATACTGCTCCATCATCATTGGTGACATTTTCAATAGCCTTGGATCGCTCCTGAGTAAACTTCTGAAATAATGCCTGATAGTCTTCTTGATCATCTATATCAGGTTGAGCCACAAGCCATGTTGATGGATCATAATCCCATGTTTCATTATTTCCATCTGGAATTACTAGCATTTCATACCTTGTTCTGGATCGAGTTGGATCTTCAGGGTCCTTAAACTGGAGATAGGTTCCGCTTGGGCGTTCATCTATTGAAATGAGATTTCCTCTCTGCCAGGGTCTACCTAGTAGTAAATCAAATGGGACTTGACTTCCTACATAGATGTTTCCAGTAGTGACAATATTTCCAATATCAATTCTTACTCCAGCAAGTAATCCTTCTAGTGTTCCTTGTCCTCCATTAGCATCATTCATATTCATTCTCTGGGTTTTGTCAATAGGTCTCTGTATAAGTTGGGCTAGTCGAGAGTGACAAATGTTCATTTGAGATCCTGTGTCTAGGATTGCATTTATATCATGCCCTCCACATGATACTGTCAGATGGATTAGTCTACCATGTGTCTTGGGTAGAAATGGCTTTGTCCAAAATGCTTCTGAAGTCTCTTCAGTTATATTTGCTTCCATTACTGTTTCTGATGGTGGCTTGATGCTCTTATACTGAAGCTTGTCAGAAATAATTCTTGCCAGTCCAGGAGATGCTCCTAATAAATCTTGAGTTGAGATTACTTGATCTTGAGATAGAATCTTGTCTGCCACTGTCTCTGAAGTCTACCTTAGCTGATACTTCTGACTGGCGAGGATTTCGATGAGCATATTGCTGTTTTTCTGAGAATTTCTCTGCTTGACTTCTAGATTCTGCATTGTTACTTCTAGGGTCAGTCTTCTTGATAAGTTGCTGATCATTCATTATGATGTCTTGAATAACAGGTTGATTCTGTGTTGAAGGTTTGCTTCTTTCTCTTGGTGGAACTGATGAAGTCTTATCAATAACTACTTCAGGGACTAAAGTTCTTGGCTTCTTTGAACTTGTATGTTGAGATCCTTCCATTATTCCTTTTCTCTTGCCTGTTGTTGACTTTTGAGATCGAGTAACAGGGTATCCCATAGTATTCTCTTCTGGATGAATGTATAGAGATTCTTGATTTTCCTCTATTTCTGCTTCAGATTTAGAGTCACACGTTATGAAGTTTACCTTGTTTTCTGTTGCATGTTGCCTTTTAACCGCTTGAACTAGTGACTCTCCATATTCTCGATTAATTTCTGATCCATTTCCCATTACAAGTCTTCCTGATGAGTTGAACTTGGCAATTCCTTGAGAGATAATTTCTCTTACTTCTGGACAAGATCTGAGTCCATGGCCACTTTGACTACATCCAAAGCAATTTTGAAAAGGAACTCTTTCTATTCCTGATCGAGGTCTTCTTCTTTCTTGTTCTGATGTAGTGTCTTGATGACTGTTAGCTCTTAGATTTGGAGAGCGAACTGCCTGAGCTACCAATGGATCTAGTTTTACTGCCTTATAGTATAAAAGGCCATACTTTGGGTCTGAGATTGATAACTTAGCCATTTGCTCAATTAAACCTTCTACTTCTTCTTGTTCAGTGTTTCTAGTATAAGTTTGAGCTTTTCTCAGTTTTGAATCAGCTTGTCCAATCCTAGGTAATTGAGTTTCTCTAACTCTGTCAGGTATGTCTTGACTCTCCTTATCTTCTTCTTTATAGTCTTCATCTTCCTTCTCTTGTAAATCTTCAAAGGTAACCTTTGAAGGTTTTGAGCCTCCTTTCTGCTCATGGTCTTCAAGTCTATCGAATCTGTCTGCATTTAACCATGATTCTGCTGCATTCCAAACTTCTTCCATATCGAATGGCTCTGTCATGTCATGGTCTGGCTCCTTTAATAAAAGTCGAGTTTCTAAAACTGCACGAGTATAATCATCTATCCCATTCCAGTAGTAAGTAGCCTGATCATCCTTAGTTATCTTCTTGTGGACATAGAGCCATCCTCCAATAGTAGTGAAGTTTCTTGAATATTCTGTAAAGTCCTTCCAAGTTTTGATTCTTTGCTCACGATTTTCATACATGAACTTTTTAAGATCAATCTTGGAGTACCGGCGTTCATTAAGCTTGGCATCATATAACTTGAGTAGTTTAGCCTTGAGATTCTTCCAGTTAAACTGAAGATATGCATCTAGGCCTTCAATTACTTGAATTACTTTTCTTGAGCAATATCGAGTAATTGTCTTGCATTTGTCTATGTCATTTGTGACATTGTACTTAGTACATAGCTGTTCATAGTGGTCTAGGAATGCCTCTACCTCTGAGAAATGTCCAGTAAAGATTTTTGGAGCATTCTTTGAGGTTGAGTATGGCATGTCTAGAATTGACAAACCTGAATGGTTTGTATGAGAATTCATTTCTTGATAGAGTTCTGATTGAGTAGTATCTTCTGCTGTCATGATTATGACTAGATTCTGCTCAAAAGCTTGTTCTTTCAATTTGCTTGGCTATTCTTAAGATAGCTCAATAAGTAGACAACTATCAATTTATTGTTAGCTGCCCTGCGGTGGTCACCAAGTTTTGTCGTGCTGGAATGGTATTTGATGATTGTTTCAAATACACTTCCACCGAGTCAGCCGGTCTATTTATGTAGGCGGGCAGTCTTCCCAGTTGTTCGAGAAAGCTAAAGTCAATAATTGTAGTTGAGGTTGAGATAGATTAGAGATGTTGAGAGTTATCTGTTTAAGTGTTATACTTAGACAGATACTTGAGATGCTAGTTGCCTTTACAATAGAAGCACTAGCTACCTGCTTAACTTACTTGAGAGTGATGAATCACTTTTCCTAATCACTTTAGTTACTTATTGCAGGTTACAGAGGGTGAGATGCAATCAAAGTTGACCACACCGAGCTAGACAGTGACAAACTATGTAATATAGAAGTCTTGAGTCTGGAGGTAACACACACAAATAAGTAATCTTGAGATTAAGACTACTGATTCTTGAGGGTAGAGAGAGATGTAGTACTTTCTAGTCTCGTCAGACTAGAAGATACTATCACAGTGATGACAAGTATTTAGCTTGTCCAATAATACTATTACTCACAGCACTGAACTGTAGTAATGAGTATACAAACGTGCTTGAAAACTTTCACTTGTTATTCTTTTGGTCTTAGTCTTATAGACTCCTGACCTAATAACTAAATGAGGCCTGAGAGAGACACCTTCTACTAAGACTTTCTTAGGTAGAGGAGCCTAGTAGCTCAGCTTACTTGGGGGTACTTCAGATCCTTGAGTGATCTGTATTATATCTTGAGTTATGTCTGTGTTCTGTGTTGTGTCCTCTCTCTGCCTCTACATGCTGTCCTTATATAACTTTTCCAAGACTGCTTAGTAAGCAAGCCAAGATTGCATTAGTAATCAGGCCAAGCTTATCTTAGTAAGCAAGCCAAGCCTATCTTAGTAAGCAATACTGTAAACTTGGACTAATGAAAATAGAACAGTACTAGATACTGAATCTACCTATCTGTTAATCAAAATAGGGCATCTGGTACCAAGTATTCATCTTGTTTTATCAGAATAATAAAGTGAAAAAGCAGACTGATTAGTCATCCTCTCGGTAATTCTAGAACATTCTTCTCTTAGAGTAGCTTAGGGCTTGAAAAAGCTTGAGGTTATGGGTTCGATTCCCACTCTAGCCAGATATTATTCCTTGTTTATTTTAATTGCGGCACTTTTAGTCTTCTCTTCTTAAGCGATATATTGGATAGCTTCTTGAGTGAAATTAGTGATATGATATGACCAAGGACCTTTAAATCCTTTTGTTAGTTTCTCACGCTAGCTCATATTAGATATGAGTCGTCTCTTGGTTGCTTTAAATTATCTTCTTTTGTTATGCCACCATCACGACTTTGTGCACGTCTTCACCGCTTCTTTGGTCATGCTTCAGGTCTTCTCAAGCTGGCCTTTACAAATCATCGATCTTCCTCTAACCCGATACAGTATGTCTTTTTCTTAAGATAAATTTCTTCTTATACTTATTAGTATGAAGAGTTTTTGTCGAGACGACTATTATGATCGAGGAGGAATGGGTCGAGTGGGTCCCAGTACTTGTTGCTAGGCGCACCTTGGTCGAGTTGCACTAGTATGCTTGGCCTTTCTGATCGACGTCTTCCTTACTAACCCATTTATAAAGTCGCTTATTACTGTCATCTTTTTATTCTTTAATGCTCTTTTAATGTCTCGTTATGCTTCTTGTTAGATAGTGTGATGCTTGATGATAATATGACAATTTATGTTTGGGCAAGTTTCTGGCCTGACAGCGCATCCTGTGCGATCAGGCAAATCTACGATACTATATGCAGAAGCAGAAAGTACCCAGTCAGACCGAAAACTGGGCTGCATTCCTATCCAACTTCAAGTTCACAATCGAGTACCGACCAGGAGCAAAGAATGCTCGTGCAGATGCACTATCCAGAAGACCAGACTATGGAGTAGATGAAGAAAAGAAGGAATCGGTCATCCTGCCGAAGGAATGGTTTGCAGAACCAGAAGCGGACATCAGGGTAATGTATTACCTGATTCAGGATGACGACCTGTATGAACAAATGAAGACAGCCTGGGAAAGGGCCGGCTGGACGAAGCCATTTGAAGATGGAAAGAGTGGAGGTCTCCTCATTGGGAATAACGAGTTGAGCCTGAAGTATGACAAGCGGTTGAGGAGCTGGACCAAGGATGGTAAGATAGCTCTCCCGGACATGGAAGACGCTAGGGCTATCAGGAAAGAACTTGTACGACGTAACCACGATGAGCCTAGCGCAGGGCACGGAGGCCCAGAGAAGACCCTGGAACGAGTCAAAAGACACTACTGGTGGCCAGGAATGAATAAAGAAATCACCGAGATAGTGCAGAGCTGCGACACATGCCAGCGAACCAAAGCAAGACGAGGAAAGGTGCAACCACCGCTTCAACCACTCCCAGTACCACAGGCACCATGGGAAGAGATCACCATAGATTTTGTCACCGGCATACCAGTAACTAAGGACAAGCACGATGCGGTACTGGTGGTAGTGGATCGCTTATCCAAGATGGCAAGATTCCTGCCCACAACCAAGACTGCAAACACGGAAGAAACAGCTCAACTCCTGGTCAACAACATATTCTGTCTGTTCGGAAGGCCGAAGATCGTAATTAGCGACCGAGGACCCCAATTTGCAAGCAAGCTCATGGGATACATCACCAATGCAGTTGGAACGGAGCGGAAGCTGAGCACGGCCTACCACCCACAGACAGATGGACAAACAGAGCGAGTCAACCAGGAAATGGAGCAGTACCTACGCTGCTACGTCAATCAGGACCAAGACGATTGGGATAGGTGGCTACCAATGGCAGAGTACGCCTACAACTCAAGAGTACACTCAGGAACAGGAAAGGTACCCTTCGAGGTTGTACTGGGAAGAATCCCAGAGTTAGCCTATATCAGCAGCCCAGCCGAAGCAAGCGATCAAGGATGGGTGGAACGGGCCGAACGGGCCCAGAAGGAAGCGAAAGAAGCAATGAAAAGAAGCCAGGACCAGATGAAGCGATATGCGGATCGACACCGAGGAAGAATGCCAAACTTCGAGATCGGCGACCAAGTTCTTCTTGATGCCAGGAACCTTACTCTTCTAGTTCCGACAAGGAAGCTCAGCGAAAGGAACCTCGGACCCTACACAGTGGTTACCAAGCACGGAACAGTCAATTATGAGCTAGACCTGCCGAAGGAATTACGCATACACCCAGTATTCCATGCAGGACTCCTTATTCCGTACAGACAACCAGAGCAACCAGGAGAAAGGGAACCGAGACCTGGACCGGAAATCATCGCTGGAGAGGAAGAGTATGAAGTCGAACAAGTCAACGGCATCGAAAAGAAGAAAGGGACGTGGAAACTCAACGTCAAGTGGAAAGGGTACCCAGAGGAGGAAAATACCTGGGAACCCTTGAGCAATCTCGAAAATGCTTGGCAAGTAGTAACGGATTACCTCGACGAACATCCAATGGAAGACGCAGAAGCAGTCCTAGAGATTCGGAAATGGCTAAGGAAGCTGAAGGGAAAAGCAGCACGATCGACAAGAGGACTCAAAATCGACGACGTCAATATTAGAGGGATCCACAAGGTACAAGACCACCCACATCCGACAAGTGACAGGCGACATTGGGAAGTGCAACGCCCGTCGGAGCAAGCAACCACCTCGGGAAGACACCCCGAAGCGGAACAATGTGGAATGCGCCTACTGGAAGAAGTCCTTGGAAGAGAGTATAGTATTGCCGATTGGATGCCCCAGCGCTGAGGGCAAAGAATATCAGGCACCGGCTAAATAAACAAACGGCAACGGCTACTCGCTCAGGACACCCTCAAACAGACCATTGATTCTGCCGAACCGAAAGGCACGAGGAAATAAACGACGGTATCTGCCGAGCTACAGGCATGAGGAAACAAATGGTACGCAATTCTGCCGAACTGCAGGCATGACGAAATAAATGGCATGTAAACCCAAAACGAGCTGCCGAACTAGCGGCAAGGAGAAAAATACTAGAAGAAAATCAAGATAATCACATGCGCGAAATCAGTCAATTAACAGGCTTCACTCCTCCTTTTAGTCCGGAATTACGCCTTTGGGGGGGGAATGTTAGAAGGAAATAGACTGATCACCATTCTAGGACATATCATGGCTGATGCAGGATTGGCACCCGATCGACGATACCATACACGATTCCGCTACTGCCCATTTGGGTCAAGAAGGGCAGACCACCTACCAGTACCTTCCTGCAGGAATTGCCAATGGGCATGGAGACAAGCCTGGGAATGTGCACAAGACATACTGGAGGAAACAATGGGAATAATCGAACGAACAGAACCAATCACAATTCGAACCAACTATGGATACTCGCCACACAGAACACAGCATCAAGCACTCTACAACCACTACCTCACAGCATTCGAGAACGAAGTGGTGGTCTGGTCAGAAAACGAAGAAACATACTACGCTAATGCAACAGCCACAGCATGGATCTGTCGATCCCCACATGTTGAGAAATGCCACAGGGCAGCGGTACAGGTTACATGGCCGCTAACACTCGACACCCCAGAATATCTCAGACATATAAGGGACACGACAATGGGACAGATCGTAAGCGGCTGGAGGGGCACACTAGAAGGGACAATCCTCATTAGCGGATGCTTCTCGAGCACAGGGATCGACGGAGCGATCGCCACCTTCTTGATTGGCAGGAACACCGAGACCGATGAGATCATCATCCCCGATGGATACGACCGAGGAATATTCTACCGGAACCCCACATTCTACCCCGGACTCAGTACCCGAGATTCAACGATCGAAGGAACCCCATCGGAACAGGAACGGCACGTCATTGGATGGATCCAGGAACAGAACAGAAGTGGATCTCCGATGAATACAGACAGCTCGGCATCGGAATGGAGCTACACCCGGAACCTTCGAGAACTCCGAGAGCACCGGGGACAGGAATAGCAGACGGGTTAGCTCGGAAGTGTACAGCCACAAGATTGGCAGAAGATGGCGTCATCATTAGCACTCGACAAGGACCATATGGAGAAGAAGGATCTAGAAGGACGGAACGGAACTCGACGGAATTGCGGGGTTCCGCACAGCCACTGGATTGGCTAGTGGCTGTGCCGAAGAAGCGTTGGGGGCTGTGCCGACAATCGGTTGGGGCGGTGCTGCGGATGAACGGATCAGGTGACGGACGTTTTAGAAAGTATATAAGTAGCGAGCACTGCCACCAGAAGTTCCTTAGCGAAATTCTTTTGTATTGCCTACGACTTCTTTGTACTGCCACTTAGTCGCCTTAGGCACCACTCTAATCTAACTTAGGTATCTAGTGCACGGCTGGTCCCTTGACCCCTACTAGTGCCTTATTGTTTACCCGACTATCCCTATCTCGCACTTCCCCACGATCAAGATAGCTTCTCAAGATCAGCGGAGTGAGTGGACTTGTTCTGGTGCATCGATCTGGGGGCTCTGCACTTGGCCTTTCGCTCGGCCCTTGCCAAGCCGAGGGAATGCCAAGCGCCGATCCCTGATCTGCTTATAGCGATCCGCACTGGTCCTAACAGGCACGGTCGCGAACTCATCCTCAAGACCTTTCCCATCCACATAGACTGTCTTCCAGTCCGGATCGACCATGAATGGGAAAGGTGCAGCTTCGGGAATACGGTAGTCCAGCTGACCAAGGTAAACGCGTCTGACTGCAGGTTTTTTCTTCCTAGATCTTTTTTGAATATCTGAGAAGAGTACGTTGAGCTTTTCATATACTTCGTTGACCTGAAATAGAGAGGTGAGTGAAAAAAAAACTTGTCGATTTACAAATACTCACCTCAACAGACCTAAATGCTGGCCGGACTGTTTCCCAGACCTCAATGTCCTTCGTTATAAGTGAGTACCCGGCCATTCGAAGTTTGTTGCTGTGATACTCATCCCTATCCCCCTCACTCAGGTCAGATCGGTCACTGACATAGTCCGACATCCAGTCTGTTTGAAGGAGGGGGGTTGCATCGACGAAGTACTCGGTTGCGTACTTTACCGCTGCCTTGCCACGATCGATCTTTTTCTAATATTTTTATTATATTGTGTCAGATTGAACAAAAATGCGCATAAAGTAGAGTAAGTACCTGCCGTTTCCTCTGCCTGTGCACCATTTTCTTACTCATTTGTTCATGCCGCCTCCTCTTCTCTAGGTCCTGTTTGTTTTCGTATCTCCTTTTCCAGCTCTGAAAAGCTTCCTTTGCGAGCTCGTCCATATCTTGTTAGAAGGAAATAGACTGATTGCCATTCTAGGATAAATTATGACCGATGCAGGATTTGCACCTGATCGACGATACCATACACGATTCCGCTACTGCCCATTTGGGTCAAGAAGGGCAGACAATCCACCAGTACATTCCTGCAGGAAGTGCCAATGGGCATGGAGACAAGCCTGGGAATGTGCACAAGACATACTGGAGGAAACAATGGGAATAATCGAACGAACAGAACCAATCACCATTCGAACCAACTATGGATACTCCCCACACAGGACACAACACCAAGTACTCTACAACCACTACCTTGCAGCATTCGAGAATGAAGTGGTGGTCTGGTCTGGAAACGAAGAAACGTACTATGCTAATGCAACGGCCACAGCATGGATCTGTCAATCCCCACATGTCGAGGAATGCCACAGGACAGCGGTACAGGTTACATGGCCGCTAACACTCGATGCCCCAGAATATCTCAAGCATATACGGGACACAACGATAGGGCAAATCGCAAGCGGCTGGAGAGGCACGCTGGAGGGAACAATCCTCATAAGCGGATGCTTCTCGAGCACAGGGATCGACGGAGCGATCGCCACCTTCTTGATCGGCAGGGACACCACACCAGATGAGATCATCATCCCCGATGGATACGACTGGGGAATATTCTACCGGAACCCGGCAACCTACCCCGGACTCAGCAACCGAGATCCACTGATCGAAGGGACGCTATCGGAACATGACAGGCACGTCATTGGATGGATCCAGGAACAGAACAGAAGCGGATCTCCGATGAATACAGACAGCTCGGTATCGGAATGGAGCTACACCCGAAACCTTCGAGAACTCCGAGAGCACCGGGGACAGGAATAGTAGACAGATTAGCTCGGAGGTGTACAGCCACAGGATTGGCAGGGGATGGCATCATCATCAGCACTCGACAAGGACCATGTGGAGAAGAAGGTTCTAGAAGGACGGAACGGAACACGACGGAGTTGCGGGGTTCCACACAGCCACTGGATTGGCTAGTGGCTGTGCCGAAGAAGCGTTGGGGGCTGTGCCGACAATCGGTTGGGGCGGTGCTGCGGATGAACGGATCAGGTGACGGACTTTCTAGAAAGTATATAAGTAGCGAGCACTGCCACCAGAAGTTCCTTAGCGAAATTCTTTTGTATTGCCTACGACTTCTTGTACTGCCACTTAGTCGCCTTAGGCACCACTCTAATCTATCTTAGGTCTCTAGTGCACGGCTGGTCCCTTGACCCCTACTAGTGCCTTACTGTTTACCCGACTATCCCTATCTCGCACTTCCCCATGATCAAGATAGCCTCTCAAGATCAGCGGAGTGAGTGGACTTGTTCTGGTGCGTCGATCTGAGGGATCTGCACTTGGCCTTTCGCTCGGCCCTTGCCAAGCCAAGCGGACTGCCAAGCGCCGATCCTTGATCTGCTTATAGCGATCCGCACTGGTCCTAACACATCTCTTGCTGTAAAGTGGACGCTCTCGTGCGTCAGCTTGCATAGCTCGGCATCCTACAGGTATGTTCAGCCTTTCAGTACTATTTTTTTGGATAAAACTTACTGTCTAGTGTTTGAAGACAAGAAAAGCGGTCTGGCTAATGAGCCGCTTGTTAACATCATCCCCGACTTCAAGAAAGAAGTCGGAGATGATGTTTCCATCTCATTCCCCAGACGCGGCACTTACTGGGAGGAGAATCTCATTGATCCTCAAGACGGCGAGTGTTCTCATTTGTACATCGAGGTGAGTCTTTTTTTTAAATTTCCATTTAGCATGAACTTGATGTATTATATTTTGTTTACTCACCAGGAGCTCTTTGCGAGTCTTCATTTGCTCTTCAGTGAGTTCGCTCAGCGGGTTTGCAGTCAGTGGACGGCCTTCTGATGCTTTCTTCTTCTTTTTCTTCTTGGCAGATGTAATAAAAGGCTCATCCTCGTCCTCATCGTCTGCATCCCATTCTTGCCTGCTGATGATGCGATCCAGGAGCGCTCTCTGCTGTCTGAGCTCCCTCGCTACTTTGTCTGTCTTCATTTTAAGGGCCTGGACGCGGCTTAGAACAAGTAGGGCCTGTTCTGGGCCCGAAGTTTCACCCAGAGAAGAGGAAGACGTCGAAAACAGCAAGGGGGACACACTTAGAGAAAGGGGGGAAGTCTGAATGAAGCTGGGGGTCGAATTGAAAACAGTCGTCTTGTTCAGACGACATGGTAAGAACTCAGTGGGGTTCCCCATGCTGCACTCAAGTCATTTATACTTTCTTTTTTTTTTTCTTTCTCACTGTTTTCATTCATATGGACTTTGACGCCCGTAAATGCAAGACTGTCAAGTTTCAAATACCGACCTTTCTATTTGTATGTGTTTACTTTCTGAAGCATATATAGTAATTATACATAATCTGAGCGGACTTTCAACTACAATTAGGTCATCGAGTTGTCTGGTAAGCCTTAACACAGGTCAAAATAGTCTTTATTATCGGGTGCATCGCCAGAGTTACATAGACAATATATTTACTTATTTTCCACAGTCCCCCAAGCTTATATTTGTAATGTCTTACACAGGTCAAAATTGCGTGCGTTCGTCTTGCTACCTTCGTATTGACACATACTAAATGGGGCAGTCTCTCACAGGGCAAAATAGTACATATATTTTCATCTATCGAACCGCTTACTAGATACATACAACATACGGTGCTTGGCTTGATAATGTACTGTATAGGAGTACGACATTCGATACAATATCAGGAACCCGGTTGGTCAGCTCAAGGTCACATGCACTGCAACCCAGTCTGCCATACGTGTTGGTAAAGTAACGGACTCACAGTATTGTCTAGGAATGCAGTAGAACTTGAAAGCAAGGATACATTAAAATTGCGCAGGCCATACGGACAAGCAGCAAGGTCCCGGAAGATACTCTTGAAATGCTAGTCTCTCTCGGACAACTGGGCTGAAAGAAAGGCAGCTTCTGAATCAATCAGAGCTCGGCACCAAGAACACTATGTGCCATATCCTTCTTCGGCTGTCAGAGCTGACCCACCTCATAGTTGAATTTGGAGAGCATTTGTATTCTGATCAATCTGGTCCCCTCAGCAGAGAGCTGCTGTTGCCGCGCAGGCTGACTGCCAAACACTGTGATAGGTAACTCGAGGTGGGATCATCAAGTATCTAATATGGTCATATTAGAGCTGCAGCCAATGCTGCAAAATTCACTTCAGGACACGTCTTGGAGGCAAACTCAGGAACAGCAGATGCCCAATATATATGAGGCCAGGCTAAACTGTTCCATGCTGTACATGTCTCTTCTAGTCACAGACGAAGGAATATTACTTACGCATGTCTTGGTCTACAGTTGCCTTTCTCTTGTCCGAGGAGCAACCCGCTTGAGACGTGCCGTACTCTGTAGAGATATAACACAGATGAATCTCATCCTGGTCGTACTGTAGATATTACTCAGGTCCTCAGTCATTCTCTCCTATGCACAATCACTTCTCCGTTCAGGAAACAGCAAGGCCTGATGTGTGTAAATCCCTGTAAATCCCTCTACAGTACCCCAACAAGATACTACACCATCAAGAAACACCTTCTAAATCTGGAGGACCACAAAGTCACCAATCGTAATCATAGTTAAAGCCCGAATGCCCACTTATACTAGAATGCCGGCTCTAGATTGGATACAGGTGACTGCTCGGTATCATGAACCAAGTTGATACATTTGTGACTTTATGATAAGTAGTTACGGTAGCATGGTTGAACATGCACTGGCTCAGGCTTTGGACCCCGAAATGTGAAGTGAATAAATGAATGATACTAACAGATTCGATCGGGAGCCATTGGCCCAGGAACTGACACCTGGATGCCGAGTGGATGAGACGTTCCCACAGGAAAGATTGATGCCATGCTCCTCGCAGAGGTCCAGAAGTTGTCCAGATATGGAATCCTCTGAAACAGGTCCGACCGAAGGATTTCGGTCAGCTCTCCACACGTCGTGCACAGAAGGTAGTCCTACAATTTCGAGGTTCCGGAGACATGCCAGGTAAGACAAAATTAGCAGAACGAAGTTTGGCGACGATCGCTACGATGAATGTAAAACGGCCTCTCGATATGTATCCATGTAAGTCACGTAGAACGCGATATGCTCCAAGTACTTGGGAAATACGGTGCCACCAAGGTCCAAGTCGGCAGGGACGAACAAATCGAGGCGAGCAAGTTGGTAGTACTCTTCCAATCTACTGGGAAGGACCATTTTGCGATTGCCCGTCTTGTATAGTCGCAACCCCTGCAGGTTCTACTAGGGGTGGTCGATTAGCTGCAGTTGATCAATGGAGATCAATAGACTTCGCAAATTAAAGGTCTGACGAGCCAGTTAAGAACCCGACTACCCAGGATTCACTCTACATCAACTTCGAGCGTCCTGAGATTCAAACCTGGTTGTTCATTCAAGTCGACTTCCCTCCCCGTTCTATTCCACACCCAACCATACAAATAGAGCGTCTTGAGAGACTGCATGCACAGGAGCAGTGCAAGCAGGCTACCTATCTTGCGACAAGCCTCCAGGATCTTGGACTCTGCGCAGGCGGTGCGAGCAATGGAAATCATTCAACTACAGGTTTTCAAGACTCGACAGGAGGTGAGACACGTTAGGATAGCTTATAGATCACCCAGACGAGCGAAATGTTAAAGGCTAAAGAATGTATGTTTGGTGCCCGTTGTAGAAGGGCCTCGAAAAGGTCAACGTCACTTGGTGTGATTCCTATAGTACCATTATTATCTGTCCAATAAATGATTGCTTCCGTAACCCATGAGCCGTACAGGGGGCTGACAAGGACGCTCTTCAGCTGGTGGTATGGGATAATCGCCCTACGACGCAGTTCCTTGAGGACAATTGGAGTCCAAGAAGGATGCATGAGGCTCATGGAGTGGAAGTCTGCAGCATCATCAGAGTAAGCATCGCCAGTCCGCTTCATTGGACGCTACTCCCAGTGGTGTCCTATTCTCCACCATCTTGTCAATAACTACATCTAAGGGAATGGATGATGGCTGCAATACCAGTTGCTTCGGTCCCGACGATATTGAAGACGGCAAGATGGGCCTATCCAGATTCGGTGACGATAGGTTTTCGTGACGATAGGAGGATATACGAGTAAAGATGTCCCGACACTCCAAAAGTGATGTCCTCCGAGTTGAACAGCAGATCTAGGAGTACATCAAGCACCTTCAACAACACGCAGACAGGGAAATCACCAACGTTCTCGAGATACAGCTTTGCAAGCTTCGCGTCAGAGTAGGATTCATAAACAATATCGAAGTGAAGGTGATTCCGATTATTTCGCGGGTTGCTGAACATCTTTCAAGCTCGACCTGGAGTGAGATCATTGAGATGAAGGGAGATGTAGAGATCCCAGCGGTGACTAGTCAAGGCACCTGAAGTTTATACTGTGTACTATTTGTTCTCTTCGGGACCAGCACCGACTCAACTGTGTTTCCACTGCAGCAGAAGAGCAAAGGTAGTCGCTTCTCTTGGCCTTGGTGGCGAGGCTGGCACGTGTGATCCTTATGCCACCTGGGCCATTACTTTCAATTCTTACATAAGTAATAACTCATTTCCGTTCCTCAGCCTCAGAACACAAAGCAAATCGTAACTCTTGACCATTCCGCGTCATCTGCATTATCCACGCAGCAATGGTGGTCGTTATCTGCAGAGGAGCAGAAATATTGGGATGATACCCCAAAGCAGCGAAAGAAGGAGCATAAGAAGATATATCCCTGGTACGTCTGTCATCACCCGTTTGGAAAGGACCAAGAAAAAAGCACTCCATGTTCAATGGCTAGCACAGCCAGCATGACTATCATGTTATCTTCAGCATCAACCATCGACTTAGAGGTCTTTAGTGGTCTTGATTCTCTATTCACTGATGGATCATTTTGTGGCACATATGGATACTTAATGGCATGGTGTTGGCATGCTGGACACTAAATTGGTGGACCTTGCAGATTTCGACATGAGTGAGTCGGTAACCGTGCAGGACCAGATTCAGGTTTAGTCATTCTCCCTTCCTCTTGGTCTTTCGATGCTGGCACTTCGTGGTTCTGGGGTGCGAGCTTTGCTTTCGACACAGTGAATGTGCTGGCGAGATTCTCACTTGAATCAGGGTCCATCTCGACTTCGTTGTGATGACATTCGCACCATGGGAGACATGGGTATGGGCACGGACATTCACTTTTTGTGCAGATCCCTACGCAGACCACACAGGAATCATTTCCAGCCCGCTGAGCCTCGTCCTTCCCCAGATCCGTTGCCAACAAGTGCACCTGGTGCACCAACACCTCTACCAGCTGCACCATCTGAGACCGAGACAAACACCAGCTGGAGCAACTCATCGGTTACAGGATCACCTGTGGCGGAAAGCGCAACAAGTTCGAATGAGCAATAGCCGCAGATGAACATGAATGAGCAGGTTCCGACACAGCAAAGAGAAGTGGAATACAATGTGATAGGTTGTTGGGCTTGCATGCATATGTGCGACCATGACAACCAAGAGCACCACCACGTCTTAGAATCAGCATCCGCACCAGAAGCCAGCTCAGACTCAGCAGCGTGTGCCGATGGTAGCATCACTTTTAGTTGTGCGTCCATCTACAATGTCCAAGATGAACTCGAGAACTGAAGTCCACGCTACCGCCAGCACCAACTTGGGTCCAAATAATCTGAAGAAGGGTGTTGCTCAACAGAGCTCTGATAATAGCTTCAATACCGACAACTTGGTTGGGGCACTGAAGTCTCCTCCATCTGACTCACAAACCTTCTAACTTGCGCAGAGTCATCTGCAGCGTGCACATCAGCCTCATCTATCACGGGTACAGACAAATTCTCAAGTCCACTCTCAGAACAAGAAGAGTACAACTGTACCCACTGCCCGGAACGACTCCATTCTTGGGAACCGTACCAACAAGGAGACCTATCAATATGAGTCATAAGGTTTGGATCCCACCTAAGCTACTGCATATGCAGAGCCCTGCAAATGTAAATACCAAAGAGGCTATGAGAGGAAAGGAGAGCAAGGATAGTGGCAAAAAAGAAGACGCACCCTCTCCTGGCTTTCACAATCCGCATCCGCATCCATTCTGGCAATAGATTATGGCACCGATTTCACAAAGGCCTCACTTATCAAGCCTGGCGTACCGTTTGACGTCTTATTAAACCGAGACTCTAAGCGGAAAATACAGTCTTCTGTTGCATGGAAAGGAGAGGACAGGTTATTTGGCTCAGACGCGTTCAATATCGTCAGTGAGCGTTAATGCTTTCTTTGCTCAGCCTTTTCATGGTGACATTCGTTATGTAGGCGGCTCGCTTCCCTGGTGACTTTTTTCCTTACCTGAAAGTCCTTGAAGGAGTTCCGTATGAGTCCGATGCGGTGGATTTCTTCCAGAAAATAAGTCCAGCTCGACTTTCTCGGTCAAATCGAGGGACCGCTAGCGTCATTCGCTCAACCAACGGTACAGAATGGAGTCCAGAAGAACTTATTGCAATGCAATCCTCCTATATCAAGGAGCTCGCCGAAACCGTCAGCGGCGCTGGCTCCCGCGATCCCGTCCGCGATGCTGTCGTATCCGTCCCGGTATATTACACGCAGTTCGAGCGTGACGCTGTTGCGGATGCACTAGAGATTGCGGGTCTACGTGTTGCCGTGCTTGTAAATGACGGTACGGCCGTTGCACTCAACTTTGCAATGACACGAACCTTCGAGACGAAGGAGTGGCATGTCATTTATGATGCGGGAGCCAGCGGCGTGCGTGCGACTGTTGTTTCGTTCGAGACGGCGCAGAATGGCAAGAAGGGAAAAGATGGGTCGCAGACGCAGATAAATGTTGCGGGTGTTGGGTTTGATCGTTCGGCCGGAGGCCTGGAGCTTACCCGGCGGTTACGCGACGTGCTTGCACTTGACTTCGAGGTGAAGCACAATCGGAAAATCACCGACGACGTACGCGGGATGGCTAAGCTATGGAAAGAAGCGGAACGTGTCAAGATGGTTCTCAGTACAAACACCGGGGCAACGGTATCTGTGGAAAGCATCGCATTTGACATCGACTATCGCACAAAACTGACCCGTGCCTCGTTCGAAGCCGTCTGCTCGGATCTCCAACCCAAGTTCTCTCAGCCCATTTTGGATGCTCTGACCAACGCGAAGCTCGAGATTGACGATATCAAATCAGTCATACTGTTCGGTGGCCACACGCGGGCGCCAATGGTTCAGGCCTCCGTCAAGTCCGCTGTCGGTGAAAATAAGATCGCAACAAGTGTAAATGCGGATGAAGGATCTGTCCTCGGTGCCGCTCTCTATGGCGCCTCCATCAGCCCCCAATTCCGTACAAAAGACATCAAGGTGACCGATATCGTGCCATACGATATTCAGATTTCGTACCTCTCCCAGCCGAAAATAGTCGGCGAGTCCATTGAGGAGGGCGCGCAGGTACGTTTAGGAACCCAGAGGACTCTGCATACCTTGGTCTTCCCTGCCGGGTCGAAAGTCGGCACGAAAAAGACGATGACGTTTAAGAGGAAGGATGACTTTGTAGTGACTATGTCCTATAAGAATTCTCCTGGGTAGTAAGTGCACTCACGCCCCAAGGCATTTGATTTACAACGTGACGCTTCTTCAGTGGAATTGCTACAGATCTTCTGGAGGCCGAAATCTCGGGGGTCAAGGAGGCTCTCGAGGAGCTCACCGAAGCTGGCGCAGTCGACCCAGTAGTCAAAGCCACTCTTGTACTCTCTGAGTCCGGGTTTGCTGGAGTTCAGGATGCTGTCGCATATGGCGAGATCAAGAAAGAGTCCTTCACTGGTACCGTAGTTTCTCTCCTGTGTTGGTGTGATCTCTGACGAGTATTGATTCAAGATAAACTAAAAGGTCTCTTTGGCGGTTCGAAAGAAGAGGCCGAGAATGAAACCTCATCTGAAACGAGTTCCGAAGCTTTTATCACTTCTCCGACCGCTGAAGGAACTGATAGTGCAGGATCGTCCAGCACACCCGCTACCTCATCGGATTCATCTCCTTCTCCTTCTCCTGACAAGAAGAAGGAACCAAGAGATAATATCCCCCTGAAATTGACCGTGAGACCATTGTCGATCCCTGCTTTGACCGCAACTGAAATTCGGCGCTCACGCGATCGGTAAATATTCTTCCAAAGTTGCTGTATCGCCCTTATGAATCTCACTTGTCTCTTTTTTCCCTTCATACAGCCTCATCGCCATTGACACGGCAGAAGCAGCCAAACGGAGACTGGAAGAGGCTCGAAACAGTCTAGAGGCCTATGGAAGACGATGCCGATGCCGATCCATTCAAGAAATGCTCAACGGAGGAAGAGCGAGATAAGCTCAGGGACTAAGTTTTCGAAATTCTCCATTGGATGAGCGAGGAAGCGGACCACGGATGTCGTGTCCATTGATGATCTGGATTACTTGTCCGACAATTGGTTGCGAACTTCGTCATTTCGGAGATCGCTTTGACGAACCCGCACGATCGCGTTTATATCGTAAGCAAGTTTATTCGGATCGCTTGGGTGAGTTCTTCATCTTGTCTGTTCCATCTGTTAACCGTGACTGATAAATGTGTTGCTCCGAGTAGAAGGTTACAACTTCGCCACACTAGTCGCGATCATTTCGGGGCTCAGTAACGACTGGGTGCGCAAGGCGATGAAACGATCTTGGTACCGCGTGGGCAAATGGGAGACTCGGGTCTATGAGGACCTCAGAGCATTCTGCACTGCTGAAGATGACTTCCGATACATTCGGCGAGCGATTTCAGCGTTGGTGGATGCGAAGCCATTGACTGCTAATGGGCAGGACGAGTCAACTGTAGCGAGTAGTAGCGCATCGGATGTTGCTACACCTGTGAGTAAGAACAGGTCGACGGACGGAAGGGTTGCGCCTCCGACATCTTGCGTTCCGTTCATAGGTAAGCTTGTGTTCCTTGACCCTTCCGGTCTCTGAGTATATGTCTGACGTGCTATCTCTTTTTAACGTCCAGGCGTCTACCTATCTCAACTACACCGCTTCAGCCGCCTCCCAGACCTAATCGACCCATCCGCACCAACCGAGACTGTAGAAACAGACCCAGAATCCGGCAACTTCAAATTTCCCGCGCATCCAGAGGTGTTCTCCGACCTCCGGCCGCTGCCACCCTCGATGCAAATCGAGCCGCCTATTAACGTCCAGAAGCAGCGGCAGATTGCGGGTGTTATCAAGGCGCTGGTTGCTGGGCAGCATTTGGCGAATAAGTTTGAGGTGGAGGTGGATAAGCGGTTGTTGACGAGGTGTTTGAAGCTGAGTGCGCTGGATTCGGAGGCGCTGCAGAGGATTTTGGGGGTTTATTCGGATTATTAAGATTAGTGTATCGCTGGTTGGGTATGGCTTTTTCCCCGGAGGTGGATGAAGAGGGGGAAGGTGGTGTTTGTGTTGATATTTTCGCTCTGGCGGTGTAAATATTCGCTTTGCCGCTCTCCCTCTGCGTCGTTTGCACTTTCTCGTCTCGATACGTTTCATGACACGTCCAGTCCAGTGCAATTTCAACTTCAATTCCTCCTCTTCTCCCCTTCCTCATCATCTTCCCCAAACCCTCCAATTCCTCGCCTCACCCCACCTCACCTCATGTCTCTTCCCCCCCCCCCCCTCCCCTCTCTCCCTCTCCACTTTCCGCAAATACGCGAATGTGTACATGACAAGACTATACATAACGGCATCGATTTCACATCGACATGTACGTGTGTACGGCACGATATTGACGTGAGGGTTGTTTTCTTATTCTTAATATTGTGATGAACATTCTTTCATCTTTCTTCTTCTCTATCACCTCATTTATCCCTTCCCCTGGGGTGGCTTTTGAGCTAACTGACTGATCAGTCTCTCAGCTGACCTGTCCGACCGAGCAGAAGCGGACGAGTTTGTATACATACCTCTTTCGCCCTTCTCCTTTCACGCATCATCTAGAATTCCCCTCCCACTTTCCACTTTTCTTTTATTAATACTTGGTTCTCAGAGGTGAAGTCGAGTTCCTTCTTTCTTCCTTTCTTTGATCCCCTTTGATTTTCGATCTTTGTAGAGTGGTTTATATACTGTACATATAGTATATATTATTAGCGTGGCATTAGATAGATAAACAGAAAAGGGCAAGGACAGTATGTACGTAGAACATCAAATGCCAGTCAAATGCCAAGTTTCGAACGCAAATGAGAATCTGAATGATGGAAATCGGAGTCGTCATCGAGTTAGTCACTGAGATGAACTATCGTTTTACTTCGGTTTGCTTGCCGTCTATATATCAATATCAATGCATTCTGTCTCGAAAAATTATCTTTCCCTTGTTTTCTGATCATTCCAATTACAATAACAATTGACACAAATGCGGAGTCTGTTTTGTCAGACTGATACACCGATACATACGCATATTGCTTACTGTACAGTACCTACATTGTACTTTCGGTCGAACAAGAAAAGCCAGAAAGACATACGAGTCATGAAGGAAGGAGTAAAACTACTTCATTCTTATGGAGAAAAGGAAGAGGGGGGTCATTAGGGTTCAAGAAACAAAACAAAGACACTTCAGAACAACAGAATCGTGAAAGGAAAACAAGGGTAACATAGAAAGTCTCCCCTTCAACCAGTCCAACTTTCACTCACTCGGCTTCAGGTGGGAGGGTGGGAAGTTCTGTATCCATCCCCAATACGAAGCACCATCCGCTCCTCCAGGCAACATCAACTTCTCAAAAAACTCATCACCTTCGTCCTCAAGAATCCGGTGAAACACGCTCATCGTCGACCGAACAAGCACCCCCCACTCCCTTTCCTCCTGTATCTCCCACCTAACTCTTACTTCAGCCGATGCCTTTTTCGGGTACTATATTGGCTTTCGATAAAAGCTTAACCCTCTACACCATATATCGAGTGCCTGGTAGCGTTATCCGTGCATGACGAGCTCCTTCCATTCGTAATGCAGCTTCTTCTCTGAACGGAGCGAGAATACAATCTGAACGACAGGTTTCGGGTTCTCAGATTCCGCGAATAGACAGTGCACAACCATGTTCATGGTAGCAAAAAAATCCTGTTGATTCCCTTCGAATGTGATGGAAGGATTGTTATTGATATAAACGAGAATGAAAGACATGAAAGGGCATCGCAGCATCTCTCTGAAGAGTACTGGCAAGACGAAATCAACAGCAGGTAGCATGCTGTCAGCATAGAACGGTGCAGCACTGCGCGTCATGAAGCCCATTAGACATTCTCGTATGCACATCCCCTCCTCAATCAGCTTGACGAAATGGTTGAAGTGAAGATAAGCACCAGACAGCCACCCATCCTGATTCAACTTTGCCTCGTCTTCATCTTGGATTAAGAACAGCTTCTTCAGAAAAGGCACAACTCCAGCGCTTCGAAACCCAGGCCCTTCCCTGTCTCTCTCTTTAGTCTCCTCTCGCACCTCGCTAGAAAGGATGTCAGATGATCTATAACCATGTTTTTCACTCCATTGGGCCATGCTCTCGCACACAATCACATTGCGAGCAAGGATAACTGCCAGCATGCCTATGATTTCTCCTCGGGAGACTTTCTTGATTCCACGACAGTCAAACACCATTTTGAGCATTTCAGTGGGTCTGAAATCGTTATGCATCATGATAAGCGCCGCTGCTTCTGCAAGCAAAGGCTCAGATCCCGGTGATGACTCGAGGTATTAATGTTCAGGCCCTATCTCATGACACAGGTGCATGTATTGTTCAATCTGACATCAGGAAAAACCCCGATTGGAGAATCAGGACGAATTGTGTAGAACTAATAGACTCGGTGTAGAACTATTAGACTCAATAGAAAGATTGAGATTTTCTTCGATTATCCCCCCTGAGAATCCAAGTATGCCAAGTACGAGGCTAGTTTTTCGTGCTGTAAGTCAATTGGAACGGGCCCTAAACTTGGTGCATGATCACATGTGGAGTCAGAAGAGATCTGCGACACGATCCAGGGCAAGGGTTGAGGGCATAGGGCAAACCTAGGCTGGGCGCCAAGTGGATGTCATCGAGTACTTGTACTTTTCAAGTTTGTTGTCGTCTGTCAAAACATCCCCCCTTCCTCCCTCCGTCTCTCTAGGTGCCGACATCTTGATGATTGGCCAGTTTGGTGTCGGTTTCTATTTTGCACACCCTCCAGCCAAGCCTGTGCAAGTCATATCAAAATACTAATATTGAACAGTATATTTGGGAGTCTGCCGCTGGTGGCACTTTCACCATTACCACTGATACCAGCCCACCCCTCTGGTGCAGCAATACTGACGGTACATCTCTTCCTATTACTAATAGAAGCCCAGCTTGAGTACCTCGAGGACAAGGGGATCAAGGATATTGTCAAGAAACACTCTGAGTTCATCTCCTACCCAATTCAGCTCGCTGTAATGAAGTAGGAAAGGTACGCCCAACTGCACCATCTTCCTTGGCTTAGTCCTGCGATGAACCATTACCTAGCTCCCCTATGACTGAAGGCGAGCACTTATCAAATTCTTTATCTACGTCTGCACCCTCTACACTGTTTCCCCGTTTCGCAACAACGTCGGATGCATTTCAGTTCTTCCCGTCTAAAGGATCAAGTGCAAAGCAACCTCTTGGCTCGTCAGCCAGCCATGTGTTGCACGCAGGCCCCAATACCCATGGTCAACACGTGGGTTGCCTCAATCAAATGCATTCAGAAGCCTTTTCGTCCGCCATATGCGCGAATTTGAAGCACACTATAACGAAAGGACGCCTCGCGCCAATACATCACATACTGACGGCTCTGGATACAAGTTGGCGTATCACAAACGCGGTAGAAAACGACCATCGCCCTCATCTGCTCGGCAGCATATCGTGCACCATGCTAACATTGGTTCACACCATTCACATCGTGGGAAAGTAAGTGATTCCGAGGACGAATTGTCGGATATCGAGATCCGTTCCAGCTATGCGTCGGGCTCGGACGAATTCTGGTCCTGGTCGCCTTCCAAGAAACGTGCCGTGTCCCTGAGTTCCATGACCTATTATGACCCCTCCAACGCAGTTCAATCAGAATCACTGCCATTTCCGATTCCTTTATGGAGTCGAGAACGTAGTCCATCACCATCCCCTTCGACATACTCAGATTCGTCATCTGAAGATGAGGATATAGCAAGCTCGAGCGGTAGTGCGGCTAATAGGCTACGCATAAGACGAGCTATGCATTTGAGGTCTAGGCCTGTATCGACCGCACAATATAGCCTGCCACCTCTATCATTCTCCTTCTCAACCTCGAACAATTCATCACACTTGTCCCTCGGCGCCGGCGTTCCTTCTCCTATTTCACTCATGAACGGTAGCGGGCATCCGCTTTCATCGGTCGCCCACCAAACCCTGCCGGCAAGCGCGGGAAGTGCAGAAAGTGGTCCTAGTAAAGTTCTAGGTCGACCTGTATCTGGGTCGTCAAAACGTACCGAAAAAGCCGTCGCTGCTCTCAGTCTTGCGCTAGCCAATAGGGCAGGGAGTGTCAGTGATTACAAGGTCCTGCGAGAGGCGCAGGCAGGCAGGAAAATTGACTTTCATTATATAATGCTAGATATTATGCAATTATACCCTATCTAGTATATTATATCGCTTAGTGGACATAATATTATATAATACATATGAATTTTTATATTTGTGAACTTTAATTCTCGGCTCGGCGCTACTAGTACTATCAGAAAGGCACCCGAGCTAATTACGCGATCACGCTAGTTACCCAAATGGGGAAAACATAGAATGAAGAAAGTAAGAGATTGCGACCGAATCGGATCGACTCTATAGACTAGAGAATGGGGGTTTGCGATTATCATAGAATTGTAATTAGGAGAATTTCTCAGATTTTCTGTCGGATTCTCCTAAAATCTGTCGATTCTCCAACCGGGATTTTTCCTGATGGAGTTTCTTCCACTTCGTAGTATGAAGCTGCATCGAATTCCACGCATAGATGCTGAGACAAGCAAGCAATTGCTATAGAATCGGTTAAGTTGAGTTTGTGGGTTTTCTGATCGACCAATGAGCTTGGATTATTGTAGATTAACTTCTGAAGTGCAAAGGCTTGAGTGGTACGTCGAGTCATGGAGCTGCCCAGATTGTGTTTCAGCGTGAACCTGGAGTAGAAGTAAATTTCAGCTGTGGAGAACTAGGCTTGAAAGCATACATGAGTTGCCCGAATTGAGCCAGGAAGCTGGTCTTAGTGATTTCATTCAGAGTCAAGCAATCGTCGGGTTGGCCCCCCGCGACTTCTTCTGATTCCTCGGGAGGACCCGAGTCCTCGTCTTCCTCCAGACTTCCATGTATCAGACAGTCATCAGCCCAAGTAAGTCTTGGTGCAAATAGGTCAAATGTTAGCACTGTGAATGAAGGAACCGGATTCAACGAAGCAAGTTTTGGTTTCGGCGCGGTCGACAGAAGTAGGCAGAAAATAGGAGAGCTCGAAACACTACCAAATGCTTCACTGAGCACTGTCAGGTTCATCCAGGGTTTCTCCGATCCGTCTCCATACCTGACCATCCCTTCGTAACGACTGAGAACATGAGCCTCATCAAATGCAACCACGACCTTCTTCGCTTTCTGCTTTCCCCCTGGTCCTGACGCATCATTGAGAAACTCCACTAGCTTCTCAACATGCCCACGAAGCTCCCCGGTAAGACTAGGTCCATCTTTGCTGGACGATCTCTTATAATGTTTCCTTGCAATAGAAGTCACTTGTGCAAAGAATTGTTCCCTATACTCTCTTGTTGGTTGTCTTGACCCTATAGACCAGGACATCCTGTTATGGAACTATTGTATTAGCTCTTCTTCTGAAGATGCTTCCCCCGTGTCCTTCGCGAGTTTGAGAGTTACTAACATGTGTTGGAACAGTCTAATCAAGGTGGCAAAGCAGTGCCATTGAGCTCCTTTTTGGTGCCATTCTTCGACGGCAAGGAAGTCATGAATCTCTCTGTCTGGGGGAGGATAGCCTACACCCGTGGAAGTGAGGTCAGTGGACAAAGGCGGAATAGTTTCCCGTCAACATACCACTGCCTCCAGAGCATATACATACATCAATAAGGATGCACTTCTTTCCAAGTTCGTTACTATGTGTGACTTGCCCGTTCCCGACAATTGGATGACCTTGCAGATGTTTGCGTGAGCTTTGCTGCCCGTGTCAAGTTCAGCCTCTGAGACATGTTTCCAGAGTTTCTCGTTGTCATCGCCAATGTATGGGATACGGTACGACATGGCTACAGCCGTGACTATTCAGCAATCAATAGGACACTATAAGCAGTAGAACGCCCAGTAGCTGGGTCAACATACATTGTTGTTCCTCCTCTGTATCCATACTGGCAAACACAAAATTGGTGCGGCTAAAGAATAACTGCTTTAGAGACTCTGGGAGGACTATTCAATGGTAAAAGTAACTTCAACGTACTTTTCTGTTGAATATGGCGTATAAATACGATAAAATTAGCATGTAAGAGTTTAACTTCTGTTGAGCCTTTGGTGGCAAAAGGCAAGCAAGGAACGGAGCAGCATTGAATGTTTTATTACATAATAGAATCCAGTAGCACGTGATTCTTGGTGGCTTGTTTTTCTGATTCACTCACTTATCGGTGGACCTTAGGGTCAGTTCGGTGCAAATCGTAACCCCCTCGTTAGCTCCACTTATCGTTATTTTGGTTGTTAGTTACAATTCGGAAATCCCCGAGAAAAAACTAACTAGTGGTGGAGCTCGTTAGCACTTGTGTCACAAAATGTCACAGCTAGAAATAATAGAATATAAAGAAGTATTGATCCGGGTGGGAGAAGCACCCAATGTCATCAAAGAAGCAGATCAGATCAAGAGAAGGCGACGAGGAAACTATTGCTGTAGCTGCAGCTGCTACAGCAGCAGCTGCTTCTATCTCTTATGCACTCACTCCCCATCTATTCAAGATCCCAATGATTGATGGATCCAGAAATGGTGCCAACTATGTTGAGAATCTATTTTCTGGCCATCCGCTCCGATTTTATGAAACTTTTGGCATGTCCAAGCATGTCTTTAGAAGACTTGCTACTGAACTGTCCAGATACACCTCATTCAATCATTCAAAGCATATCTCTATGGCTGAACAATTAGCCATTTTTCTTCGTTTCTGTCGATCTGGTGAACGAATTAGAAAGTTACAGGAGGATTTTATGCATAGTCCTGATACAGTTTCGAAGTAAGTTCAGACTTAATATTTATATTTTGTATAATTTTACTTATTTCTATATACAGGATCATCCATCGAACTCTTAATATGATCATCTCACCTCCATTCTACAGTCGGTATATCAAGCTCCCACCAACAGATCGAGTTCCTCCTGAAATCGAGCAGAAAACAATTTTTTATCCATTTTTCAAGGATTGCCTTGGAGCAATTGACGGGACACACATCAATGCCTTCGTTCCACCTGAAGATCATGCTAGATATCGAAATCGAAAGGGTACACTTACCCAAAATGTCATTGCAGCATGTACATTTGATCTTCGCTTCTGTTTCGTGCTTGCTGGATGGGAAGGGAGTGCACATGATGGTAGAGTACTTGAGGATGCTTTTTGATGTGGTTTGGTGATACCAGAAGGAAAGTATTACCTTGCTGATGCTGGATTCTCATCCACATCCTCCCTTCTGGTACCATATCGTGATGTATGTTATCATCTGAAGGAATGGGGTCGAGCAAGTCAGAAGTGCGTTCCTCCTTTAATTTATTGAAAATCTCAGTACTCACCAGATCAGACCAAAGAATAAAGAAGAAATATTCAATCTTCGCCATGCGCAGGCCTGAAATGCCATAGAACGAATTTTTGGAATGGCAAAACGTCGATTTCGAGTGCTTACAACAACCCCAGAGTATGACATACAAATGCAAGTAAAAATTGTCCTTGCAGTTTGTTGTCTACATAATTTCGTGCGGAGCTATGATCCCGATGATGGAATGGAGGTTGATGAGGATGAAATCAAGAGAGAGGTTGGGCCCTTTCAAGATGAGGATTATAGGACAGGGTTTTCAGCAGCAGATCAGGAGCGGGCAAACAGAAGGCGGGATCACATTGCAAACGAAATATGGGAGTCATACAACAACTATATCCACACTTGAAAGAATCTCTACCGCTTCTTTGGTAGTATTGCTGGAAGTGATTGTACGTTGGCACCCTTTTCGCTGTATGTGTAATTTGTTTACATTCACATTTGCATTCAGGATCGATTACAAGCCCCTAGAAAGAACACGTCAGGATGGAAAGCTCAAATGAAGAAAGAGCATCGTCGTACTCTGCATTTGAGGGGCCACCCGGTCTAAATCGTTTCTGCGGATGCCTGGAATCGCTTGACAGAGCCAGAGCATGCAGCGTCCACGTACAGATAAGGCTTCTCCAGCAGTCCAGATCAGTTCGTTCAATGCACCGAATGGAAACCTTGGTGCACCTATGACTCTCGCTGCGCAAAGACGTGGTTCTTCAATCTCCTCTCTCGCCATCCCCACACACTCGCACACCCTCAATTTTGGCCAGTCAGCTTCCCAACCCGCCACGTCTCAGACACAAGACATGCCTCCACCTTTGCCTCCTAACCCTCATGCGCACAGTGTTACACTCGCGGAAACGGAGCGATGGCTGGAGCATGGTGATAAGGATTACATCGGGCGTCCTGAAAATGCGTTCATTCTGTTCCGCCGCGAATGTTGCTTGCAGAAGAATGAAGCGGAGGCCGCAGTAGCCCAGGAGGGAGATCCCGTAATACGACGACAGGGTCAAGCCGACTTGTCCAAGAAGGAAAGAAAGAGAGGGGGGAGCGTACAAAGTCGCCCAGTCGCATTCGCGGAACCAGCGCTCGTGTGCGAAATAGCTCTGCATGCTCAATGGCTACCACGTGCCGATGCAAATGTCTTCGACTCGTAAGAATTTCTGGGAAAGAACCGAAGACCTGAACGATAGTTGCAGAATACTGCCGAGCAGATGAATGCCAATAACCCTTGCTCGATGTACAGAATCTACATTCCAAGGACCGCTGTTAGACGAGAGAGGGATTATACTCATCAGGAACAGAACGATACTGGCTCACCTCCTTCCAATCCCTCGAGAACGACAAGATAAGCGATCAACGAGTGCTGTTTTTTGTTGCTGATCGATCGTCTTCACTAAACATACAGGCTTGATCGACCTCTGCTGCGATTCTAACCATTCGAGTTGTTTTCTCTAATTGTCTTATCCTCCGTTTCACAACCTAGACCCGGGACAGCCTTAATATTCGGACTTCGAGGCTCGCCCGAACTTTCTGGAGTGGTAGAAAAGGCGGACGTAGGTCGAAGATTCATCGCATCCGCAACTATCGCGGCTACGGAAAGGCCATGCGCGATTGAGTTCGAGTTGGATACCTTCCGTGAATGCGTGGATTTCAACCCATCCAGTTCGATTCCGTTAGTACTCTCGCTTTCGTGAGAGCCATCTAACGACTTGCGGTAGAGCACTTTCGAATCAAAGCTAGTGGCATCGAGCACAGGCGAAGGCGCATGGGCTTTGAAACGTAGGATATCCATTGAACGCGCTTTACATAGAGACTGTCGATAACCGCGACGTGAGGTTTGGTGTCGTCAGGTGTATTCTGATAGGACTTGAACCATGCGCCCGCACCAAGTTTACTTGTGAGGAATAGCAGGTCATGTCGGATAGCTTTGGAACGTAGGATATCCATTGAACGCGCTGAAGAGATCCGTCACGTGCTACGAGCGGATCAGTTGCGAGATACGGTTTGGGCAAGTGAGACCGATCAACGAAGTCACGTGACAAAGCATGCCACACAAAGGCTCAACGTCGTCAACCGCCTCCAGGAGTACCGAAGGAGGCTATCGACACAAGGTACCGGCACGAGAACCCCCTAGAGCATCCCTTCTTCCTCCCACCCCGCTTCCCGCTCCGGAATTCCGAATGGACAACTCGGAGGAGCCATCCGAACGTGCCCTCCTCAAGCCTCCCAAGCCAATGTGAATGTATGCTTTCCTTTGTTTCCCTTATCCCTTTCTACATGCCTGCCAGCGCTTCGCCTATGCCCCATTCGTCGTGTTCCCCCATTATGCGTCCCCTTTGGTCAGTTCTTGTCAGGTCCCCCTCGGTCCACCTTTCCTTTCGCCTTTGTTTAGATATGCACCCCCTTTTCCCCCGCATGCACTCTCCTACTCGTCCTATGGCTCTGCTCCCCCTGAATGACGTACCCCATGCCCTTCATTTCCCTTGTCAGCCTTTGATCCCTTAGAGTTCCTCGACCCTTTCGCGTATGCACCCCCCTTTTCTTCCTATGCCTATCTCTGCCTTTCGGCTTCGTCTCAAAGGCTCATAGACCACAGTATTATAAATAGAGCTTGGATGTAGTAGGGAGAAGCTCAGTGAATCCTATGGTACCAGTTCTACGTTCTATCGTTCGTCCCAAAGCTCTCTAAGTCAGCTACAGCTTGGAAAGACTTCGATCCTATCAAGGACTCGCCACACCTCGTAATTCTCGAGTCTCTTAGCTATCTCATTGTCACTAGTCGTGGCCACGGCCATCCTAGACTGTTAGGAGGTGTCTGGTAAACGTTCCGGACGTTCCTCTAGCAGTACTCGCCATTCCGAGCACTGTTTCCATCGTTCTGCGCATTCCGAAACAGAGGTCAGGCCTCGTCGATCCTGCCCCGCATCTCAGATTTAGTCTTTGAAACACAGCCACTTACGCTTCTCGTCGATCCCCGAGTCTAATCCAGCTTCTCCCGCCGCTTCCGTGCCTGGCACTCCCCCTACCACAGTTTCTGCCCTTCCTCCTCACCGGATCCACCTCGGATCCTCCATCCCTCCACCGGTACTCCTCCGGATCACCCAGGTAGGCTCCTGCCAACTCACCTTCAATCCTTTGGCTCTTCGGAGACCACAGGAGTTTTCAGCACTTTATGTAGAGACTGTCGATAACCGTGACGTGAAGTTCGGTGTCGTCAGGTGTATTCTGATAGGACTTGAACCGTGCGCCCGCACCAAGTTTACTTGTGAGGAATAGCAGGTCATGTCGGATAGCTTTGGAACGTAGGATATCCATTGAACGCGCTTTACGTAGAGACTGTCGATAACCGTGACGTGAAGTTCGGTGTTGTCAGGTGTATTCTGATAGGACTTGAACCGTGCGCCCGCACCAAGTTTACTTGTGAGGAATAGCAGGTCATGTCGGATAGCTTGCCACTGAGAGCTTGCTTCACTGTTCGCGGTATCATGGATGTGGGCAAGGAAGTGACAGGTGCAAAGGGATGTGTCAGGACTCAAGGAGATGATGCTGGACCGTGGACGATCTTACACGTCACACATGTTTCGATGCAAACATAATTCCACCCCTTATCAACATTGATTCAAAGTACATTATGGACACATTTGCAATGAAATTAAGCAGTAGATTTAGCTATGACGCCCTTCACATACTGAGACCTCAACTCATCATCATCAAGAGCCAGGTAGGTGTCGGCAATGGGCATCTTCTCTGTAAAGAGACACACCAATGCAAGGCGCTCACCCGGCTCCAGATTTAAGTCATCCTGCACTCGCTTCACTGCATCAGTAAGGCGCTTGGGTGTTGGTGGGTGTGCTTTGGCTCTTGAAGTCTGGATTGAAGACCCAAGGTCACGAATCGCATCGGCCACAGAGGTAACAGCAACTGGTCCACTTGGGCGTGTATGGGCCTTTTTTGTAGGTGGGCCTAACCTATGCTCACTGACAGAAGTGGCACGCTTTCGTCGGTTCTGTGAAGGGCTTGGTACTAGCTTGTCGTCATCGCTCAATTCGTCCTGGATGAAAAACTTCAAGAAATGCAGCCACCCGAAAGCATAAATACAAAAGACCATACCGTCTTCTCATTACTCTCTTCTATATCATGTGATGATTCATCAGCATCAACGACACCTGACTGTTGTGTGCTGGTCGCTGATGTGACAACTTCTTCGCCCACATCTTGATTAAGGATAGCAGAGATTGACAGTGCATCTCTTCCATCTGCAGCCTTCCCATCTATAATCCTACATATGTCGTAATAAAAAGGGAATTCCGTAGACTTGAGATTTGCATATTTCGGATGTTTCTGATATTGGTCAATTTGTTATATTGAAATGCGGGAATACACAATCCATCTAAATTACTCACCTCAATAAGGTCCTTCCAGACATCTGATGGTGCTGTTACAGTGTTGGTACTACTGTCAAAACCAAACCCTGAGAAGCGCCTGAGCTCAGTAATTCGACGACATTGCCAAGATAGCTTAAGAGATGTCAGATATAGTCAAGAATAGTTAGTAATACTGTACAAATATTACCTCTTCAAAATGCTTTTTACATGAAGCTGCGGTTTTTTGAGCCCCCCGAGTATGGATTTCATTCAACTTTATTGCAACCTCATTCCAAACTGCAGGTTTGAAACCATTGTCAGAATCTCTACCATCTTTGAGCTGCTCAAGAAGGTGGTCGATGAGAGCTGCCTTATCCGATGAGGTCCAGACTGCACGTTTCTGTTTTGAAGGTGCAATGTTCTCCTTGTTCGAGTGGTCTGTTTGTGGGTTGTTTGCCATGGTGAGGTTGTTATGTGGTGGACAAGTTGCATTTATCGAGAGTGCAGGCAGATTGTTCATTTGCGCAGCACTGTGGAGCTCTAGAGGGCTAATGACATAATCAAATAAAATATCTTAAGGTGTCATGCAGTTACAATACAACCAGCTCCAACCGAACACGATTCTTAGCTAATGAGCTGTTGGAGTCGTAACTAACGATAAGTGGAGCTAACGAGAGGATACGATTTGCACCGAACTGACCCTTAGATCCTCTGTTTTACTACTGCATATCTACCTCACTAGCCTAATGGCCGTGCCGTCTAACGCATCGACCTAGGGCAAGTGAACTGAACCTAAATCTTGTCGCCCTTTCTGGTTTTCAGATAGATCGTCTGCTGTTCCCTCCCGAGATAGTAGCTATTTTTGTTAGATCTAATCTGTAACATATTCATTCATTGCGCTGGGCCGGATAGGGAGCAAATTCCCTCAGGCATATCGCCATAATACAGTTACAGCAGTGAGCAGCAAAACAACAGCTACGTAGTCTCGATGACTCTGGACAACGGAGAAACAAATAATAGTGAGTAAAGTAATAAAGATAGGGCAATATGTTCAGAATCCAGGCAACTTGGCGGATGCAATAAGGCAGTGTGATGTGGCTTCGGTATATCATTTTGCCCGCTCATCTCCGTATCATGTCGAGTTATCTGCAGACGACCGTGGCACACGACCCCCATTGTTCGAACGGACCACCAATAAAACGATGGTTATTTTGTAGCTCATTGTCGGGCTGATGTGTATGTATGTTTCTCACGCAATTCAGAAAAGCCGAGCCTGCAAAATTTATTGAAGATGCCGGCAGAACATGATCCGGTTCAGATTTGGAATATCAATGCCCGACCTACAGACTATATGTGTGCTGTACCGCGTGCACGAAATTTCAGAGTAGATAAGTATTGATAACGGGTGTGGACACTTATACACTCCCGTTCTTTGGTTTACTTACCGTCTTGTCTCCTTTCTCCTTTGGTGGCAGAGGAGCACCTAGCAGCGTGGCGTTCATTATTTCAGCTCCAAAGTATACCGTCATACCCCCACCAGAGTCGCCTCTCCTCTCCCATCTTCGCCGTCTCCCCACTATTACACCACTCTATCCGAGTCGCCTGGGTGATACCACCACTTCCTCGAACACACAAGCACAATGAGTGTAGAGTCGAAGGACTTGAAAGGAGGTGGCATGAAGAGCGATAACGATGGTGGGGATGGAAAAGCCAGTGACGACGTCCATGTACAAACAGGCCCTATTCTAGACGATGATGACCGAGAACTTGAGGCACTGGGATACGTCCCGTCGTTCAAGAGAGAGTTTTCGAACCTTGCCACGGTGTGTCCATCAATGAGAAGTTGTTCTCGATAGCCTTAGTTGGCCAAATGGTAGCAACACTAATTGTTATGCGCAGATTAGTTTTGCGTTTAGTATCATGGTGCGTTTATGCTTCAAATTTTAGATTGCCGGTGCCGGTGCCGAATGTGCCGAATGTAATGTCGGTCCGGCTCGGCACGAGTTCCGACTTCGGCTAATTCCCGTGCTTTAATATTTGGGTAGGGGTTATGTTCAAGTATCTCAACGACGTTCAACACGCCTCTTACTCTGGGAGGACCATCATCGGTGCTCAAATTTCCGTTGATTTTTCTTAAAAAAAGTCTCATCGAGATGGCAACTTATAGGTAACATGGTGCTGGATCCTCGGTGCAACAATGTGCTTCACCCTCGGTACGTCTTTACATCCGACCTCACTCCATTTTCATTGCTGATGGGATGTGCATGTGATGCTGAGCACAGGTGCATCCATCGCTGAGATTGTCAGTGCGTTTCCTACCTGTGGTGGATTGTGAGTAGCCAATGATTCTTGTGCGCCAGAAGCCAAAAGGAATTCTAAATTGTATTCTTCCTCCGGAAAAGATATACTGCATCGGCCCAGTTATGTCCGCCAAAGAGGCGTGCAATCGTGAGCTTCGCATAAGGCATTCTACCGACCCCACTGACTCTGACAACACCTGTGCTTACAACCAAAGGTAGGATGGGTCGTTGGATGGTTGAACATTCTAGGTGCGCGATTCCGTCTCTTTTGTCCGCTTCGGAGCGAACATGACTCACGTTCATCCCTACCCTAGGCCAGATAGCCGGGTTGTCATCAACGGAATTCGGGCTTGCAAATATGATCTGGGCAGCAGTTGTCATCGGGAGAGACGGTGATTTTGAGATCACTCAGGTGAGGGACTACTTCATTCGTTTCGTGAGGGCGCTTTAGGATGTTGTGTTAATAGTAACATTGTTCACATTACGCAGGGGCGGAGTGTCGGTCTTTTCGCTGGGCTGCTCATTCTACATGGCATTCTGGTGAGCATACGTTTCCGTCGTATGATTTCTTGAGGAAAATGATTGATAACCTCGTTGTTCATAGAACTCCTTCGCAACACGTATCCTCGCAATGTTCACCAAAAGCTTCGTCTTCTTCAATCTCGGAGCAACATTCAGTGAGTTGCCTCGCTCCCGTCCCGCATTCTCCGATCTCATTGGTTCCTATGTTGCATCTGGATCATCTGGATAAACCTTGTCTTCGGGCTTCACGATGAATCAGTAATCATTATTACGCTCCTTGCGATGACATCACGTTCGGAAATGCACTCAGCAGGATACGTTTTTGGAACAGACGGTATTGTAAACGGGACAGGCGGATGGAATACCGGACTGGCTTTCTTGTTCGGTTTGTTGAGTGTTCAATGGACGGTAAGCATCTGCCTGCTCAAATTGAAAATGTGTTACTTACTACGTATTTCTAGATGACGGTGAGCACGAAGCGTCTCAGAAATGTTATGGAAGGAGTTTATTGACATTGAAGCTTGCTTCAGGATTATGATGCAACAGCACATATTTCGTACGTTGTTCCGCTGACGTGCTCAACTAAGATAAGCTCTGAACCGCTTTCTATCTAGTGAGGAAGTGAAACGTGCAGCATACGCTGGTAAGCTCCATTCAATACGGTTTTCTGATTGGAAATTCTAACGGAGATTGTCTTCAGCTCCAAGCGCGATCTTCATTGCCGGTAAGATAACTACTCGTGTTCGAGCCCAAGTGAACTTCATCTCTGAACCATCTGGCAGTCGTTGGTACCGGATTGATCGGCTGGCTTTTCAACATCGTCCTGGTCCTATGTTCCGGTCCACTGTGTGTCATTCCAATGCTAGTCTATCCGCAACACTTTGCTAATCTACTTATGATTCATAGTGAGAACCTCCCTGGTCCGTCCAACTCTGCTGTCTTGCAGATAATGGTCGACAGGATCGGCAAACCAGGTGCTCTCTTCCTCTGGGTACGTGTCCAATTCCCTCTTGACTTCATTCTGCGACCTCACCTCGAGCCTATGTTCCAACAGTTCTTCGTCTGCTTAACAGCCTTCTTCGTCGTACAAACAGCCCTCCAAGCTGCGTCTCGCACAATTTACGCCTTCAGTCGAGATCATGGTCTGCCCGATGGAGGGTTTCTGGGCCGTGTCAGCACACTCACTCAAACCCCGCTTCCAGCAATCTGGGCGACGACTCTAGTTAGTGTCCTACCTGGTTTATTGGACTTTGCGAGTCCTGTTGCTGCAAATGCAATTTTTTCGTTGACGGCCATGGCGTTGGATATCTCGTATGTGATTCCGATCTTCTTGTAAGTGTTCCTGTTCCATCCATATTATTTTGCATCCGCTGCTCCGACTTTCTTCAGAGTAGACGTTATCTGATGGCGTTTTCTCGATTTCTGGTTCCCTAGGAGAAGGTTATACAGAAACCACCCAGAAGTAACCTTCAAACCGGGGCCTTTTTACATGGGCCCTGGATTACTCGGATGGACGTGTAATATCGTCTGTATAGCCTGGACTCTATTCATCTCCGTAATATTCTCCATCCCGACTATCCTTCCCGTCACGAAAGAAAACATGAACTACGCATCAGTTATCACGGGTGGAGTCGTCATTCTCTCCGGGTGAGCCTTCACTTCTCCCCCTTCCAGACTTCTAGATGGGTTGACTGATGGATTATGTTTTGATTATGGTCTTGGATAGGTTATGGTACATCCTCGCGTACGTAAACTCCCAAAGTTTCTTGATTTGTTACACAAATTGCTCACCCTTGCTGCCTTTTTTTGCGTTGGGTATGATTAGTGCACACCACCACTATAAAGGACCAACGTCGAACCTCCCTCCGGAAGAGCAAGCGCGGTTGCAGAAACAGCTCCAGCTCGAACGGGCATAGCGTGGTTCGCGACGATTCTCCCGCTTTCCGTTCCGTTATTCAGGAATTTGCTGCGTCAGAGCGCACGCGAGGCTTATCCATTGATGCCTCTTTACTAACCCCCTTTTTCACTGTCCTCTTGCTATTGAACGACTGCTTACGATACGCTGTGGAAGTGTTTTATTTCATTTCACGACACGGATCAATATTAATAACGAGCTTTCTTGCGTCCATTTTGGCTTACTCGTGCTCCTGCTCGTGCTCCTGCTCTGTTGAGACACGTATTGACTTTCCCCTATCTCCGCTGTGGTCCCCCGTGATATAACACCTGTACGTTTCGACAATATACATGATTTTAACGAATGCGGTGCGAGTGAACGTTTGCTGACAGAGGAAACACTCCCTGGGAAACAAACTGTCAAATTTGCGAAATGATCAAGTTCCTTGTCGTAGTAAAGACACAGAAAACAAGGTAACTCTATAGCTACGAGCCATCTTAGACTTCTCAAGACCAGTTTCCATCATCATCGAGAAAAAATCGAGAACGTCGATCGTCTCATTTATAGATTCACATTGCCGACTAGGCAGCATGTCATTGTTCGAGAAATACACGAGCAGGACAGAGAAAAAACATAGAGGTGTCACATAGAAATTTAACGTAAGAATGATAAGCAAAGCGAGAGTGTAAAAGCACTGGAATTAAGCAAGGTGTTCACACAGGAAATCATAACAGCGTGGTAAAGGGACTACATAGAAATAGCAGAATCCAATGGTGGGTAATAGGAAGATGTCATATTCACAACCGCTTCAACGCCTTCTTTCTTTTCTCCCCCGCAGCTGTAGCACCCGCCGGTCTTTTCACGGCCTTTGGAGACGAAGGTGCAAGTTTCGCGGTATTTCCGAGCGCAGGAGCATTCGCGTCTGCCGTACCAAGCGGAGTAACACCAGCGGTCTTGAAAAGCTCCTCTGATGTCGAATTAACGACAGGGCTCGCATTGGCAGCGCACGCCTGTAATGGCTGCGGCGGCACCTGAGGAGAGGGAGAGACGGCCTTGCGGAAGGCAAGTCCAGTAGACAGTGTGTTTGAGGTGACCAGTGGCGTAGTGGGGTCGTAGTTAGGAATAAGCGTCGCAGAATTTTCAACGGACTTAGAAGCCTTGTGGGATGTAGACGGATGTGCGTGAGTTGTCGTGGATGCAGTAGATTCTGCAGATGGTGCGTCAAACTCGGGTGGGCGAACCTATGAACTGAGGTAAGCGCTGTCCTTCCAAGCCACCAACCGTTATTTTCATACCTTTGGTGTCGCGTGTACGCTTGTAATAAGTCGCGCGCGCTCGCAATAGCTCTCATAATCCTCTAAGAGAAGTTTCCCCGCTTCCTCATCTAAAGCAGATTCCGGGTTTGGGAATATCAGCAGACACTTGACAGTAACAAGTATGTGGCCAATGCCAAATGACGATTGCCAATCCTTCTTCAGCGTGTTAACACATATCTCCCCCGCAGATGATACGTTAGGATGGAATATCTTGGTGGCGAACCAACCTGAATACGACAACATCGTCAGCACGTATGCTAATGCAAGAAACAGAGCCTCGCCGATACAACTTCTCACGGAAGTGCTAGGCAGAGTTCGAGGTGAATCAGTCCAGAAGACATACATTTGGGAGGAGCTGCGGGGAACTCCTCGGTGAAGCTGAACTTCACCTTGAAGAAGCCACCCTCGTAGGGAGTCCCGGCTGCGTCGGGAGATCGTCAGCCACAAGGTCACAAACGCGACCAAGTTTGTGAAAGACGCGACGTACCTGGGCCTTCTATGATTCCAGTCACATCTAGCATGTTGTTCTCAGGTGTCACGACGCGAATGCCTTCTGGAGGCTCGTTTTTGAGCAGCATAAGCTCCTTCATGAGACGGCGGATAACAGCAGGACGGAGAGCCTAGTTCAAAAGCTGCATTAGAAACCAAAGCGGCGCACTACCGAGGCCTATCCTGCTCACCATTATGAGCGTTGACACAGAGAAATGAGGAAGAAAGAAGGATTAAAGGCGTTAGGCTGCGCAAAAGCACAAGAAGTGGTTCAAGTCGAAAGTACAACTTCACATCAACTTGAACCTCAACTTGGTCATCCCCGACGCGTGACTCGGCCGCATTTGGCAGTATTTGTCATCATCCCAATAATTCTTCAAAAAATCAAATTCAACAAAAAAAAGGCAGCAGTTTTTTTCTTTAACAAGATTTAACATCTATGTTATAATTCATCCTTCCCCGCCTGGAGACACAATGGGAGAGCTGAATCGCGGCTGAGGCACATTTCGTTCAAGTTGTTCAATGTTCGTTAGCACGTGACGTGCCTAATAAGACTCTCCGTTCTTCAAAAATTTCGCAGACTCACATTGTTATCCGATCCACAATCTTGTTCCCGACTACCATCTCCAGCTCCAATGGCACTCCTATGTGCTATGCGTACTCCGAATATCGCTAATCCCTCTTGCGTGGAGGCCGTTGTTGTCCGCAACAGTGTAGGAGCCTTTCAGTAAGTGCATGGCTTCCGATGAATAGATGATGGGGATTGGGACAGGTTCTCGTGGAATTTGGATGGAGCACTGCAGCCACCCATTGGATTCGATGCTCCGATGTCCACACATCATCTATAGTAGCGCGCGAGGCGTTATCCTCTTATTTGATCAGACCTTTCGTGCGTGTTTTTTGTTTGATCTGTCCTTGCTGGCTGCTGTGGCCGGTAGATGGTCCTGCCATCGTTCTTCAATTCGAGGTTCTTTATTCTAGCAAATATGGAGACCGTATCTGTAAGCTGTCGGTTGATCATCGTTTGAGAACTGACCGTTCTCCTGCGGATATATCACTGTTTTTGCAATGGCTTACTTCAGCAATTCCCATTGTCTGCAAGAAGGTCGGCAGTAAATGCCGGCTCTATTGTGATCAGAAACTGATACGTCTACATGTACATGCTATTGTGGCTGTATTCGACTAGCGTTCATCGTGTTGGTGAGCACAATTAACTACTATTATGTCGCAAGTGGGCCCAACGAGGCTAACACAGATGATACAGTACTCAAGCCACAGCCGCGACGATGTCACGCCTACTCCGGCAGGTAAGGCTATCCTTCATGAAACTTTTCATTATATGCAAGAAGACATTGAGCCCGGTAGGGTCCTTCTGTGAAAGGCCCTGAGCTACTGTTATCAAGCCGACCAGGCCGCCGTAGGCAAAGCTGGGATCTGTCCCCAGGCCGTTAATGGATTTGAACGTTCCTGCATAAATAAGATTATTTCATTGAAAAGGGACGGCAAAGGGATGAGCTTACCCGTTCAATATATTGACACAGCGAAAGAAAGCTTGATTATGAGAAGTTATTTTCTCAATCTCCCTTTCACCGACGCGGCGAATGCTTTCACTCGCGCTCTGAAAAGGGATTCGACGTAATGTCCTGCTTCCTGGACTCGTCGGACGACGGTATCAATGGGGTTGTCGTCCGAGTCGTTCCTCTTGTGTGGTGGAGATGCTTGGGCATCCCCTGAACCGTTGTAACGACGAACCAGGACAGACGGTTGTCTGCCCTGGGACGTACGTGATGTGCCTTGTCTTCGAAGAGAAGGCTCGGGTGGATCGGATGGTTTGAATCGTGATCGTGATTTCCTGAATGAACGATCTTTCATCGATGGCGGGTCGGAATGCGTCTGAGACCGCATGATGCGGGCTGGTCTATACGTGCGCGTCGTGCCAGACCGCTTCTCCCGAGTGACTGCGCTCTTTTGACACGCAATAGGCTCGGGACAGCTCTTTACGGAAATTCGCTGCGTGTCGCATGTATCGCGGGATGTCTGCTTCTCGAGCGATGAATCGCCCTCGGGGGTGCAGCAGAGTGAGACACTATTCTCGCCGTTAGCAGTGGGAAAGCTTGTTTGACCCATATTGGTCGTACGACTACGGGCACGTCAGTCTGGGGTCACCCGATGGCAAAGAAGAAAGCACACTCTAGCGTATATGAGTTGACGTCTGAGTCTGAGTAGGTGTATGCTGCAGTTGTAGATGGACGGAGTGATGGAGCGGAAGTTTACGAGGCGATGTCTGCGCTGGTAATGCAGTGGTGGTTGGACAGGAGGGGGGCGTACATGGGGGGAAATGGAACGGTCATGCCGTTGCTTTATACCGTGGGCACAGACGCGTCTCCATGACTCATGGCATGAGTTATCCATCAATTGGTCACGAGCTCCTTTCAGAGGCCATGCGTCTGGAACTGGTTGCGTCTGCAGATAAACACAAGGCCAGAGCACGTTCGGGCACATTCGATTAGAAGACACGCGTGATCCGCGAAGGGTGAAGGGTACACGACCATACCGGTTGCCCTGCTTTCTCAATTGTTGTCGATCGATATAGACGCGCGGTTGCCTCGCGAATCCCTCCTTACGATAACAACAGTAACCGCAAATGGGAAATATTACTCTGAAAGGCGAATCGTAGTTGCGTGCTTTTGATCCCGTTGCATGGGAGTATATTTGCTTCCCGCCCAGGTACGCAACCAGGCCCTTGAATGGCCTTGAATGCAACGGTCCACGATTTCTCATTTGTTCGTATGTCGGAAACATTCGGAGCTCCGTTGTACGTTGCGTCACTCGAATACAAATCAATGCAAGCTGGCCATGCCTATTAGCCTTATGCTGTGCGTGAATATGAAATCAACGCTCTCGCAGGACCTTAGCAAGTTAGTAGTGACAAAATCGGGATGAGATTTCGGCCCGAGGAATGTCTAATTGCAGGCCTTGGCCTAGCGTCGGGATATCTACCGGTGAGCCCGGTTGTACAGTACTCCGGTTTAACTTTTCGTCGTGCCAATTCTTGCAACGCCTGATGGAAAGGCTCAACCTAGCTAGTATGGTGCTCATCATCTCATGTTTTCTCGGTAGGTCAGCGGAAATATGCTCAAGATGGAACTCCTCTCCGAATGTCCGGATATGCAAATACTGATCTGGATGATCGCTTTCCTGGGCCGAGAGCTGCTGAAGGCCCGCGAGAGCACAACCCTCCTCCACTCCATGGATCGGTCCGACTGGCTACCAATGTTCCTATCGTTAAGGAGAGGCCATCGTTCCACAGGTCTTAACCAATACTACTTCGTCACCAGATTTCAGAACAACCAGATGTCATATTACGAGCTTCTGACTCGGGAGAAGCCGCTTCGGGTGTATATGTGTGGAAAGGCCGTGGGTTAGTGCAGATCCAGTCTGTTGCTGTTCCATATCGTTTTAACCAGTATCGACGAGACGCGCTTTTGGGCCTAGCTGCGAGGGAGCGACGCCACCTAATTCAACTAGGGAGTAATGTACATTACAGCATGTACGCTCATAAGCAATCTCCGCCTGTTCTGCATCATCCTGCCCTTTCTTTGACTAAATCTTGAAGTTTCTAGTCTGCAGAGCTGAGAGTGTTTACCGCTACTATCCGTCAATTCAACGGGTACATTTTCTCGTCAGAGTTTTTGATACAGGTAAGGGCATTGTCGATGGTGAGTAATTTTATGCTTGCGCTGTGTCATCACGTCGAGAACATTCTCCATACTGCAAGGCATGGATCTCGAAACATAAACAGAAAAGGAAAAGCCCGACTCAGATGAGCTTAGTGTGGCCTGTATGCAAAGCGGACTAGGGTGATAGTGGGCCTGATTGATACTGATACAAAATTAATATCAGGAATGACGATCCCGTATCTCTTCAGGTTCATCAATATCAAACCTTGCACGAGGAGCAAGTGAGCTGTGGATCGGGAAAGAAAACTTGGCGTCTCAATGTGTTCAATCCCACCCCCGACTGATGCATTGTTCGCCTTCGCCTTTCTTACAGCAGGCTGACCGGGACTTTGTTTAGCTCGGACCTGCCAGAGAACGGTTACTCCGGATCCATGTATTATTAGACGCAATGTATATATTGATTAATTTATTTAAGGCAACTACAGGACGCAATGTTTCGAGTGCACAGGGAAACAGAATGGGTACATATGATTAATATTACAGAATATTAGAGCAGGCTGGAACAACTGATAATGCGAGATTGGACGAAGAGGAAACCAAACAAAGTCTTCCTTGAAAGAGAAGGGAAAGAAAACGAATCCATAGCGTGTTCATAGAACAACGTAATCCTTCTCCGCCACCTCGTCTTCGTCTTCAATGGTAACTTGCCTTCGAGACGGTGACTTTTGAGCAGGCGTTTCTACTGACTCGTGCACTTGCACCTTCGTATTCTCTACTGACTCCGACGCGTCCCTCAGCTCTGGGTGGATCTCCTGCACACCAACTTGACCAGGCAGTGGCAAGTCGGCAGATTGGATGATAGGTTGTGATATTGGGAGGGTCACGTTCGGGGATTGCGGAGTCTTAAGTTCCATCTCTACCTCTGCGTCTGATTCAGGTGAGGAGTCATTTGGCGCGGTAGTCGTCCGAGGATCTTCGTCAGCTATGGGTACTTCGGGTGTTGCAAGGGGGACTTGGATGGGTTGATCCGAGGGTTCGATTTCCATTGATGACTCTGGCGCTACAGGTTGGGCCGGCACGGTGGGCTCCAACTCAGGCTGCGAGCTGATCACGTCCGCTGCACCGGTCGTAACTGGTGCGGCCGCTGGCGCTGAATCGTTGACCGACTTGTCTTTCACGTCTTCATCCATCTTCACCTCCTTTGATGGTGACGTCGAGATGTCCTCATCGCTAGGTCGGTTTTCAGCCTCGACCTCCATATCTGACGGAGGTATCGTTCTCAATAACACACTCTCGTACTGTCTCCTAATTTCCGCGTCAATCCTCTCCAGCTCCTTCTCGATTTCTTTGACAAGTTCCCTCCGTTTCTCGCGCACCGTACGATCACCATGGCTCTCTACAGCGTCGAGCGTCTGCAATAGCTTTATGAGTGAGTCCTCATGAACATGAACGGGTGCGTTCGTCTTTGAATATGTTAGTTTCGGTCGTTCATCCCCTTGGGGAGGTGATGACAGATCGAACTCGAGGGATGCGGGCGTGGTGAAGGACACGAGCGAGTCGAACTTTTCCCGTGCAGACTTGATCGAGTTGAGAGCATGATGTACTCGGTAGGCGGACTGGATCTTTGATGCAGCACCATTTTGCTCTTCGGGACTTGCTTCAGGCTTCAAAGGCTTGGAAGGTTTGGGGGAGGGAGATGAAATAGGGATGGAGACCTTAGGTCCAAGGTCAGGAGATGGAGGTTTAGGTGAAGGCTGGAGGATTGCTTCAGTACAATGCATATCAGTGGTTAGAAGGGAAGAAAGACTAACCGTCCGTTCCTTCTGTGTTGGCCAGCGTGACTGCGAACGTGCTGTCCGAGGGACAGACTGGAACTGCCTCTTCACTGCCTCGCGTCTAGGGGGAGCGAAGAATGGTGAATACTGAGGATATTCGTACTCCATATCCTCATCATCTCTACAGTATCCGTAGTCGTTGTCGGGGTCGTACGACTGACCATATCCAAAGCCGGGATACCCGTAAGGATTAGGAGAGTAGCCTCCATACATCGTCTGCGGTCGCTGTCGAGCGCGCTCACGAAGTTTCGCCTTGGCTTCCTCTTCAGCGCGTCGCTGCCGTGCTTCGCGTTCACGCTTAATCGCATCTTGAAGTGCCGTTCGTGCAGCTTGCTCTTCGGCAAGTGCTCGGACATACGGATCAGCAGCCTCGCGTGGATAAAAAGTCATCGGCGGTGGCGAGGGACGTCGACGCATGAAGGGCGGAGCACCATACAAAGTGTTGGCGTACGAGTTTGGGTCGAAGCAGTACGCCATCAGTAGTTGTTAGCAAGTTGTAGTTGAGCCAGAACGCTGGACAAATGTGAATGTCGTATCGTTAGACAAGTCGGAGGGGGGAGACGGGCCAGGGACGAGACTTTATAGTAGTGCAGTGCATGGCCGCGTCAGTGCTCTGAGTTGCAGTACCTCCAGTTTGTTCGAGAAACCACTCAAGAGTCCACATTTGGTAATTTGCAGAGTGGTGCAGAAATATCCCGAAAGACGGCGAATATTCTGGTCGTGATCACGTGAACCAAGTCACGTAAGTGACGTCGCGTTACCAGCGCGTTTCTGGCAGTCACTCTCACTTTCTTCTTCCACCATGTCCATCGTCACGATAAAGGTAAGCACTCCCCAGAATTTCGTAGAAACAGATACAGGAAGGCTAATTTTGTGTAGAATGTCGAGTTCTTAAACAATCCTGCGCGGTTCACGGACGCTTACCGTTTCCGTGTGCTATTCGAATGCATTGCACCTCTCCCGGACGACCTCGAATGGAAACTTATCTACGTATCTTCACCCGGAAATGAAGAACTCGATCAGGAGCTTGACTCATGTCTCGTCGGACCCGTCCCTGTCGGTACAAACTCGTTCGACTTTGAGAGCCCGGCGCCCGATTGGCGAAAAATTCCACCAGAAGATCTGTTAGGAGTAGCCGCGTTGATCTTGACGGGGAGTTACAACGACCAGGAGTTCGTGCGCGTGGGGTATTATCAGAACACAGAGTACGATGCGGAGGAGCTACGCGAGAGCCCACCCGCGCAGGTTATGGTTGAGCGGTTGACGCGTGATGTGAATATGAAGCCACGCGTCACGCGGTTTCAGATCAAATGGTGAGTACCGTGTTCTGCTTGAGACTTGTACCTGGGACAGCCGTAAATATTGCTATAGGGATGTATCGCCGATGCAGACGACACAGGTGGCTATTGGTGCGGCGCAGTCGGCCGCAGTGCCTTCTGCGAACGACCTTGCAGACGATGAGCCAATGGACATCCAACCAGAGGGAGTACCGGTATCATGATGCTTTCTTGCTTGCTTTACTCTCGTGTTAGTGATCTTTGGTATGTTGTCCTTCCGTTATCATAAAGACCGGCCTTGATTATCCATCAAGCATTATACAGTAGATCTATACCATGTACCGGCACGTATGACGCTACCGAAGGCTTTGGCCTGTCTTGTTTATGTACGATCAGGCCTTCGTTGAGAAAGTCGCCTTCGGCCTCAGACTTGTCCTGTCACCTGCATTGCCAACTGGCCTTCTCCGCGCTGCTGCTACCGTGAGACTCAGCCAGACTGGAACCTTAGCCAAAGCTTACAGGCCTCGGCTCGGCTCTGCCTGCAAGACGTCCTGCTGCTTACACTATCAGGTGACAATGCGTATGTAAACGCAACCTACCTGTCATTCCCCAGAGTAATGGTTCGCTCACGACTCAAGCCACAATCAGGTTTCACGAGTGACAAAAATAACTAAAATCGATAGTGGATGGAGCTCTGCCGTAGTACTTTTTGCGATAAACGTAGCGTAACTATTCTATATGCAGGTCACAGTTCGTCATGAGACTCAGGCTTGTTACTCGACGCAGTACTCTCAGCCGTCGGAGTTGACGTCGATTCCACCGTTCTCGAACTCTCAGTCGACGCAGTGCCCCCGCTGGACGTTGATGAAGAGCTAGGAGCCGTCTTCTTCTTCAACGGCGCCTTCCTCCTCATAAGCTTCAACAATTCCTTCTCAAGAACCTTTGCCCTCGCCTTCATCTCACTCGTCAAAATCACCCTATCCTCGTTCTCCTTCCTTTCCCTCTGCTTCTCCACCCACTCAGTCAACCAATCCTCGTGCTCCTTGAGCGATTTCTCCAGCGAGTTGAGCTCTTCGGCGGTGTGATAGGCGGGGAGGTTACCTGGTGTGAGCTCCATGGTGAGGTTCTTACGCGCTTCGGTGAGGAAGTAACGCGTCATGAAATTAAGGCTTTGGGATTCGTTGAGGGTTCGAGGGAAAGCTACGATTTCTTTGTACCGGAATTGGATCGGTCGTTCCATAGACCTAATTAGCCGACAACGTCAGTTCTTGACCATTCAAGAAAATCAAAATCATTACGCACTCGAGCTGGTCCTTCTTATCCCAGAAATCGACTATTTGGGCGTGGTCCGCTTCCTCGCTCATCCAATGGAGAATTTCGAACACTTTATCCTTGAGCTTATCTCGCTCTTCCTCCGTTGAGCATTTCTTGAATGGATTGGTATCGGAATCGTCTTCCAGAAGGTCACGAAGACGGTACAAATAGGCTTCTAGACCATTTCGAGCTTCTTCCAGCCGCCGTTTGGCTGCTTCTGCCGTGTCAATGGCGATGAGGCTGTATGAAGGAAAAAGGGAGATAAATGAGATTCATAAGGGCGATACAGCAACTTTGGAAGAATATTTACCGATCGCGTGAGCGCCGAATTTCAGTTGCGGTCAAAGCAGGGATCGACAATGGTCTCACGGTCAATTTCAGGGGGATATTATCTCTTGGTTCCTTCTTCTTGTCAGGAGAAGGAGAAGGAGATGAATCCGATGAGGTAGCGGGTGTGCTGGACGATCCTGCACTATCAGTTCCTTCAGCGGTCGGAGAAGTGGTGGAAGCTTCGGAACTCGTTTCAGATGAGGTTTCATTCTCGGCCTCTTCTTTCGAACCGCCAAAGAGACCTTTTAGTTTATCTTGAATCAATACTCGTCAGAGATCACACCAACACAGGAGAGAAACTACGGTACCAGTGAAGGACTCTTTCTTGATCTCGCCATATGCGACAGCATCCTGAACTCCAGCAAACCCGGACTCAGAGAGTACAAGAGTGGCTTTGACTACTGGGTCGACTGCGCCAGCTTCGGTGAGCTCCTCGAGAGCCTCCTTGACCCCCGAGATTTCGGCCTCCAGAAGATCTGTAGCAATTCCACTGAAGAAGCGTCACGTTGTAAATCAAATGCCTTGGGGCGTGAGTGCACTTACTACCCAGGAGAATTCTTATAGGACATAGTCACTACAAAGTCATCCTTCCTCTTAAACGTCATCGTCTTTTTCGTGCCGACTTTCGACCCGGCAGGGAAGACCAAGGTATGCAGAGTCCTCTGGGTTCCTAAACGTACCTGCGCGCCCTCCTCAATGGACTCGTCAACTATTTTCGGCTGGGAGAGGTACGAAATCTGAATATCGTACGGCACGATATCGGTCACCTTGATGTCTTTTGTACGGAATTGGGGGCTGATGGAGGCGCCATAGAGAGCGGCACCGAGGACAGATCCTTCATCCGCATTTACACTTGTTGCGATCTTATTTTCACCAACAGCGGACTTGACGGAGGCCTGAACCATTGGCGCGCGCGTGTGGCCACCGAACAGTATGACTGATTTGATATCGTCAATCTCGAGCTTCGCGTTGGTCAGAGCATCCAAAATGGGCTGAGAGAACTTGGGTTGGAGATCCGAGCAGACGGCTTCGAACGAGGCACGGGTCAGTTTTGTGCGATAGTCGATGTCAAATGCGATGCTTTCCACAGATACCGTTGCCTCGGTGTTTGTACTGAGAACCATCTTGACACGTTCCGCTTCTTTCCATAGCTTAGCCATCCCGCGTACGTCGTCGGTGATTTTCCGATTGTGCTTCACCTCGAAGTCAAGTGCAAGCATGTCGCGTAACCGCCGGGTAAGCTCCAGGCCTCCGGCCGAACGATCAAACCCAACACCCGCAACATTTATCTGCGTCTGCGACCCATCTTTTCCCTTCTTGCCATTCTGCGCCGTCTCGAACGAAACAACAGTCGCACGCACGCCGCTGGCTCCCGCATCATAAATGACATGCCACTCCTTCGTCTCGAAGGTTCGTGTCATCGCAAAGTTGAGTGCAACGGCCGTACCGTCATTTACAAGCGCGGCAAGGCGTAGACCCGCAATCTCTAGTGCATCCGCAACAGCGTCACGCTCGAACTGCGTGTAATATACCGGGACGGATACGACAGCATCGCGGACGGGATCGCGGGAGCCAGCGCCGCTGACGGTTTCGGCGAGCTCCTTGATATAGGAGAATTGCATTGCAATAAGTTCTTCTGGACTCCATTCTGTACCGTTGGTTGAGCGAATGACGCTAGCGGTCCCTCGATTTGACCGAGAAAGTCGAGCTGGACTTATTTTCTGGAAGAAATCCACCGCATCGGACTCATACGGAACTCCTTCAAGGACTTTCAGGTAAGGAAAAAAGTCACCAGGGAAGCGAGCCGCCTACATAACGAATGTCACCATGAAAAGGCTGAGCAAAGAAAGCATTAACGCTCACTGACGATATTGAACGCGTCTGAGCCAAATATCCTGTCCTCTCCTTTCCATGCAACAGAAGACTGTATTTTCCGCTTAGAGTCTCGGTTTAATAAGACGTCAAACGGTACGCCAGGCTTGATAAGTGAGGCCTTTGTGAAATCGGTGCCATAATCTATTGCCAGAATGGATGCGGAGGCGGATTGTGAAAGCCAGGAGAGAAAAATGGTCAAGGAGAATAATAAAGAGAACATTCGGTTGTAGATGCCCATGATTAGACTCTATTTCATAGACATTAGAGTGCTGTTGAAAGGGGTCCTTCGAACACGCCAGTGAGGTTTGGCTGGTACTTGTACGTGTGCTGGTCGACGTGGCAGACGCGTCTCGAGTACGTGTCAATTGAAGTCACGTGCATCTAGCTTGGCACATTTATTGGCGTGTAATAAATGTGATATCTCTCAAACTCAAACTCATCTTGCTCGTCGTTATGCTCGTATACCTGTGGCAAAAACGCCCGATTTACAAAGCTCGGAAATCCCCCCACGTAACTTGAAATAGTTTCCCGAATTCACCAGAGCTTTACTTTCAGGTACAACCAGGAATCCAGGATGGGGCTCATCCGAGGCTCAATCAAGAAGTGCGACACGTCTCGAGCCAGTCTCAAGCCAGTCTCGAGCCCATTGCTCTCGGAAAATGCACAGGCACTCTGGACCATCTCAGCCCAGCGATATTGGTTCCGATCAAGAAGGTTGACTCAAGAAATCGGTCGCGTAACAAGCATAAACTCTGACGAGTTCGTACTGTACCGTACCGGTGCCAAAGTGAACAAAACAAATAGTATATAGTTGATTGCAAGCGCCTCGGCTGGTTACCGCAGGGGATCTCTCCCCCGCGACCTTGCAAGATGTTCAGCGACCCGAAAGATATTTAGAACCGTCTTCGTTCCGATATTGTCTACAAAACGTACTCCGACGCGAAACTTGCAAAGCTGTATCTCGAGAACGTTGACGATTTTCCGATCCACGTGCTGTCGAAGGTGCTCGACGTTCTACTGGATCCGCTGTGCAAAATTGATGACATCACTTTCAAGAGTGTCGGGGACATCTTTACTCGTATATCCTCCTAACCTCGCGAGAATCTATCGTCGCCGAATCTGTATAGGCAAATCCCATCGCGTCTGACGTCGGAACAACTAATATCGCGGCCATCGGGTATCCCCTTGGGTGTGGTGGGCCTCGTTGTCGACAAGATGGTGGAGAATAGGGCGCCGCTGGGGATAGCGTCTACTAAAGTGGGCTGGAGCCGGGCATATTCTCTAGCCCTTTGTGAGGAATACGGCATCAATCTTTCCTGTGTGTGGAAACGTCTCATCTGCTCGGCGATATTATTGGGACCGTACTCCAGGTCACGCTGTTTCCTGCGCCAATGGCTCCCGATCAAATCAGTTAGTCTCGTTCATTCACATTACAGAGATCCCGAGCCAGTGCATGTTTAACCACCTCGCCATCTCCACTTAGCTTAAGGTCACGAATATGTATCGTCTTGGCAGATGACGTCTCGTCTATCCAGTTTAGACTCGACATTCTAGTACAAATAGGTGCTCGGTTTTTGACTACAATTGATAACCTCGCGATCCACCAGAGTTAAGTATAGCTGTTCCTCGGGTGTCGATATTTTATCAGGGTACTGACATGGAGATTTACACGCGAAACCAGACAGGTTCAACACATTGGACCTTGCTCTTTCCCGACCGGAAAAGTGACTGTGCGTAGGAGATTCAGAGAATGACTGAGATCCTGAGTAATATATACGGTACGACTAGGATGGGGTTCATCTGTGTTGTATATCTGGAGAGTATGGCGCATCTCAAGCACGTCGCTCCTTGGACAACAGTAAGTCAACTCTGGACCAAAGGCATATGTAGGTCTGGTGGCAATGTGTACAGTGTGGGACTATTTGGTCTGGCCACAGACATACAGGATCTGCTGTTCCCGAGTATTCGCTCTAAATAAGTGCTTTGAGGTGAATTTTGCAACGTTTATGTAGACGATTCTCCGCTCTGGTGTTGACTTTCTTGTTCCACCACGCACACACCATGACGTGCCGTACCGACGGAGAATCAGTTTTGTTTCATTTTCGACTGCTGAGGGCACGATGAGTGTGAGGTCTTTTGACTTCAGCTGTAACGAAGAACAAAGTGCCGAATTCCCACAATCACCAATTTTGCAATATGCATTGCAAAATGCATTGTCGAGATGCATTGTCGAGATGCATTGCAAGATGCATTGCAAAATGCATGAGCAAAATCAGGAGACTAGCAATATGCATTACATTATGAGAACTTGTACTACGCTTACAAAACCACGCATCAACTGCATCAGCAAATTTGCCAAAACATAGTATTAGCTTACAATCAAGTAATATTTATACTATTTGCCACAAGAACCATAAGAGCTTGCTTTTTATAAATGAAATCCACAATCACGTGTAAGAGCATACAAGAGACGGCAATTCTTGTGGTGTCGAACAGAATATCAGATATTGTAAGGTCTACAAGAGCTTACATTTTATATTCGAATCCGATGTTCATTTACAGTTATTGTGCGTCACCCTATTTTAGTGGTTAATTGTGTGGTCGATGCAATTATTACTAAGGTGCACGAAAGTTAAACTCGACAAGGGTGTCACGTCACAGTCACGACCCTAAACCTTATTTGTGTTTCCAGATTTAGAAGGACCCTAATGCCAAGCCCGGCAAAAATCTCGAGGTGACCGGACAACATTTTTTTGTTTACTTATTTCCATGCAGGCTCTGGTTACCTCTGTGCTTTCTGTGGCGTTTTCTGGGTTACTTAGATAGTAGTGATAGCCTTCCAGTGGTCAGTTGGTGCTGAGACCAAAATTGCCTTATTGGGACATTACAAATATAGTATTAATAACAAATTACATAATATAATTGCATATGTAAGCAGCAAAAATGGAAGACCAAAAATTTCCGATCCCCACCAAATTGAAGGAGATTGTGATTTGGGGCATCTTATTGCACTAGAGGTTTTTTCGAAATTCTGACATAATTATTTCACCTAATTGAAAAATAAAACCATAGAGAGATAGCCTTCAATGAAAGGAATAAATCTATGGTAGCCAAATTTGAGCTCATGATTTGGTGCAGATGTAATTTCAGCATCAGTGTGTTGACCCGAAGAGGGCAAGTAAGGTTAGTCACGTGTTATGTCACACCTTGTTGAGTTTAACTTTCGTGCACCTTAGTATATTGCGGGCTTCGATAATCCTGGTCAAATCTTAATATAATTCTCACGCAGTAGAATAAAGTTATTGCAATAATATACAATAGTCATTACAGTTCGATTGCATTCCTATTTACTCACAGAGGGCAGTAGTTAGATAGCAGATCCAGGCAACACCAAGACTGAGAAAATCTAGCACCTATCTCGAAAAAGAGCAAACCGGCTTCTTGAGCGTAAGCCTGTGCTTCCTCGGTTGGAAAGTACTGCTCGTGGAACCTCGGAGTCGCCAGCTGCGACATCTTCACCTGGCATGGCGGTAGCATCGTCTGGCTCGTCCTCAGCATCTGAACTGCCGGCAGCACCTGTGGCAGGTGACTTTGGTTGTACGAGGTCAAGTTTATTACCGGCAAGTGCGATGACAATGTTTGGGTTGGCTTGTTGTTGGAGCTGCTTTACCTGCGACTTTGCTTTCTCGAGACTCGCTGCTTTGGTGACAAGACCGCCGTACATCCCCGTCTCTCTTTCATCCTTCGGGCGTGGGCGCTTTTGTTCGTCTTGGATACTACTCTGCTTCACCTTCGCAGTACTCGAAGAAGGAAGCGAGGAGGAAAGAAAACCGAGCTCCAACGTTTCTACACCTATGTATTTCGTGTCGGAGGTACTGGAATTCGTACACAACACGGGTATCTCGCCGAGAATATAGCCCACCTTACGCGCGGAACGAAGAAGTTGTCTGCATGCATTTAGTGAAAGTGAGGTAGTTGACGAGGAGGCCGCCTGCATTGATGCACGTTCCGCAGTGGGTAGAGCGGGTGATTTTTGAGGTGAAACGGAAGGCGCAAAAGATGTCGTATACTACGACTGCTGCCTGTGCATTGCGGTAATACATCGGCTGTTGCGAAGAATGAGAATGGTCGAATGGTTAGTTTAGTTAATGAATTAGTCCTTCATTTGAGGTTGGTAGGAAATAAATGTTGAGATGACTCACGGCGAGAGAATGGAAGCGCTCCTGTCCTGCCGTGTCCCATATTTCATATGTAGGATACGGTCCTCCAGACGATGACACTTCTGGGTGAGGAATGCAGCGCCAATTGTTGGTTCCTTATTTGGCTGAAACTCGTTGGATACCTGAATAGTGGCTGCGGGTAAGCCATCACGCAGCGCAACGAGGAACTTGGAAGGTAGTTGAGAAGTACAAAACGCAGCACTACGGAAGACTTTCCAACCCCCGCTTCACCTGTAATAATGACTCGTCAGAAGATTGTTCTTGAAGTGAATTCATTTATTCAGTTCATGTTGCAGGATGGATGACCAGGTTCACGTTTGATGACCCGACAACATTTACCCAGACGGCAAACAAGTTAGACCTACCTAGTAAGACTAGTTTGACCTGGACAGATTTGTCCGAGCCGAGGGTCCAGATGCGCTCTCAGCCATGACAAATCTGTATAGTGATTGTAAGTAGAGGGAGGAAAGTATGAGCACGCGTGTTTGCGTGGATGATGGTGGTGGAAATACTATGCCGCACAGGTGGCAGTGGAATAAGCAGCAGTGAGAATCATCCAATCCGGTCGAGCGTATTCCTCTGAGAAACCCAGCAAGGCGAGGTCATCTTCCTCAACATGGTATACACCTCGGCGGGAGTGAAATGCCCTAGCCGGAGAAAGTGTCTCTGGAAAAGGAGAGATGATATGGTGGCAGAAGGAAGAGACGATGTCTTGTGCCATGGCCATGGGGCTTGGGTATGTATACGAATCAATCAATGACGTCACACTGTATTATATTTACAGTAACGTGCATATCTAATGGCATTCCGACCTTTGAGCGAGCGAAAAGAACTTACTTCAGATAGCAGATGGGAAAATGGACTTCACCGTAAAAACTTCATGTCACCATGCCTTCCACCTTTCTTCGGACACCATCTATTTTGTCCAGAGCTCAATTCTCAGCCGATTCACTCGAGACAAGTTTGTAAATTTATATAATATGGTGCCATTAGTTATGCACATCACTAGTACTGTAAAAATTCAGTACTTTGTGTTGCATACCGGAAATATTCTTGTACATAATCATAATAGTGCTAACAATTCTTTTCCTATGCCTGTATGAGTACTAACAGACTGACGAAAAGGTATACTTAATCACCAATCTCTTAGCCCCCTTGCCAGACTCAAAATATAATGAGAATTATATTGCAATATGTGATATAATACTTGTCAATAACTTACAATAAAAGTAGGATTGTTATGATATCCTCATAAGTGAGTACTCAAATTGTTATTCTTATATCATTCTTGTGAACTTATCACAGGTGATCCACAATTCTTATATAAGCTGTCAAACTGACTAATATTCTTGTACGGACCTATAAGGTCTATAAGCTTAGGCAAGCAATTTGCCTTTTTGCTGATGTGCACTAGCAAAGTAAGCTATTAAAAACCCATGCACATAGAGCCTTGCTGAGTATACTCTGCTTGATCCGCTGGATAATTCCTCTAGTCCATGGCCAACCTCGGTTCCCCTTCTCGTCAATCTGCACAGCAAACGTCACAGTGGCGTGCCAATGCCTGGCAAATACTGCTCGAGCAGCTTCAGGAAAAGCGCAGTCAAGACAATCGTTCGAACCCATTTTATGCAAGGGACGAAGCAAATAAGGGTAAAAACAAAATTACGCTGAATGTCCCCTATGACAGAAATCGGGTGGTCGTAGGAAGTTGATATCTGAATGTGAGTTGGGTTCGAGAGCTGCATGGTGGACAATGGTGGATTGCAGCGCGAGCACCTTATGACAATACTGAACATACATTCCTGTCATTATTCCTACAGGACGATGTGCGACTGCCTCCGAAACTTGAGGAACCTAGTTCCCTTGGTGTCAAGAAATGCCGCATTCTCACCATAGTCCAATTAAATGCCGAGGAAGGGGATCACTTTTATATCCCTTCTAAACTCGACAGACCAAAAATCATACATGCTCCTGAAGGCAGCAAAGAAAGCAATCTGAAGCTTACTCTGGTGCATCAAAAAGATCATTATAAAGATCACGGCTACATTGAAAGTACCTTAATACTCGTCAAATGTGATAGTCAAAACAGCAATTTGGAGAAAGGAGAAGCTACTGAGCTCAGGCATTTTCTTCTCGTCATTTGGCCAGATATGGGTACACCAGAGAAGGAGAAACTGTTCAACTTCGCAAAATGTGTAGAGAAAGTCAACCTCAGGACTCCTGTTGATGAAGGGTACCACTCGAATCTACCGATCCTTGCACATTGCCGGGCAGGAATCGGGTATACAGGCATATTTATCGCGTGCAACTCTTTTTGGCGTTACTATGGATTACTATCATCATCAAAGTGTGGTCGGGATTCGCTCCCAGAGCTCGTGGAATCTCCAATGACTCCCTTGCCTCTAGACTTGGCTAGTGATAAAGTCGTGTGTGAAGTGGAATCTCTCAGGGACCAGCGGTATGGAATGGTGCAGACAGAATCCCAGTTTGACTTTATCTATGAGTCTGTCGAAGATGCCAAGGCCAGTCATACTCATACGAGTTCCTGGACAGGTTCCCAGCCAGGTTCCCTGAGAGATTCCAGAAAGTCAAAAAGTACGTCCAGAGCTTTTCTGGGTTTCTTCAGGAGCAGGAGATGAACGGGCAGCAGGGTAACAGTCAGAATGATAAAGTGTGATCACGTTCCAATATTTACTGAGTAGCCATCAGGAAAGGTCGCGACACTTACAAACTCTTCCATACTAGTATCACATACTGTCATTTACGCGTCCTTTGAACACCCATTCAATTTATGATTACAACACTTGCTACAGTTAGTATTTTTTCGTTTTAAGTGCACGAATGCATACACCACTACGTGATACACACTATATATTTTTTCTGAGCCCAAAAAAGAAAAATAGATATGATGGTACGAAGTTTTGAGGTAGGTGTTAGGGCTCCGCATCATATAGTATATACAGTATATGATACGGCGTATAAGCGATATGCCCATATGAGTATTAGATTTAGAAGTGAATATATACATGTGTATTTATATGCACGTAGCCGTATATGGTCTTGGAAAATTTAGTGTATAAGGAGTATACGCCATAAGCTTTATTCTGCTGAAAACAGAGAGATTATGTGACTATTTTGCTTAAAAGGAATACTCCAAGCTCCAAAAATGACTATACTAGGTTATAATTCGGCTTGTCGATCAAAATATTAGGTGCCCTGCCTCCTGTTAGACCAACTGTCCTTATACAGGAGGTCTAATGCCTTGGCAGGGTTGCCAAGCATCTGCATCGAGGGAGATGAGCGGAGAGCGAGGGAACTAACCCCCACACCTCCACTAAGGGGGATCGGTCGATAGAGGAGATAGAGGGAGGAACAGTACAACAATTGATGGACAGTCGATTGAAGGTGAGAGGGTTCGTAGTAGTCAAACCTACTACTACTCACCAGGGAGGGGGATGAAGGAGCAAGAAGAGCAGGACAGTGTTAGGACCAGTGCGGATCGCTATAAGCAGATCAAGGATCGGCGCTTGGCAATCCGCTTGGCTTGGCAAGGGCCGAGCGAAAGGCCAAGTGCAGATCCCTCAGATCGACGCACCAGAACAAGTCCACTCACTCCGCTGATCTTGAGAAGCTATCTTGATCGTGGGGAAGTGTGAGATAGGGATAGTCGGGTAAACAGTAAGGCACTAGTAGGGGTCAAGGGACCAGCCGTGCACTAGATACCTAAGATAGATTAGAGTGGTGCCTAAGGCGACTAAGTGGCAGTACAAAGAAGTCGTAGGCAATACAAAAGAATTTTGCTAAGGAACTTCTGGTGGCAGTGCTCGCTACTTATATACTTTCTAGAAAGTCTGTCACCTGATCCGTTCATCTGCAGCACCGCCCCAACCGATTGTCGGCACAGCCCCCAATGCTTCTTCGGCACAGCCACTAGCCAATCCGGTGGCTGTGCGGAACCCTGCAATTTCGTTGCGCTCCGTTCCGTCCTTCTAGATCCTTCTTCTCCACATGGTCCTTGTCGAGTGCTAATGATGACGCCATCCCCTGCCAATCCTGTGGCTGTACACCTCCGAGCTAACCCATCTGCTATTCCTGTCCCCGGTGTTCTTGGAGTTCGTGAAGGTTTCGGGTGTAGCTCCATTCCGATACCGAGCTGTCTGTATTCATCGGAGATCTGCTTCTGTTCTGTTCCTGGATCCATCCAATGATGTGCCTGTCATGTTCCGATAACGTTCCTTCGATCGGTGGATCTCGGTTGCTGAGTCCAGGGTAGGTTGCCGGGTTCTGGTAGAATATTCCCCGGTCGTATCCATCGGGGATGATGATCTCATTTGGCGCGGTGTCCCTGCCGATCAAGAAGGTGGCAATCGCTCCGTCGATCCCTGTGCTCGAGAAGCATCCGCTTATGAGGATTGTTCCCTCCAGCGTGCCCCTCCAGCCGCTTGCGATTTGCCCTATCGTTATGTCCCGTATATGCTTGAGGTATTCTGGGGCATCGAGTGTCAGTGGCCATGTAACCTGTACTGCTGTCCTGTGGCATTCCTCGACATGTGGGGATTGACAGATCCATGCTGTGGCCGTTGTATTAGCATAGTACGTTTCTTCGTTTCCAGACCAGACCACCACTTCATTCTCGAATGCTGCGAGGTAGTGGTTATAGAGTACTTGGTGTTGTGTCCTGTGTGGGGAGTATCCATAGTTGGTTCGAATTGTGATTGGTTCTGTTCGTTCGATTATTCCCATCGTTTCCTCCAGTATGTCTTGTGCACATTCCCAGGCTTGTCTCCATGCCCACTGGCACTTCCTGCAGGAATGTACTGGTGGATTGTCTGCCCTTCTTGACCCAAAGGGGCAGTAGCGGAATCGTGTATGGTATCGTCGATCAGGTGCAAATCCTGCATCGGTCATAATTTATCCTAGAATGGCAATCAGTCTATTTCCTTCTAACAGACAGCTCCTCGATGCAGTGTCAGCGAGCGGAGGGTGACAGCGGCCCAGGGGTTCCCAGCCCCACAGCACACATGCCTCGAGGTACAAGACTGAGTGGCGACTAACCACCCAATTAAGGAGGTGCTCGATCAAGAGACGATCGAGTAGGCGGTAAGGCATATCTGCAGAAGCCCCGTGTGATGTCCTGGTGCAGCTCTGGTATGTCTGCTCAAGTGACACTCACTACTAACCCTCAGCCCCTCGCAGAGGACATCTTAGGCATCATGCTTACGCCTTTGCGCTACGACATTGTTTGATGCGTGGTACAACTCCACACCCCAACTCACTGTTATGGCAGGCCTTCATCCACACTACAGTGTCCTATCAACAGGCCCACCCAGGAGCCCAACACTCTTGCTAGTGAAGGACCAAGTGGTTGATCTCCCAGACTGCTGCTGGTACGTATAATACACACACAATGATGCCTACTCTTCTAGCATGCCCAGGAGTCTAACAACTATGAGGTCGAGAGACTGCATGGTTGATAACCCAGCCTCCGCTGATATGTCTACTATACATCCGCTCCCCAGCATGCTTCATTGAGAGCTATCGGCATTGCCCTCATGCCGGCGTTGTTACAGAGACTGCCTCTTCACTATGCACCAAGTGCATCCACACACATACTGGGCCTCGATCGGATGTCTGATAACCCATCTACAAGTGAGGCACATCTCATAATAAACCTCGTTTTTGAAACAGTGCGACTCTGCATTGGAGGTGACATCGAGCGAAGTACGGCTTACATGCCGGTATAGGGCTCCTAGTGCCATGGAGTCCTAATTGAGCATAGTGTCCACACCTGGGAGGGATGAGCACAATACATTGTAGTGCACCGCACTATGCTATACAGCTCAATTTACAGAATGTCCGTCCGACCACTCTCTGACTCAGAATCATCAATCGGGCTCCAACAGCCCGATCGGTCCAGCAATCACCCGATTCAGTGAAGAGATTCGTCACGTGCTAGGGGACGGATCAGACGCAAGATACCGAAATTGGCAAGTGGTACAACCCGCGACGTCACGTGACTGAGTGTTGAAAACTGCTGTGGTCTCCGAAGAGCCAAAGGATTGAAGGTGAGTTGGCAGGAGCCTTCCTGGGTGATCCGGGGGAGTACCAATAGAGGGATGGACGATCCGAGGCAGATCCGGTGAGGAGGTAGGGCAGGAGCTGAGGTAGGGGGAGTGCCAGGCACGGAAGCGGCGGGAGAAGCTGGATTAGACTCAGGGATCGACGAGAAGCGTAAGTGGCTGTGTTTCGAAGACTAAAACTGAGACGCGAGGCAGGATCGACGAGGCCTGACCTCTGTTTCGGAATATGCAGAACGACGGAAACGGTGCTCGGAACGATAAGTACTGCTAGAGGAACGTCCGGAACATTTACCAGACACCTCCTAACAGTCTAGGATGACCGTGGCTACAACTAGTGACGATGAGATAGCTAAGAGACTCGAGAATTATGAGGTGTGGTGAGTCCTTGTTAGAATCGAAGTCTTTCCAAGCTGTAACCGACTTAGAGAGCTTCGGGACGAACGGTAGAACATAGAACTGGTACCGTAGGATTCACTGAGCTTCTCCCTACTACATCCATGCTCTATTTATAGGAACGAAGTCCATAAGTCATCGAAGAGGGTGAAAGACAAGGATCTGCGTGGATCTGAAGGAAAATGGAGTAGTGTATACAAGAACAAAGATAGACGGGAGGAACAATGACATGACGAAGGCTCGGGTGAAGGGTAAGAGCCACCGGACGAGTAGGGAAGTATAGAAAGGGGAAGAGAGCACATACAGGGACAAAGGTGCAAAGGCAAGCTCTTCGGGGCATACTCGAGGGATGAACAATGGACTAGTCTAGCAAAAGGGGAAGCATAATGAAGGGATACAGCGGATAAGGCATAGGTGGATCGGGGAAAGTCTAAACAAAGGAACAGAGAGGTGAAAGAAGTGCATACAGTTTCTCAGGCTTGGGAGGTCTTGGCCAGTACGTTCGGGTGAGCCTCCGGGTCTGAGGACTCGGGATTCCGGAGCGGGAGAGCGGTAGGGACTTTCCAGGAAGAGTCTAGAGTGTGTTGGCCTCAGCTCCTTGTGTCGATAGCTTATGTCTGCTTTCTGTAGAGACTGTCGACGGTGTAGTACGAGGTGGCACGTGTCGTCACGTGACTTCACTAATCGGTCTCACCTGCCAATTTCTGTATCTCGCGTCTGATCCGTCCTTAGCATGTGATGGATCTCTTCAGCGTGCCACTTGGACGAACCACGACCTCGATCACTCTCAGGTGTCTCGACTGGAAGCATCGACATGAGGTGATGTTGCCAACTTGCTCTAGATCATCCTGCGAACACCCCTTCACCTTCCCGCCCCGAGAATCCAAAAGGTTAGCCCGCAAAAGCCATTCGAACGATCACGCCTGAGCCTCCCAAGCCTGGGCCACTGTATGCTCCCCTTTCATCTCTTTGTTCCTTTCGGTATGTTACCCCGTGTTGGCTATGCCCCTTTCGTTATGATTCCCCCCGTGCCTGCGCCCCAGTTATCTATTTCCTCTATTGTTCCCCACCTGCACCACTCGGGCCGTGGCCCATTCAATCTCAATCGGGTGTGCACAGTAATCCCCCTCTTTCTTCTGTAACCTCCTACTCGTCCCGGGGCTCACTTCTCTTGTCCAAGCTACCTTTATGTTTCATTCATCCCATTCGTCTTGGTTTTCTTGTATGCAACTCTACTCGATATGCCCAACCTTCCCCGATCCGACATGCCTATCCTTTGCCTTTCATCTTTGTTCTGTGGCTCATGGACCTTGTTTCTTATAAATAGAGCTCAGATGTAGTAGGTAGGGGACTCAGTGAATCCTACAGTACCAGTTCTACGCTCTACAGTCTGCTTCGAGTCTCACTAAGTCTACTCGACCCTCTGGGAAGCCCTGGTTCACCCAAGGAACCCACTCATCTCTAGTTCACTCAAGTCTCTTCGCTATCTCGTCGTCTCTAGTCATTAGTCCTTCGTCTTAAACCCCTAGGAGGTGTCTGGTAAATGTTCCGGACATTCGCTCTTAGTGGTACTCATCATTCCGAGCCAGTTCCAGTCGATCTGAGTGTTAGTCGGCGTGTATTATAATGTTGGTTACTTAATTGAAATATGTAAGTAACGTAATCCTGAATAACTATCTGGTAACAGATGGTTAATCCAAACCTCACATTATTGATTTATGGAATCAGTAGTCCTCCTAAGTCGTTGTGTCAGACTAACTTAGGCTGGCTATGACTAAACCTATAACTTACTTAACACTATTATCGATAGCATATTCCGCCAAGGTAGCTAATCTCGGGTTTCCGCACTTAGCGCTCGATAAGAGAGGTGTGTAGGTATTAGAAAACTTATTCACACGATAGTTACTACGTTTGACAGTAGGGTGCAATAGCCCTTTGAGCTATGTACCGTATTGCTACTCAGGTATCAATACACCTCGATAACCTAGTAGGAGTCTGACAGTAGTGCTTATAATGTTCACACGTTTTCAATAGAAGAGTTAAGTTGAACTTCCCTTGGAGCGGTTTATGGCTCTCCAGAGACTTGGATTAAACTATCCTGGAGAGGCCTACCTTGCCCTCCTTATATGCTATTTACATGCGTGATGTTACCTACGTTATTTCATGTTATGCTATGTACGTGGTTTAATCCTGTCCAATCGTTTACTGACTCATCCTGACTCTTACTGACTCATCCTTATCCTCATGACTCATTCTGACTCTTACTGACTCATGCGCTAGGTAGTTTAGGTCAACGGCCGGTACGTGTGGTCGGTAAGTGCTAATGTAGTCATATGGCGTCGCTGTCTGATCGGCGGTGGGATCAGCTGATCAAGTTGTTCTATTCTAGGTAATGTTTGAATCACGTGTTCCGTCTGTACTTCTGCATTGCGACTTCGTGGCAAGTTAAAGTAGTTATATGTATCTGTCCTTCGTTCGTATCCTAGGTATGTGTTCAACTCCTTTCCCATTATTTCCTTAAATCCTCTTACGCAAATCTGTCCTCCGTTATGTAGTCTGGTTTGTTCTATGATCGTTCGTCCACCTGGTAATTGCATATTTATTTCTCGATGTATTAACTGTGCCCATTGAAATGTGTATCCTTCATTAAATCCATCTCTTAGATTATTGTATGGTATATCTATTTCAATCCATGTCAGGCTGCAATGCCTATGTCTTTGTTCCCGTCCTGGATTCCTTATTCCTATACTAATTGCATAATGCCATGCGTCCCAGCTTATCATTTGTATTTCGCGCTCATACCCTTTGTAGTCTTGTCCGTCTAGTTGCATCTCTATGAACCTCCTTCTTACCATCATGTTGTATTGTCCTTCCGCAGTCTTACTTAGTATAAGCTTCTGTTGTATTGTTCGGAGTAGGTTCTCTGCTATTTGATTTCCTAATCTGCAGTCTGTGCAGTAGCACAACACTCCTTCTCTGGCTGTAGGTGGTACTATGGGTGTGAGCAATATGCGTTGTAGCGCGTCGAAGCGTTCCTGTATATAATCGATGATTTCGCTCATTATTACTAGTTCGTATGCGCTCGATAGTGCTGGTATTGCTTAATAATAGAAATTGTAGATCACTTCCTAACACTGAGAGTTCCAAGTCAGATCCGATCCCAGTCAGTCTGTTCTGAAGCTCGTCTTAGTTCTAACCCTTCGTCCCACGTCGCTAGGAGGTGTCTGGTAAACGTTCCAGGCATTCACTCTTGGTTATATTTTAATCTGAGCACTGTTATTCATCGATCTGAGAGTTTCGAGCAAGGAAACTTGGTCAGTCTGTAGTTGTGTCTCGCCTAATAGCCCAGTACACAGCCACCCCCCACTTCTCATCGATCCCCCACTCTAATCTCACTTCTCCCACTGCTTCTGTACCTGACACGCTCCCTTCCTCTATTCCTGCCCCTCCACCACACCGGATCCCCTCCGGATCGTCCGTCCCTCGACTGCATCCCCTCCAGGTCACTTAGAAAGGCTTTCTCCCAACTCTCCTTCATATTCTGGCTCTTCGGAGGCCACAAGAGTTTCATCGGTCCCACTAATCGGGCTCTAACAGCCCGATCATATCTATTGTTCTGATCCATCGTACACCATTGCCCACCAAGACTGCAGTACCTGAAGCACCACACACATGTCCCGCTCGGCTAGTAAGATACGTCGGGACTGCTGTCGAACCAGCCCGCCAAGTACGTTTCACATTTACCCAGGTCGTACAACTCTCCGGTACGCATCGGACTACATGTCGGGTGCTCAGCTTAGCGAGTTCCGATAGAACGTTGTCATCAGGATGGGTTTCAGTTTCACATTTATTGTATATAGTTCACCCTGCCGTGTCAGGTGCGGCATGCACAAGCGGGCCCTCGGGTACAATAGTATAGCTTGATCCTAATCTTGTGCATCTTTCATAGTTCTCAGCCCACTCCCTTCAGACTTGGTCCCGCAGTAGTATAGTCTGCTATATATAGGAGGCCTGTACATAATAGGACAGGGAGCAGAAGGAGGACTGGACTCCAACAGCCCCTCTTTACAGAATCTAGCTAGTATCCCTCTAAAAGACCTTCCATCTGACAGCTGTGCAAGACAGAATAGACCGATCAAACCTGTCCAACACATCAGTGGTACCTCTTCGGTCCGACTCCGTGTGACCTTGCACTGGCCCTAAAGTTCTCGACCATCTGTTGGACCACCTCGCACAAGTCCCGCCGCCTGCAGATGAGAGTCCGCTGCCCATCCCTGAGGTGCCCCTTCCTTCCTTTATTGCCCGGTTCATCGTCACCCTTTCTATAGGGTGATAGTTGGACCTCCCTTGTTATCTCCAGGCCGATCGTCTATCACCTCTCCTACCTTTCTGAGACACCTCTTGGTATCCTCCTTAGGACAAACTTTGTGCCTTGTCCAGACTGCACCTTTCAGGTAGGACCTAGCCAGTCACTACAACATCAACTCATCCATAATGACAAGATGAATGAGAGAGAGAGAGCGAAAGGAGGGGGACTTTACGAATATACACGAGCAGTCATCCTGACCGCCGGGCCTTTGGTAATATCCAACCACCAACCTACATTGTCAGTAGTGGAGGTGGTCGACATGTTCATCTGGGTGTCCAGGTTTATCGTTTATACTATTGGAGCGAGCTAATCAACAGAGCGTAAGATCTACTGAACCTGGAGGTCCCTGTGACAAGTACCCTGATGACACCTACATCCTGGGTCGTTTGTGAAAGGGGGAAGTGTTCGTAGTCAACACTCGAGCACCTGTTAGGAAGTGATTTGTAATTCCTATTATTAAGCAACACCAGTATTACCAAGTGCATACTATTAGCAATGATAAGCGGAATTACCGACTATATACAAGAATGCTTCGATGCACTATAACATATACTACATACCCCTATAATACTACCTACAGCCAGAGAAGGAGTGCTATGCTATTGCACGGACTGCAAACTAGGGAACTAAATAGCAGAAAACCTGCTTCATACAATTCAGCAGAAGCTTATAATAAGCAAGACTGCAGAAGGGCAATACAATATAATGGTAAGATGAAGGTTCGTAGAAATGCAATTAGACAGACAAGATTATAAAGGATATGGATGTGAAATACAAATGATAAGTTGGGATACATGGTGTTATGCAATTAGTATAAGAATAAGGAACCTAGGACAAGTGCAATGACACAGACATTGTGGTCTAACCTAGATTGAAGTGGACATACTGTACAATAACCTAAGAGAAGGATTTAATGAAGATTATGCACTACAGTGAGCTAGGTTAATACATCACGAAATAACAATACAGTTACTGGGAGGACAAACAGTCATAGAACAAACCAGATTACATAATGGAGGACAAGTCCGAGTAAGAGGATTTAAGGATATGACAGGAAGGGAACTAAATACATACCCAGGATACAAACGAAAGTTAAACACATATAATTATTTTAATCTACCGCGAAGTTGTAATGCAGAAGTACAGATGGAACAGGTGACTCAAACATTACCTAGAATAGAACAACTTAATCAGCTGATCCCACCGCCGATCAGACTGCGATGTCATACAACTACATTAGCACTTACAGACTACACATACCAGCCGATGGCCTAAATTACCTAGCACATGAGTCAGTAAGAGTCAGAATGAGTCATAGGTATAAGGATGAGTCAGTTAGAGTCAGAATGAGTCAATAAATGATTGGACAGGATTAAACTACATACATAGCATAACACAGAATAACGTAGGTAACATCACATATGTAAATAGCATATAAGGAGGGCAAGGTAGGCCTCTCCAGGATAGTTTAATCCAAGTCTCTGAAGAGCCATAAACTGCTCCAAGGGAAGTTCAACTTAACTCTTCTATTGTGAAAATGTGTAAATATCATAAGCACTACTATCAGACCCCTACTAAGTTATCGAGGTGTATCGATATCTAAGTAACAATACGGTACATAGCTTAAGGCTATTGCACCCTACTGTCGAACATAGTAACTATTGAGATTAGCTATCTTAGCAGAGCACGCTATCGATAATAGTGTTAGTAAGTTATAGGTTTAGTCATAGCTAGCCTAGGTTAGTCTGACACAATGACTTAGGAGGACTATTGATTTCATAAATCAATAACATGAGATTTGGATTAACCATCTGTTACCAGATAGTTATTCAGGATTATGTTACTTACGCATTTCACTTAAGTAACCAACACCATAACAATCCTCAATTAATAGCACCCATACCAATGAAGTCTTGAGTTAATGCCTATGCCAGCTAGTAGACCAGCCTAGTGACGAGCAAAGGATAGTACCGGTGAGTGGGTCCATCAGTATGTAGGAACACCTGAAGGCCTGCCAGATGGAGAATCCAGCATAGAGAGAGATATATATATATATACCGACAAGCAGACGAGGCAGCAAGGAGGCACCACTGAGTGCACTGGCCCGTCTATGGTGTCAAGTCCTGCTGTAGCCCCACCGAGCACCGTAGAGTTGGCCCTAGCATTCGGTCCACATTTCAGGTTCGCAAGACCTTACCGTGATCAAGCATCGAGTCAGGATACACCTCCTTAGAGTGAGAGTATACACGAGAGTTCGACCTAGCACCTAGAGATGAGAGAGAAACCAAGGCAAGGAATGCCTGACTTGCTCTCCTCTCCCTTTATACACATTGGTCGCGCAAACTATCTACTACATACAGTAATTGTGCACATGGACCACACAGTAAACTGTGCACAGACCATGTCCTACACTCGATCAAATGTTCTAGAGAAAGTAAAGGGAGGGAGAGGTCATGGGTTTGATTCGTGACGTTGGCAAAGAAAAGAATAAATGAATGAATCACAAAAATGAAGAATGATGGAAAAAACGAATTACGCAAGAAGGTATAACAATTTACCTCCTAACACCTCCATTCAGAGTATGCTTGGCAAATCCTATCAATGGTTACATAATAATTTTTTTCTTATGACCCTTTAGTAGTGACACCTTGAGATATATACTTGAATCGCTATGTATAAATCTTGATATCTATAATTCAAAGTGAGAATGGGCTCTTTTTCTTACAATTTTCTGGTAAATCGGATGAAATTATTTCATTTCTCTGCACTCAGTCATATATGCCGTATATGCATATACAATATGTCTATATGCATATCTCACTCCAGAACCAAACATACAAGCGTATAAAATATGCTCATAAGTATATCAGCCTAAAAACATACGTGCGTATCGTATACTATATGGTGTGGAGCCCTAGTAGGTGTTATGCAAAACTAATTTCTTTGAACACAATGTGACATTATGTCATACTAAAGCAATACATCCTTTTCTACCCTCTTCACCTGGAATTAGTGCCAGTCATGCTACTTTGGTGACAAGAAATAAACGATGGTGCAATAATAGGCAAGGTGAGGTTTAAATAAGATGAGTAATGGCCTGGATAGCAGACCAGTCTATCATGCATGCATGCATATTATATAATCTATGTCGATCATTGAATTTGTCACAATTCTTGGGGTTTAGGAAGTGTTTGCCTCCTATTAATACAGGTGGTTCCCAAAAGTCTTCGACCCCTCCAAATTTAGAAGGTGATCAATGCATTTGAGCTTGTAGTACAAATATTCGCCTCTGCCTCTTGCCACAGAAATGGGAAATCATGAAGATAACTCCAAATGATTAATAATAGCAATGGGCGGGAGTATTATAGTAGCATACTATGTATTTCATTTGTAACATGGGGTTTATCTTCAGTTGAACCACATTGATCATTGATCAACACCAGCCAGGAGCCCTTCTCACCTCTATATAGACATGTCAATATGCCTCCCATCTCCTACCTACTCATACACATATTAGTTGAAATACAAATTCACAGCTTTCAGCTCCTATTTTTTTACAGAAAGCTTGGAAAGGAGAGCCCAAAGTGTGAGGTCCAATGGTTGTGTCAATCACCTTCCAAATTTGGGGGGCCAAAGACTTTTGGGAACCACCTGTACAACTACAGTTCCAAACATGATGAAACTTGAAAATAGAGATATCAAGGCAATATATAATGTGTGTGAATAATTATATTATGACTAGATAGAGGGAAAATGACACAGGAAAATTTGCCACTATTATGACTGTCAGTGTTTGCTCATTTTTCAGAATAATCAATTATTATAGAAATAACTGCTGAATCAATTCGGCTCAAAGTTTACAGCCACATTTATATATATCGCTTGAGCCTGGATATTAAAGTTTAAGAGAAAAGAGCAAGAATTGGGCGAGCAATGGCTGGTGTTCAAAGGAACAGTGTATGTTTAAAGGACGCGTAAATGACAGTATTTGTCAGCATGTACAGTATCTGATATTCATTGATATTGTATATGTCGGTCTGATAGCTTCTTACGATAATGTCATGAGGTCGCTGGTCTCTTGCGTGCAACATAGAAGTTATTTATATGCTTGTGGTGGTATTATAAACTTGATTTATTCCTTACATTGGCTTGAACACAGCGATTGTGCTTATACAAGGTTCCTAAATGACTGTTCAAATTGGTATATGATGAATATCAGTATGTTTATGCATTACAAGGGATGCATTACTGGCCGTCGAATACAAGAACATTACCTTACTTTCATTTATATGATATGAGAAAATATGACAGACAAGAACTCGAAATACAGTACATACCCAAGCATGACCAGGCATCACGGTTCTTACCAAAATACTTCATATCCGCTGGGACTTCCGCCATAAGCTCAGCTGTATGTTGGTAAGTGCCGGCCGATCATTCTGGCCGATCTACATCAATCTGATAATTCACAAAGGGCTGACATCATCGTACATTCTCTTTTGGTCTCAGATAACGACTACTGCTAGACTTTTTCCTGAATCCTGAGGCTACCCTCATGTCATATCATGTCGTACATACATGTCGATGTGAAGTCGATGCCGTTATGTATTGTATTGTCATGTACACGTTCGTACACTCTACGTACTTGCGGAAAGTGGAGAGGGAGGGAAGGGGGAGAGAGAGATGAGGTGAGGCGAGGAATTGGAGGGTTTGGGTTAGATGAACAAGGGAAAGAAGAAGAGGAGGAATTGAAGTTGAAACTGCACTGGATGCGTCATGAAGCGTATCGAGACGAGAAAGCGTAAACGACGCAGAGAGAGGGCAGCTACGCGGGTACTTACACCGACAAGACAGCAAGGCCTGAGCAAAAATAACAACGCAAAGAACCCCCTGACCCCCTTCCCCATCAAAAAGAAAAACCAACACCCACCCATACACTAATAATCCGAATAAACCCCCAAAATCCTCTGCAGCGCCTCCGAATCCAGCGCACTCAGCTTCAAACACCTCGTCAACAACCGCTTATCCACCTCCACCTCAAACTTATTCGCCAAATGCTGTCCAGCAACCAGCGCCTTGATAACACCAGCAATCTGCCGCTGCTTCTGGACATTAATAAGCGGCTCGATTTGCATCGAGGGTGGCAAGGGACGGAGGTCCGAGAACACCTCTGGATGCGCGGGAGACTTGAAGTTGCCGGATTCTGGGTCTGTTTCTACGGTTTCGGTTGGTGCGGATGGGTCGATTAGGTCTGGGAGGCGGCTGAAGCGGTGTAGTTGAGATAGGTAGACGCCTGGACGTTAAAAAGAGATAGCACGTCAGACATATACTCAGAGACCGGAGGGGTCAAGGAACACAGGCTTACCTATGAACGGAACGCAAAACGTGGGCGGCGCAACCCTTCCGTCCGTCGACCTGTTCTTACTCACAGATGTAGCAATATCCGATGCGCTACTACTCGCTACAGTTGACTCGTCCTGCCCATTAGCAGTCAATGGCTTCGCATCCACCAACGCTGCAATCGCTCGCCGAATGTATCGGAAGTCATCTTCAGCAGTACAGAATGCTCTGAGGTCCTCATAGACTCGAGTCTCCCATTTGCCCACGCGGTTCCAAGATCGTTTCATCGCCTTGCGCACCCAGTCGTTACTAAGCCCCGAAATGATCGCGACTAGCGTGGCGAAGTTGTTCATGGTGTACGCCTTCTACTCGGAGGGGCAAGTTGTCAGTACGACTAACAGACAGAACAGACAAGATGAAGAACTCACCCAAGCGATCCGAATAAACTTGCTTACGATATAAACGCGATCGTGCGGGTTCGTCAATGCGATCTCCGAAACGACAAAGTTCGCAACCAAGTTGAACCGCGCCCGCGCAGCAGACAGCACGCTGATCTTCCCCTTCCCGCGCAACTCCGCCTTCCGTCGACGATCTCGAAGGAACTGCATCCAATCACGTACGTTGAAGTCCTCCGTCGACGTTAGCCACTCATCAGAGACCAATTCCTCAAACTTAATCCCAAGGAATATCTCTTTATCAATGATGGCGAAGTGTCGAGCGAGCTGCTCCGCGCGGATATGTAGGATAAACGAACGATGTGCGGGGGCCGAGGGGGTCTTGGTTAAGATGAATGTGGGATGATGACCTGTTCGCTGCGGTGATGTCTTGACTGTCGATTCATCGTTACCAGACGACCGCGTCGGAAGACGACTGAGCAGAATCTCCTCTGGCACCGCCTCGTCAATCCGTGGCTTCGCGTCCGAGTTGGTATGCACGCCGTGAATGGTTACAGGATGCGTTGTTTGTCGAGGTGTAGGTGTAAACGGCTCGAAATTGCCGTGTCCGTTGGTATCAATCGTCAACCCAGTCGGTCGTTCATCTGATTCGGAGGATGACCGAGGAACAGAAATCGTCCCATCCTCTTCCTCTAGGGCGAACGAACCCCGAGGCCGGCTCTCCGGCCCATACTCTTCTTCAGATCCAGAGCCAATCTCATCCTCATCCTCCTCTTCAGGGTAATCATCCTCACCAAGGTCACCCGCAGCCATCCGTTCCTGAATATGTCGCACCCACCCATCAACTTTCGCCTCCTTCTGTCGTTGCTTAGTCGTGTTAATCTGCCCTTCTAAACGGCGCAGCGCAGCCTCTGCGCCTCCCTCTTCTTGATCCGAGTCACCTAGATCCTTAACCAGGGCGTCAACCTGCCACTGCTGTAATGTGTTACCCAAACCTCGAGGCTGAGAAGAAGACGAGCGCGCAGAGTCCGCTTGCTCTGACATTGCAACCGACGCTCGGGAAATGATCCCCATAGACGAGACGCTATCAACCGACCGATGCACGAATTCAAAGTCACGACGATTCGGCAGCTTCTTCGTTGGGCGTAAACCCGGTGGCATAGCAGGTCCGCTTTCGTCCGATGAATTGTCGGACAAGTAATCCAAATCATCAATGGACACGACATCCGGGAATAGACGCTGTTGCCTCGGGATGGGATTGCCCAGGAACGAAGTCGTCTCGAACGAGCGGATAGATCCCGACGAACCAGAGCGAACTGATTCAGCACGCTCCGATGAACGAATGCGTGTGAGCGTCTTGTGTACTAGACCTCTGGCAAGGCCTTGTGGCGTCGCAATATCACCGTTAGATCCAGGGGTATCAGGTCGAAGATCAGCACTAGAAGCAATTGGCGTCCGACTGTCAGATTCAGTATCCTGGGGTGAAGGAGTAGGCGGCGGGGATATAGGTCGAGCTTGCTCCTCCTCATTAGGTCCATTTGTGACCGATACTTTAACCTGCGGTACCTCAGAGAATGTACTCGGTGACTCCGGCGAGGTTGGCGAAATAGGTACAGGATCGATCATCTTCAAGTATTGCTCAACGCCACCTCGTACGGTGAACAAGTCGCCCGCCTCATTCAGCTCAAGGTCGAAAGCTGCTGTATCGCTGGCTGGACTAACGGGTGACGACGGTACACGAGAGCTGAGGACCCGCTTCCAACGACCCAGACGCCCAATGGTTCTGACCACAGCACGAGAAAGCGAGCTATGGTGTACGGGTAACGCCGAAGGTGCTCCGACAAGAGGAAGATCTGCCCCAGGTGGAATCGCTCGTGCATGTTGCAGAATCGTCAAATGTAGAGGCTGCTGTAGTAATATCCGGGACGTCGACGCAGCAGGACGAGCGGAAGAAACAGCGGTAGAGGCGTCGGGCCCTGAAATACTCACACGTCTCGAATTGCTAGTATCGTTAGGACCAAGCTGATTCGCAAAGGACGCGAAACCTTGGATACCAGCGGCATCCGAGAATGGCGAGCTCTCATCCGGATTAAAGTCCAAATCGACGTCAGAGTCCTCTTCCTCGTGTTGCGCTGCGCTGACCTTGCGCAGCGTCGCGGCAAAATTAACCCCGCTTGATAGATCACCCAAGATCTTATCGATGGACTGCATGACCTTGCCTTTCTTCTCAGGAATTGTCTTGGATTTGCTCTCCCGAGAATGCGCTTCCTTACAATCCTTCGCGACCTTCTTTAACTTCTTTACAATATTCTAGACAAGAATATTAGCGTGATCACGTATCCAAGGAAGAAAAAGACACATACTCTAGCATCATTATATTTATCCAAAATAGCATCGCTCCATAGTGTATTTAGCCAATTTGCGAATAGTAAGCACAGCTCACGGTTAGGCAGGAAGTCGATGCGGAAGAACGTGAGCAGCCAATACCGAATTGCGACGAATGTCCTGACGCGGACGATCTGTTTCACCATAACTTCATGAGGAGACATCGGTTCCTCAAGCGCCCAGTGAAAGCGACATATCAGCAAATGGCACAGATCAAGCGCGTCGATGTATGTTCGATAAGTGAGGAAGAAGATGAGCAACTCGTCATAATCGAACTGACTTGTGAGCTGCGCGATCCATCGTTCAATTGTCGCCGCCATAAGCACACGCTGCTTGCTCTCCGAGTTGTCGTCGACACTTGAGCTGCCGTCTGAACCACGCTCCGGCGATGGATCATAGACCTCGGGGATACCATACGACTTTCCCTTTAAGCTCATTTTCCGCGAGTGAACTGAGAAAGCATGCGATTGTGGTCTAGACCGGGCCGATGCGCTCCCATGGACTGACGCTTTATCCACGACACTCGCGGTGTCGTTCAGCAAGCTCACATCACCCCAAATAACGAACCGGGGATCATCGCGTGGTACCGCGCCGTCTAGTGTTGACAAGCTCATTTTGATCGTCGGTTGACGCGATTTTTCAGAAAGCGCGTCAAGCATCGGCAGACCGCGATAGTTCTGTATCACATCAAAGACGGTCGTCGGGTACCGTGTGTACATGCAGCTGGCTGCCGAAGGCACAGCACGGGGTTCAGCTTCAGCTTCTGAAGTCAAGTTGCCGTTCGTCGCGGGTGTGGTATCATCCGTCAAACCTTCCTGCTTAAGCGAGGCTAACGAATCAAGCGAATCAGGCCGTTGCTGCTGCTGCGGCGTGTCCGGCTCCGTCTCTGGCGTCTCCGGTGAACCTGTTTCCAGAATACGAGGCTGAGGATCTGCCCGGGCAGTCTTAGCCGACTCGAACGACTGCATCTCGCGAATAACGGATGGCAGATAGATAGCCGAGTTGCGAAAAGGCGAGTCAAACGAAATGTTCTGGCCAAAGGGATGCTCGAGCCCATCCACCTCAAGCGGGGACTGAGATAGTGAATCACTAGGTGTGAGCAGGCTGTGCGACGACGGGGTCATGCCACTCGAAGTCATAGGCGATGCAGGTGGACCAACCCATCCCATTACATTACTGAACGCGTCCCCCATCTGCCGAGGAGGCGACTCAGCAACAGAGGCAGCCTGCACCGTAGGATGAGGCATATCCGCGCCCGTGACACTGTGGGAGTGCGCACGGCCCGTCGCGGGAGGCGGTTGCGGACTTACGGCATCAAAGTAACTTCCCGTAGCGGAAGCAAGATCCGGTATAGAACGAGGTTTCCTCAATTTCCGGGGCTGGGTTGAGGGTGCTGGAGGCATTGATGGCGTTCTCGACTCCTCCAAAGCGCGCTGGGGCTGCGTGTGCTTAAAGACGGAGGTGATGCTCATCCGAGAGACGCGCTTCCGGTGTGCCTGAGATGTGGGCGGCGATGTCCTAGTTTGGGGCATCTCCAGCTCCGGAGTTGGCGAGGGTTCCTGTGCATTTGCCTGGGAACGCAGCCTTCAAAGGAAGAATGATTAATTAATTTGATTTGACAAAGAAAAAATTGATGCACTCACCCAACGCGGTACACCTTTGGACCAGTCAAATCAAAGCAGGTCAGCAACATGACCAACGATGGTTCAGCATAGTATTAGACTTGCCTGTCTACCGTGCTGATTAATAATGGCTGTTATGACATACGGCGAACGCATATCCTTGTTAACGCCCAAATGCTGATCATACCTCCGTTTGAGCTCTCGTGCCGCCGGTCCGGACGTCGTCTCAACGAAGCGCCCGTCCGCTGAAAATCCAAACGGACGATACCGACCATCGGATAAAGGAGATAGGGCAAGGCCAACATCATACATGCAGAGAAAAGGGGGAGCACGCGCGTAATCGATGCATGTAACGGACAATCGGAAATCGGAGTCAGAATTTAGGCAAAAAAAAGAAAGGAGGCGCCAGGTGAGAGACAACGCACCCGAGATGGAGATGTCCGCCGAAAGGATCTCAGGCGCAAGCCCATCCATAGACCCATCTTCGCCTCCTACACTAACCTCTGAGAGCGCAAAGCTCGTCTGACTCGCGTTCGACGACGGAGTCGGAAGGGGCAAGAGAAACCTGCTCCCGGACGAATTCGCCGACGCGCATACGGAATTCGACGCGCCAGGCGACGTGACGAACGATCGCTCGGAGACAGACTGCACCTCACTCGAGCAATCCAGCGAAAGCGCCGGACTGCTTGCGGAAAAGAGGTTTGGATCTGAGAAGTCGGGGAAGGCATCCTCGTTTGTGGTGCCCGTCTCGATTGTTAAACGGACGGGCTCCTGCGTTGATTCTAACTCGTGTGTCGGCATTTCTTTGGAAAGAAGAGAAGATTACAGATGCATGAAATATAAAGTACAGAATGAGATTCGAGAGAGGTCGTCAAGTCGTGCTGGTGGTAGAAAGCCGTCCAGTTAATTATTATTATTATTTGTGGTCATTCATCCCTTATGGCAGTGCTTTCCCACGTATTCACGTTCACACGGTACATTTTGTCCTGGAGGCAAACAAGGCAAAACACACAGCTCAAATAAAAATGTCTACTATACAACACTCAATTTTTGATTTCGGTCTCGACATTGTATACATAGACAAAGGAGAAAAACAAGTTGTGCACGGACGTCCTGCTTCTACGAAGCTACGCGAATTCTGCGTTGCAACTGCCAACTGCCGTTTCACTCGCCCTGGAAACTTACAAGCCAGCCTCCTTATCCTTCTGGGCAATGAAGACAAGCAAGTCGACAACGCGTTTCGAGTAACCCCACTCATTGTCGTACCACGCAATCAGCTTCACGAAGTTCTTGTTGAGCGCAATTCCAGCCTTCGCATCAAAGATGCTTGATGCCGGGTCGCCGATGAAATCAGTCGATACCACGTCCTCCTCGGTGTAAGCAATGACACCCTTGAGGTCACCCTCGGACGCCGCCTTAACTGCCTGCTTGATTTCGTCATAGCTCGCTGGCTTCTCGATACGGGCGACGAGATCGACAACGGAGACGTCATTCGTCGGTACACGGAACGCCAAACCGGTGAGCTTGCCGTTCAGAGATGGGATAACCTTGCCAACAGCTTTCGCGGCACCAGTGCTTGACGGGATGATGTTACCGTTTACACCACGACCGCCACGCCAGTCCTTGTTTGAAGGACCATCGACGGTCTTTTGTGTTGCTGTCGTGGCGTGCACCGTCGTCATCAGACCTTCAACGATCGTGAAGTTGTCATTGATAACCTTGGCAAGCGGAGCCAGACAATTGGTTGTGCATGATGCGTTGGAAACCTGACATGCGCAAATCCGTTAGTTCAGGCTTCTGAACAAACTTCGTGTGTGGCATAGACGTACAACTTTGTACTCCGGCTTATATGCATCAAGGTTGACGCCGACGACGAACATCGGAGCATCAGCCGAGGGTGCGGTGATAACGACCTTCTTGGCGCCACCTTTTAAGTGTGCATTGGCCCTAATGGAAATGAAACCTAGATTAGCAAGGATCTAATCTACAGGAGAGCGGACTCATCGATGCGCACTTTTCGGTTGTGGTGAAAACACCAGTTGATTCAACAATGTACTCAGCGCCAGTGGAAGCCCAGTTGATCGCGGCAGGGTCTTTCTCTGTGAAGACGGTGATTTTGTGGCCATCGATGACCAGTTTTCCGTCCTCGTGGGAGACCGAACCCTTGTAACGTCCATGTACGGTGTCATACTTGAACATGTAGACCTGGTATTCCAGCGCAATGAACGGACTGGTTGTATGCGCATATAAAATGGGATTGTGAGACGGGAAAAGATTGAGCGATCACCGTAGACTACGTACTCGTTGACTGCTACTACTTCAACATCCTTGTACTGAAGGGCATTACGCAGAACGATACGGCCGATACGACCTACACATTACCGCCACAGTATTGTCGACATCAGTAACTAACACCGCCCTCGACAAGAATTGATGACCAAACTCACCGAAACTATGATAAGTGTGAGCGACAGTCCACGCACAATCAGAACATCGTATGCTAGCATGAAAGGAAACAAACGTGAACTGACCCGTTAATGCCGACTTTGATGACCTACAGACAGACAGAGACAAAGACGATATCATCAGCCATCATGAATGATACAACTGGTGTATACGTCACGAGTGTACTTACCATGGTGTCTTGAGTGTGAATCTAGATGAGATTGGGGATGGTTGTGGTGGAGGCTGGAGGAAAGGGAGAGATGAAGGGTGAGGGACTTTATATAGATGTAGGAAGGTGACTGTATGCGTTGGGGGAGTGGTCACGGCCGACGCCGCGCCGTAGGATCGTATGAAACCGGATTCAACCTCTCTGAGTCCATTTCCTTTTTCTACTCAAGTGGCGAATAATTGGTCGAGTCGCTCAAAGACACCTAACGCCGTAGACCTGTCGGATTATTTTCGTAGATATTTCTTTGATTTTCTTTTCATGAATATGATACCGGTATGCAACCCGGGTATCCGTATCATACGGCCGACTGGTGCATCTCCTCGGCACCCGTTCTTTGTCCGAGTACCGCGTCGGTGGCATGCGGCCGTTTCCCGTCGTCCTCACTCAGCTTCCACGATGCTGACTCAACCGTTTCAGAGGCTCATCAACCCATATCTCCGAATGTTCTGTGTCTCCGACGAGCCGCGACGAACGTGCTTCTACAGTAAAAATATCACTTCTCTAACTCCGTATCAGCACGGAGCATCACCCATTAAGCCACGATGAACTGATGATGGCCCCTCCAGCTCATAAGGTTGGCGAAAGTTAAACTCGACTAGGTGTGACGCGGCACGTGAGTAACCTTACCTTCCTAATACGGTTCATTCAGTCTCAACACAACAAAATCGGATCTCTTCCCTCAACATCAAATCAACTCAGATTTGGCCTCCACAGAATTATAGAGAATGCATTTCTGAACATCTCTGTGGTTTTATTTTTTCATAATATGTATTTTGGAGGAAGTAGTTCTGGAAGTACTAAAATTGTGCAAAATGGCTCAAAATTGCATTTCCTATTGTTCCCCAGTAAAATATCAGATTTTTGAATTTCCGGACCTCGATTTTCGCGGATGACTAATACATGACTAATATACTTTTATGACAAATATTTCCCATATTTAGTTATTATATAATCATATAATTCCCACGTTGCTCAGTCAGAATCAAAGGGTACAATACTGTTAATGGGGCACTCCAGGGCTTGTTTTGGGTGGGGTGCATGTCACAGAAGCATATACTAGTTCTAAATAGAGACCATTTCAGGTCATTTGGCCCACCAAAATACTTTTCCAATCTCTAGGTCCCGACTTTCGCGTCAGGGTCCTTCCCAATTGGGAGTAACCCTAGGGTTAAAGGCCCTGTGACGCGTGATGTGACACCTTGTCGAGTTTAACTTTCGCCAACCTTATCAGTAATGATCATGCGCTACGTCGTATTGCGTGCGCATGCTCACTTCACTTGTATCGTATCTGACCCGTGGCACTCCGAGTGAGTAGATATCGAATCCCAATTGATTCTTAGCTAATTCACGACTATCCAATCCAATACCCGTCCTTGCTGTATTCCCGGGAATTACACGTGACTAAAATGGCAATTTCATACACCTCACCTGAAGTAGTCCAAGTTGGTCGACATCAACAGATCGATAGATCAATGTATCCTACTATAAATACACCTGAAAATCCCTACTCAAAGATGCGACGCATGAGCAGCAATCAACGGAATTGACTTCAACAGTATCCCGCTTCCCAGCCAAGCCTGTCGCCCTTCACTAGCAACGACTCTTACCAGTGAAGGCTGAGATTCAGGATAGCTGATACATGGGTGCTCGGTATACAGCGGCTCAATGTCCTCACCGCTCGCTCGAAAGTAGTGAACTTCATCAATATCATATAATGCATGCCAACTATATGCAATCCTCCAGATGTGTTCCATCTACCCTCTACATAATTATCGTTCATAACATAATCCAGCTGAAACGATTCAAGCATTTTGGATGATAACTGACAACTGAAGGGAATCCCTTTCCTCTCTCCAGTATAAGATGTGGCAAGTGGCCTTTCCGATCCGAATGCTACAGAACGACTCCCTCCATCAATATTTAACATCTCACTTGGAGCTCGCTGTATACGAAGTGTAGCTTAGGGTGTCAGCAACCATAGAGCGGGCTCTATCATAGTCCTCGTCGATTATGTTGAGGATTAAGTCTCTAATGCTCCTTTACTTATTCAACCTACTAAAAATGGATCAGAAGTTATGTCTACCTTTCGGCCGCCATGTCTTTCAATGATTCGTACGTTACGTTTACGAATACTGAGAGAAACAACTACACTTGAGTAGCCTTACATATGAAGCTCAGTTTCTATGCACTTCAGGCTGTACATTTCGGAGACAAAAGCAGATATTAATCCCTTCGCTCGAGGGAAGTCCTGAATCTTCGTAACCTGTGCTGTTTCTTGTGGCTAGCTAGTACTGCATACAACTTGGATGGTAAATACATGGAGCAACGTATTGATACCACAAAGCTAAAGCTGATGCTGATGCTGATGAATGAATTTAGTGTATGAGATTACCAATATATTCCCACGATTTGAGATAATCGTGCCAAGAAATGATGGTGCTTGACACGCGCATACAAATTGGGTAGTGAGTGATTCACGGCGCGGCTAAGAGCACCAAGCACAGCCTGAGCTTGGCCATGAACTTACACCGTGCGGTCATCCTCTCCCATATCCACACTCATCTGTAAAGGCAATTCCACCCGTTGTCCGTCTGAGATCTCACGATGGTTGTCATTCTTGACGAAAAACAAATGCTATCTGCACCTCCTCCGTATCCAGCCTCGGAGTCTGATCCGCCTCCTTTACCTCCGTTTCCTGGTACAGGGTTAGCTTTTAACACGAATCGTCCACCCGCGAGCTTTGATGCCCTCCCCCCACATCTGATTTTGCATATTGTGAACTCGGCCTTGACTCCGAAGAAGGGAGGGTGGGGTGGTCAGAGAGTGGATGTTGAGTATACGAGGAAGGTTCTTTATTGGATGACGATATGTTTGAGATTGGTTAATCGCTCCTTATATATTGGTTAGTGTCTATACGTTGTATCTACGCGGGTATCGAGCTCAAGTCTCATAATCTTGCTTTGTGTTGACATAGCGTGTATGCATGTGCTGAGATCAACATATCTCCCAGCGTACTTATCAATGATCAAGCCACCCTACACCTCAGATCCATTCCCGCTCTTGACAACCGGGTCGGGGATATCTGGTGTGATTGCGTCAAGCACGACGCTCGTCTCTCCTATCAACTCAGTTCAGCGCGAGACACAAGTGCTAGATATGTTCCTTGCCGCAAAGGTTCGAGAGGACGTATGGGCGGATGATTCGGAGTTACATCTCGAGGTACGCGCATGTCGCTTTTCGTCCATGACTCCTGGTAGCCCCAGCTGATCTGCGCACGCAGCGGGAGGAAGCATTCCAAGACTTATTCTCAGTGTTACAACCAAAAGCGCGGTTAGAAGATCTGGTACGCACATACGGAACCGCAGCAGGGATTATCTCCGTAAGCTCAAGCACGGGTACAACCATCATCGCCTCAGCGCCTTGTCCTTCTTCCCCATCTCCGTCCTCCCCCGCACGGCCGTCATCATCCCCTTCATCTCCCTCATTCCCCCCACACCACCCCTTCATGCGACCCCGGGGCAGGGTAACCCGACGCGTACCGTTTAACGCTTTATCTTGCTCCTTTGGTCCGCGCAGCGCAGGACTGGTGCTGACCTCGAAGGAAGGGAGACGGACGATTGTAGAGGTACCTCGCGCACGAGAGGAGAAACTTGAGATTGCCGCGAGACGGCTGGTTAAGGGCCTGGAAGAATGGGTCGCGGAATATTATACTTTTGGTTGAGCATCTTTATGGCATTAAAGCATCGTTTATTCCTTTGCCTTTGACGGTTTATGTGCTTATTTCATTCACGTCTTTTATTAGGGTGTGGTGGTGATCGCATTTGTATTTGTTCCGTCGTCATACCATCTTCATTACGTAACGCGTTGTCTTCCGTATTTATGTAATACATATCCCAAGTCCTCTCAGCTCCCTCTCTCCTGCTTTGCACCATCACCTGGAATGCTTTAACCCGTGCACTCGTCGCTCGACTGTATACAGCGCAGCACCGCAATCCTAGTCATCAACCGCGGCGGGATATCAAGTGGTACGACATCTCTCACGACGAAACGCGCTGCGGACCGTGTGGACCATCACTGCGCGTTTGGCAATCATTTATAGGCCCGTGTGTATCTTCGTCGTTTCGTGCTGAGCTGGCCTTTCTTTGTCTATCTATTTGACCGCTTGTCGACTATCCCAATCAACTGTCTGGACGCAAGGTTGTAGCGAGACCTGAGTCGCATCGGAGAACAACTTCAATCGAAGTGGAGTGACCAGTGGCAAAGCTGTGTTGGACTGCTTCTCGTTCGGTGTCTACTTGCCGTTGAAATTCCCCGCAGCACTCAACAGTGTCGACGACGCCCAGCTATGGTCGTACTGAGCGAGAAAGACGTTGGATTCATACCTCCGCCACCCTATTTCGCTGTCGAACATGGACAGAAACAGGAGTCGGCTTCTACATCTACGCCAACGCTACATCATTCCTCCCACTCGACCTCTACTATTAATCTTCCATCAAGCTCGCACTCCTCACAATCGACATCCCACCGACCTCGAGAAGCCCCGCTTCTGCCTTCTCATGTCCTTCTTCTGATTGTTTATTCTACTCTCCCCCGATCGGGAGAGATTCGACTGGACCGCGCGACGGGGATACGACGACGCGAAAGTGCCGAGGAGACAGCCGTTCGTACTACGCGTACTTTGTATTGGATGGCGTTTTGCCTGAGAGCTGTCAACAGAGGATTTTATCTTGGTGAGCATTGGATTATTGAAGGGGCCGTCTTTCATTGTTCTGATTGGTGTCGTATTTAGCCTCTATGCATCTATTGCGCTCGACATTCCTCCCCCATTATATGCAACGCGTGCGTGCGCCGTATTCGAGCGATCCGTTCCCGCATACATCCACCTCCAGCTTGCCTCCACGGTCGAGACTCGAAGCCCTGAACTCTAGTGGCACTAGTGGTCGTGGGAATCCAGCAGGATCCGTCGTCGGCTCAATGCAGTGCGAATCGGAGGTAAGATTCCCTTCCTTCTCTGATACAATCAAAGAAAAAAATAGTTGGACTAAACTTCCCGCACGTATAATATTACAGATGCTGGACTTATTCATCCTTCATCAACTACACGAAGACGTCTTTGCTGATGACTCGAGTCTGCACACGTCCCGTCCGGAGAGACTACGCGACTTGTTTGACTTCATGCAACCCCGAGCGCGGCTCACAGATCTTGTACGTGCATACGGTGCCGGGGCGGGTCTTATTGCGCTTTCTGAGGAGGATATGATTTCCGCCGAAGACGATGATTCGTATGTCCGTGAAGAGGAACGGGAGGATGTCCCGTCAAACTGGATGGAGAAGAAAGCTCCGGGATTGAGTCTGAAGAGCAAGTTGGCACGATCGACTTCCTCGTTAACGCTCGTCAATCAATACCAACAACCGTCCCCTTCACCCGCTGCATCATACGTCAAGCTCCCCTCTTTTGCCTCGCCTACTATTTCTCGATCATCCTCATCACCAGTGCCAATACGTACCAGGAGGAAGAAGATCCTCTTTACGGCACTCCGGATAACTTTCTCGCCTAGACGTGTTGGACTTATGTATGTTCCGCAGTCTGATTCGTTGGGACGGGGACAAGGGCAGAAAACGGATCGAGATGTAGGTCAGGCTGGTACTTCGAGTTCAGATTTGGCTGGTGGTCCGCGTACGATTGTTGATATCCCTCGGGATCGGGATGAACCCCTTGAGCGCTCTGCGAGTCGACTTGTTGCGGGGTTCAAGAATTGGTTGGATGGACGGTAGTTCGGGACACACGTTCCCCAACAAAGATGAACCTTCGTCCCCTGATCTACGTAGTACGATTACTTGTTGAGACATTATTTCTCGATTATTCTTTATCCGCCTCTCCTCTCCTCCCCTCGTTCTTAGCTCACCTGTTCTTTGTCTGTTTGTGTGCCTGCTTTTTAATGTATTGAGTGTAAAGTGCTGTATGGACGTTGTTATTCGTTTGCTACGATTGGATTGTATTCGTTTGTTCTGTCTTGTGTCTGACTTCTTGCTATACACCTCCCTCCGTCTCTCCTGTCCAGTGGATTGAACGGGTGAAAGATATCTGTATATATCTGAAGCCTTTCCGGATAACGACTGCTAAATTTTTTGTTTTCTGGGAGGAAGAGGGGGGGGACGTGGCGGCTCTTCTCAATCCGGATGACTGACTGATCGAGGACTAGTACTGTAACTCTGAGAGACATGGTTATTGCTACAATATTTACGTACAATAGTCCAGATCTATATGTTCTTTGTGGGTTCCTCTCAAGGGTTGTGCTATGTATTGGTCTCGACCGGTGTGCAAAATCGTCATTTGATCGGGATAGCATGATGAATAGGACGATAGTACTTGTACACAGAAATAGTTACAACAAGGAGATTGTACATTTTGCACTATTATGTCTAACGAATGCGCGTAATCCAAGGGTGTTTCCTCTCCCCCCCCCCACACACACTCCAGAGCTTAGATCATTGACCACTCGGAACGGTCGTTCACTTTGTATTCGCAAGTTCTCTCAAAACATTGCACACATCCTTCGGGTCAATGGACCACTTCGCATCCGTGCCGCCAGGACCCATCGACCCCGAACTGATGGTCTCAGCATACTCCAATTCATTCAACCTCCTCAACAACTTCTCATCTCCACTCACCGCCAAGACAAAATCAATTCCCAAATCGGAGTCGGGATCGAGGATGGTTGAAGTGTCCGCTTCGATGGCCATGCCCATCCAGAGTGCTCGTGGTAGAGATGCGTGGGCAGCGCGTGTGGGTCCGCCTGGCGCAAGGATTGCTCCGACTGCGGAGGAACGGGAGACGTTGTTTGGGAGGACAAGGAAGGCGTTTTGACCTGGGATTATGCGTAGGCCGTACTTTTCGCCCAAACTATCAATGGCTCGTGAGTAATCGGGTGGGAATAGGAAAAGAGTTGGTCACAGACCTGTCGAAGATGTGATTTTGAGCCTCAGCAGCTTGTCGACGAGCCCATTGACGCTCTGCTCCCGACTCAGACTGGTTCGTCCAGAAACGCCAGACGATGGATGCTTCACGCTCTTCTATAAAGCTTCCTGGCGTACGTTCCGTGAACTGTCCAAACAAGCAATTGTATTTTGTATAATAAGCACGAGTTCTCAATAAGCAATTTGGTAAACCTACGTATTGAAGCATTTCAACACATGGCGCCTTCCACGACAAGTCAAAGTTGGATACGGTGTTGATCCACGGTTGGCTTATACCGTTGGCCGTATGAGGCTTGAGGAAACATCCGTTCTCAGCACTACAGAGAAAAGGATGTGGATACTAGCTCGAAATCCGGGGTTGAAATTAACACCCACCACAATCCGATACTTGGTACACGCTCTGCAATCTTCTCAAGCGCACCACCAATCGGCAGGCCACTAAGTAGCCAGACTTCATTCTTCTCGTCTTTTGCGAGAGTATCTAGAACATCAAGCGCTTCTTGGGGTGGATCGAACTCCCTGCTTCGAGGGTCACGTAGCCAGATGGTACCCTCAAAGTCAATCAACAAGAGTCTACGAAGTGCATGACGATATCGCGGTAGCATAAGTGCGACATCGAGCGGTGGTGCACCGCGGCCATCGTCTGCATTCTCGGTCTCCACAGCTTTCTGATGCTCCATATGCACACGGAGGCAGCGTGTTAAGAACGCACTCACGAACGCCTGCGCGGTCTGAGTGACTACGTGCGCGTGTAGGTCGCGCCACCGCGAGCGGCACTCAGCGTCAGACATGGTCAATGCGGTATGGATTGCTTGAGCAGTCATACGGCTGTCCCATGGGTTGACGGGTAAACAGGCGCGAAAACCGCTGTAGCTGTAGGAGCCCGTAAACTCGCTCAATATCAGTGGTCGGGCGCGGGCCTCCTGGCAGACTACAAATTCGTGCGTACGGAGCGCCATACCTTCGCGCAGGGAAGTGACGAGGAACGCATCCGCAGCAGTAAGCAGGGCGATGTATTGGCTGAAAGTGATTTCATCCGTATGCAAGAAGACGACGGGTTGATAGGTAAGCGTTGAGAAACGTGAATTAATACGCCCTACGAGATCGACGACGTTCCCTTGAAGCTCGTTCTCCATCGTTGTCGATAGTGCGACTTGAATAAGAACGACCTTGCCTTGGAATTCGGGGTACTTCTCAAGGAAGAGCTCAAAAGCCCTGAGCTTTTGCCTCATTCCGGCTATCTCGTCGAGCTTGTCCCGCCCGACGATCATTTTGAGTCCTGCATAACGGTCTCGTAGATGCTTCACCCATTCTGTGACCTCAGGGTCTCTTCTCCGAATATTGAGTGCCTTGACGTCAATGCCCATCGGGAATACCGCGACGTCAACGAAGCGCGTCTCCGTCTGGATGCCTTTTGGGACGGACTCGAGCGATAGAATGCGGGAGACCGTCTGTCGGAAGTGACGCGCAAAATTCGCGGTTTGGAAGCCGACCAGATCCGCGGCCAGTACGCCCCTAACAAGTTGCTCAGTAGATAGGCATCGGAAGATCTCCGAAGAAGGGAATGCAACGTGCATGAAGAATCCAATGGGTGCGTTCGGTAGTTTGGCCCGGACCATCGACGGTAGGAGCATTAGGTGGTAGTCATTCACCCAAACTGTAGATATGTGATTAGACGTTCGTGGATATAACAAGCGAATTGTATTCACTAATGTCTCCCTCCTCATACTTTGCAACAATGGCGTCCGCAAACCTCTGGTTTACCGATTGATACTGCTTCCACGTCTCGGCTTCGTGAAAGCTCTTAACCTTCGGTGCATCAGGGACAGCGTAGTGCAAGCATGGCCAAAGCACCTGGTGGCAGAATCCATCGTAGCACTTTGAGAACTCTTGGTCAGGAATCCAGACGGGCAGGCTCTGCGCCTCGACGCGCATCCGCTGATCAATGTCTGCGCGTAGTTCCGGCCCTAAAGTGTCTGTTGATGTGCCGAGAGCACCGACCCAAAGTTTGCGGCGAAGCCGGTCATGAACGCTATTAACCGCATTATAGAGACCACCATTACAGCGAGGATTGAAGTCGATGTGCCACTTAGTCTCAAGCGTCGTGTGAATATTCGGGTGTCTGGATGCCGAACGGGATGCACGACGTAATCGAGGCTGAAGCCGTTCCGGACCCGGAGGGGAACGTCGTGTCGACTTGTCGCCGCCCAATGCATTCACAGCAGCTGCGAGCGGATTATTTAACGAACTAAATGGGTTGGCAATTTCCTGGGCCGGAGATGGGATGCTGGGTGTATGCGCTCTGGACTGCACAATATCGCATGGACAGATACATGAGCAACTAAGCAATGACAGAGCATGATATGTCGCACCTTATCCGTGAGATCCTGCACGATGCTCCTAGGTGGCGGCGTAGGGACGGAGAACTGGCGCCCGAACGCTGGAGGCCTCGGGATAGGTGTGCGCGGGCTGGTGGCACCGGATAATAACGCCTGAGACCCTGCTCTTACCGCGCTCAACTCTGGTCGGGTTGGCGTCAAGGCGATAGGCGCTGTGTGCGTCGGTGTCGATGCGCCAGATTCTTCGCCAAGGACAACTGTCTCCGGCAGAAACAAGGACGCGATGACTATTCTATGCGCTAATCACAGCCGTTGCTTGTTAGACGACATCACCTTCTTGTCCCAGTGATACAATACGTACTTCTGAACGAGCTCATTGTCGAAACCGGCTACAGAGAGGAACGAGAGAAGGGAGATGGCGGTGGAGAGGAAAGAGGTTGAGAAATCGGTGTGTCCTTTACGCATATAGTCACTCTATGACGCACATTATATACACATTATATTACGAAATATTCTGTATTTTCCAACGACTTCTAAGAACACCGATAATTCTCCCTACGTACAAATACATCGATGGCATTCAAACGTTCGCTGCGATTCGACCATTTCAGTCCATCGCATTGAGAATCGGGGCATCGGAATTACTAGGCCTCATTATCGATCGCAACTGACTGTAAGAAACCGGCAAGCAACGGAGTCCCGTCACCTCTATATACAAACGTACTGTAGTCAAACAAAGTACTGCATATTCGTCTGCAGACCCCTCATCAGCACAAGGATCTGGATCCGAAACCCGAATCTTACCTTGCGACCATTCATCATCGCCTCATCCCTGGCATTCTCCTCTGCAGGTCCAAACACCGTAAAACCCCGTTCGCCGTTTTCGCCAACCGTCAGGATCGAAGCGAGATTCCCGCACCGGTAACAGTAATTTGGCGCTGACCAAACTGTGACGAGTTGCTCGTCAAACATGAACTTGTGCCCTTCTTGGACCAATTGGTGCGCACGTGCGATGAGACGGAGGGAGTTGACGTGGTTGAACTGCGGGAATCACAGATTAGCAAGGACGTTAGCAAATAGAGATAAGGAGGTGTATTTACCTCATGAGTAACATTCCCGCCAAATAACCACCCCGCACCTCGCGGGCTTACGGCCCAATTCTCGATATCATCGGGATCGGACCACATCAGATCTATTTCCCATAATCAACACCGGGACAGTAGCACTGAAACAGAAAGGAGCAGACCACAAAAGGCACCTTCGTGCGGGATTTCTTGAGCACGCGATAGGAGTCGAATCTGGTCGAGCGTTCGTATGTCGGGTGATAAACCGCCATGTACACAGAGCGTCTCGCCATCAATAATCTACAACTGTTACGCCTTTGTGAACTACATTCGAAACACATGTAGACTCACAGCAGCAAGATTCAAATAGTCAAATACGCTACAGCATGCCTTCCATACTGTGGCACTACCGTACTTTTGCTGGCACTCGTCTAGACAAGCACTCTGCCTCAGAACCTCGACGAACAGCGTAACAAGGCGAAACGACACACCATAGAACCCATAAACTTGAGTTATTTGTCGGCTCTCGTGGTTACCTCGTAAGAGTGTCACCTTATCAGGGTACCTGCGAAGGTGAGTCCACAACACCCGTAGCATTTTGAGCTCTAAATTACGAACCGAGCTTTCAAGGCGAGCAATAGTGAAACAGTCTCAAGGCTGTAAAATCCCCTATCCACAAAGTCGCCCTACGAGTCCGAATCACACCACACCCGCCGAACAGCAATCATATCAGGTTTGGTTACAACATCAACTGTTAGCTCGAATGACTCTCTTCAAATCCCAACAAATCACCTACTCGCCATAAAAATGTAACTCCTCTCAGGAACACTCCCTCCCTTTCTCAACAGCTCTAGAAGGTCCCAAAATTGTCCATGTATGTCACCACAAATCGTTACGGGTGAGGAAACAGGTTGGATGTTGGATTCCTCAAGCAAGATTGAGCGAACACGATCGCACAGGAGCTTCATGTCGGCCTCTGGTAGATGTTGGCAGGACATTAGTTGGCTTATCCATCTGTCTGGGTCGTATGCTGGCATCGTGGAGGGTTCGAAAGATAATAGCAGAGCAGACGCAGTACTGACTGTGTCACAGTGTCACAGGGTGTGACCCAAGTTCATGAATGTCACGTATGATCACGAGCCGTCACGGAAACTGTCACACCAAGCAACTTCACTCTCCCGGTCTCCGTGCGACACTATCCGGCACTCTCGGGGGTGGACAAAGAGGCGAAGGACGCTACAGACCTGTCGGATTGCATAGACTCTCTAGAAGCCCGAGAGCCTATGTTTACTTGCATCGCCATAGAAGGTCGCTAGGGGGTTCTTTCCGTCCGAACTTCTAGTTTGTATCACCGCGATGGGTTGCTTACCGCACCTTTGAAGCCGCCGTGCTGGATCACCAATAGTTTGGCTGATGGGTGTGGCTTCTTATACCTGGTCCCTCAATGTATCATCTTAATCTTGATGGTATTCTCAGAACGTTGATGCCCTCAGGGAGCTGAGCTTCGACCAACTTGCCACTTCGGTACTCGGGACTTTGCTTGCTTACCGCTCTAGTTGATCTTCTGTCCTTTAAATCTGTTCTCGCCAACGACATTATGCTACGGCATGTACTTACGGGGAGTGCGATCTCGCGGTAAATACTCGTCCTTCTAAATCAGAAGATGGAACAGAGCTCGTGCAACGGTACCATGATCTGGTCTGAGGCCATTTGATGTGCCTTGTAAACGAACAGATACGGTGATTCTAAGGCGCGATATGCTATCAGCGATTGTACTGAAGGTTTCTAGCGCCAAGCGACCAATAACCGGTTCTCTGAACACCATGGAGACCGAGCTCATAATTCAAACTACCCGACGTTGCGTAGTTGGTTGAACATCCGAGGTGGCGCACGTCTGAAAGTGGTAAACTGGCCGACCTTGCACGACTTGTACATGTGCAAGTCACACTTGCCTGGCCAATTAGAACATTGAACAGAACAAGGATCGGTGGCTTCATGACTGTATTTCTGATTCTGAATGCTTGCAGTCGCTTTATCGTGACTATTGGAGGTATATTCAATCGAATGGTTCGAGACTGTAGTGGGACGGACTACAAAACCGACTATGTATGGGCAGTAGCTGGACTGATCAATCACTGACGTCGCGCTGCTGACAATTAAACCCGTCGATTTCCAATACCGGGGAAGCGGCAGAAACTAGAAAACGAGGATTCCATATGATCATCTCGACGTAGCTGATGTGAGTTCACACCTTTTGATGGTTGGAAGCATAGTGTCTGTTGTTGTTCTCTGGACAATGTTGTTTTACAGCTCCGATAGTCAAGGCTGGGGCCAAGCAGGACGAGTCATGAAGCCACATCATCTCATTGTAGGAGTGTAGCAACCTGATAATAAGTATCAGGTGAGTGGTGCTTTCTCGCTGCCGCACCATCTAATTCATTTGATCCGGATCATATACCAAGTCCAATCATAGAACTGCCTTCATCTGATCCCGCCGCGAGGTGCAATACCTGCACCACTGTGACCAATACTATAAAGGAGTGCGCAAACTTCGTCTAAGTAGAACTGTCCCTCCAAGCCCAACATGTCTCCCGAAGAAGCATCTGACGTGGAAGCCGCCAAGTATTATAGCATTGTACCCACCTGTTTCAAGTCCATTATAGGTCAGCTATGCATTGTCTCTTCGCGAGCTGGTTTCTCAACGAGAGCTATAGTCGCATGCGCTACGCTTCATTTCTATTATACAGGTGAGAAACTCTGTTAGTTGATCTGCGCAAGTCTGACATCAATACAAAGTGACTCATTTTGACGAGGAGGTTCGTCTCTCGGTGGTGCGTGTTTGACGTAGCTGATTCTGTTTTCGACATCTTAGGTCGAATACATTTGGGTAAGCTTCAGCAATGCATCGCACCATCCTGTCGCTGAAAATGTACTTCCTCAGTCTAGGAAATGGTCAGTTGGGAAGATTATGTACAGTGAGCGACAAAAGTATTGCACCACCCAAGAAAAATTCAGAACTTCCGTACAACACAATATTTCTTCATTCTGTAAGCTGTAATGTGTAGCCTACCTTCTTGTGAATACAGCGCCCCATGAGCTGAAAGAAATTTATGAAAAATGAGAAAAAGCGGAAGAAAATACAAAAATGGTCAATTTTCAACTTTTTATTGGCTGAATATATTCTCAAATAAAAATCAGTAAAAAAACTACCGTATGCATATAATAAGTGGACAATTTGAACGAAGCAGTTTGTGCTAGTGGTTGTTGAGATATGAGCCCCCAAAGTGGCCGATTTCAAGCACTTTTGCCCAAAATCAAGCGAAATCGGCCACTTTGGGGGCTCATATCTCAGCAACCACTAGCACAAACTGCTTCGTTCAAATTGTCCACTTATTATATGCATACGGTAGTTTTTTTACTGATTTTTATTTGAGAATATATTCAGCCAATAAAAAGTTGAAAATTGACCATTTTTGTATTTTCTTCCGCTTTTTCTCATTTTTCATAAATTTCTTTCAGCTCATGGGGCGCTGTATTCACAAGAAGGTAGGCTACACATTACAGCTTACAGAATGAAGAAATATTGTGTTGTACGGAAGTTATGAATTTTTCTTGGGTGGTGCAATACTTTTGTCGCTTACTGTATATCCTAGTGCATGATGTCGTTGCTCATGGAATCGCTGCTTATGGGATCGCTGCTTACCGTTATCGCTCCAAATAGACAAGATATCTCGGCACATTCTTCTTGATGTATAGCTGGATTTTGATTGTTCTTTCTTTCATGCTTCTGACGTTCCTTGGACTAGATGCTCTGTCATAGGAGTGAATGTTTATGCTTGGAATGACCCATGGTTCTTCAGCGGTAAACTCACAAATGTATTCTTCAGATATTATTCCGAAGCACATTGATTCACTTTTCTGCAGGAGCATCCGACGATGAGTAACTTCGTTCCGACGTGTGAGTAATTAGTGTTCCTCAGTCTGTGTCTACTGAACATCTTTGCAAGGCTTCCATGGAGAGCTATCCGCGGGGCTCGGATCCATGATAATATTAGTAGCAGAAGGTAAGCCATTGGCCACATCCGGTTGTGCAACTTGTATTTATGTTTTTTGATTCTGTAGTAATCCTTCAAATGCGCGTCTACGCGTTGTACGGGAGGGACAAGAGACTGCTCGCTTTCTTTATTCTGTTGACAATCTCTCTGTTTGGATTCAACATCTTCCAAATGTCCTATCTGTTCTGTAAGTGGGGCCCTCTGTGTCTCAGATCCGAGACTGATTAGGAAAAAGTCGATGTTGAAGAGGGGTTTTGCAGCAGTATGAGGGCGTGTTTTAGGAAACGAAGCCTGTACCGAAGGTTGTTCATCCGATTCCTCGCAGTCAATCGTTACTCGTGTTTGGACGCCATATCGATATCCGGTATTGGATGGGCAGTAATAACTTTCACGGAACTTCTTCTATTCCTCATGGTCGCCATCAAGGCACGGAAACGATTGTTCAAGAGCCGAAACTGGGAGACAACGCATGACATATGCGCCTCGATGGCAAAGGATTCTGTCTCTTACTTTGTCGTGTAAGTCTTCTGTCGCCTATACGAGGTGTTCCCAACCCTTATCGACATTGAAGGTTGTTCACTGTCTGCCTCTTCGGTGCTGTCCTTGTACTCATTCCTGAGCACATGGTATGTCCAGACTAGAGCTCTCGATTTCTTCCTCTCACTGACTTTTCTTTAGCCCAGCGATCTCACCACGATGTTGTCATATCAATAGAACTCTTATGAAACTATTGCAGTTACGATTATAACAATCCTCGCTCCGAGGCTCATCGTCAACTTACGAGAAGAAGTCTATGGTCCACCTGTGACCATCGAGTCGCAGTTGTCCTGGAATGCTGATGCATCGGGGTATTGTTCATCGGACGGAGTTGTGACGCATTCAAATGATGCGGATACTGGCAGACGTGGAAATTCTGAACTAGAGAGGTCATGACGGGAAGCAAGAACAATCGCATTGACAATCGTATCGTGATCTGGAGTTTATACAAATATGGTATCCAAAAGATGATTACACAAGTGGCAATGGTCTTTTCTGGGACATTATAGAGAGACTTTATTGTATTACAGTAGCACCCTGTACCCGATGTTGACACTATCATAGCTGTGCTTTGAGCCCGTGCCAGTCTTTTGGCGGAACGTTGAAATATCTCATTTCGTTCAGGGTGATTTGTTCACGAATGGCCACCCCTCTTCGCACTATATTGACTCCATGGCACCAAGGAATAGAAGTCGAAGGAGGACCAGGTCATTTCCTCCATCTTTCTGTCTGGTTTTTCTGACGGCACGGGCCTATTGGATAGGACATGTCACATAACCCTTAATCAGCTTGGGTATTCATTTTCCTCTGATAATATTCGGATCCGGGAACATGGGCTTCAGAGTGCCCTGATGTATTCAGAATTCTACTCGAGATCTCGAGCAAAAGTCATTCGTGTTGTATGTACGCAAGTCGAAGTCACGCCTGCTATCCGCGATTCGCGTCACGTTACTCGTTGTAGAGGTCTGCCGTCCGGACATGGGTTGCTCACATTTCCAAGGTCGATCGGAATGACGAGAGATGCGTCCAACTGCTTGCAGCGGATCAGACCTGCGGACAGCTTCAAACGTTCCTTGAAAACTGGCTGTTAGCTTTCTATGCTGCAGAGGACGCGCTTCTTCACGTTGACGTGAGAGCCGGAATAACCTCTGAAACGATCTCCCTCCCTTTCCCAATAGCTCCGGCTGCCCCACATCCCCCAATGCATGTCGCAAAATTCAAATCGTCACGGTCGAGGAAACAGGTTGGATGCTGGATTCCTCAAGCGGGATTGAGCAAGCGCAATCGCACAGGAGCTTCGTGCTGACTTCTGGGAGACGTTGGCAGCGTATCAGCTGGTTTATCCATCTGTTTGAGTTCGTATTCTGGCACCGTGGAGGGTTCGAGGGCGAGAGAAAACAATGGTACGTACTTACCGACTGTGTGACTCAACTCAAGTAAAAAAATGTCACATACGATCACGAGCCGTCACGACACGAAGGTGCACATCCATCGGGAAAAAATCTTTGCTCTTGTATTGGCATATAAGACTATAAATTCGGTAAAATAGGTAAAATAGGCGGAAGCACATATATAGAACATTTTTTTATATAAGCGAGACACAAGATAGTACCAGCGGTCCGGAAGATGAATGGGACTGTGCATACCTTGTGGATATTGTGAGAATAGATACAGAGCTGTCAGAAATGTGAAAGCGCATATATAGAACATTTCAGTTTATATACTGTCACCACGGTGATACAAGCTGGTGGAAGAGCTCAAAAGATATGTCCATACTCAAATTCACTGTAGGTTCATGCCAATTCTGATCGGTCCATATAAGTCACTGAAAACCGTGATATGTTTTACAGCAGCATGCCGATTGGAATCTATACATGTAGAGGTACTAGAGTAGGAAGATACAGAGCGTCTGCAAACTCGTTTACCTAAAGTATGGGCGGTGTGTTAGTAAGTCTTCAGAACAAGTAGATGAAGCACGCACCTTTGGTAAGCCTTCAGGAGAGATGCAGAGCGCAAACTAGCTTACCTAAAGTGAGGGCCGATGTGTTAGTAAGTCTTCAGAACAAGTAGACGAAGCGCACACCTTTGGTAAGCCTGATGATTTCTCTTCGTAGTTGCATTTGCTGAGATTGACTGGCATGACTATGCAATCGTCGAGTTCACAATGGTGGACACGACTTTAGAGTTGCCACCGCCCATGACTGTAAACGAGATGGTTAGCCAAACATTAGCACAGAAGAAGATGGCTGCCATAATCATGGAGGATACCATCGATGAAGTAGAAGCAGCACGGGCTCGTCACGCCGCTGAAGACGAGGCAGCTCAGGTGAACGGCACCGCTGAGCCTGATGGCACTATGGACGTCAGCGACGATGAAGATGATGAAGTGAAGGAACGGAAGAGGAGGGATGAGGAAGAGAGACAGCGGGAGATAGGGAGGGCGAAAGCAATCCAGGCGAACTTCAATAGATTTTCCAACATAGTGTGTTGATCTATAAGAGTATTCATTAAGCGGAGCTTGGTATACATACCGGAGGGTTCTGATCAGCTGGATTTCCACGCAAAACAAGACCAGAACTTGACCCAGAGTTCAGCGAAGGCAGTTGGGGTGACATTGCCCCTTGCTGACTGACATCGATGTTGTTCATCGTGCGTGATACATCTCCATCGATACTGCCCGAACTGCTTCGCGAACCGGATGTGCTGGAGGAGCCGGACGTTGAAACGGGGGGTAATGCTTGAGCTTGATTTGCTACGGCTTATAGCTGCTCAGGAAGCGTAGGCAAAACACCTGAAGACGTAGGTCCTTCGGTCGTCGGCGAATAAGGCCTCAAACGTGAGCTAAGCGAAGACATAGAAGGATGGGATGAAAGTGACACCGCTGGGGTTGGTGAGAACAGCTCAGCATCTTGCGAAACACCGTGATCAGAAGCGTTGCTGCGCGACGACACAGAAGCTGGTCTAGGAGTAGGTTCTGTGGGGCTTGTCTCTTGCGACGGCGAGGTTCGGGCATTACCCAAGTTCGTAGAAATACCAAGAGAGGCCGTACGCGCCGCGTTCATCCCAGCATTCGCACCGATATCAACATTAGCAACCCGTTGTGCATTCGACGCAGGTCCGATAGGCCATCCATCCATGCTCTGAGACTTCACACTCTCTTGCGGTGAGAAGAGGGAAGAAGATAATGGTAGGGCACTAAAACCGTCCGAAAGTGAAGTGATGGTCGAGAGCGAGGGGAGCTGCTGAGCAGTAGCAACAGAGTGAAATGCATCGTACGCTGCCTGCTCGATATCAATATTAATCCTTCGGCCTTATACGCCGTCAACGCCCCACTACGTGTCCGGAACTTGGCAAATCCAATGATTTGCTTGCGTGGCTGAGGATTAGATCCTTGCTGGTTATTCGGCAGCTGGTTACCGCTGCCGTCCAGCCATCTCGTCCATCTCATCCACCCAAGAAGTTGTAGGGATCGCTTGCACCCGGGTATTGATACCCGGCTTGATATGATCCGCGGCCGGTATTGGTGGAGGAAGAAGGGGCATGTAGAGGTGTGAGAGTAAGAGTTCAAGAGAGAGTGGAGAGTGGAAGACGACGGACCTTGATGGGTGGTGTAACAATTTGACATTAACTACTTATGGCGCCCTGGGCGGCTTTGTAAATACATGATTTCTAGTAGCTCGCGGGCAAACAGCGTGTTAAAGAAGGGAAGAAAAACCTCGTAACCAAGGAAAACCCCTCAACCAGGATCGAAACACTGCGCGATATACTCCGCGCAGCGCGTTTGTTGGTCCATACCTAGCACCCGTCTGAGGTTGGGTACTGGGTCTGCCTGGAAAGTGTCCATGCGGGCCTGGTGGAATCGCCGACACGCCAAGAGGCGGTGGCGGACCGTATCCAGGACATGGCATGTCTGGCACTGGTCGTCCGGCGCAAGGCCGAGACGAACCAGCAGCGTGTTAGTAGAGGCAACTCCTGCTATTGCGCAGAGAATTGCCGATTCCTGTCGTCGCGTCACTTTCGCTGCGAAAACCTGGTGAGGGAAGAAAGTGAAAGGGGTCTGGTCTCTACCGACCCATGATCCGACCATTGTATGGTGAGATCTATGTTTTACCCACTCCTCTTGCCTCCATGCCTCGAGTGTGGATATGCGGTTGTGGGCCTTTAGCCCCTCGACCGAATGAGTCGGGATCTCCGTGACGACAGCATCGTCTGACGGGGTCCGGTAGAACTGCCTCTTGGGCGTAATAGCAATATGTAAATTAAAAGGAATGAGGTGCGAGATGCGAGCGATGCTCTCGCATAGGGGAATAATGGAGGGGCCAGGTTGAAACAAACAGGCGGCCCCTTTGAAGTCAGTTAAGAAAAAGGGAACTACAAAAGGGTAGTCCCTTGGAAGCCTCGGTTGGCCAATAGCGTCAGTGAGCGTCCTCGCTATCGCTATCAGCATGGCCGAAGGTGGGTCGATGTGGCCCTCGAACCTATAGGTTCGTATCGGCTCAGGTGGTTCCTCGCTACAGAACACCACCTCGACCGATTTGTCATCCTCCCCCCATTGTATCTCGTATGCGCGGGGTCCTGTGACCTCCCGCTCCATTGTTGGCTGGCCAAGTAATTTGGCCCACCTGAGCATATGCTCGTGTATCGGCTCGCTCCTACGAGGGAGTACATCCCCTTGGACCACCGCCTGAAAGGCGTACGGCATATGCGGTTGTTTGAAGCGTCCCGCCAGGGTGGATGCCGCTAGGTTTGCTGCGACTTTCTTGATGTGGAGGCACACCGGGGGTAGGCCTGTAAGTGCCAACATGGTTGTCTTGGGCGTGCGCAAACTGAAGCCTCCAACACCGCGTAGGTATCTGTTCTCAAGGTTGGCTGCCAGCCGGGTGTGTCTGGGTTGCAGCGGGTACCATATCGCCGCACCCCATGTGAGTACTGGGAGTACTATCTGTTGGACATATCGCCGCAGCATCCATGCCCGTGCCCCCTGCGAGTTGGTAGACATCCATTTGAGCCTTTGCCATGCCAGGCCGGCCAGTTTCACTCGGTCTTGCACATGTCCTTCAAACGAGAAGGTGCGTGCTTGAAATCGGATGCCAAGCCACTTGAACTCATTGCAGAGGGGGTGGATAACTTCCCCGTCATACTTGAGGGGTAACTCCACTTCCTTGATTAAGCGGTTGCTCCCTCCCCTCACCTCTAGGGCCGTGTCGAGCAAAGACTTGGTGCCTTTGTAGGCAATGCCCTGAATGCTGTCAGGGTCTATTTTCATCTGTAAGGCGGTGAACCCGGCGTGTAATAGGTCCAGGGTATGTTGGGCCTTTTGCTGCAGTTCGAACTCCGTCTGGGCGTGTGCAAACATGACTCCGTCATCCATGTAGAACAGGAGGGGGAACTCCCGTAGCTGCGAGATGACCACCATGGAGGCGATGTTGGATAGTATTGGTGACGCCGGGGAGCCCTGGGGGACTCCGACGTTTGGCTTACGCGTCCATTCTGACCTGTGGCCGTTAAACGCGAGTGCTATGGTCCTGTCACGCGTAAAGTCCATGATCAGGTTGATGAGGGCTCCCGGTACAGATATGCGTCGTAATCCGTCCTGGAGAGCGTCTGGGCGTACATTGTCGAAGTATCTCTGGATGTCAAATGAGGCCATGAAGTGGCGCCCCGTGTGCGGTGCATGCATGTTATGGATGAGTGACCTCCATGCCGACATGCAGGAGGTCTCCTTTTTCCCGCCGAACTGCGTGTCTGTATAGTTCGGTGAGCACTCCGCTAATCTATTGAGCCGTCGCGCTATAGCTCGCTCGAATAGCTTAGCCAGCGTCTCCTCAACGCAGATAGGCCGATAGGCCCTGGCCCATGTGGGGTCGTATGGCTTGGGCTTTTTGACCATGCTAACCACCGACCGTTTAAAATGTGGTGGGTACCACCCCCATCTCATCATACACACCGATAGGTGGGTGAAGGCGTTCTCTGCCATGGGCCACGCTAATTGCAGCATGCATGTGCTCAGCCCGGACGGACCTGCGGTGCAGTTGGTTTTGAGCCCGGCCAGCGAAACTCCTAGCTCGTGCTTGGTGATCGGGGCTCCATCAGGTGTCTCCAGGGCGGGGTATACGACCGTACACTCCGGGAAATAGTGCTGGGTGAGGGCCTTTGCGATTGACCTGTGTCGGTGAGTAGACATAGGCTGGGTTAGTGCTGGTATGATTGTCTCCCGCCTTGGTGCTCCCCGTAGGTGGTACTCCCATACCTCGCCGCGGGTTGACTCTTCTTGTATCCAGCGGTACTCTGCTTTTCTAAGCCGCGATAGTTGGAACAGTACGTCCGGGGGGGACTCCAATAGGAGCTGTTCCACCTCATCTGTCCACCATAGCCATTTGCGCCGGCGGTATCGGTTATCCAGGACTGCCCTTGCCGCCATCTGAGTGCGTATCTCCCATGAGTCAAGCCATTGCACTGCCTGTTCGGGATTGTGGAAGTTGGGTTTCCAGAACGCGGGTTCCGTAACCGCCTGCATCTCGACCCACCACTGTGCGGCGAGGTAGTTTGGGACCTGTAAGGACACCAGCCTCGGTGAAGTGTCTTGTTGTCCAAGGTGTACGGTGAGGGCCTTGTGCAGTCCCTTGCTGCGGAGGATAGTGTGGGCTTTCCATGTGGCCCCCAGGTTAGGGAGATCCGGCGTGTAGAGGATGGCGTCAGGGCTAGTGCCTGCACCCCCGTTGTAGAAGGTGGTGATGCCCGGGTCGTTGGCCACTACGAAGGGGCACAGCGAGTCGTCGAGCCACTCCTCCATTTCCCGTGAGATGGGCCCCGATGCTCCTGTGCCTCTAGCTGCCCAGTGGTAAGGGTGCGCGTTGAAGTCGCCCCCACGATGGTGCGGCTCGCGTCCATAGCTTTAAGCTGGCGGATGGCTTTTCGCGCCGCTTGTTCGTCCGTAAAGGGCCTGTAGAAGCTAACCACATCCAACGGCTCGTCGAACTCGAGCTGTGCGTAGATAAATGCCCGGGACGTCTCCCGAACACTCACCGTGACATTTCTGGGGGCATAAATGCCTACCAGGGGTGCCTCCCCCGGGGGAAGGTAGCAGACCATGCCGTCTAGGCGGGTACTGCCATACTGTTGGACTTGGCCGTCCTGTAGGGTGCGGGCGATGCCGGTGCGAAAGAAAGGGATTTCCTGTATAAGGTATATGACAATTTCGTTGTCGCGTATTAGAGTCCGTTGGAAATAAGTTACCATGGTCTCGAGGAAGGTGCCAGACCGTCCCGTGTTGAAAGATATGACGCAAAGTGTCCTATTCATTTGCGTCTGCCCCTTGAGCGCCTTGGGCATGCGCTAGAGTCGGCTCGGTGTGTGCCCTTGCAGTTGGCACACTTGAGGGTGTGGGTGCAGTCCGCCACTGTCATGCAATCGGTGCACTTCATATGGCATATCTGCTCGGTATGTTCCCCGGCGCAGCGTGCACACTTGGGAGACTTGGCCCGACAGTCCACATTGATGTGGCCGAACATCTGACAGTACTTGCACTGCCTGATGCGCGACGTCCCCTGCGGCTCCGTAGCGAACCGGTTGAGGCCGTATACTCGGATGAGGCGGCGGGACAGGATAATGTCCTTAAACGCCGTGAGCGGATGGGAGACCGCCACCCATATAGGGGCCATGTCGTATGGGTTGGCCGCGTACCTCTCCTTGAGCTTCTCCTCGTTAACCATGAAGCGCGGGTTCTCAAGGATGTTGTGGGTGTCAAAGACCTCGTTGTACCGGATGGCCTCTCGGAGTTCTTCCGGCGTATGGAGGTTGCCCGTCAGGGGGTTTTTGAGTGGGATGCCCGGGATGATGAGCTGGAAGCCCTCCACAAAGGGCTTGTATGTGACCTGATGCGGGCTTTCCTTGGACAGGGCCTGCGTCATCTGCTCGGCCCATTTGGGCGCGAGTTCTGCCTGATCTGGGCGCTTTCCTATCGTGACTAGCAGCGCTCCACGGTCGTCCACTATTGCCCTTTGGACGATGGGCTTCGCCCCGACTGTATCAAAGGTGCGGGGAATGTTGAGCTTGGCCAACGCAAAGGCCTCAAGCCCACTGAGCTTAACCTGGGGCTGGATAGTGAAGCGCAACACCAGGTTGTTGCCTTTGCATTCGCGTTCGCGTTCCGCTTGCGCATTCACAGACTTTAAATGGGCCTTTTCCATTCTCTGGGCCCGAGTGCGGGGTGCCGGTGGAGCCTGCTGTGCTGCCGCCGACGCATACGTGCCTACCCTTTGCACCTGTCCACGCGGTGGCGCTTGGGGCTTGCCCTTGCTACCAACCTGTACCCACTGTCCCCCAGGATTAGGCGGACGTACGTCCTGGCCCCCTGCAGTGGGTGTGAGCGCCGGTTTGCCACCCTCTGCGGTTATGGCTGCCGGCGCTTGGCGCTGAGGGGCCTTACCCTTGGCTCCCCCTTTGCCCGCGTGAACTTCATGGGTTGGGCCTGCCCCCGGGTTCGATCCGAGGGGTGGTACTTCCAAGTCGTCCCATGTGGTGGTCACCATTGGGCCCACGCCCGGTGACTGCTCTCCCTCTGCCAGGGCATCCCACTCCAGTGCGCCCTTCCCCAAGGCGTACTGTTTGGGGTTCCCCGTGGCATACCTGGGAGGAACCTCTGACTGCTTTCCTGCCCGCTGGCGGGTGGACTGATGGGGAGGCCTTTCCCCATGGCCCTCGTTGTCCTTTTTGGCGGCTTGAAGCGCCCGTGCCAACTCGTGCACCGGTTGCAACATCTCCCCAACCGCGTCTCTTACCCCTTCTTGGGCCCGTTGGAAATGAGCCTCTACCGACTCCTCCGGGTCAACCGCACCCTCCTCATGTGCCCATGCCTTGAGGCGGGATTCCACGTTCTTCTTCGACGCATCGTAGAACCCCAACCGGAAAAAGACGTCCAGGCAATCCCCTGCATCGCCTGCCGCATACGGTCCCTCCTCCACCACTGCCATTCTCGCGTTTATGAGGTAGGCCAATGTCCTCCCCATACTGTAGCCCTGCTGCGCGCACTTGAGCAGCTCCGGGTCTTTGAGCGCCGCATTTGCTTTTGCGTTCGCTCCATCTTGCAACGGGAACATAGCGTCCTCCGCCTTGGTAGGGATAGGGTGTACCCTGGTGGGCCGGGTGAGCTCTCGGGCTGCAGACCCCATGTGGATGCCGGTGAGGTGGAACAGCTGTGCCATTTGTGCCTTATTGGCGTCGGCTTGGTAATGCTCCTCCTCGACCATGTCGGACCAGAGCTTGCTAGGGGCTTCCGGGGGTGCCCGCGGTGTAACTGCATCTCCGGGACTTTCCGGCTTCGAGCGTTTAACCCCGATAACCGGGGTGGCGGTCGTGGATGACACAGTGATGTGGCTGTGCTGTGTCGCCTGCATAGGGTCTGGGAGTTTTGTCGCCTGCGCATTGGGAGGGGGCGACATTTCGACGTCTGGGGTGTGGCCCACTTCTCCCTCTGAGTGCTGGGAGGGGACCTTGTAGCCTCCCTGTTCCATAGCGTCTAGGAAGGCTCTATTCAGCTGCTGGCCTGAGGGGACAGGGAACTCTGTGTCCTCGGAACTCGCCCGACTGGGGACTGGACTGACTCGCCCCATGGGTGGGTTCAAAGGGTTGCCTCCGCCTCTAGACGTGGCGGAGCGCAAGCGTAGCTTAGTTTCATTCAACAGATTCTTTGCTATGAAGTCTCTTTCCCATGCTCTGGTGGTGGTGGTAGGAGAACAAGAAGGATGGGTGGTGGCTTTGGCTAGAGTTCACGTGATACATGTAGGTGGCAGAGAAGATATATACAAAAAAGGAAATATGAACCAATATGAACCAATCAATTGTCTTCAAAAGAAGTAATAATGGTTCGAACGAAAGTCGTACTAGTACTAGTACTATACCTTTCCTAGTTTTCTGTTGCTCACCTAATGTGTTGCTACAACAATTCAAGCCTACTATCCTGACTCAATAAATCTCTAGCTTTGTATACATGCACTACTCCAAGCTAGCTACATTCTAGTAGGAACTGGTAAAACACAGTGAATGCAGTTACTTCATGTACATGACCATAAAGTATTTATCTTGGAACAGACATCGAACAAAAGTAGTTTAGCATGCATACATTGAACCAAGCATACATATGTTTGGTATTTACAGGATCGAGCAGACTTGTGTGCTTTCAGACACATAATAAATGCATTGTAAAATAAGCGTGAGGCTTTTTTGATTCATATATTTAGCAAGTAAGCACTTTTTATCACTTGTATATATTAACAATAGTTGTTTGCAACTGAATCACTTCCATAGGGCTTGTATCGGGACGAAGTGCTTGCGTTCTGCTTGTAATCTATTAGAATGCCGGTAGTTTCCATTATATTGACATTATAACCAAATCATATTTGTTTAAATAAGTACAGGGTTCCGCGCCGAGTGCAGTGCATGTAGGGGCGTTTAAGGGTCTAGTAAATAAGCTCGCGGTCTCACCAAAATTGAGGAAAAAACGTCACCCGAAGGCGCGTACAAAAACCTCACGGTGGTTCAAAGACCTCTACCATAACAGGGAGAAGAGAGTGTAAATTGTCCGTTTGAAAGAACCAATTAAAAGGCCGTTGCGGCAAAAGGTGTCGCCATCTGGGGCATTCTATGAGGCGGTGCCGTATGGTGTCAAGCTGAGCGCATTGCGAGCAGTCGGCGTTGACGTCGATAAGGCGGGACATTGTTTCCCCTACCTTTGCTACTCCGGCCAGTAACCGAAGGGCTACCGTTTCCTCCCACCTCGTAGCCTTAAGCGTGGTGATGGGGTGTGCGTGCTGTCTCGCCTGTTGGAAAAGGAGGCGCTGTGTGGGCGTCTCGATGGAGTGGTGAAGGTGGACGCGCTGTTCGATGTTGCGCGCCCTCCACTGTTGCTGCACGGTTCTACGGCTGTCTTCAGCTACTCCTTCCGGCGAAATAGCCTCGAATGCACGGTAGTCGTCCTCCACCAGCCTCGGCCGATCAGGGGCGACACCTGGAGGGTGAGAAAAGAAAGTAAAAAAGGCAGTGGTCTGACTGCCAGCTGCCACTATCCGTTCTATGACGGCGTAGTTAGAAGGAGAAGGGTTAAAACAACTACGACTAAGGTAAGTTGAATAAACGGGAATGGAGGCGGGGACATCATAGTAGTAAAATGGCCTGCGCAAGTAATTGAATAGAAACCGACAAAAGGTATAAAGAAAAAGGGTCGAAAGGTCAGTGCGTCCGTCCGCCTTCTGCGCCTCCTGGAGGGTTATGCCCTCGCCGGGTCGACTTGTGTAGACCTCCACCGTTACCGGGTTTTCACCGTAAAAAATCCACACACAGGGTTCCACTGGTCTGCATACGCGCGTAGTTCGGTATTGCGTCATCTGGTTCCATACGGCCTGGAATTCCGCCCTAGGGAAAGGGTGGCTTGGTACCGCTGGTATGGGTGTTAGCCTTCGTCTATAGGCCTCTGAAACCTCCGGAGAGAGGTACCGGTATGCATCCACGTTAGCGTTAGCCGTGACCGCTATACGGTTAGTGGTTAGGTCAAGCGGAGGAATACCTGCCAGGACTTCCATTGTTGCCCTCGGAGTAATGGGAAGCCATCTCCCTAAGTCCCGGACAGCCCATGAGTGAATCCCTTGGGCCGTCTCCAGCAACCGTGGTTCGCGTGGGTACCAGACTGGTGCACCCCATGTTAAAACGGGTAGGAGAATACTCTGGTAGTACCATCGTAGGCCTGCCAAATGCGTACCTGACTGCGCCGCCGTCATCCATCGTAGGGCAGACCAGGTGTGCCAGGCTGCGTTCACCCGGTCCCTTATGTGGGCTCCAAATGACCCATTGGACTGCATTTTGATGCCGAGCCACTTAATGTGGTCCTCGGCCTAGGTTACCTCCTCTCCGCCAATCGTAATGGGGAGGGTAAGCCGTCGAAAAGACTCGCGTCGGTATGCCTGCCCCAGGGCAGTGCCTTTTATGCTAGCCTTGTCCACCGACATTCCTATCTGGCCCAGCAGGCCTGAGATGCGCTCCAGGCCCTGTTCCGTACGCTGTCTAATGTCCCCCGGGACGTGACCACTCGTGAGGAGCAGGCCGTCGTCCATGTAGAGAAAAAGCTGTAAGTCCCTGACGTTGTTAAGGACTGCCATGGCTGCCATATTTGCGAGTACTGGGGACATGGGGGAACCTTGCGGGACTCCCCGGTCAGGCTTGCGTTCCCATGCAGATCGCTGTCCGTTGAACGAGAAGGATATCGTACGGTCTCTCATGAACGAGAGCACCATTCGGGTCAGGGGTGGGGGAACCGCCAGCCGGTCCAAGCCTTGTGCTAGTGCGGCTGGGGTGACGTTGTCAAAGTAGCCTTGGATGTCGAATGCCACTGCAGTATGGAGCGGGTGGAGTCTCCTATCTATCTTGTCCAGAACCGCATGCCATGCGGTGATGACCGATGCTCCCTTCCGCCCTCCGTACTGGGTCAGCCAGAAGTCTGGGTGGTATAGTATAACCTTCTGTAGCCGCTCCGCGACAACTCTTTCGAAGAGCTTAGCCAGCGTTTCTTCCACGCATATGGGGCGGTAGGCTCTCGGTGAGTCCCTAGGGTATGGCTTCGGTTTGAGGACCATCGCCACTACCGACCGCTTGAGCTCGGCCGGGTATGTGTCCCATGCCACAAATGCGTTGAAAAGCCGCAGGAAAGTATTGGTGTGAGCTTTAACGATGTCCTGACATGCCTTAGTGGACATGCCCGAGGGGCCGGGGGCGCTGTTGACTGGCATGCCCTCCAGTGCCTGTAGGATTTCACTCCCGGTGAACCGAACGAAAGGTGTTCTTGACTCTAGCGGGGGTACCTGGTGGTCCGTTGGGCCCTGCGGTGGGAAGTAGTGTTGGCGGAACGCATGTGAGATCTCGACGTGTCTTATCGCCCGAAAAGGCTGCGTCAGGGCGGGGATGACTGTCCGGCGCCTTGGGAGGCCATGACGGTGAAAGCGCCAGGGCGTTCCGTCTGCTGCCTCTTCTATTCTCCTCCTGTACCATACCCGTCGGCGGTTCCTGAGCCAGTACAATGTGTCCGGGTCCCCGGAGTCAATTTTGGCGGTACATTCCTCGTCCCACCATGCCGCCTTTCTATGTCACTTGCGTTCGTGGAGGAAGACCTGGTTGGTTTGATCCACAAGGGACCAGAGCCGTGATATCCATGCAGCTACGGATTCTCTTGTTGGGAAGGTTTCGTCCCAGAAAGCTTCGGGCGCAGCGTACTTGAATTCCAGCAGCCACCCTTCCACGGCGTCATTTGAGATTGCCAGGTTGATTAGTGACGGGGCTCCCATCCTGTCGAACACCTCCACCACATTGATGGTGTGGGTCTTTGGGTTGGGCCATAGCGTGTAGTTGGTCCAGCTTGTGCGAAGGTCCGGTAGCGTGTCCGGTGTGAAGAGGATAGCGTCTGGGTGGGATCCTCCCCCCGCGCACATGCCATGACAAGTAACTGCGGTCGGGTCGTCTGCTGCTGCCCACTGTGGGCGGTCGTCCAGCCATCCCGTCAGGAACTCTGTTCGCGTTATCACATTGGCGTTATGTGCGCTTAGGTGGTCTGCCCAGTAGTGCGAATAGGCGTTGAAGTCCCCGCAGACAATCGACTTGTCGGGGAGTCCCTGATTGAGCCATGCTCGGAGTCTTGGCCAATACGTAGGGTGCGCCGTGTGAGGGCAGTAAACTGAATATATGTGGAGCGGTTCGTCAGTATCGTCCGTCCCATAGAGTTCCACGTGTGTAACCACGTCTGCTGGTACGTCATCCGAGTTCGACCAATGCAGGCCGTTTGGGATCAGGATACCCGTCCAGGGGTCGCTGCCTTTCGCCACGATGATCGTGTGGTTACCCACGAGAGGTGCCCCATAATCGATAGTAGGCTCTCTATTAGTAGTACGCGCCCTGCCAGTGGCGCTGTAGGGTAGTTCTTGAATGCACCAGATGTCCAGATCCCGCTGGTGCAGTATATTTGTTCGGGCGTATTCCAGCACCCAGTGAAAAAGCATAGGGGACCTGCCCGAGTTATACGAGAACACCTTGAGATGGTGTACATTCATAGGTGGCGGGTTGGGCATTTACTGCACCCCGCATGATCCGCCTGGAACTGGCCCTTGCAGTTGACGCACTTGTACACGTGTGTGCAGTCTTCCGGTGTCGTGCACGTTCCGCACTTCTTGTCGCACGTTCTCGTGTAATGGGGCCCTGCGCATCGCCGGCATTTAGGAGTACCGTAGCAGTCCTCCTCTGTGTGCCAAAACCCTTGGCATTTCGCGCACTGGAGCATCCTCTGCCGTGCGCGGGGCTCTGCTGCGAACTGGTACCGTCCGTAAAACCGGATGGCTCGCTTTATGGGGCCGTTGTTGTGGAACAACGCTCTCCTGGCTGTGAGGGGCTTAGCCACTGTGACAAGGATCGGGAGCGTGGCCTTGAGGTCGCGCTCCAGGAACACTTCGACGGTACGCTCGTCGGCCATGAAGTGCGGCGGTTTGGTGAACGGGAACTCGTCGAAGACCCTATTCGATGCTCTCAGTTCCTCCGCTATTTCCGCGGTAGTATGCAGCTTCTTGGTTTCCGGGTTGATGATGGGGAACCCTGGGACGTAGATTTGGAAGCCCTCAACGAACGGGCTATACGTGACCGTCGTCATTGCGTCCGCGGTCTGCTTCAGCTTAGCCTGGACGGCCTCCGCCCACTTTGGTGCGTACGTGTCTACATCGCTCCGTGTAGGGATGGTAACGATGAAATCACGCGTACCCCATGCAGCCTTCGTGATGATCGGTTGTCCGCCATCGGTCGGACGGGTGGACCGGAACGCGATGTAGAGCTCCTCCCTTGATAGGGACGGGCGGGGCTCAATGTGGAAGGCCATCGCAGTCGACTTTTTCGCCGCCTTCTGCCGGATCTCGTTCACGGAGGGCTTCTTCCTCTGTGCCGCGTTGTGCGCCACGGCCACGTATGTAGCCTTGGCCCCGGGGTGGTTGGCCCCTGAGTTCCTGCGCTCGCTTGGGTAAGGCAGGCGACGGTATTGTGGGGGTATCGTGGAGCCGCCCTCCCCATCCCCAGTCAGATCGATGTGGGTGACATTATGCTCGTTCGTCACCTGCGAGGCTGCCACCTGCGCACCGCGGCGGACCAGCGCACCAGCGCTGGAATTCTGGGTGACATTATGCTTAGGCTTCGTGGGCGGGGCTGCCACCTGCACACCCCCACGGACCGGTGCTCGTGCCCCGGAATTCTGGGATGCATTATGCATGTCGCCAGCCGGGGCTGCATCCTGCTCAGCGGCTCGGGGGGCCCACCTCGATGCTTCCGTACCTGAAGGCACCGGGTGGGCAGGCCTCGGCAAACGGCCCTGTTCCAAATCTCCGACCCTCCGGTCGAGGTTTTCAAATCCGGATACCAGCTGGTTCTGGGACTGGATGAGCAGCTCCAGCTTCTCCATCACGGAGTCCATGCCTGGGGTGATTCCCCGGCTCGCCTCAAACCTGGCTTCTACCAGTTCCAGCGTGTCTTGATTGCCGGCGCCGCTCTCGATCAAGGCCATGAAGGTCTGCTTGAGAGTCATGCCTGTGGGATGGACAGACGTGAAGCCGTGCTCCATGGCCCTGTTCATGGTGTCCGCCAAGTCCTCCTTAACTGGCGGCAAGGTTTCGGCGAGTGCGCTGATCGCGCTTGTGAGGTCGCACATGACGCGCCCCAAGGTATATCCCATCTGGGCGTATTGGAACCGTTCCGACCCGGGGTCTAGATCCATGCCGGGTGGAGCGGAGAAATGCGGGTTGGAAATCTCCTTGCCCGCCATCGTGAGGCGTTCCCCCACGTAGCCGTACATCCCACTATAATCCTCCTCCTCATCAACACTCCCCATCTCGACTTCCTCCGCCCACGACAGCCTCCTCGCTGGACGCTCCGGTGAAGCAGATGCCGGGCGCTTGCCTAGGGCCACATTGGCCTCCTCCAGGGTGATCTCCTGGGACTTGGGGACATCGTAAGGGGTTGAGTCCCTTGTAGACGTCAAATCCACCGTTGTCGCCGGTTTCTTGGACGGCGCCGGTGGTGCTGGCTTGCTCTGAAAAGCAGACCGCAAGTTGCGGACACTCGCTCTGGTAAGAATTGATTTCTGGGGCGCGTCGCTGCCCCCAGCACTATCTGATTTCCCTTTCCCACGCTCGGACATCGTAGTGAAAGAAAGAGAAGGGATATTGACATTAATGACTTGTACATGCTTATATAACGTGAAAGATTATATATGCATCACGACTTTTTCGTGATGTCATAACAGGTATGACTCTTCTTCTTCACTCTTCATGCGGTGACAACAACTTCTGGCTGGTGATAGACAAAGATGCGGAGTACGCGCTGGAACTTCTGGAGCACGGTTAATTGAATCTATTAGGCCTTCGAAATCAGAACATGGACCAGACGTCGTGCAATGTACCATTGATCTGTTCCAAGTCAATGTGATGTGTGTGGCTATCCCATCAAACGATCCGATATGATGTTCATGGTTGAACTGGTCAGGGTCTGCAGAGCATGCATCCTTGCGCCCGGAAGAGTGGATGATGACACGAAAGGGTCGCACCCCACACAGTTTATTCGTTTTAATTCTGAGGTCCCAGTCGCATTCAGCAATCGCACTCGTGCTGCCCATTATCAAGCGCCCAATGGTCGGTTTCCCAGACAGAATTGGCCCATCAAGCGACAACTAACGCGTTTGATTCTTCGTGCCCGAAAGGGTTCTTTTCTGGTCATCAATCAGAGGATGAATATCACGGAATGCCGTGCCCATTTTTTTCCATCCAAGTCGCCTCAGCTTTCCTAACATTCCGTGATCAGATACACGAGTATCCGAGGCGGTGCAAGTCTGAAAGCGGTGTAATACGTGAAAGTCACGCCTGCACAGCTACAATACAACTTGATGGTTGGTTTCCTGACCCTGACTGACTGTATTTCTGTCTCTAATTGCTTATAGGCACTTCATTGCGAGTATTGCAAATATGCTTCGTCGAATGGTTACCGAGGTGACACGCACTACAAAGCTGGGGTAGTACAAAATGGGAAGTAGGCCCGTTGACGAATGGCTGACATATCGTTGGCCACAAACAGATACGTCGATTTCCAATAGCGCGGCTGGCAGAAATTAGAAACAGTGGCTCCGTATGATCATATCGACATAGCTGATGTGCGCTCGCCGCGCTTGATGGATGGAAGCATAGTCTATGACATTGTTCTTTGAACCATGTTATTTGGCGTCGCCGATGGGCAGTGCTGTATCCAAGCAGGACGAATTATGAAGCCACATTTTCCCATTGTAGTGATGTATCAACCACATAATAAGTATCAGGGGAGCGGTGATTTTTCACTGCTGCGCCATCTAACACATTCGATCCAGGTCATATAGCACGTTCAATCATAGGACTGCCTTCATCTGATGCCGTCGCGCAATGCAATGCCTCCCCCACTGGGACCAGCACTATAAAGGAGTGCCCATATCTTGGTCAAGTGAAACTACCCCTGCCAGCCTGACATGTCTCAATACGAATCTGAAATACGCTGGGCTAAGCTTGCTAGCTATGGAACTACATGTTTCAAGTATACAATAGGTCAGCCAACGCACTTTCTACCCGTGCATCTATCTCGATTCTCAGCTAGGACTATAGCCACATGTGCTACACTTCATTTCTACTATACAGGTGAGGGACACCGTTAGCTGATCTGCACATTTCTGACATCAATACGAAGTGACCCATTTTGACGAGGAGGTTCGTCACTCGGTAATGTCACTAATGTGTAACTGAACGGGCTGGTCCTATTCTCGATAAGGTCGAATACATTTGGGTAAGCTTGTTTCAGCAATCCGATGCACGCTTTTACAATCGCTGAAAATGTAATTCCGTAGTCGAGGAAATGGACAGTTGGAAAGGTTATGTATCTGCTGGTATGTAATGCCAGTGCCCAAGGGACCCTCCTTTAATCGGTCCAATAGACGCGATATCTCGGCACAATCTTCCTGATGTATGATCGGAGTCTTGCGTTTTCACCCGGGTGCCTTATGCTGCTTGGATTAGATGTTCACTCATCGGAGTGAGTGCTTATAACTGGAATGATTCAAGGGCGTACACAAGATTCGATGGACTTGTGAGCTTATCCGTCATTAAATATACCGTTGCACCTCGATTTACCTCTCTCCAGGAGCCTCCGACATTGAAGAACCTCATTCCGACGTGTGGGTAATTAGCGATCCTCAGTTTGCGTCTACTGAACGTCCTTCCAAGGCTTCCATGGAATGCTATTTTCGGGGCTCGGGCCCATGATAATATTAGTAGCAGAAGGTAAGCCAACGACCGCAGCGCATGTGTTGCTTGCATTTATGCTTCTTTTCGAGTTATCCTCCAAATGCGCGTCTACGCATTGTACGGCAGGGACAAGAAGCTTCTCGCCTTCTTTATTCTCTTGACAATTTCTCTAGTTGGCTTCGACATCCTCCAGATGTCCGATCTGTTCTGTAAGTGAGGTGGTCTATATCTCAGACACGAGGCTGACGAGGAAAAGTGCTGGTTGAACAAAATTCATGTGATCTTCCCGGTGGATGCTTTGCAAAACGAAGCATGTACCGGAGGGTCTTCATCCCTTATATCCCACTCTATCGTTATGCGTGTCTGGATGCTCATACAATATCTGGGATCGGGTGGACAGTGATAGCCTTCACGGAATTTATTCTGTTCCTAATGGTCATCATAAAGGCACGGAAGCGATTGTTCAAAAGACGTGAAAAAGCGATGCCGCATGACATACGCGCTTCCATGGCAAAGGATTCACTCTCTTACTTTGCCGTGTAAGTACCTTGGCTTCTAAATAAAGTGTCGATAGTATATTTGACCGCTTAACAATATTGGACATTGAAGGTTGTTCAGTGTCTGCTTCTTCGGTGCAATTATTCAATTTGTCCCCGAGCACGCCGCAGTACGCCTAGCTGCTAGCTCTAAATTTCTTTCGCTGACTTTTCTTAGCATAACAGTTTCGTCACGTTTTTATCATATCAAGGGAACTCTTATGCAGCCGTTGCGGTTACGATCATGACTATTCTCGCTCCGAGGCTCATTATCAACTTACGAGAAGAAGTTTACGGTCCATCTGAGATTACCGAGTCGCAGCTGACCTGGAATGCTGATGTATCGAGGCATTCCTCATCAGGCGGTGGCGTGGCAGACTCGACTGACGCGGGTGCTGGTGGGGGTGGTATTTTTGAACCAGAGAGGGTGTAACGGGAAATAAGAATAATTAGTAGCTTTGGCGATCTTGTTTTGATTTGGAACTCAGATAGTATGCTAATCACGACTGCACAGACTATAATAATGGGCTTTGGTACATTACGAAGAGGTTACCTCGTAATATAGTGACGGGGATGTAGTATATGTAGCACTCTTTGCACTAATATGGCATTATCCTGACCCTTGATTTGAGTAGCGGTCCCTTCGGCAGAATGTGGGGATTTCACAATGAGATTTGTAGGACGAGTTGTCGGGCAAGTACCAAGTCGTACAGAAGACAAGAGAGTAGAGTAGTACTAGTGTTTGACCATTGTTGAGCTCCTAACAACAGTCAGATGGCGTACCATACATGAATACAACTACCTTTATACTAAACCGAGATGCCTAGTAGACTGCGAGAGAATGAAGGAACGACGGTGTCTGTGTCATGCGGACTTTCGGCGCACGATAGAATATGTGTCCCAAAACAGAAAGCGATGACCAAGCTTGCATCCCAACAGGTGGTCAGACTGGTCTGGTTCTTTCCCGGTCATCAACCAGTACCCAGACGAACATCATGGAATACTGCGCCCATCTTCCAAAAAATTATCTGAGGTAACACCTCAGCTTACCTGACATCCCGTGATCGGTTGAATTCATGGATAAAGTGTGGCACACGTGAAATTCTCACCTGCTTAGCCGTAGAACATTGTTGAACAACACGAGGCTTGATGGTTCCTTGCCGGCATTTCTGTCTCTGATTACTTGTAGTCGCTTCGTTGCGAGTACTGGGAATACACTTCGTCCAAGTGTTCGAAACTGAGGCGGCACAGACCACAAAACTGACCATATGGGCGATATAAAAAAATCGGAAAGAGCCAGGTTGACAGATGGCCGACATCTCAATATTGGCCACAAGCAGGTGCGTCGATTTCCGATACCGGGGGGCCGGCAGAAACTAGAAAACAACGACTTCATATGATCATCCCGGTGCTATTGATGGATAGGAGCCTTGTCTATGTCGCTGTTCCCCGAGCAATGCTGTCTCACGTCGCTGGAAGGGCTGTACTCAAGCAGGACGGATTATGAAGCCGCACCTTCCCACTGTAGGGATGTAGTAATCTCATGATGAATAGAAGGTGAGCGGAGTTTGTTTTCGCGTCCGCATCATCCAACACATTTGATCCAGGTCATATAGCACATTCGATCAAAGGACAGCCTCCATCTGATACCATCGCGCGGTGCAATATCTCATCCGGGACCAGCCTTATAAAAGGAGTACCCATATCTCGCCCAAGTGGAACCACCCCTGCGAACCAGAGCCCACCATGTCTGCCGAAGGACTTCGCTTGGCTAAGCTTTATAGCAATATAACCACATGTTTCAAGTCTACAATAGGTCGGCCAACTCACTCTCATCTCGTGCATCTGTCTAGCATCTCAACGGGAACTATAGTCGCATGCGCTACACTTCATTTCTACTATACAGGTGAGGGGCACTGCCAGCTGATCTACGCATCTCTGACATCAATTCAAAGTAACCCATTTTGACGAAGAGGTTCGTCTCTCGGTAACGTGTAGCTGAACGAGTTGATCCTGATCCTGTTATCGACAAGATCAAATACATTTGGGTCAGGCTTAGTCAGTGATCCGATGCACCCATTTACAATCACTGAGACTGCTCTTCCTACCTAGTCGAGGAAATGGACAATTGGGAAGATCATGTATCTGTTGGTATGTGATGCCGATGCTCATGGAAATGCTCCTTATGTAAATGCTCTTATAGACGCGATATCTCGGCACAATTTTCTTGATGTATGACTGGAATCTTGTGTTTTCATTCGGGTGTCTAATGCTCCTTGGATTAGATGTTCACTCGTCGGAGTGAATACTTATGCTTGGAACGACTCAGGGTACTATACAAGCGGGATCTTAGACTTCGTAGATGTAAGCTTATCCTTCAGAGATTACTCTGCTGCATCTTGATTATTCATATTTCTCCAGGAGCCTCCGACGTTGAACAACTTCTTTCCGACGTGTGAGCAATTAGTGTTGCTCAGTTTGTGTCTACTGAACGTCCTTGCAAGGCTTCCATGGAGAGCTATTTGCGGGACTGTGCCCTATGATAATATTAACGGCAGAAGGTGAGCCGTTGGCCGCAGCCATACTAGTTCGTTCAACGTATATTTACACGTTCCACATCCGAAGTCATTCTTCAAATGCGCGTCTGCGCGTTGTACGGAAATGACAAGAGACTACTCGCTTTCTTTATTCTGTTGTCAGTTTCTCTATTTGGCTTCAACATCCTCCAAATGTCCTTTCTGTTCTGTAAGTTGGATATTCTATATCTCAGATCCCAGGCTAACTCGGACAAGTGAATATTGAAGCGAACATGTGTGGCTCATTAGGGGGGTGCTTCAACAAACGAAGCACCGTGTCCCAACGGGCGTTCATCCCAAGTATCCGACTCTTTCGTTATAATTGTCTGGAAGCTGTTCCAATCTCTGGTACTGGGTGGGCAGTGACTGCCTTCACGGAATTTCTTCTTTGCCTCCTGGTCATCATAAAGGCACGGAAGCGATTGTTCAAAAGCCCCACACAAGCGATGACACATGACATACGTGCCTCGATGGCAAGGGATTCAATTTCTTACTTTGCTGTGTGAGTATCTGTTTGTCTGGAAAAGGTGTTGATAACAGGATTGACCGCTTTACAACATTGCAGGTTGTTCACTGTCTACCTCACCGGAGCAATTATTGTATTTGTCTTCGACTACATCGTATGTCTAGCACTCTCAATTTCTTTCTTTCGCTGACTTTTCCTTAGGATAGCGATGCAACCACCTTCTTAGGCTTTCAGATGAACTCATACGAAACCGTTGCGATCACGGCCACAACAATTCTCGCTCCGAAACTGATCATCCGCTTACGAGAAGAATCCTACGGTCCATCTGAAGTCAGCGCGCCGCAGCTGTCGTGGAATGCTGGTGTATCGGAGTATTGCTCATCGGACGGAGGTATGGGAAGTCGGAATGACGCGGATATTGGCAGAAGTAGCGATATTGAACCAGAGAAGTCGTGACGGGGAATAAAAACGATCGCATAGACGATCTTATCGAATCTATTTAGGCACGATAACCGAAATCACACAAGTGACAAAGGACTTTGGGGCATTGCGGAGAGAATGTATCACATTACGATAGTTCTCTGTACCTGTTGTTGAAATTGCGTTATCGCTCACAAAGCCTGTCGAGTTGAGAGACGTACGCAACTGCTTGCACTGGCACAGACCTAGCTTTTTGAGATCTGGCGGTCATCTTTCCATGCTGCAGAGGCCCCTTCACGCTGATGTGGGTGCCCGAATAGTCTCATAAATGAATTCCCCACCCTTTCCAACAGCTCCAGCAGTTCCCAAAACTGACCACGTATGACATCGCACGGCTAATTGGTAGGGGGTGAGGAAACAGGTTTGACGTTGGAATCTTCAAGCAGAATTGAGCGAATGTGATCGCACAGGAGCTTCATGTCGACTTCTGAGAGGTGTTGGCAGGACATAAGTTGGCTACTCCATCTATCCAGGTTGTATTCTGGAATCGTGGAGGGTACAGGAGATAGTACGGTGCATTCGATTCTACGACTGTAAGGAACAATGCGTGACTCAAGTACGAAAAGGTCACTAACGATCACGAGCCGTCACGACACGCGTCACGGCATTCGTTCACGTCACTTCTTCACGTCACGTCGGCGGTCGCAACAACAACTTAACTTCTGGCTCTGGTGGCAGACAAGGAGGCGGAACACGCTCTGGAACTACCAGACTATAGAAAAACCTATGCTTGCTTGCATCACCATGGAGAATCGCTCGGGAGTTTGTTCTGCCCAGATTTCCGGCCCGTATCTTTGCGACCGACTGGATAAATGCCAAATCTTTGAAGCTGTGTGGGTTTCACTGATAGTACGGCAGATAGGTGCGACTACTTGCACCTGGCTTCCCAGTGTGCTATCTCAATCTCGACGGCATCATCGGAACATTGATGCTCTCGGGGAACTGGAACTTCACCAAGAGCCTGACGCGATGTCGGCGGTGCCAAAGCATGTTCTCGCACCTCTGGGGAGCGCGTGCTCGCTGCAATCATTCCTCCAAATCGAAAGATGGACTGGGGTTCTTGAAATAGTTCCATCATCCGTTCCGAGATACTTTGTCATTTAACAGATACGATAAGGAGCTCTGTATGCTCGCCTGCGTATGAAACCATGATGATGAACCGAATTGGTCGCACCCACCTGAACCCCCAGTCGCTTCAAGGTTAAACGATGTCCGACGCAATCGATCCTTCGTGTCCTTTCAGGCTGATTTACGGGCCGATGGAAATCGAGGCCATATTTCAAGTTGCCTGACATTCCATGGCTAGTTGAACTCGTGGATATCCGGGGTGGGACAAGTCTGAAAGTGGTAATCGACCAGTACGGATGCGCGAGAGCCACGTCTGAATGGCAACTTGCAATTAGAACACCGAACAACATAAGGGTCGATGGTTCTGCGACTGATTTTCTGATTCTGATTGCTTGCAGTCACTTCATTGCGAGCATTGGAAATATGCTCGGTCAAATGGTTCGAGATGGCCTGACTGCATGTTTGTGATATACGAAATAATAGCAGCTGGACTGACCAGTGGCGGCCATCGCACTGATAGCAAAACAGACTCGCCAATTTCCAGCGGCGAGACTAGTAGAAATAAGACAAGAACGACTCCATTTGATCATCCCGACGTGACTGAAGCGAGCAGAGTTGAAACCCCGATCTTGATGGATGCGCTATAGTCTCTGTCATCGCGCTCTGAACGGAGCTGCCTGATATCGCTGATAGGCAGGACTGCCGTCAAGCAGGACGAAATCATTACGGAACTGCATCTTCCTTCGGTAGTGATATGGTAATCTCATAACTAGGACAAAGTGAATTTGGCTGCCACACCATTTAATATATTCGATCCAGATCATATACCAAGCTGACCACATCCAACACTGGCGGTGCAATACCTCCTCCACCGAGACCAGCCCTATAAAAGGGCGCCCATATCTTGCCCGAGTGAAACTACCCCCACAAGCCCAACATGACTCCCGAAGAAGAAGCTGAAGTTTATTTTTCAACTTATTTAGGCCATGCAGTCACCTCTTTCAAGTATATAATAGGTCAGCCAATCCATTTTCTCCTGGTGCATCAGTCTGGCTTCTCAACCGGGACTATAGTCGCATGTGCTACGCTTCATTTCTACTATACGGGTGAGGAGCACCATTTTCTGTTCTGCGCATGTCTAACATCCATGCAAAGTGACCCATTTTGACGAGGAGGTTCGTCATTCCTTATCGTTCAACTGACTAGCAGATCCTGACCCTGTTATCGACAAGGTCGAATACATTTGGGTAGGCTTATTCAGTGATCCGATGCACCATATTGCAATCACTGAAACTGTCACTCCGTAGTCGAGGAAATGGACAATTGGGAAGATTATGTATCTCTTGGTATGTGATGTTGATTCTCATGCAATTGCTTCTTACTGTAATCGGTTCAACAGACGAGATATCTCGGCGCACTCTTCCTGATGTATGACTGGATTGTTGCCTTCTCACTCGGGTGCCTGATGCTCTTTGGATTAGATGTTCACTCATCGGAGTGAATACTTATACCTGGAATGATCCAGTGTACTTTATAAGCATGTTCTTAGATGTTGTAAGCTTCAGAGATTATCTCGCTATGCTTTGACTCATATTTCTCCTGGAGGATCAACTTCCAACATTGAAAGACTTCGTTCCAACATTGAAAAACTTCGTTCCGACATGTGAGTGGTTAGCGTTCCTCAGTTTGTGTCTACTGAACGTCCTTGCAAAGCTTCCATGGAAAGCTATTTTCTGGACTCGGTCCCATGATAATATTAACAGCAGAGGGTAAGCCAACGACCACTTCCGTATGTGCAACTCGTGCTTATGGTCTCTGCTTCCGGAGTCATCCTTCAAGTGCGAGTCTACGCGTTGTATGGGAGGGACAAACGGCTGCTCGCTTTCTTTATTCTGTTGACAATTTCTCTGTTTGGCTTCAATATCCTCCAAATGTCCGGGCTGTTCTGTAAGTGAGGTGCTCTATATCTCAGACACGAAGCTGATTAGGTAAAGTGGCTGTTGAAGAAGAGGCATGCGTTAATCTCGGTGGATGCTCTGCAAAACGCAGCATGTACCGAAGGGCGTTCATCCCACGTTTTCAACTCTATCGCTATACGTGTCTGGATGCTGTTCCAATATCTGGTATTGGGTGGGCAGTGACAGCGTTCACGGAACTTCTATTATTCCTCCTGGTCGTCATAAGGGCACGGAAGCGGTTGTTCGCAAGTCGCAACAAAGCGATGACGCATGATATACGCGCCTCGATGGCAAAGGATTCACTTTCTTACTTCGCTGTGTAAGTATCTTGTTTTTTATTTGATATTGGGTCCATCCTCCTAATAACATCGAAGGTTGTTCACTGTCTGTTCCCTCGGGGCAGTTATTGAATTCGTCCCTGAGCACGTCGTACGTCTAGCCGGAAATTCTAGGTTTCTTTCTTGCGCTGATCCTTCTTTAGTGGACCTATTTTATCTCCGCCCTATATCTTCAAGGGAATTCTTATGTAACTATCGCGATTACCGTCATGACTATCCTCGCTCCGAGGCTCATTATCAACCTACGAGAGGAAGTCTACGGTCCACCTGAGATCACCGAGTCGCAGCTGACCTGGAATGCTGATGTATCGGAGCACTCCTCATCGGACGGTGTGGTGGATTCGAATGATGTGGATGCTGGCAGACGTAGCAGTTTTGGACCAGAGAGGACATGACGGGGAATAAAAACAATCACATAGATGGTCTTATTGTGATCTGGAATTCATACGGGTGCGGTAACCGAAGGACGATCACACAAGTGACAATAGACTTTAGAACATTACAGAGAGAGAGACTTTATTTTATTACAGTAGACTGCAGTATCATAGTTGTGCGTTGAGCCTATGCGAATCGCATCGGCGGAACGTTGGGATATCTCATTCCGTTCAGGCCGTTTTGTTCGTGAATGGCCGCCCCTCTTCGCGACATATCGACACCACGGTACCAAGGAGTAGAAGTCGAACTAGGCCAACATTTGCTCCGTCTTCTGTCTGGTGTTTCTCTGATAGAACGGGCCTGCAGGTCAGGATATATCCTTTTCTCCTGATGTTTGATTCGGACTGCGTAACGTGAGCTTCAGAGAGTCCTGGTGCATTCATAACCCTCCTTCGAGCCGGCGTGACGTATACCGTAATGTACGCACATCGAAGTCATGTCTGGCCATAACATAACACACATCATGCTGCTTGTTGTGGAACGTTTGTCCGGGCGTGAATCGCTCACAAGGTTCATCGAGACGAGATACACACCCAACTGCTCGCATTGGCACAGACCTCCCGGAGCCCTACTGGGAACCGGCTGTTAGCTTTCTTTGCTGCAGATGCTGCTTCTTCGCACTGACTTGGGTACTGAATAATCTCTTTAATGCATCTCCCACCCTTCTCTAACAACACCGGCAGCTCCCAAAGTCGTGTAAGTCACCGCAAGTCGTTATGGGCGAGGAAACAGGTTGTTGGATTCTACAAGCAGGGATGAGAGAACGAGGTCGCACAGGAGCTTGATGCCGACTTCTGGGAGACGTTGGCAGGACATTACATAGCTTATCCATCTGTCCAAGTGTACTGTGTGACTCAAGCACGAAAATGTCACTCATGATCACGAGCCGTCACGACATCAGTCACTTGACTCCTCTTTCATCTTCACCGTCACGGCGTCATGCATGCACGACAACAACTTCTGGTGGCAGACAAAGACGCGGAATACGCTCTGTAACTTCTCGACTATAAAACAACCTGCGCTTGTTTGCATCACCGTGGAGGGTCGCTCGGAAATTCTTTCCATCTGGATTTCTGGCCCGAATCTTTGCGACCGAGTGTATCACACCAAACCTTTGAAGCCGTGGAACCCGCTGATAGTCTGGCAGATAGGCGCGATTACTTATATCTGGCTTCGTAATATGACACCTCCATCTTGACGGTATAGTCGGAACATTGATGCTCTTAGGGAGATTCGACCAACTTGACACATCGATGCCTTGTTTGATACTCTGACTAAAGTCTTGATCTTCTCGTCTGGCATCGCCAACATTAGGCGTTGGCGACGCCACAACTTGTTCTTGCACCTCTGGGAAGGACGTGCTCGCCGCAATCACTGAGCCTCCAAGTCGGAAGATGGACTGGAGTTCGTGAAATAGCTCCATCCATCATCCGTTCCTCGAGGCATGTGATATATACAGTGGCTGACAAAAGTATTGCACACACCCGCTCCACAACAAAATTTACCTCCTATAATTTTTCCGTCACACTATATCAATACCCAAAACACTTATATATAATGCTGAGCATGTTGGCCTTGATATTCAATGAGTTTCGAAGTGAGTAGTTGTGTCACAAAAAAAATAGCCGAAAAGTCACGCAAAGAATGGTGTGCAATACTTTTGTCGCATTGGTTAGCACCAACTTCACCCCACTATATCTCAGTAACCGCTGAACCGTTTTTCGTCATCTCACCTGCGTTCGAATCGTGTCTCGATGGTCTACACGTCGCCAACAAAAAAATGCCGAATAGTCGAGTGGAACAAACGCGGAATGTGCCATACCGACATCGCTACGAAACTGAAGATTCACCGCACTACTGTCCTTCGTGTCATCAAACGATTCATCAATTTCCCTGACTACTACCATGTACAACCCAAGACAGGTCGCCCTCACCTTCTTGATGACCGAGACGCTTGAGTTGCTGCCAGAATGATTGCGAAAACTGAGGCAGCAAATGCTGTTGAGGTGCAAAAGAAGGCATTCAAAGATGTGTCCTCCCGGACTGTCCAACGTGCTCTATTTCAGCAAGGACTGGTCTGTCGTGTACGAAAACGAAAGCCCTACCTGAACAAGGCCAAGATTGAGGCCAGGAGGCAGTGGGCGATGGCACATATTCATTGGACGGCAGAGGACTGGAAGAGGGTTGTTTTTTCAGATGAGTCAAAATTCCAGCTATTCAAGTCGGATGGACGGGAATACTGCTATATCAGGCCTGGACAGGCCTATGATCAACGATTCACCAAGAAAACAGTCAAGCATGGAGGAGGGAACATCATGGTATGGGGGTGCATCACTTCGAAGGGTATGGGAGAAATTCATCGCATTACCGGAAACATGGACGCTCCTGGATACGTCGAAATTCTTGATAAGAACTTACATAAGTCACTAAGGAAGCGTGGCATGAAGTCAACGGGGCGATATGGGGTGCTATTCCAACAAGATAACGATCCGAAACATCGATCTAAGACAGCACAAGCATGGTTCAAGAAGAAGAAGCTTCATTTACTCGCTTGGCCATCAAGCAGCCCAGATATGAACATTATAGAACATGTCTGGGACCAGCTAGATAGGCTTATCCATGCACGAAATCGACTACCACGCAATAAGGAGGAGATGTGGGAGGCAATACAGGAGGAATGGGCTAATTTTCCTAAGAGCTCACTGGACAAGCTCTTTGAGAGCATGCCCACTCGAGTTGCTGTCTTTTGAAAGCTCGGGGTGGCCATACCAAGTACTAATTGAGAGGTAAGCGAAATCTTCATTCTTTGAATTATTCTGACCTTATCAATTAGGCGGGTGCACGACGACAAAAGTATTGCACAGCACTTTTTCTTTTTCTTCTCCAATATTACCCCCTCACTCAGTTTTCTCTCAAATCTCATAGTATATCACATAATGGCATATCCTAATGTATATAATGCGCTATCTATCATGGAATTTCATTGTGTTGTTGTTGCGGAATCGCATCGAAAAGTGTCTGTAATGTGGCTGTGCAATACATTTGTCAGCCACTGTATATACCTTGTCATTCTCATTCTATCAATGATACGATGTTCCTGGCGGGATTAGTCAGCGTCTGGACTCTGTATGCATCCTTGCATATGGCCATGATGATGAACTGAGTAGGTCGCGTCCGCCCCGCATAGATTACGGCTTGCGCTTCTGGGCCCCTTTGCCCCAAGCAGTCGCACTGGTGTTCTATGTTGTTAACGACGAATAGTCGGTTTCCTCAACAGGAGCTGGTCTGTTAAACGACATCGGGTCTTTGATTTTTCGTGTCCGAAGAGACCATTCCCATCCATCGGGCAGATGAGCATCAAAGAAATCGAACCCGTATTTTGACTGTACCTGATAGCGTGTGGTTGGTTGAATTCGTGGATATCCAGGGCGGCGCAAGACTGAAAGTGGTAACCGAGCAGTACGTATGTTGCCTAGCCAGCCATGGAACACTGAACAACACAAGGGCCGATGGTTCCGTGATTGATTTCTAGATTTCTGATTTGCGGCAGTCTCTTCCCTGCGAGTGTTGGAAATATCCTCAGCCGAATGATTCGAGATGCCACGGACTACAAAACTGACTATATGTGTAATACAGAACAAGAAAAGGCCGACTGAAGTTCAACTAGGCTGACATTGCGCTGATCACGAACAAATCCGTCTATCTCAGCAGCAGTCTGGCACCTCGACCCCCACATCAGCTCGACGCAGGTGCTGTGAGCAGAGACGAAGCGCCGATCTTGATCGACGGAAGCGTAGTACCTGACATCACGATCCGAATAGTCTCGTTTGACGGCGTAGGCAATACTGCGGGCAACAGGAAAAACTATGAAGGCACATCTTCCTATTATAGCAATGCAGCAATCTCATGATATAAGTGTCAAAAAAATAGAGGTTCTTTTCGGTGACTCCCAATGCATTCGATCCGAGCTGAAGCATGGGACCACCTTCGTCTGATACCATCGCGCGATGCAATACCTCCTCCACCGGGACCAGGACTATAAATGAGTGGCCATATCTTGCCCAAATAACACTACTAAAGCGAGCCCAGCATGTCTAGCTTTGACTTCTATGGCATTGAAGTCACCTGTTTCAAGTCGACAATAGGTTAGTCAATGCATTTTCCCTCGTGCATCTATCTGGCCTCTCAACGAGAAGTATAGTCGCATGTGCCGCGCTTCACTTCTACTATACAGGTGAGATACCCTTTTAGTTAATTTACGCATTTCTGACATCTATATAAGTGACACATTTTGACGAGGAGGTTCGTCCCTCGGTAATATTCAGCCAACCTAGTAGCTGATCCCCATTGTTGGCAAGGTCGAATACATTTGGGTAAGTTATTCATTGTTCCCATTCACCTTTTTCAGCCATTAGAATTATACCTTCATAGTCAAGGAAATGGACAGTTGGGAAGATTATATATCTCCTGGTACGTGCTACCCAGCTGATGCTCATGGGGTCGTCCCTTATCGTGACCGGCCCAATAGACAAGATATCTCGGCACACTCTTCTTGATGTATGATTGGATTGTTGCCCTTTACATGTTTCTGATACTCTTTGAGCTAGATGCTCTGTCATCGGGATGAAAGATTGTATCTGGAACGATACACGGATCCCAGACGACACCAGAGTTGAGCACACCGGAGATGACTCCGCTGGATCAATAGCTACCCAGGAGTCTCGGTCATTAACAACTTCATTCTAACGTGTGAGTGATTGGTCTTTATTAGCTTATGACTACTGAACGTCCATGCAAGGCTTCCATGGAGAACTATTTTCGGGACTCGGCCCCATGATAATATTAGCAGCAGAAGGTAAGCCAATGACCGCAGCCGTATGCGCAACTTATAGTCACATATTCCACTCCCGAAGTCATTCTTCAAATGCGCGTCTATGCGTTGTATGGAAGGGACAAAAGACTGCTCGCTTTCCTCATTCTGTTGACGATTTCTCTATTTGGATTCAACATTCTCCAACTGTCTGAACTGTTCTGTAAGTGAGACGCTCTGTATCTCAGATACGAGACTAATTAGGAAAAGTTCATGTGGAAAATGACTTGTGCCGGGAGCCCGGTGGATGCTTCAAGTTCGGCTTTCGGGGCACGTCCCGAGGGGCGTTCATCCCAGATCCCTTTGTCGGTCGTCATTCGTGTCTGTTTGCACTTCCGATGGCTGGTATTGCGTGGACGGTGGCAGCATCCACGGAATTCCTTCTGTTCCTTCTGGTCATCATAAAGTCACGGAAGCGACCTTTCAAGAGTCGTGAACAAGGAGCGACGCATGACATATGCGCCTCGATGGCAAGGGACTCTATTGCTTACTTTGCTGTGTAAGTGTCCTTTCGTCTAGATGAGGTGGTGATAACCCATTTGACCGCTTACGACATTAAAGGTTGTTCACTATCTACCTCATCGGAGCAACTATTATATTTGTCAGCGAGCGCATCGTAAGCCTAGCACCCTCAATTTCTTTCTTTCGCTGACCTTTCCTCAGGATAACGTCTTCTTGCACCTTCAGGTCAATTCATACGAAACCATTGCAATCACAGCCACAACAATTCTTGCTCCGAAACTTATCATCAACATACGAGCAGAATGCTCTAGCCCATCTGAGCTCGTCGAGTCGGCGCTGACCTGGAATACTGATGCATCGGATTTTATTCTATCGGACGACGGTGTGGCAGATTCGAATGGCGCGGATGCTGGCAGAAGTAGTAGTCCTGAGCCAGAGATGCCCTGACGGCAGATCAGAAAAATAGCATTGGCGATCTCATCGAGACCAACGGCAACATCAATATATACCGGCCTTTTTGTTCTCTACACCGCCGATTTAGAATCCTGGTAGTAATAAGTACATTTACACAAGCGACGTCATTATTAACGGGTTTTAGTACATTCATTACGAAGAGGCTTTCCCAAGTTACGGTAATAGATGTGCAGTGGCACTCTGTACCTGCTGTTGACGCCGCATTAGCGTGGCTGGTGCTTTGAGCTCGTGCCAGTCCCTCGGCGGAACCTTGGAATATTTCAACAACTCATTGCGGGTGTTTTGTTCATAAACCCTCACCCTATTTGCGGCCTCCGGTTTTGTTGCCTTCCAGACGTCGCACGTGGTGGTCCCATTCGGCTAAGTAACAAAAATTCAAGTAGGACGAGACCGACTACTATTCGTTTCATCTTCTCTTCTCGTTCAGAGCACACCTACTGGACAGGATTCTTTATGCGGCCTTCCTTTCTCGCCACTAGGAATAGATTCCTGCGTTGGGCTAGGGAACGGACTGTAGGAATGCGTTTCGGCTGGGTTCTGCATAGGCCAGACTTCAATGTCGGCGACAGCGGGGTCGAAACACCCGTGGACCCAATAGTACCAGATATAAGTGAGATGTTAACAGCCGTGTCCGTGCTTTCCACTGTCGGGTAAAACGTCGCGGTTAGAGCTCGAAGATACTACGCTTGTAGAGATATCCGGGGTCAATGCCGAGGTAGGTGAGGTCTTTAATGAGCCAGTGGAGTTGGCGCTCGCTGTGCTCAGCGGGTCAGAGGGTTTCTGTGTTGAGGAGAACGTCAAGCACGTTCTGGATGCAGCGAGAATGCCGAGCGTGAAGTCGCGTGCACGGCGATGAAGTCGGGCAGTGGTCAGCAACACCATTTCTCATCACTCTCGCTGGGTACTCATTGTCACTGCGGTTCAGACACCGAGGGAGACGGGTGATGAGGGATGCGAGGTACGAAGTTGTAGTACGAGTTGTGTCGGGCAGTGAGAGCGAGCGAGTTCCGGGCAAGTGCCAAGTCGTACAGAAGACACAAGAGTAGAGTAGTATTAGCGTTTGACTATTGTTGAGCTGCTAGCGGCAAACGGATAGCATACCGTACATTAATACAGTTACCTTTATACTAAACCGATTTGCCTGGACTGCGAGAGAATGAAGGAAGGAACGAGGGTGTCTGTGTGATGCGGCGCAGGGCATGTCGCAAAATAGGAAGCGATGACCAAGCTTGCATCCCAACAAGGTAGGAGTGGCGTGGCGTGAATAATACCTGGGGGATTTTAGCATATTTGTGCTTTATGTCGAATGATGAACTCGGAGGATATTGATTATCGTTGAAACGCGAAAATGATGTGTGGCCCAAGGAACCACTTGAAAGTCCCGTGATCATTTCGTCCGTTATGTTACTTCCCTTATTTGGACATCTGTGACTCCGCGTGTTGATCGGCCTGCCCCTGCCCGCATCCTCTTAGCCCTAGTCCTTTTCTCTTCTTCCTCACGGCTGTCCACTATTTTGGACTTTTTTTCTTGCGAAAGAACACGTGATAATTGAAAAGAACCACTTCCGAGGTTTATTCGTTCCTCCATTCTTGACAAGATGGCCAAGTCATCTGCTGGCCACCCAAGCCACTTTCCGGCTTTCCTTCGTGCGTCTTCCACTCGTACCAAAAGGTCCCGCTAATGTCTCCGTTCTGGACTATATTGCCCGATGTGCACTGTACGGAAGTATCAGGCCATGTTCTCCAGGAACAGCTCACGGGAGAAGTTACGATACGCAAAGCCAGCCGCGATATCAGAGAGCTTCCATGACCCCCAAGACGACCCGTGCGATACGGAATGAACAATCGGAAATATGACTCACCATCTGTAGCTTTTCCGGAGGCCGGAGGCTTCAGCACATCATCGTTCTTCCTCACATATCGATATAAGCTCCGATTTTCGTACCAGGGATAGACCAAGGAAAGGTACCGCTCAAGGTCAGAACATGTCCCATGTAAGAGAACGATATGAATGAGATACTGACAAACATTGATTCCATGCTCTAGTCGTTGACGGGGGCCGGCATTCATCTGATTCACACGTAGCAATGGCTGTCCCAATTACCTTTTCCGTCTTATCTTCTCTCTCGCCCCGGCATCGAGGACCTTTCCGCACAGGATTTTCACCGCCACCTAGTGATCATCAGGTCGAAATAAGCAGTTAGAGTGGGTTGATCTTGCTTTGTGGCACCGGTACCGCTAATCCAATTACACTTCCATACGTCCGAAAACATGCACCGCTGGATGATCGCCGATCCTCCGTCAAGTCAGGAGATTTCGTCATCCTCACTATCTCCGCCTAGTGTCAAAGCCAACCAGCTTGATATCGATGTATCGAGTCAGCCACGACACCAAATAGGTAACCGTAGCCGCGTCTCTTGAATTTCTACTACTACTATTACTGGACCAATCAATGGTCGACATCGCGTTGACCGCAAGCAAATCGACTTCCAGCAGCGAGGCCTGTAAGAATCAGAAAGCAATGGATTTAGACGACTATCACCCCCTTATCAGCTCGACCTGGCTAAAATCGAGCACAGTTGAAATGCCGATCTTGATGGAGCACATAGTCATCGCCCTCTGAATGATATGGTTTGACGTCGCTAGTGGGCGGGCCGGCGATCAATACCATTATGAAGCTGCACCGTTCTATTGCGGCGGTGTGGTGACCTCATGATTTGTACAAGGTAAAGAAATGTCTTTTACGCCACCGACATGGTCTAACACATTTAGCGCAGATCATATACCAAGTCCAATTGCAGGACTGCCTTCATCTGATACCATCGTGCAGTGCAGAACCTCCTCCGGGACCAGCGCTATAAAGGCGATAAAGGAGCGCACATGTCTCATCCAACTGACACTACCTTCCAAGCTCAACATGTCTACCTTTGATGTTGAACTTCACATTTATAGCAATGCAACCACATGTTTTAAGTCTATAATAGGTCAGCCAATACAATTTCTCGCGCATTTGTCTGGTTTCTCAACGAGAACTATAGTCGCATGCACTACGCTTCATCTTTACTATACAGGTGAGGAGCATTGTTAGTCAACCTGCGCATTTCTGACATCAATACGAAGTGACACATTTTGACGAAGAGGTTCGCCACTTGGTAATGTGCGATTGAGCTAGCTGATCCTGATCCTGTTGTCGACAAGGTCGAATACATTTGGGTGAGCTTATTCAGTGACCCGATGCACCATATTGCAATTACTGAAACTTTAATTCCCTAGTCTAGGAAGTGGACATTTGGGAAGATCATGTATCTATTGGTATGTGATGTCGATGCTCCTGGAAATGCTCCTTATGCAAATGCTCTTATAGACGCGATATCTCGGCACAGTATTCTTGATGTATGACTAGAGTCTTGCCTTTTCACTCGTGGGCCTGATGCTTCTTGTATTAGATGCTCCGTCATCGGAATGAGCGCTTACACCTGGAATGATTCAGGGTACTATACAAGCTACTCCGTAGAGTCTGAAGATGTAAGTTTATCCTTCAGAGATTACCCCGCTGCACCGTAATTATTTTTCTCCAGGAGCCTCCGACATTGCAAAACTTCATTCCGACCTGTGAGTAATTAGCGTTCCTCGGTATGTGTCTACTGAACGTCTTTGCAAAGGCCTCCATGGAGAGTTATTTGCTGGACTCGGTCCCATGATAATACTAGTAGCAGAAGGTAAGCCGGCCGTGGACATCTGTGCGATTTATATTTATACTTTTGCTTCCTGAGTCATCCATCAAATGCGCGTTTACGCGTTGTACGGAAGGGAGAAGAGACTGCTCGCCTTCTTTATTCTGTTGACGATTTGCCTGTCTGGCTTCAATGTCCTCCAGATGTCTGGTTTGTTTTGTAGGTGATATTCTCGGTATCTCAGATATGAGGCTGATTAGGAAAAGCGGGTTTTGAACGAGGTGCTTGCAGTGCTGGGGATTGCCTCACCAAACGAAGCTTGTCCCGAAGGACGTTCATCCCATATACCCCACTCAATCGTGACACGTGTCTGTCTGCTGTTCCAATCTCTGGTATTGGATGGTCAGTGATAGCCTTCACGGAGTTTCTTCTATTCTTCCTGGTCATCATAAGGGCATGGAAGCGGTTGTTTGGTAGCCGTGAGCAAGCGATGACACATGACTTACGCGCCTTGATGGCAAAGGATTCACTTTCTTACTTTGCGGTGTAAGTGTCTTGATTTCCTGATAAGTGTCGATAGTACGTTTGACCGGTTTACACCATTGAAGCTTGTTCATTGTCTGCCTGTTCGGTGCAATTATTCAATTCGTCCCCGAACGCATCGTATGTCTAGCCTAAAATTCTCGGTTTTCTTTCTATCACTGACATTTCTTTAGTTTAGTTACTTCGCCGGTGTCTTATCTTCTCAAGGAAACTCCTATGTAACTTTTGCGATTACGGTCATGACCATCCTCGCTCCGAGGCTCATTATCAAATTACGAGAGGAATTCTACGGCCCGCCTGAGATCACCGAGTCGCAGCTGTCGTGGAATGCTGATGTATTGGGGCATTTGTCATCGGATGGTAGCGTGGATTATTCGACTGACGCGGATGCTGCATAGAGGTCGTGACGGGAAATAAGATTAATGGCAGTGGCGATCCTATCAGAATCTAGAATCTTGATAGTATACTAAGTATAATCACACAAGTGACTATAATTATAAGCTTTATCATATTATAAGTGGCGAAGATAGAAACATGTATGTACTCTGCACTGTTGACGCCAATACTGCTTTGTCGTGACTTATGCTTCAAGCCTGTGCCAGGCCCCTCGAGGTGGAACACTGGAATTTTCAACTCGTCTCTGCTGTTTTGTTGGCGGACACTTAATATACTTCGTGGCCTCCGATTTCGTTGCCCTCAATACTTTGCTTTGCACTCCGCTACTCCGTGATGATAGGCAACAGGAGTCAAGGGGAACAAGAAAGCCCATTATTTGGTCCATATTTATGTCCAGAGCACACCCACCAGACATGGTCCTTCATGCAGCCTTCGATTCAAGCCTAATTATTCACCTAATCTAATGAATAATATTCGTGAGGGTTCATAAAAGAAGATCCTTCAGCTCCATTACGTAAAATGCGCAAATATTGTGAAGTCACGCCCACGACACGCATCACGTTACTTGGTGTCAAGCTTTTGCGCAACGCGAACTTCACTCATTCAGAAACGTATCCAACTGCTTGGCACAGACCTGCGCACGGTTTCCAAAACTTTCAAGTCGAAAACTGGCTGTTAGCTTTCTATGTGGAGGCCGCTTCTTCACGCCGCTGACATGGGTACCCAAATTATCTCTAATGCGACTCCCTCCCCTTCTCAAAGGCTCCGGCAAGTCCCACACTTTGCAGCGTGCACTGTATATCATCGCAAAACGTTACGCGGGTGGGGAGAGAGACATGTCGGATGTTGGATGCTTCAAGTAGGATTGGGCGAATGCGATCGCACAGGAGCTTTGTGTCGGCCTCTGGGTGATGCTGGCAGACATCAGTTGGCTAATCCATTCGGGTGGATCGCATGTAGATGCCAAGCCTTCGATGATGTGACCGCTGACTGCGCGACTCGAGTATGTAAATGATCATGAGCCATCGTGAACGATGTCAAGCCATGCAAGTTAACTCCTCACGCTCGCAATGACGACAACTTCTGGTGGTGGACAACGAGGCAGAGGAGGCTGTGGGACTGCCAGAGGGCTGTATAGACTATTTGGAAGCCCAAGCTAGGAGACCTTGGTCTTGTGCTTGCTTTCATCACCATACGGCGTCGCTAGGGAGTTCTTCCATCTGGACGTCTAGTTCGTATCACTGCGGCGGATTCACAACGCTATCTCTGAAGCTGTTCTAGATCCAGTGAAATTCTGGCATATAAGCACACCCGGCCTCGCGACGTATCATCTTAATCTTGACGGTGTCCTCAGAACATTGATGCTCCCAGTCTCGACCTGCTTGCCACCTCAGTATCTGGAACTTTGCTTGTTCCCCGCTCTAGTTGATATCATGATCATCTCGTTTGGTCCTACCAACGACAGCAGGTTCTTGCACATCCGGGGAGTGCGGGCTCGTCGTAATCACTAGGCCTCCGGAATCAGAAGATGGGCGAGATCGTGCTATGGTACCATGATCTGTTCCGAGTCGATGTGTCGCATGTTGCCAGCCCAGCAAACGAACGGATACAATGTTCGTGGTTGAATCGATCAGTCTCTGTATGCACCCTTGCATATGGAGGCATGGATGATGGCACGAATAGGCTGGGCTGCGCACCACACGGTTATTCACCCCACTTCCGACCTCCATAATCGCATTCAGATAGTCGTGCTGGTTTTCTCTGTTGTCCATCGTCGAATTCCTTAGCAGAAACTAGTCTGTCAAGCGACAAACAATGCGTTTCATCCTTCATGACCGGAAGGGTTCTTTCTCGGTCACCAATCAGTACTCAGATGAACATCACAGAGTACTGCGCCCATAAACCAGGTTAGCTCCGCTTACCTAAAGTGGTGTAAATGAGTTCATGTGAAACTCACGCCTGCACAGCTAGCCATGGACTCGAACAACACAAGGCTTGATGGCTTTATCACTGTATTTCTGTCTCTGATTGCTTGTCGCCGCTTCACTGTGAGTATTGGAATTATGCTCAATCGAATGGTTCGAAACTGAGGTGGCACGGACTACAAAACTGACTATATAGGCAATACATTGAAATGAGTAGGCCGGTTGACCGATGATTAACATCTCGTTGACCACAAACAAATAGGTGCATCGATTTCCAATAGCGCGGCTGGCAGGGATTAGAACCAGCGGCTCGGTATGATCATATCGACATAGCTGATGTGCTGAGGTGCGCTCGCCGCTCTTATGCATGGAAGCATAGTCTATGTCGTTGTTCTCTGAACAGTGTTATTTGACGTCGCCGGTAGGCAGTGCTGCAGCCGAGCAGGACGAATCATGAAGCTCCCCCCCCAATTGTAGCAATGTACCAATCTCAGAATAAGAATCAGGTGAGCAGTGATTTTTTTCGCCGCCGCGCCATCTAACACATTCGATCCAGATCATATACCAAGTTCACAGGACTGCCTCCATCTGATACCGTCGTGCGGTGCAAGACATCCTCCGGAACCAGCACTATAAAGGGGTATCCATATCTTGCCCAAGCAACACCACCCCTGCGAGCCCACCATGTCTGCCGAAGAACTGCACCTGACTAAGCTTTTTGCCGATGCACTCACCTGCTTCAAGTCGATAATAGGTCAGCCAACGCACTTTCACCTCGTGCATCTATCTGGCTTCTCAACGAGAACTATAGTCGCATGTGCTACGCTTCATTCCTACTATACAGGTAAGGGGCATTGTTAGCTTCGGATATGCGCATTTCTTACATCAGTACAAAGTGACACATTTTCACGAGGAGGTTCGTCTCTCGGCAATATGTAACTGAACTAGCTGATCCTGATCCTGATCCTGTTATCGACAAGATCGAATACATTTGGGTAAGCTCGTCCAGCAATCCGATGTACCCTTTTACGACCGCTGAAATTGTGCTTCCGTAGTCGAAGAAATGGACAGTTGGAAAGATTATGTATCTGCTGGTATGTGATTCCGATGCTCAGGGAACCCTTCCTTAATCACTCCACCAGACGAGATATCTTGGCACAGTCTTCTTGATGTATGACTGGAATGGTACCTTTTCACCCGTGTGCCTGATGCTACTTGTATTAGATGCTCTGTCATCGGGGTGAACTCTTATGCCTGGAACGATTCAGGGTTCCTTACAGGCCAAAACTTTATGGTGAGCGTATATTTCCGATTACTCTGCTGAACCTTGATTCATATTACTCCAGGGACCCCCGACATTGCAAAATTTCATTCCAACGTGTGAGTAATTATCGTTCCTCAGCCTGTGCACACTGAACGTCCTTGCAAGGCTTCCATGGAGAGCTATTTTCTGGACTCGGTCCCATGATAATATTAGCAGCAGAGGGTAAGCCAACGGCCACTTCCGTATGTGCAACTCGTGCTTATGGTCTCTGCTTCCGGAGTCATCCTTCAAATGCGCGTCTATGCGTTGTACGGAAGGGACAAACGGCTGCTCGCTTTCTTTATTCTCTTGACAGTTTCTCTGTTCGGATTCAATATCCTCCAAATGTCCTATCTGTTCTGTAAGTGAGGTGCTCTATATCTCATATACGAAGCTGATTAAGAAAAGTGGATGTTGAAAACAACTTATGCGATCGTCCCGGGAGATGTCTTAGCAAACGAAGCATATCCGGAAGGGCGTTCATCCCAGATGTCTCACACTCTCGCTATTCGTGTGTGTATGCTGTTCCATATCTGGCATTGGATGGACAGTGACGACCTTCACGGAATTTCTGCTATTCCTCCTGGTCATCATAAAGGCACGGAGGCGACTGTTCAAAAGCCGTGAACAAGCGATGACGCATGACATACGCGCTTTGATGGCAAGGGATTCACTTTCTTACTTTGCTGTGTAAGTATCTTGACTTTTAGACAAAGTGTTGATCGTACGCTTAACCGCTCTACGACATCGAAGGTTGTTCACAGTCTGCCTCACCGGAGCAGTTATTGTATTTGTCTGCGAGCACATCGTATGCCTAGCGCCCTCGATTTCTTTCTTTCGCTGATCTTTCCCTAGTATAGCGACGGGGTCACCTTCTTAAGCATTCAGACGACGTCCTACACAGCTATTGCAATCACGGTTATGACAATCCTCGCTCCTAGACTCATCGTCAACTTACGCGAAGAAGTCTACGGTCCATCTAAGATCACCGGGTCGCAGCTGACCTGGAATGCTGATGTATCGGGACATTCCTCATCGGACGGTGTGGTGGATTCGAATGATGTGGATGCTGGCAGACGTAGCAGTTTTGGACCAGAGAGATCGTGACGGGAGATCAAGACAATCGAATAGACGATCTTATCGTGGTATGGAATCTATACAGGTGCAGTAACCGAGGAACAATCACACAAGTGTCAGTAGACTTTGGGACATTACAGGGAGACCTCATTGAATTAGGATAGTGCTTTGTACCTAGTGTTGACACTAGTACTGCATTATCATGGCTTTTGCTTTGGTGCCAGTCCGTTCGGCAGAATGTTGGAACATCTCATTTCGCGGGTGGTGTTTCGTCCATGCATGGCAGCCCCTCTCCGTAATATATTGCCCCCAAGGTACTGAAGAGTAAGACTCGAAGGAGGACAGGGTCACCTATCATTCGCTAACCGTTTCACGTCTGGTTTGTCCGACAGAACGCACCCACAGGGGCATAAATTGCTCACAAGGTTCGTCGAGTTGAGATGAGAGACGCACCCAATCAACTGCTCGCATTGGCACACACCTCCAAAAGCTCCTGAGAACCTGCTGTTGGCCTTCTATGTGGCAAAGGCCGCTTCTTCACGCTAGCGCTGGTTTCAGAATAATCTCTCAAGTGCATCTCCCACCCTTTCCTAACAACTCCAGCAGCTCCCAAAAACCGACCACGTATGCCACCGCAAGTCGTTACGGGCAAGCAAACAGGCAGTTGGACTCTTCAAGCATGGATGAGCGAACACGATCGCACAGGGGTTTCGTGTCGGCTTCGGGAAGATATGGCAGGGGATTAGTTGGCATATCCATTTGTTCTGCTGGGTATGCTGCCATCGCAGTCCGAGGTACGGTACGATAAATGTCACATATGATCACGAGCCAGTCGTCACAGATGCGTCACACCCTTCTCGTGCGTCACTTCTTCTTCACGATGCGATGACACAAGCGGAGAACGCTCTGGAACTGCGAGACTATAAAAGAACTTACGCTTGCCTGCATCACTTTGGATAGTACAGTGAACCAGCATGTGGGTAACTGGAGCCAACAGCCGGGCTACTACGAACACTGGCGGTTTTGGGAAAGGTTCATCAGAGTGGGGGATGGGATCATGCATTTTGCGTTGTTCTCCTTCGAGCGTGGTTCATCTATGTCAGAGCTAGGCTTCAAACGCCAATGGGCGAAGAGGAGAATGCTCGCGCACATTAGAGGAAGAGGTCACAGCGGTAGTATATGGGAATCTGGTGCGTCATACTGCTCCAAGTCGAAACATCTTTTCTCACTACAGAATTAGAACATGGCTTGTTTCAAGGCATCGACGAGAGTATCTATGAAGCAGGATCCTATTACACCATTATCATAACTTACAAGCGAGTGCACGTCCTTCAACATCGCGTGTCTCATATGTACCGTTGGAGGCATCTACGACTATTTGTCCATCTCCCAATCATCTCAGCGGTCCGGTATAGATATGAAGTGATTATCAAGTCTGTTGCACTACAATCTGACACTGCCTACCACATATATTTCTATCGGAACAGTGCCAGATCACAGTGGAAATGTAGCCTCGACCGTGCAGATCAGAACTTCATACGCTTTACGGAGCCTTTTCGACAAAAAAACTGCTTTGAAATGGAAAACACTTGTTCTGAACTGGTCTTGATGTCGGAAACAAGCCAACTAACACACTTATCAACTTCAGTTGTCTGGCCGATGCCAACCAGCGGCGGATCCTCTCTTCCTGGCCACTTCTCCCAAATAATTTTTCTCACTCCCCCATACTATTATGCCTCACATGACAACCCTGGTCAGATGATCGTCTATTTCTAGAGCATTATAGCATCTAGTGCAGTGGGGAGAAGTGACCAGGGGGAGGTAGAATCCGTCCAGACCGTGTTATATTTTTGGCCTGTTAACCTGACCAATAGCTGTTTGAGTGGTATGACCACAGGTTCATAAGGCTCTGAGTGCTCGAAGAAATCCGCTTCCCGCCTCTCACTCCACCGTTACCTCTCTACCTCCACCGATATTCATGGCTGGAGGAGTTGCTGCAGCGGACAACGTAGCAGCTGGGTATGCACACCTCCTGGACCCGAACAGGAAGTGGTATAATAACTGGCGGTACGTGTATACTTCGTTTGCCAGCCGCCAAGGATTCGGCGGATCCCTGACAAGTGCTAAATTTTGCTCCTCCAGGCTTATCGCTCTCAATGGCTGGATTGTCCTCTTGTACGTTACTTAGTCACCTTTGAGAGTTGATGTTTCGGTGTCAGGACGTGGTCTTGTCCCTCGAGGGCTTGATGATACTCGCTGATTTTTTTGTCCTCTATTCAGCCTAGTTACTTCTTCAACAAAAGGTTATGATGCAAGTATGATGAATGGTCTTCAGCCCTTGACTCAATGGAGACAAGCGTTCAACTTTCCCTCCGATTCAATGCTTGGTCTTCTCAATGCTATATAGGCGAGTTGTAATAGGAACTCTTTGACAAATTTTTCTGAGATTTCCCCTGAACAGAATATCGGTTCTCTTGCAGCATATCCTTTCGCACCGTATGCATCGGACTTGATGGGTCGACGACCTACAATATTCCTTGGCGCTTCCATCATGTGCGTCGCCGCAGCACTACAGACAGCTTCCCAGTCTGTCAACATGTTCATTGGGGCCCGGTGCGTACAGTATTCGCTTGAAAATCAGTTCAACCTATTCATTTTCTCGATCCCAGGTTCTTGATTGGCTTTGGACTCAGCTTTGCGATAAACGCTGCTCCCATGCTTATTTCCGAAGTCTCCTACCCGCCTTATCGTGTTTCCCTGACTTCCCTTTACAACTCCTTATGGTACTCCGGGTCCGTCGTGTAAGGATTTTCGTCGTCTCTGGGCAAGAGTCAGACTGACTATGCACATAAATGACTAGTGCTGCATGGGCAACGTTTGGCAGCTTCAAGATTCCAAGGTAGGCAATGGGTCACATCTATTGTGCGACCATTACTCGTACCCTCCAAAGTTCCTGGGCATGGCGTCTACCATCGCTGCTTCAGGGTTTACCGTCGGTCTTCCAGGTATGCCTTGTCTGGTTTGCTCCAGAGTCTCCAAGGTGGCTCGTAAGCAAAGGCCGTGATCGCCAGGCTCTTCGTACTCTGGCTTACTATCATGCGGATGGTAACGAGTGAGCCCGGGTGACTCCTTGCAACCTCCCATTCTTATCAATGATTCTATCATCCCCTTAGATCCGACATGCTCGTTCAATACGAATTCAACGAGATCAAAACCGCCATTGACCTTGAACGGACAGTTGCTGCAAATGTCGGATGGAAATCCTTTATTACATCCTCTGGTAACCGCAAGCGGATACGCATCATTATTGCTATTGCATTCTTCTCCCAGTGGTCAGGCAATGGGCTTGTGTCGTACTACCTTAATAAGGTCTTCGACGCCATTGGAATTACGGACTCGACAATCCAACTTCTCATCAACGGTATCCTACAAATCTGGAGCGTTGCAATCGCTGCAACAGCTTCGTTCCTCGCCGAGCGCTTGGGTCGACGCGTCCTGTTCACGACATCATGTATTGGAATGTTAATCTTCTGGTCTGCACAGACGATATGTGTCAAGCTATCAAACGACGGGAACTTGGCTGCTGCTCATGCAACTATTGCACTCATTTTCCTCTTTTACGCGGCTTACGAGTGAGGCAGGAAGCGGTTCCTAAATAGCTTTCTGGACTAAAATTCAACTGCAGTATAGCGTTCGCAGCCCTAGTCGTGTCGTATACAGTTGAGATTCTGCCTTACGCTATCCGTGCGAAGAGCTTCAATATTTTCAACTTCACCTCCTCGTTGGCGCTTATCTTCAACCAATATGTGAACCCCGTTGCGCTTCGAAAACTCTCTTGGCGGTACTATGTGTGTCTAGCGTTTCTTCTCTCTCTCTCTGTTGCATGTGTCTGAACTCTAGTTGATCCCATTTAGATTGTTTATGCCTGCTGGCTGGTCTTCGAGACCGTATTCTGCTACGTCTTCATCATTGAAACTAAGGGTCGGACACTCGAGGAAACCGCGGCGTTATTCGACGGCGTTGATGCAGCAGAGTTGGTCGCAGGACCTCACGCCCCAGAACGAAAGGAGAATCATGAACTGACTGAGAAAGTATCAGAATCGGGCATTCATATGGAAAGGCTTGCTTGATGATTCGACCATTCTCGTGCTCGATTATTGTAGCAGTATATGGTGTGGATTAGAACACGCCAAAGCCATGTCTGTCTGGACACTAGAACACTGAACAATGCAAGGGTCGATGCCCCTGTGTCTGGTTTTCTGGTTCTGATTGCTTGCAGGCACTTCACTGCGAGCACTGGAAATATGCTCAGTCAACTTTTCGAGACAGTGAGGCTGCACGGGCTGCAAAACTGACGAGACGTATAATACAGAATAGGAAATGGCTCGTTGACCAATGGCTGGCGTTGACCACAAGCAAATCCACCTATTTCCGACAGCGGGACTGACAGAAAACAATGGATTTACGCGATTGCCGCCTTCGTCTCAATATCAACCCGACCTAGCTGAAGTGAGCAGAGTGGATCCTGACGGTCGCAAGCATGATCTCTGTCGTCGCTCTCTGAATAATGTGGCTAGTAGGCGGGGCTACTGTCAGTTTGGAATGAAATCACCTCTTTACGTGGATCGAGGATGTTGCCCAATTCGTCAACAGCTGCCGTTCCTAAGCGCGCTTGTAATGAATCTTGAGAGATTGATCACGGACATGCTGTAATGGTAAACGAATGAATGACTGAGAGACTTTGATACCCAAGATGAGAGGCATTCTAGATATGAAGTTTTCGATCATTGTACCTGATACAGTACATCTGGAAAAGGGGGGGGTAAGGATTGAATGATGATAGATGGTACGCTAAATTAAGCGAGTGTTCGGATTGATACAGGATTGGACTGGTTTGGGTTAAATGTGCTAAATGCCCAAATAGCACGGAAAGGAGTGTACAGTAGTTAGATAGACACGGTCAAATAAGATAGGAAACGTGCGTGTGGGGGATGCAATGGATGGTAGCTGGCCTTCAGGTACAAGTACAAAGTCCACATATGCCTTTTCGTCGGAATAAGTCATTTGAATAGATGTTGCAGAGACAATGTGCATGATAAGCAGGTTGAGTGGGCTATACAGCTTCTCCGCTGGATCGGAAGTTTGGTTGCTGTGCTGGTGGTGGAGATTGCACTCGAGCTGGCGCCTGCACATCAGTCGGGTGGCCTGACGGAACCGAAGGCGGCACGCGTGCGCCGGGACCATATGGCGGAAGTGCCTCTACGGGTTTGGCGATCAGTAGGCCTGTGTATACCAGGAAGCCACATGTTAATTCCAGGTACTGTAATACTCACTTAACGCGACGCACCGTTGGCCTGGGCAAATTTCTCTGCCTTCCGCCCCCATCCGAAACCATTCGAGAAGCCCACGTAAGGCTTCTCGTCAGTCGCATGTGTATCGAGTGTTGCTTTCTCATCGAAATGCGTTGATCGACTTGTGAAGGACGGTGGTTGCCCAGTGAAGATAGGTCTTAAAGGTCCAGCATGCGCGCCGAGCCTATCGGAAACTACGCTTGGTAGAGGGAGAATACCCTTCTTCTGCGCCTTTTCAGCGCGCCAGCTTAGGATGGATCGCCTAGCCTTGCCCTTGTCGCGGAAGATGAGACCCTGAGAGATAACGAGGAAATTAGTTGACGTAATAGAATGCATGGTGTAGGGAAGGACTAACGATCAAGATATTCAGGCACCCGATCGCGAAGAGAAGGAACGCAGACACCAGTGCGAAGTCGTCAACGTGATGCGAAAGCACCGCTGCACCGATGAAACATTGAAACAATCCGATCGCACCCATCCCAAAGTTCGTACCGAGCACGGGGAAGAACTTATCAAAGAACTTGTACGGCCAGCCGATCTCCGATAGGAAGAGGATGATGACTTGGAAGATTATCATGAGGCGGTTGACGACTGCGAAAAAGATACCAGCTGGCTGGTTCGGTACGGTGCTTCCTCTACACGTGTGATCAGCGAGTTGTTAAACTTTAAGGTCACCGCACTGCTTTGTGCGGCTTATGAATAGCGCGAAGAAGAATACGCACTCGATGTAATAGCAATCAAGCAGTTCCTCCGCTTCGGTCGAGTTTGACGATTGTAGGGCGGACGCGAATCCATTGACGGCATTGATATCCTGCACCATAGTCATGATGTTGCTCGCGAAGACCAGTATCAATCCGATAATGCTGAGCACTCGGACGACGTTCAAGCCAATGAATATCCCTGCGCAGCACGACTATCAGTATATGCTCAAACAACACCTAGGTAAATGTTGCTCACAAGCGCGAGGAGGTAACGGCACCATCTTTATGTTATTCCAAGGGACAGCCACCAACTATCAATCACTTCAAATGAACAAAGAAAACGCTTCCAGCAGGCTAGGCTATGTGAAAGTGAAGGAACCAAAAAATAATAGGGTGAACCTGCACCGAGACGAGGAAGTCGAAATATGGGAGAAAGTACGGTATGGGCGGGGGATGAAGGAGAGCGAAGGATGAAGTTTAAGGGGATGAAGGTGTCTCTTCTCAGAGGGTAGGCCATTAAGTATGGGGTGACAATAGGCCACGTCTGGGCGTAAGATGCAGGCCACAGCATTGTTCCACACGTTGTTGTTTTTCCCTACATGGCCATGGCTTGAGGAACCATCTCCCTGATTACAGTCAAAGAACAAAAAACCACAAAGGAAAAAAAAATCGCTTCCGAGCGCGCCGAGTCACACGTTACCATTGATCGTCACAAAGTTCGCTCCCGTTGCTAACGTGCCCTATTGTTTTTTGCGTCGTTGTACTCATTACTTTTGTACTTGTCCTCACAACAAACTTTGCAGAGTCATTCGATTTGAGAGGTCCGTGTGGGATTCGTATCGATATTACAAACAAGAAATGACATCGGGGTAACGCATAGCAAAAATAAGGTATCAATCATCGTCATCCAAAGTTCAGCCGGAAGTGAACGAACATAAACTATGGTACTTCAAAAAGAAGCGCCTGTCAGGATGGCAAGGCTGGCACAGGAGGAAAGTCCAACTGCTGCTGCCTTGGTCGTCCTAATAGTCTCTGATTCCGCTCCTGGTTCCTTCTCTCCTGCTCCGCCTGCATCCGCGCCATGATCTGCATTTGTTGTGCAATGAAGTCGCTCGTTCCAGGTCTGAAGCGGACAATCAACGTTCCGTGAGAACGGGCCCCGGTAAGTTGTTAGATAAAGACTCACCGCATACGCAAGATCCGCATGATGATCTCCCCGTTCGTCACTTCCGTTTGTTCCCGCTTCTCTCTCTTCCTGTCCTTTATGGTACCGAGATTCCGTTGAGCGTACACCGTCTTGGCGCGCTTCTTTACCATCGGTGCCTTCTCCAGTTGTTGTTGTTGCATCCTCACGCACTCTTCCATCAACGCATCGCTAAGGTGAAGATGAAAGCGTGAGCGCACGAGTCAAGAAACAATAAAGAGTCCCGAAATAGAACGTACGTGCTCCAGTCATAGTACAACCGGATAGAAACGACATCACGATACTTTTGATTCTGCAGCGTCTCCAACGGGATACCCTCCCCACCGATATAGAAGAAGTCCCTCAAGAATTTTAGCCATTTGAATACAATATCAACCTCCTTGTCTGAAAGCGGTTTCATCTCGCTCGGTACGTCTGAAAGGGGCGGGACAAGTAGCAACTCGATTACCGTAAGTATCTCCTTCCACAAGCGTGTCATCACCATCTCTTTCGTCTGCTCAGACAAATGCGTATTGAGCGTCTGTAAGTTTCCCTCAAGATAGTCGAAAAGTGGAGTGATAGCTTGCTCGATTTCGTAGTCCGACAAGGCCTCCGGCTTGATTCGCGGCTTCTCCGACTGTGGGAGAGGAATTTGTACTTCGTTGGCACTTGGACCAAGGGCACTCCGATACAGAGCCGAGACATTCTCGAGAGCCTTGGTATAGTCCAGAGTTGATCCTGTTTTGACCAAACTCTTGAGTACGGCCCGCGAAAGCGATTGCTGGATGAAAGGTGCCATCTGGAAACGGCATGAGTTACTCATTCAAGCGTAGGAAAAATCGGGCCCACCTTATCAATGAAGACTCGCACCATATCACCTTCCGCTCGCTTTAGAGAACGGAAAGCACGTCCGAAATAGAACTGGATATCGTCCTTCTCACCCTCCATACTCACCCTCACCAAGATCCGCCCCGTCGAGTCTAGGTCAAACCACAGGTCATGAGCGAGAAAATCGCCAAAACGTCGCGAATCAAGACAAAGGTAGGCGCGGCCGACTGTATCATGCTTTCCAATCAGAGCACGATCTCGTACACTGACCATCAGCCAAAGGGGCCTATCAACAGAGATATCGAAACTCTCATCCCCTGCAGAAACAGTTAGTCTGACCTCTATCTTGCAACATACGCTCACTCACATCGAGGGTTGAGTGACTCGTAAATAGTTCTCGTCTTCGCCAGACGGTTTCCGTGCTCATCACTCAATGTAACGAAGGTATCCAATTTCGATGAAGGACTGCTGTCCAGCGGGACCAAGCCTTCCGCTATTACGATCTTCACTGTGAACAAGAAACGTGGTCGTTCCTGTTTTTCAGGTACAGGTGGTGCGGTACGTTCGAGCGTGTCTGTGATACGGTCCACATCGATGCGTTGGTATATCCCATCCAAAAGACGCCGTGCAGCCTCAACATTGTTGAGCTTCACGCATGATGTTGGCTGGAAGTGGAAAGGCGTGACTTTCTTCTCTCCCGTTAACTGAGCAAGCTGCTTCGCCCGCTCGAGCCAAGCAGATTGTTTCTGAGGTTGAAGGTGTTCACTAGGTCGCGGAAACATCTCTGTCATGAACAGTTCTTCGACTTGTCGGCAATATTGCTCAATGGCCTTGCTGATCGTCTACGAGTATCTGTCAAGTCAGTATTTCCGGGGTAGAACTAAGCAGCCCACCTTTGACAGGGCTGTGAAGAATCTGGCCTCCTGGTATTCGTCGATCCATTCCAGATCCTTCAGGAAGTCGATTGGACTGCGGATGGAGTCAAATAGGTCGACGATGGAAGAACTGTGACCCGCTATATCGGATGCTTCGAACTAGTGCACATATAAGGAGTGAGTTGACGAGAATAAAACACACCGTACCTTATCGGCTGCGATTGCCTGCGGGTACATCAGTAAGCCCAACCTTTACCACATCTGGGATCATGCTTACTCCTTGTACCCATTGTACAGTCTTGTTATCGACTGTAGTGAGCCATTGCCGGACGTAAGGCTCGAAGAAGGACATGATGTCGAACTTCAGCAGTGCACTGTCAACACAATGTCAACTTTGCTCGGGATAGAGATAGGGCTAGTCGATACATACTCGGGACAAAATGCGTGATGCATCTCAAGTATCGTCTTTGTCCGTCGGAATAACGCAAAAATGTCCTCAACCGGTACGTCAGGTATCGGTTGGTTCATTGACGCTTCGTACAACCGTTTCCGATTCGCCTCGAGATCGGCCAGGTACATAGGAACTTGTACTTCCGTCACAAGCCCAACTATGTCGACGTGCCCGAGAAGCGGCTCCGGGAAGCGTTTGTCGAGTAGCTTGGCGTTCTTCTCGATCACGTCCGTCATAAGAAGTAACGGCAACGCGCAGTTCTCGCCAGGCGCAGAGAAAAGTTCCTTCGACTTCCCTAGGTAAGCCTGCTCGGCTACTTCCCTCACCTTTTCGCGCAGTGTCTCGCAATTCGATGATATGTCAATATTCGCTAGCAGCCCAGACTCTTGCAGCGTATCGATGACCCCAAGATACTGAGCCACGTCAGATGGTTTGAGGTTCGGGAGGGAATCTAGAATGTGGTAGACGGCAGCTAGGAAGGTGTTAAAGAGGCTCGCGCATACTTCGACCAGGTAATCTGTCTGGAGGAAATAGTCAGCGTGCCTTGAATACGGGCGTGGCGAATGGCTTACATCTGTCTTTGGCCATAAGTTGATATCAACGTCATGCATGGCCTTCAGAATCATTTGCAAGCCCTCCGGGATGCATTCTAGTGGTACCTCACTACGCTCGTATTTCGCTTTGATGACGTCCATAAAGCACGCAACGCGGTAAGATTGGCCTATTCTCCATCGTAATGCGCATTCATTGATCAAGTCGATGTGCTTCGGGGACAGAATGCCGAGTGACACTTCCTGATCCTCGGGTAAATTGGCCATCGCGTCCAGATCCGCATCGATGCACAGCTCAAGCAAGCGTTTATAGTAGCGTTTCGGATTGGGGGGTATGTAAGTGAAGTTGCCACCTGCCTCGATCTCTTCATCCCCATCAATCTGCTCGGCGACTTGGTCCAACGTTCCGCCGGTGCTCCCAACGAGCGCGACCGAGCGTCGGCTACTAATTGATGCATGCCGTGAAGACGGGCCGGCTGCAGAGGTAGAATAAACGGAGCCTGGACGGGGCCCCTGAGGGATTGAAGGAAGTGCTTCTGATGGAGCGGACTTGGCTAATTCGGGATTGAACTGAACCATGATTACCATTAATTGCTGAAGTTGCGAAAGCTCGGTTGTCCTCCAGTGATGCCAGGCTTCATCCGAGTCGAAATCCTCGCGCCGACCAGGGAATGGCTCTCCAGCATTGAGATTCTTCAAGCAGGTCTGTGCAAAACATCAGCTGCAGTAATATTGAAGGCAGACGAACTGACCTTGAGATCGAGCAGAGCAGATTTCTCCGTACAATAGTGCTTCATCTGATAAACCTCCCTTTGCACATCTTGCAGCGAGAATCCGAATAAGCTGGCAACTGATTTAACCATCTCCATATCCATGACGTTCATACTTAGTCCGAGAACAGGGGAAGAAATCGAATCAGTCCGCCTGCTCGCTGATGACGCAGTATCATAACCAGAATCCGTAGGTGTAGGCGACGGGGCGAGCTTCGCCGCATACATGTCGAGGCGTGCAGTGAGCTCTTGCGAAACATGACCGACATTACGGAGGCATTCTCGGAGCATTCGTACGAACATTCCAATATGTTTGTTGAGCTCAAGCTTCCAGGTGTCACCTGCTAATGACGGATCTCGCTTGAGAATGCTTGTTGCCGTCGTTGCAAACATTAGAATCAGTTCTTCTATCTTGCGGTTCTCCTTCATCTGTCGTCGAAACTGATCAGTTGTAGACGTTCCGTAAAATGCAGCGAATGTCCGTCGGATAAGCTGGTCAGAGTAGCTAAAGATGCGGTGAACATCGGATACTAAGAGTGGACATAAAAGCTGGCTTACGCGGCATCCCTTCCCATCGCAATACTGGCTAGCTTCGCATCGAGCACTTTCAGAAGCTTCTCAGGAAACTTGACGCTCTTGTGGCCATCACGCGTAACGTCCTTGAAGAGATCACCGATAGAGAATATTGAGTTGGAAATCGCGTCTGATATGCGCGTACTAGTGTGTTCTCGTTCACGGGGCTCTGTGTCCGTCGGTGTCGCATTTGGATCGACAGCCTTCGGTTGCATGAGATAGCTCAGGAAACTATACGAGATTAAGTGAGTACAGCACATTGATCTAATCAGACAAAGAGCTTACGAGGCGCGCAGGGCATATCTTCATTGATTGTGAGTTCATTTTAGATAAAGGAGAAATGCAAGGACGCACGTAAAGACATCATCGTCAGAAACATATCGTGATATTCTTCTCCTGCTTGCAAGGCTGTTGTAGCTCCTGCGCGACATGGAATTGGCAAAGTTGTAACAGATTTATATTTGAGTAGCCCGGCGAGGACAACAGCCCAGAAAAACAATGCCAGGGATGCGAGGGAAGCGGACAGACAAGCAAGTAAACGTTGAAGCTAAAGTCGCTCCTGTGAAGCTGCCATCCTTAGGCGATTACGTAACCCGCTGCGTAGTAGACGTGCCATATCGGAAGATCGACGCTGACTGTGACTTCGACAGGTCCGAAACGTCTTTGCTTCTTTGCACCTAACCACCATCATCGACCCAGTCGCAGCAGCCTCTGCGACACCATCTAGACTTCATTTCTCGCGATTTTTATGCAAATTATCCCTCAAAGCGTAAACCATCTCGATAAAGACAGTTTACAACTACACAAGTTTTCTGCTTCCCAGTCAAAGTCTAATCAACATGGCAAACGAACTGACTCTGTCGATGTTCACAGTGGCACTCGTCGACCCGTGCCACTGCTCGAGATGCCATCCGAGTCTCTTACTCATATCACAGCATTCCTCGATCCAGTCTCGCTTTTTGCCCTGGGTCGAACAAGCAAGGCCTTGCACGAGCACATAATCGATGATAACACCTGGCGCAAAGCATTTGCATGTCAGTTCTTGGGTGAACACCCTGAAAGGTCTGATTCGCTACGAAACATACTTTTGCGTCGTCACGAGGAATCCTGGCAGAGAGAATTCGTCCTACGATGCAACATGATTCGGCAAGTGTTCTATGTGGTGCTTCTCTTGCCGTTTTCTGACCTTTGCATCATAGTCGATGGGAACGTTGCCGGAACGGCACGGTCTCCCATATTCCGCATCACTCGCCAGTCGATTCAATGTCTCTTCTAGCAGATCGCTCGTACGGGCCATCCTTGCTGTCAGTGTCTCTGCAGTACGGCGTTATTGCACGTTCTTTCCCAGTTTCGGGCAAAGTCCTTAAGGGGTTTATTTCTGCGTCGGACGGATTTGGCATAGGCATGGGAAATCCGAACGCAGAGTTCTCACCGAATGTTAGCTCCTGCGCGGTAGCTACGGATGGGTGGACAGCCCGTGCCGCTTTCGGGTTCATGAATGGCCAAGTTGCACTTACCAGTGCAATGCGCGTAATGGAACCAGGACGTATCGCTTGCAGGGCTATTCGTTGCCAAATGGATGAGGATCATAGGGCCCCGATAGTGGACGTTGTCTGGCATGGCATAAATTTTGTAACTGCAAGTTTAGACGGCGAAGTTCGGGTCTGGGATTCAAAACGCATGAAGTGTGTTTCGGTCCTCAAGGAACAGGATGCTCTAATTCCGGACCCTTGTGTTCACGTCGTTTCTGATTTGGAGAGGGGGGTTATTTTGGCGACTAAGAAAACCGGAGCAATTGTCATATGGACCGATTTATCTCTGATGGAGAGAGATGGCCAACCCGATGTCGTGTATGCAAAGCTTCGAATCATGCTCCCGGGTGCAGCTGCAGAAGGACCCAAAGAACCCTGTCACGTTTTTATGGACCGTTCCATTCCAGTCGGTCAGCTGAGCTTTGGCATGTATTTTTCGGGTGACTCGCACTTCTTCCGTATCAACGTCGATTTACTGTCTAGTCGATATGAAGTCATCGAGTTTTCAGACGGCCCGCTGGGTCCTATTCGGACCATTTACCCTTACTTCTCGACGCCCGAGGGCTCTGGAGGAGCCGTCATCTTCGTTGGCGATTCCCTGGGTCGAGTATCGCTGTTCGATTGGTCATCCAATCTTCCATCCGGTCGAGAATTGGTTCCATCTTTCCACAAGCTCGATATCAACTCCGACGGCGGAGTCTCGGCTATCGCGTGTAACGCATACGTCCTTGCAATTGCCACCACCCGCGGTATGACAAAGATCTATGATTCACTAACGTTCCGCCTCCTGCGTGAGTTTTCGAGCCCGATACCGCGACCAAATACGGGAACGACTCCAGTCAACCAACTCATTCTCGAGCGGGACCTATTGCTTGTTGCAGTTGGGGAGAGAATTCTCGCATGGGAGGCGAAGCCTATACGTCCGCATAAGCCATTGCACGCTGTTAAGAAGACTTCTGCAAAGGGTCGGAATGCAAAATGGCATAGTAAGCGCCACTTTATTCGGTTCAGGAGGAAATGCGAGTCTGACTACATCACATTTCAGAACGTCTCGAGCTTGCCCAAGACATTACGGAATCTCGTAAAGCAGTCGAGGATGCCCACATGTACGAGCGGCGCTCCCATGAGCGTCGTCGTGCACACCAGGCGGCACTAGCGGGTCTTGGCCTTGATGAGCACGAGGCACTTCAGTACGTTCTCATGCTTAGTCGCGACGAAGCCACGCGACAGAACCGGATGCAACAAGAAGAAAGCGTATTTGAGGCAGATTTTGATGATATCCTTAACGTGCCGTCGGGCTCGGAATCGCATTCGAGCTCGGACTCAGGAAATGACGAGAATACCTCATTGGATCAATCTCCTTCCTTAAGATCTGTTCCGTCTGGGCCAGGCTCACATGATAAAGTGGATTCACCTTTGCTGCTGCATTCCGTTCCGGTGGAAATAGATGGTCCAAACTCTAGTCGTGGCGGAACTAGCACGGCGGGATATTCATCCGTGCCCTCGTTCGAAGATCCAGAACACTTCCCAGCTATTTCATCAAGTATGCCAAGCGTTGCTTCATCACCGCCACATGCTTCGCCTCACTCAGTCTCTACTTCGTGGGGCGCTCGTCTCAAATCCTCCACTACGGGCTCGTCATCAACTACATCTGCTACGATCGTCCCAGTTGCAGCCACTTCAATCACACGAAGTGTCTCTGGACCTCCGTCTTCTGGCCCCTCATTGCTTTCCGAGACTCTTAGGTTGTGTGGACGCGGAGAAGTGTCGATGGCGAGAGCAGCCTCGAGTTCACCGCCCCGAGCCATGGATGAAGAGATGGACGCGGACCTCAAGCTTGCAATTGAACTCAGCCTCGCGGAAGCTCTGAGTCTCAAAGAAGAGTGATGTTTTCCGTGGCTGTAAGCTGTATGAGGCACGGACACGGGTCTTCTATATAGTCTCCGTTATAGCTTCCCCGACGTTTCTCTTATTTCACTTCATATGTTCCGAGTCCACTTATGGGGCCACCTGCCTCGTATGATACGCTATGTTGTTTTCTTTTGATGCATATGGATGAAATGGTCCCTTTTGATTAGGAGCATGGAGAAGCCTATTTCTCTGTGGGGACCGTACTTTGAATTTTTTCCGACTCCTGGCTTGGTGATTTTCATCTCGGTTGCTTGACCCCCCGAAGCTTTATACAACGGTCCAACATGTACAAGAAAGACAAACCCCTCCCAGTGCCGATCATTACTGACTCTCCACGGCCTTTGATGCGCTCACATCATTTCAGATGCCTGTAGCGATTCATGTCAGAAAAGAGCCTATTGACTTGGTCTATATTCTTTTAGCCCTCGCGCCCTTGCCGTTGCCCCTCCCTCTCTTGCCGTCTGCGCGTATACAGCGGTAGCGAAGAGAGGCGCAAAGAACCTCGTTGGGCTGTTGGCATTCTGAAAACCTGTAAGTTGTCCTCATCTCCTAAAATGCTGGGTATTCAAGTCATTACTATTATAGCCCTTGTAATTGTGATGCAAGATAATATAATGCCTTCTCTCGGGGATGCTTTCACCCACGAACATCTGGGCGGAGAGGGAGGGTCTCGTCTCTGATGAACCTGTAGTCCATGCCTCGGACGGCATTCTCATTCGCCTTCAGACGGCCTTATTCGCCAGATACTCGCCCCCGTCACTGACAGCGTAGAATCAGTAGTTGCTTTATCACAAGTCCGCAGGAGGTTCCGTGTAATGATTATCGGCTCACACGAAATTTTTTGGAGGAGTTACGCTTTCATCAACCTGGACTGTTGGGTTCGTTCAAGAACGAAGATCGGAAAAAGTCACTAGAAGCGCTCAATAAGCTTGTACCACACTATTGTCATCTAATTCGGTCAGTTCTCCGACCATACATGCGTCCGTTTCCTGGGCTAAGTATACCCACCCTCTGCCTCCCTGTCAACAGAGATGGCCAACAACGCACTTCCTCGCAACGAGCTCGTCCCGGGCGATCTCATAGCCTTTTCCGTCGGCGACCGCATCCCGGCCGACCTCCGACTCATCGATGCTGTGGACCTTGAAATCGACGAAAGCAGTTTGATGGGAGAGACTAGACCCGCGAGGAAGGGAACGGAACCGTGTGAAGTGAGAAGTTCGAGGGCCGGGAATCCCATCGCATTTGCAGAGAGGTCGTGTATTAGTATGTTCGCTCTTTTTTTGCTATGGTAACTAACTAATGATACACTAGGTTGAGGAAAACCGAACACCGCTTCAACTGATCCATATCGCTGACCTTGCAGGATTTCACCCGCCTCTCCGAACGTCCATTCAACTCAGAAAGAAAATAGATGGCCGTTAGCGGTTCCTTCTCTTCCTTCGCAACCCCCACATCTCATCTGCACACTGAAACGGATGCACGGGAGCGGTTATACATGAAATGTTCTCTCGAATCCGTCTTGGCTATTATGTCCCTGTTGAGGCGTCTCCGGCATTGTATGGGAATGTGAGGAGTGTGATGGTGCGGAAGGCCACAGAGGCGACCAGCAGAGGGCTAAGGATTGTTGGGATGGCATTTGGCTTTGGCAGGGTCAATGTGCTTCATGATGAAGGAGGTTAGAATCTGGTATTTGCACGATTCCAGTGTATGCGTGATCCTCCAAGACCGGAAGTTGCGGATTCGATTGCGGCGCTTCAAGCGGGTGGGGTACACGTTGCGATGATCACTGGCGACGCAGAACAGACTGCTTTGGCTATTGCGCGTCAGCTTGGATTGCGCGTGCCGGTGTCTTCGCCCGCTTCGTTTCACGGTGGTCATCGAAATCCTGGAGGTCTTGCTCATGGCAGTATGGCCGGCAGTGTATAGATGGGTGCTTGGTCCGGCTATCTAACGGGGATGGCTATCGATAGGATGACTCCGGGTCAACCGTCAGAAGTTATTGGAAACCTGAATGCAAGCGTTTTCGCGAGCGACACCAAGGCATAAGATGGCGATCGATGAAGGAGAGGGGATGTTGTTGCTATGACTGGCGATGGTGAAAAGTCCCAACATCTTTCTCCGCAATCTACGCGGACACAGACTAACCTACACCATCTTTCTTATAAAGTTGTTTTCCACCTTTCTTGCTTTATTTCCTGCATTTACCGCTACAGTCAATGACGCTCACCGCCTCCGACATCGGCACCTCAATGGGTAAATCCGGTATGGACGTAGCAAAAGAAGCAGCCTCAATGGTCCTCTGTCTACGACAACTTCTCGACCATCCTCTCCGCTGTCGAAGGAGAGTCGATATTCTATAACATTCAGAAGTTTTTGGCATTCCAGCTGTGGCGGCTTTGAGTTTGATTACGATGAGCACGATGTTCTAGGTGTCGACCCTGCTGACCCCGCTGTGATGCGCAAACCTCCCCGGCGAAAACACGAGGAGACCATCAACCGACGCGTCATAGGTCGTGTTATCTTCTCCGCTCTGGTAATGTATTCGGGACGTTGTTCTGTTATGCAACTGCGTTGAGTGATGGTGTCGTTGATGAAAGGATGACTGCTAGAGATCAGACTATGGCATGTCTCCCTTTCCTCGTCTCTTTCTGGTATGAATATAGAATGTCATCTAACACGTCTCTCACCTTCGTAACAGACATTCTCGACTTTCGTCTTCCTCGACCTGACATCCGCACTCCAAAACCGAGGCCTGGACACCCCTCTAACAAAAGATTGAATACTCCTGTCTATGGTCCTCATTTCATTCCTGGTCCAGCTTACGCCAATCTACGTACCAATGGTGCAAAGGGTGTTTCAGACTGAGGCACTTGGATGGACAGATTTGGTGGTGTTGTGTGTGTTGAGCGCCGGGAGTTTTGTGATGCAAGAGGCGAGGAGACGGTATAAGAGATATTTGAATGTGAGACTCGGAGGTGGAGGGCCAGGGAAGGTACATATTTCTTCTTGTTCGTCTCCTCGCAACGGCTCGAATTTCACATTTCATCCTAACTTCATGTTCGTTTCGTTGAACACTTCTTTTCCTACGTTGCTTGTTACACTACTTTATTCTGATATGCTCCATTCTATCCCTCACTTTCCATCTCATCTCACACTGCGTGCTTTGCTTTTCGTCATTCGTTCGTTTGTTGTTTCTGGAACGGAATGTTATGTATTGCCAACCAACGATCAGTACTGTGATAGGGCGTGTAGAACGAAGTTTCGCACGCGCACGACAGTTTAGGGATAAGCATGTACCGAGGTGCGGAGCGCTGTTCCGCCCCAAAAAATGGAGAAGCAACACCGAACGTCTGAGGGTAAGGGCGGAATGAAAGGTAGAAGAAAAGAGATCTACGTGATCAGTTCCCCGGGTTGAGTTTGCACTTTGTTTCAGATTTGCTTGGGATATTTGTTGGTCCATTCGAACTCGCAAACCACACAGGCCATCCCATATAAAATAAGGGTGTTCTGGTACGCTGCATCATATATTCCCACATCTTCCCGTCTTTTGAGTGCAATTACCTAGTGATATTTCATAGCGACTATGTTGTCTGACGGCAAAAAGAATGACAGTGGTTTGTCGATTGACCAGGAGATACACGAGACCAGCAAATGTACGTGTACGCTGGGTCCTCTTGTAGTACCTTCCATTCCTGTCTGTCTGAATCGCTCGCGAGTCTCACGCTTACACAATCTATGCAGATGCTCATCAGAAGATCAAATGTTCCCTGAGCTATGACCTAGATAATGAAGGGATCATATTCAAACGTACGTGCTTCACATGAGTCCCTCGATGCATTTCACTGATGCATCGTCCTTCACGAACAAAAGTGACAAAGGACGGACGGAGGAAGCCGACTAATGCCAAAAAGTTTCCTTTGGGGGGGGATAGCACGGTCTACAGTGCATGGCATCAGTACAAGAGAGAACTTCCAAGGTTATTATATCATATAGAACAGGCCCAACTTAATCAAAGTACGCTGCCGGACCCTGTTGTACATAGGGATGGTAATGTGCGGCAGGAAATAGGAGGATCGCATGGAGGTCATCAGGAGAGGCTCTTAGGACCAAAAAGAAAGCATTACGAGATGAGGTATGGCAGACGTGGTGCTAGACTCTAGTCCTTCTGGGAACGGAAGGAAGTAAGATATCTATCACAGGGCATTAGTATTATGGTCAGCATAATATATTTCAATACAGAGTCGATGCGGATGTCTTCTAGGAAGTCAGGGTGTGTACTATGCATTCTTTCGATTAGTCGCAAGACACTGGCACTAGTACTGTTAGTAGCAAGACAAACCAGGAGAGTGACTAGAGCATTCATACACATCCTCCATTTCTCCCAACGTCCACGTCTTTTGTTTGCTGTGTGTCCCCACTTGATTTCCTTGGTCAACAATACTGCAGATGAAGAGTGTCTCATACTGTTAGTAGATTTGACGGGAATGTGATTGATGTTAGAAATAATCATGTAGTACTTTGCGGTTCACATGTGTCCCACCCAGAATTCCACCACTATTGCTAACCTGTTGCCAACTGGCTCGAGGGAAGTTTCCCCTCCTACACTAGACTCCAAATGCATTTCTTCTCCACTGTTGGTTGAAGTACTTAGTATCAATTCTTTGTACTTGCTAAGATGCCGAGGAAGTCATGTGCAATGTGAGCATTGACCTCTTCTAAAGACAACCATGTCTTTAGGAGAGGACAACTGTCCATGATTCGATTATTTAATAGATGAAAATCGCGGGGTGCAAATATCCACCAGTCAGCGTATCGCGTGTCAAGTTAGTTTCTCCTCAATCAAAGCATTCGAGTCTGAGTTTGATGGCCGAAGTGATGATTGTCAACTTTAACAACGAGCACGTGATGGATTTCCCTCGAAACGCGTTCAACTTGTGCTTGGATGAGCCTTCCACCTCAACGTCAGCCGCGTTGGTCGCCATCTGTACATCCTTTTCGTCAGGCCTCTTTCGTTTGTCTACTATATTCTCATTTCTGGCCAGGAGCCTTGCCCCATGAATGTCGAAAGCCAAATCTCAGTCCTCGGGCGCCACGGTTTGGTTTCACCGCAAAGTGCAACTTCAGACACTCGTTGGAAACTGTGGCGATGATGAAGAGGAAGGAATAGCCCTTGACCGCATCTTACACGGTCAGTCCGTGATCGGGAGAACCCAGAAGACGATCGAAATTGAGAATGTACGGTTCTCCGACAAGGATCTAGTTTCGTTCGGTCCTTTGGCCGACGCACAATTTGGCGCGGTAGGCAGTCACTGGATTTCTCTGGAACAACATGACTAACACATGTATAAGGTCGAGCTTGTGAACTGCCGCTTGGATGGACGAGTATATGTCCGTAAACGCATATCCAAGAAGTTCGCCCTAAAGAATCGCGAACAGTGCTCCCCACAGTATGAGCGGCAGATACTACTCCTTGGACTCAAGTCTTTGTCGCGCAGTTCATCAATGCGGATGCCCCACATGCTATGCGCGTATCAGTGCCAGAATTTCTTGAATATTGTCATGGAGTATGCGGCAGGTGGTTCCCTGTGGGATGTTCTTGAGTCTTCCACGGATGGGCGACTAGCTACGTCGGATCTTGAGTGGTGGGCGCCACAGTGCATTTCCGCGATTGACTGGCTCCACACCCGCGCTGGCTTCGCACATCGTGACGTGAAACCACACAACTTTGTTCTTCGACCTGGGTCATCTCCACACCTGCTGCTCATTGACTTCGGTAGCGCAGCTCCGCTGCTGAAACCCGATGAATACGGCGTGCAATACGTTCCAAGGTCCCATTGTCTTGTTCCATGTGGAACCTGTGACTACATCTCTCCGGAGATTTTGCGAGCACATGAGGAAGCTCTCGTGGCCCTCGAGATGTCCGATGATGAAGACGAAAATGCTATCGACTCTGACAAAGAGCTTAGCGGCGGTCGAAAGGACAAGATCGAGAAGAAAGTCCTCCAGGACGATGTTGGATACGGCCGTGAGACTGATTGGTGGAGCCTGGGTGTTATGCTTTATGAATTGGCTTTTGGCGTGGCACCATTCTTCGCGAGTGACATACGCCAAACATACGCGCGTATCACAAACCACGAGGTATTTCATCCAATGGTGGTCTAAATCGTAATTCTGACGAACTTAAAGTCTAACCTCACTTTTGACCGGAGTGTCCATGTTCCACCAGCTTTGGTCAGCCTGATCAAAGGGTGCGTACTCAGAACATACACGTCTGACGTATCAATTCTATGCTTAAGTCGTATTGTGATAGGCTTCTTACCCATCACGAGAATCGCCTCGGCCGTAACGCAAACGATGAACTGAGGAAGCACGCTTATTTCAAGAATATCGACTGGTCAAACCTTCATTCACGTAAGCATGGCTCGCAGCAGTGGCTTGTAGTTGTCTTCTGAACTCTTGCTATAGGTCCACCGCCTCCGAATATCCTCCTTCCAGAGTTTACCTATACGTCGCCTTTGATTCCCCCTGAGCTCGGGGATGACAACTCGGAAAGCTCCGACGCCTCGAAACCCTTTGCATTTTCCGCGCTATTCCAATCCTCTACGGCGTCGAAACCCGATGCTTCTCCCTTTCATCATGACCATCGTGGCCTAACCAACACTCCCTCATTCGGGCGACGTAATTTATCTCGTCGTGGCTCCAGTGGCTCCGCCCAGCGATCCCTGGCTTCATTCATCGGATTTTCATGGGGTCCCCCGAAGGATGCATTCGATGATGCCACGCGCATTGTCCCCGCTGAACCTGCCTCCGCTGAACCAGGTCTATGTGTACCATTACCTGGTAGTACGGAAGTGGATGTATCTCCCCAATGTGAGCCGATTACACCCAAGAGGCCTTCCAAGGGTGTCGTTCCTCCAAGTACGGTTCGGGTGACAAGTGTTCGACGCAGCGCGCAAGCTCGACCAGTGTCAGAACGCGAGGCAATGCGCATGCTCGTTGACTGCGTCGGACAGAGTGCTCGGAAGCGCGTGCTGGAAAGCGGCAAGAAGCCGAAAGTCTTACTTCCACAGTTTGGTTTTGGAGCCCCACCGCCTGTAATATCATCAGCGGCTCTCAGAGACAGCCTTGGTAAGGCGCGCCCGCGTGCGTCGTCTCTTTCGCGCTCGCCGCCGAAATTGTCTGCTGCAAGCGCTGTACGGAAGGAGCTCCGCTTCGACGACACAGCACCGCAGATTATGCCGAACTTGTCGTATACGAACACATTTACAACGACATTGACAATGTCGAACTCCGCTGCGAGTGGAGGGGCTATCCCGTATGTCCCACCTCCCTACTCCGCTTCAGATTCTGGGACGATGTCGGAGTTGGACGGTCCGCCCAGTCCAAGTCCGAGCCCGAGACCCGGGTCCGCGATGTCCATGCTCTCAATGTCAAGGCGGAGCACGACACCCACGGTGTCGAGCGGGTTCCTAACTAGTGTAGGAGCGGGATATCTGCGGGCTGGTAGCGAGCCTCCCGAAGCAAGACTAGGAAGGCACGCGAGAGCAAGATCAGGATCGCTTGGGAGCCTAAACTCTGGTAAATCACTTGGGAAAGCCGTATATGGCGAAGATTCCGATGTAGATGTGATGGGAGAACAGGGTGCCCCTCGTCGGGCGAGGTTCGCGGAACTGAACTCGTCCGAGTCATCACCCGAGCGTGGCACAAAGACGCGAGTGCCGGCTACACCACATCCTAAACCTCCTCTCAAAGGAACGGATGTGAAGGAAGGGGGCGGCAGGGGTGCACAGGTAGCTGATCTATCTGACTCTGGTCCATTTGGAGAACCGACGAAGGTTGAAAGTGTGAATGCGCACTCAACTCCACATTCTCGAGCTCAGAATAAGGCGACAACGACGAAAGGGACCCGTTTTCTAGTTGCGGAGACACCCCTGAGGACTGCTAACCGGCGAGTACATTCGACACCGCACCCCAATGCGAGAGCCAAAGCTGCAAGGCGAGTATCGAAGCCTCCGTTACAGACACGAGCGATGGCTAGGGTGACATCTATCCCAGCGCGTCCTGGTACGCACCATTCACTGTCGAAAGTTCCTGATGCTCTTGACAGCCTTTCCGACGAGAACGATACCATACGCCCCTTCTCCCGGGGAAATGATCGGTCCAGAGATGTAACCGAGGAAGTAGAGCCACGAGACGAGTCTGAAGTGGCATTGATTGACGAAGAACCGGAACCTGAGCAGATATATGCGCGATGTCGGAATCCGAGTCCTCCAAGTTTCCTTGATGAAGACGTCGATTATGGTTCTTTCAGACCCGAGCGAGACAGCGAATGCAATTTTGACGATGATGGATTCGATAACCTTGATAATATGGAGCGACGATTCAGGCACCTCTTGGCCGATATCGCGAACCTTAGTTTGCACGTCGACGATTTAGCGTCGAGCGCGCGCAGAGTCTGATAATACTACGCTATCGCGACTCTTCACATTTCGTCTCGATTTCTCTTCTCCGTGGATAATTTTTTACTTTTTCGCTATTTTATTCGCACCTTTAGATTCTTGACTCATGATTGATTCTTCTTGTCACTGGTTGTCTTGCACAAGGTCAAGGACGTTTAAATTCAGAGCCGGATTCATACGCACGTAAATATACCGACAGCAACATAAATTGATTGTAGCATTGGATACATAATGAATATAGCTGTATTTTGACTTGTAGTCACAAGAGTCTTTCAGGGAGTCAAACATGCACAAATAGAAAAGATCGCGACGCGTTATTGGCACGTGATCAGATAACACTTTTCGACGGAACGGAGAGGGCTCATTCTTGAGCACACTCCGTTAATATCATGATCCTCTCAACGTCTTGTCGAACCCTCGGAATAACAGCGCCTGCTCTACAGGGCGCGCGCAGCGTCTCATCATCTCCTTAGCCGAACACACGTCTGGCGACGCCGTGCTCCGAAATTACCCAACCCTGTCGTACCGCACTTCCCACAACGCGTAACGCTCGCGGATGGGAGTACGTTCATCCATTGGACGACATCCCCTCGCCCTTCAATCAAATTAACTCGTGATACGACGAATCACCCTGTGTGGAATCCGTGGTTGGCGGGGAGTAATCCGGAAGATGTGGAGGGTGCTGTTGTTGGAAGGATGGGGAGGTTTAGGAGGAAATTTGAGGAGTTGGGGGGTGTTGAGATGAGTGATGAGTGGGTTGTTATGGAGGAGGCTGTTGAAGAGGAGAATGTTGGTGTAAAGACGGTATCATCGGTGTGAGTGTGAAGTGGTTTTGAGATTCACTTTACTTTTTGTGCTAACGACGTTTTTCCCATAGGAAACCTGACTCTAAAAAGTAGACGCGGTGGACAGTGATCGCAAGTTGGACAAGAGGGGAGTTCTTTTCAAGCGCAGCAGTGCACGTGGATTAACGGTTATAAACATCGACAATTCTACTGTACTCCCTGCTATACGAGTCTCTTCACCTCATCTACCTTTTTCTCCACTGTCTCCTCAATCTTCTTAGCAGCCTCCTTTCCTCTCTCCTCTGCAGCTTTAATAGCAGCCTTGCTCTGATCTTCAGCGGCCTTCAGAGTCTCTCGTCCGCGGTCTTCTGCAGCCTTCTTCACATCCTGTCCAAGCGCACGACCTAGCCCAAGCGCCTCGCGGAGCTTAAGGCCTGTTGCATCTTGAATAGCACCGATCGTCTTGTCAACGCTGCGCTCAAGAGTCTCACGTCCCTCGCCAGCCTTGTCCTTCGCCATCTCCCACGTCATCTGTGAGTGAGCTATTGCGGTATCCGTGAATTGAGCTGCGCGGGGGAAGTATGTGTGTTCCAGGTCGGAGACATATTCTCCAACGTTTGATGCGGTCTTGGGCAGGAAATGGGAGAAGGAGAGAAGTAAGAGTGTTGGTGGGAGGGCGAATCGGGTAGGGAGGCCTCGTGAGCGAGCGAGGATAGACCCGGAGAGGGTTGCTACTCCGACGTAGAGGATACTTGGCGTAAGGTTCTCATCAGGAGCTTTAAAACTCTTTATACGGCCTGTAAACGAAAAATCAAGAGTCAGAAGTGATACATTGGGATTCCCTGGCAGAACAAATGATCACACACGTTCAACAGCCTGCTCAATCGCAATCCACCTGTCGACCCAACCTTGTACATAAGAGTAAGACTCGGAGTATGTCTTAGTTAGTCTCAAGCGGGCATGGCGAATCTGACGCTCGAGTTCTGTGGGGGTGTCGACAAGGACAAGTTGAGGTTCTGGTGTCGGGTAGATGGGCAGGTCTTCTCTCCTCGGGATGTTACTGACGCGAACGGTAGCTGCTGCTACAGCGGCGCTAAGAAGCGCTCTTCTTGGCTATAACCCATGGACTCCGTGAGCATTTCAAGACGATTGCTGACTGGCTCATTGACTTACGAGTCGCGCACGAAGCATGGGACGGATGAGGAGTGGACCCGGAAGCACAGGCAGAAATTCGGAAAGATAATATCACGTGCACTCGTCCGAAATCGTATATGGCTGATTTCCGGATATAGAAATAGTTACGGCAGATTACCAATTGCACTACGTAAATCAAGATGAGGACGGCGGCTTTCTGCACTCGAAACTTACAGGTCGTACGCGTCACTCAGCCTTACACACTAACTCCCGCCTTCTCTGAACATAAAACAAAAGAGCCTATATCAGATTTCCGCTACTGCTGAGGGAGACAAAGCTGACAATGCCGGCACTCAGAGTTAAGATTAAGCACGACGGAAAGGTGCACGACGACATCCTGTTACGCACTGACGCGCCTGCGTCTTCGTTCAAACATCACATATATGAACGGACAGGCATCCCTGTGGATCGAATGAAGGTAATGGTGAAGGGAGGGATGCTGAAGGTACGTGTTGTTGATGTTTGGCTCATGTGGCGAGGCGAGTGGTTGCGGCGTTTGGGTCCCTTGACGCCGTTGCTGTGGTGTTGCATCGGAATGTATGCGTGATGGCTCATCAAGGATTGGGACTAGATGTTTCATCACTGCACCCACCACTCGTTCTGCGCAGTCCATCCTGGATTATTGCATCAGGCATTCTGATTTTTCTTCCTACAGGATGACTCGGATTGGAATAAGATCGCACCTAAAGAAGTAAGCGTGCCGTGATTTCGTATACGAGCATCGTTCACTGAATTTGTACACCTAGGGTCAGACGTTCATGGTCATCGGTGCTGCTGGAGAATTACCAAAGCCACCTTCAAAACCGATCGTCTTCCTTGAAGGTTCGTTCCGTTACACTTTCCCCTGAGATTATTTTTTATCCTTGGCCTTGCAGACATGAACGATGAGCAACTTGCAGAAGCTGTAAGTAACCTGATGCCCGTGATGATCGAATGTTAGCTTAGCATATACACAGCTCGCGCTTCCCGTCGGGTTTAAGAATCTTGGGAACACTTGCTACATGAATGCGACATTGCAAGTTATGCGTGCTATTCCAGAGCTCCAGGATGCACTGGCATCATTCCAGAATTCTTTCGCGTCAGGGCAAGATGGTAATTCGAGGCTTACACTGGCTCTGCGTGACATGTATGCCGGTCTCCGCACCTCTGCGGACCCTTTCACGCCCCTCGCGTTTTTGTCTGTCTTGCGTCAGGCTGTCCCTCAGTTCGGTGAGCTTGCCCGTGTAGGTAAATCAGGTATGGGCGGTTATGCCCAACAGGATGCGGAGGAGTGTTTCACGCAGATCAGTCAGGCTCTGCAAGCAATCCCGGGCAGGGGAGACACGACTCGTCGATTTATGGAGCAGTACCTGATGGCGGAGATGCGTCGCGAGTAAGACCCATCATCCTACTGCTTCTCAGGACATTGTCTTATTGCTGGTTGATAGGTTGAAGTGCGATGAAGCGCCAAATGAAGAGCCTACAATTTCCTTTGAAAAGGTTCTTAAACTCGAGTGTAACATCAGTGGGACGACAAACTACATGCATACTGGCATTATGGAAGCACTTGACCAAAAGATCGAGAAGTTCTCTCCGACGCTTAACCGTCAATCGGTATACACTCAACATTCCCGTTTGTCTCGGATTCCGATGAATCTCGTGGTACACATGGTCCGTTTCGCGTGGAAGCGAGATATTGGGAAGAAAGCCAAAATCATGCGCCGTGTCGCTTTCCCGCAAGAATTGGATGTCTTAGAGTTGTGTACCGGGGAGTTGCGCGAGAAGCTTATGCCTGTCAATAAAAGGCTAAAGGAGATTGAGAAGGACCGGGCGGAGAGGAGAAAAGTGCGGAAGAGGACGAGGAATGCTTCCAGTACAAGTGGTTTGGGGAAAGCGCCGGCTTCTCCTGTGATAGGTGAACTCTCCGGGCCTGTCTCCGTGCCAGCCCCAGCACCAATATTATCGGAACCATTGACGGCAGACGAGGCCGGTTCAGCACCACGGTTAACTGACGAACAAGCCTCAAGCAAAGGAAAGGGCAAGGAAGTCGAGGGCGCCGCCCTCGAACCTGAGAGCGAGTATCGCACAAGAGAGCTTGCAGAACTCGAGGCGCTCCTACCTGAGGATGTCAAGTCCGACGTCGGGAGCAGCCGGACGGGATTGTACGAGCTGTTTGGTATCGTTACTCACAAAGGTGCCACAGCCGACTCAGGTCATTATATCGGGTTTGTAAAGAAGCGGGCTTTAATCCCAGTTAGCATTGGTAATGAAGGCGCGAACGTAGAGAAGGGTAAACTGGCAGAAGATGATGAGGATTGGTTTAAGTTTGATGACGATAAAGTGTCGATTTTCCCTGCTGAAAAGTTGCCTACGCTCGAGGGTGGAGGTACGTCCCTATTTGTTCACCTTCACGGATGACGGCGTTGAAACTAATATGATTATTGTTTGCTTGCAGGTGAGGATGCATCGGCATATTTGCTGCTCTACAGGAGCAAGGATTTGGCATAGGCCGTACTTGACATGTGAAACAAAACGATAAGCATGTGCGCATAGATGATGAACCCAATTACAGTGTATGAATGAAGACTAACTCATAGTCGCTGAGAATTGCATTTTGTTGAACGGTTTGCATCGTCGGTATCTGGTGATGCACTATGAAATTGACGTGGAAGATCAGCTGGATTGCCATTCTGATGCGCTTTCCCGCAAGGAGAGTACCTGTATCTCCTGTTTGATCTTCAGCTGTTGCGAGAAAGCCACTTGTACAGTTGGAATCGAATTGAAGGAAGGCTGAATTTGCATACCTGGGACTCATCAGCTATCCTATCCGCATGCTCTATTCGGGAAGGATATGTGCGCGACGCTGCACTTTGGGCTGCTTTCACTCGTACTCCCACTCATCCAGCTCTGGATCATCGTATACGGATGGGCTCTGTTTATATCGACTAGTCCGAGCTGATTTTGGTTCATGATTCGTCGATGCAATCTATACGTTGTCGGAGAAGAGCAAGCTTCTCGTCAGGATACAGTTTGGGAGACGCCAGTCTCCTCTGGGTCGACGGAAACGATGGCTAGTGAAACACGAGATTGGATCCTTTTGCTGATAGAGTGACTGACAAAGACGGTTCAGCCATGTTGCAAAATAGTTTGCTTCAGCACCGAGAAGTAGTCTTCGGGGAGGTTTTCAAGATTATAATTTACAGAGAGCAAGAAGTCGAGGCAAATGATCTTGATCGCTTTTCTGGTCTGAGAGAGAGATGGGCGGCATGTCCCTTTTGGATTGGAGAGATGCGTTAGGAGGCCACCACTACCGCCACATGGTACGACTTCAGTTCTTCAATTATTGGTCAGAAGGATTTCTATGCTATGTTGTTACGGCTCTGCAAAACTTGCATTGCGTCTCGTTACATCGGCTCTCGCTGAGTGAGATGTATTCGGTTGGGGTGGGCTTCATGCCTGTCGATTGTGATGTGATAAGAATCTCAGGAGATTCCTACTCATTGCATTTGTATTGAAAGATACTGGAGCCTTGGACTTGGAGTTTGTCCGAATGCACCTTCCGGGGCTTGGGCTTGCAGTTCTACGTATATAAGTGAGTTATTTTGGTAGCTCTTGAAGCTCAGATGTTATACTCGTATACTTTATGCTTTATTGATGATGGTGCGATGGTGCGATGGACTATCTTGCGTTGGGGAGGGATTGTTTTCTTTGCTCCTGTCTTAACTGAATGGGTCGTTTTGATGCTTACATTTGACAGTAGGTTGAAGGCAAGCATGAGCTTATCAACCAAGAAAGAGGTGAAACGATATGATTATTCATCCACGACTCGATGAACGCACATTTATAATATGCGACTCGGATTGTAACTGTAGTCCATGTCCATGTGCTGAGAAAGCAGCGGGGACGTCATTATTGTCCAAGATATTATTGTGTTCAGTCATTCTCCCATGCAGACCAGTCATGCGCCCTCGTTTTCCTATAGGTATAAAGCACGTCATTCGTGGTTCGCCTCACTCACCTACTCGACGCCTCCCACCTGCATTTGTTGGTACTCGTAACTTCAACTACACTCAAGTTAGGAAGAATAGTATGGCGACCAAGACTGACAAGCCTGTTGTTTTATATACTTATGGGACGCCCAATGGTTGGGTAGTGTCTATTCTCCTCGAGGAGCTCAAGGTACGGGTGGCACGTTGTTTCACGCCGAATTATTAATGTTAGCATATTGAAGGCTGCATATGGAGGACCAGACTATGAGTGGGTGCCGCGACCGTATCGTCATGTCTAATAAACCTGCTCATGTCGCACATTCAGACCTGTTTCGATGAGCATCCGAGACGCCGACATCGGCAAGGTTCACAACCAGGTCAAGTCTCCTTGGTTCCTCGAGATCAACCCCAACGGACGCATCCCCGCCATCACGCACGATGGATTTCCTGTCTTTGAGACTTCGGCGATTCTCGTCTATCTTGCTCAGCACTTTGATAAGGAGGACAAGTTCCACCGTGATCCTGTCAAGGACCCGAAAGGATACAGTGAGGAGCTGCAGTGGTTGTTCTTCACGGTGCGTTCTTCTCGTGCAGTTCGATCGAGAGGTTGATTTGAGAGACTTATCGCTGTATTATTCAGCATGGTGGGGTTGGACCCATGCAAGGACAGGCAAATCATTTCAACCTATACGCATCAGAGAAAATGTTCGTTCATCTTAAATTCCCATCCGCTCCACTTTTCCTTACCTTACTAATCACCTTCTCGTATCGTTCATCGCTTTTCGCCAGACCCTACGCGATCAACCGCTACCTGAATGAGACGAAGCGTCTCTACGGTGTACTTGAGTCGCAGCTGTCGAAGCAGGATTACCTGGTTGGCAACTCGTACGGCATTGCGGACATCAAGGCGTTCGGCTGGGTTCGTATTGCTGAAAGGACGGGTGTATCTTTATCTGAGTTCCCGAAGTTGAAGGCTTGGCTAGATAGAATCGCTGAGCGTCCGGCTGTGAAGGCTGGTGTGGCTGTTCCTCAGGCGTAGGTGACTTAAGGAGACGAGTAGGGAGAAGGTTAATGGTAGTGTAGTGAGATGATGCTTGGCTGTATGCGTACCGAATAAAAGATGTGCAGATCGACGTTGTGAATTAAAGAGGAAAGTGCAGATCGCCCTGATCAAGGAAGCGGGGAACAGAGCTCTCACATAAGATCTTCCTGAGAGTTTACAGAGAGAAGGAGAGAACCAGCGATAAAATGGACTTCGTACTTCTTCCTCCTCAACCTGGAAGCTATGTCCGTTTCGACGCAGCAGTATCATGATGGTTGAGCTTTGAAATGTCCACTCATACTACTCGGCGTCCGACTGCGTTGGATCTGATGGAGATAAGTCGATTGTGGGAATACATTACTCTTTCCCTTTCTTTCATGCTCTACCCTACCCATCGACCAGAATGCAGTCGTCTAGTCCGCTTTTACGCTCCTTAACATCCAAGAGGGTGCTATTCGTAGTCTTGGGTCTGTTCGCAACGGTCGCATTGTGGAAAGTGGCGAGTCGAGGGATGGGTATGGCGCGGGAATGGGCTACCATCAAGATTCACATGAAAGCTACGCCTCAATTTGAATGGCAAAGTAAGTTTCCTTCGTGGTTGTTGTTGTTGATGAAGTTTGGTTTAACGTTGCTATTTATGTGCGCTGCGCAGACACACCTGTAAAAGAGTTGACAGAGCAAAACGTCGAGTATACAGCTGTTGTACTGTATCTCATCAACTTTTGGCGTCTTCGAGAACTGCTATTATCCATGTCTTACCTATTCAATAACGTGAAGATGCACCCGTGGCCGATATTGCTCATGCATTCGGACGACCTTGATGACGAGACGAGGCAAATGGAGTTTACTTTGCGGTTGTATGACTTCTTGGGTGGGGGACAGGACGCGAGGTGGTTTGTCCAAAGGATAGAATGGATCAAGGTGGACATGCGGTTGCCGGATAATATCTCGCATGATAAGTCAGTTGTAAAGCCGGTTTTTGGTGATCCTTGGCCAGGTGAGTAGTCATTCTTGTTTTTTCCTGTCCGACAGGATCTCATGCCTGGATATGTGATGTTTAGGATACCATATGATGTGCGCCTTCTTTGCAACGCAGATATTCGACCATCCTCGATTGAAAGACGTAACGTACTACATGCGACTTGACACGGATTCGTATATCTATGAACCTCTCTGCTACGACCCTCTCGACCTTCTCCACCAACGCAACAAAACATACGGCTACAACGCTCGCATGACAGACCCGGATTGGGTTACGATTGGTCTCTGGAACCTCGTCGACGAATACGCACGCTCGCATTCCGAGGTCGAAGCGAGTCTGCGTAGGAACGGTTGGAAATGGCCTGCGAATCGAAACCCGGAGGAGATGGGAAAGCATGGTTTTCCCATGTATTATAATAACTTTGAGATTGTGAAGTTGGATGCGTTTCGAAGGCCGGGTGTGCGAGCTTGGTTGGATGAGATTATGCGGGTGCCGGAGAGGATCTATAAGTATAGATGGGGTGAGTTGAGCTGTTCTACCCCCGCGAATGGAACAGAGCTGATATAAAGTGCTTGGGTAGGAGATGCGCCTATTCGGTATGCTACGGTCAGCATGTTCTTTGACGTTGAGAGAGATGTGGAAGAGTATTGTGGGATGGAGTATTGGCATAATGGTGTTCATGGGAACCACTGTTCATGCGAATCGCAATTACGAGCATCATAGAAATGATTTTTATACCTCTTGCTAGATCCTTACATTTACCTTTCGTAACGCAAGGCAATAATCTACTTCTATTTATACTTGGTTATTCATGAATCAATAGGTGCAAGGTCCCGTTCTGACTTCTGACAAGCAAGCACCCTCGAGTGCGGCACGCACTGGAATAGTCTTGAGGGCCGGATTGTTCCAGCAGTCATCACGTGATGGCTTATTTTGCGCAGATGGGAACGCGACGCCGGAGCTGCTGCACTCTTCATTCGCAAATGCTCAGACCCCAGAGCCAGCACTTTACGGAGCTTAAGGACCATAAGAAATTTGTGGTTGAAAGGTGACCCGCTAAAACGTGGTGCTTTCAAACCATGTTGCTGACTAGTGCTTATATTGTTATCCCAGCTCGGATGTCATCGAGGACTCAAGAGTGTTCGTCAAGGAAGAAGGTTCGGAGAGGGTTTTCTGGTACAAGGTGTGCAAATAATCACGCCAGTTTAATGGTATGATCTCTGAGAGATAGATTGTGAAAGGAACGATTCTTAACAGACGACGAGATCGTTGAGAATGTCGTAGTGCGTTGGGCCCTCCATGATTGCGTTTAACGATCTACCCCCGTTAACGTTGATTCTCAATAATGCCTCGGGAGTCCTTAGGAGAATGCGACGTCGAGGGTTTGTTGGATGATACATCGTCCGAAACGTGGGTGGTATATTCGGATTCGGGCTCCGCTGTTTCCGCCCGGCGTGGCTATTCCGTTGACGCCGTTGTCGGGTTCGGAGCCGTTTTACACGGACGCGGGGCTTAGTTTCTCGACGAGGATAAATCCGCGTATGGGGCGTAGTAAGGTTGGGGATTTGGGTGCTTCTGGGTCGAGAGTCTCGTCTCCGACGATGCGTGTGGATAGAACTTCTGTGGATGTGGATGTGGATATGGATGTGGAGGGAGGGAGTGCGGATAGGGTGTTGCATTCGTATCCTCCGACACCTTCGTCGAGGGCTAGTAAGGCGCTGGGTCAACCTCCTTCCCCTGATACGGTTCGTGCGAAGCTTGATCAGGTTAGGGCGGCTGCTCGCGATTCGAGGATTAGGATTAGTGAACCGCCAATCGTCAAGCAGTTCCTACTCGCACCGCATTCGTCACCACATATCCACGTCCCGGAACAGCAGCGGAATTCATCGTTGATCGCGAAGGCTTTGTCGGTGTTTAGGAATTCTAAACCGTCACATTCGTTGTCGTTTACTTTGTGTCCTGTGCCGGAATCGGATGGGTTGCATGTTGAGACTTCTGGACAACGGCAACGGGGACAGGGACAGGGACAGGGACAGCAACAGCAACCGGGCGATGATGGACACTCCAGACGACACTCGATAGTCCGAATTGGAGAGTTGTTGCCTCCTTCTCCTCCTCCACCTCTGATTACGTTCCACGATCGTTCACCTGCATGGAGCCTCGGTACCTTGTCAGGCATACTTGAAGTTGATACGGCGATGGAGAGGGAGTTTGGTGTAGACCGTAGTTTTTGGGTGACGGTTGCTCTGGCTTATATGGAGTTTCTTGTAGAACGTGAGGTCAGTTTATTATAGGTTCCTTGTATCTGTCTGGGTTAGGGTGGTGATGCTGATATTTTTGATGCTTTAGAGTTATTTGGCTGCTTCTGGAGGTTGAAGTTAGATACGGAGTACGGTTTGGTCTTTATTATCCCTAGATTTCATCTTTTTTTCTTGGCGAATGGGAATGGGTTCTCACATCTCGTTACTATCGCGATTGTTTTAGACTAGACTCTTTGGACGGACAAATGACTGTCGAGTTCACGTATTCTAATCTAATTATGCTTTCTACTCTACTTCGTGCGGGCTAGGAGAGACGAAGTTGTATGTGGTGTACTGATCGCATACGCGAGGCATGTCATGTTCAGGTTCAGGGAGGGTTGTTGGGTAGCATCACCGCCATCAGGCATTTGGGCAATAACGAACGAACGAACGAACGAACGAACGAGCAAGAATCCAATTTAGATCACTGCACTCTGATCGGGATATTACACGACACTGCAAAGCGCTGATTCGGACCTATCACTGTATCAGCGTCCCTTTGGCAACCGTGCAAGACCGAAGACTTGACTGGGGAGTGTTTTCTATAGTGTATAGATGTACTGTGTAGATCAAAGCGCTCGTTTGATTTATGAGTTACGTTACGTGAACATATAAAGACCTCCGAGATCAAGTCAAGTGCTGATTGATATCCTTTCCCTCTTGCTTGTTTGTTTGCTTGTTCTCGTGACTGCCTTGTCTCTATTAATATTCCCTACTGGAGAGTACCTGGGATAGTACATACATACAATAAGGATAAGTAGAAGCAGATGCCGTCCATACACGGACCCTCGGACCTTTTACCTCGTACGTTGAGGGAGATCAGCGCTCAGCTCCTTCCGCGTCTTAGACTCATTCCTGAGTTCCGGTGTTGGTTGCCTCGTGGTGTTGGGAATGGGAATGTGAATGGGAATTGGGGCGGGGACAGGGATTGTTGTACATGGGGTGGTGGTGGTAGTGGGTTGGATGGGAAGAAGACGAGTCAGACGTTGATACTTTGGGAATCGTTATCCCAAGGAGTCCCGTTGATTATTCTGCTCGATTTGCTTGGGTCGAAGACTGGTGGGAGTTCTTTCGCCTATCAGGGTCAGGGGATCAGTAATCGGGCTCGGGCTCGGGATAGGGATAGGGAAAAGGATGGGGATCAGGATAGAGACGAAGATGATAAAAACGAGTTGAATGCAGCTTTAATCGAGGAGTTTCTGAGGAGAGTTGAGATTTTGGAGGTGAAGGGACAGATACGTTACGGAGAGGTGTTTAGAGTTGAGGAGTTTTTGGATGGTTCTTGTAGTGGGTTCGTCAAGGTATTGAAGACGGTACAAAGAGTACTCGACTGCCTCGAAGCGACGTATCCTAATCTGTACGAACTGCCGAATGTGGGTGGTCTGAGTCGACGGAAGGAAGATGTCTTTGAACGGTTTTTGGATGTGGAGTCGCTTTATTTGGAGGATTTGAGAGATATGAAGGTACGTTTTCTTCGTGTTGTATCTCGTTCGGAAGTTGCATCACGTATCAGGATCTCACATTTATCTGCCATTTTCTTCGATATCCGTGTGTTTCGTAGGAATGCGTCGCGGCTATGCTCGACGAACGGTCGATTGTTCAAGAGTACCTGGGCGTTCCTTTAGATCGGATGATCTCATTTCAAGAGCATATTATCGGCCGTTTGCATTCTTGCGCCTCGCGAACGACGGATTCGATTCAGTGGAATCGGCTCTTTGGCCTAAAGGTAAGATTTCTCCAGTGTAGTGGCGTAGGTGTTTGTCTGATGGGGTTATTCAACAAGGAGAATATGTATATCCTTGGAGCGGGAGCGTATCAATCTTATTGCGCTCAGTTTTATGCGCTTGTGGACGTTATTGATGCGGCTTGTATTAATAGGAACGATGTAAGAGGGGGTATTATTTGTTCGGGTGAATAGTTGATGATATGATGCAGGATGAACCGTTGAACGAGAGGTGCCTTGAGTTGTCGAGGCAATTGACACTTCCGATGGATCATATAATGTCTCTGCTCGAGACATGCTCCGTGAGTCTGTCAATATTCAAAGTTGCACTACTTACTGATCCGCAATGCTTACCTCAACCCTAAAGACGGCGTTAGAGATAACCCATCCAGTCGAAAACCCAAACACGTTCAGATCCCTCTGCACTGCGTATCAAAATCTCATAAATCTCAAGGACGATTTATTTGAAGTGATGAGAAGTAAACGAACTGCGTACGCGAAGAGATATATCAGCAAGAACAGCCCAGACTTGAGTGGGAGAATGACGAACAGTAATACCGGTGTGGATTATTGGGATGGGGAACCTGGAGAGTTCGTATTGGACGATTGTGTACGTGCTCGTTCTCAGTCGCCCAGTCGAGATCGGAGGAATTCTAGTCGGAGCCAGTCATCGCTGCCGACCTTGTCGTCCTCGTCCTCGTTGTCTCGGGATTATGATAGGAGAAATGGACAAGATGCCGAAGACGAGAACGATAATCCGAATAACCTCCCTGAGGCGAAGGACGAAGACGCACGAGCCGACGTCGGTGCTTATGTCTTTGCGTTCCTTTTTGAGAAAACACTTCTGCTCGGGAGACCTATTTCGGGTCAGGGGAACATTGGCGACGCAGCGTCATCCCGGGTCCCATATTATTACGACTTCGATATGCATGATAACTTCCGAAGTGATTCGTGCTGTGAGTATTTGACTGGAACTGGGGGATGCGGGGAGTGGGATTTGGGACCCGCTATTCGTTCCGGTGTCCCGTTTGACGTGTTGTGTATGATTACGCTGGCGGAAGTTGTTGAGGTGGAATGGTTGGATATGGAAGATTCGGGTGAGTTCTTCCGGTTTCTGGATTCTTTTCTTGCCGTTATGTCTTCCCCACGTAAGAAGTGGTTGATGGTAACGCCATGTTCCTCCTGACCTACTAATCGCTTACTGAAATGACTGACGGACCACTTTGGCCCCGGACAGAAGATTGTACGATAAGCGTGACGTGGAATAGCGACAACATTAACGCAAATCCGAACACGCTACTGTTGACGTTTCATGATCGAAAACAACTTGAGAAATGGATACGTGTTCTCTCACATTTGGCACCGAACGACACCGTTTCGGTGGATATCAGTGAATGCGAAGAGTGCGACGGAAATTGTCGCCTGGATGAGGAGGGAGCTAATTCGATTACTTGGCTGGATGAACTCGGTGAATTGTCGTCCCGATTATTGTCAACATACCCGATTGGAGAAGTCTCGACTGATTTATTTTTCCTGAAGAATTTAACCGGGGTCGTACTGGATCGAAGCCAAGACCCTGGAGCCTCATTGCACGCAGAGGAGAAGCGCTGTCTTCTTCTCTTTACCTCACTCTTTCGGATAATAAGAGTGATCGTTCGTTCTTCAGTATGCTTTCTTCTCCTAGGTCTGGAGATTATAGCCGTTCTCCGAGAGACTTTTCGAGTTCGCCACCTCGTTCTATTTCATCCGTACTTTCAACGAAGCCCGCGGCTCTGGTTGCGGAACCAGTAAAGTTAGCAGAGGCGATTCAGTCGCTTGAGGTAGCTCTCCGTAAGTTCATCATTACTTCCATGCCCCAGGGTTGAGAAAGAATGATGCACATGGTTTATTTATTTAGCCGTTATTGAGGAAGATGAAGACGAAGATGACGAACCTCCTGACTTGACGGGCCAAGTACGAAGGATCGGTAATTATCCGGCACGCATGGCGGGTTTTCGGATGTATGGAAGTGCAATTGGATTAGCGGTACCCAGTGTTACAAAGTAAGGCCAACTCACTCTAACGGCAGTTTCGGCGTAACCTTGATGATCATTAGGTGGCGGTGAAAGTCCTGCGAGGAAAGCTTCTCGATGCTGAGAGGGAAGATAAGATGGCAAAGGTAATCAGGTCAGGCACTGCTATGCAAAGCAAGCAGCTAACGGCTCCCGTTAATAGCGATTAGAGCATGAAATCAAAGTTTGGAAGCATCTTGATCATGAGAATGTCGTTCCCTTACATGGGACATGTTCTGACTTTGGACGGTACCTTTCCTTGGTCTGTCCCTGGTATGAAAATGGGAGTTTGTATCAATATGTGAGGAAGAACGATGGAGTGCTGAAACTTCCGGAAAGGCTGCAGATGGTGAGTTATATTTCCAACTGTTCATTCCGTTGATTGTACAGGCTGACTTGGAGTTTACGGGAGCTCTCCGATATCGCGGCTGGCCTTGCGTACTGTAAGTTCTCCCGTGAGCTGTTCCCGGAGATCATGGCCTGATACTTCTGCGCAGTGCATTCGTGTTCAGTTATTCACGGCGATTTGTCAAGTGTAAGTTTCGCGAAACGACTGACCGAGATACTAACTTACTCGTATTAGGCAAACATCCTCATCGATGACAACGGACGGGCACGTCTTTGCGACTTTGGTCTGTCAACGTTGGTGGAGGATCTCATCGATAGCTGGTACCCATCTTCAATACTGGGAGGAGCGATCCGATGGTCGGCTCCTGAGCTTTATTGCGCCTCATGTTTCGAACATGCAGAACCATCTAGACCGAGAGTATCGGTCTCCAGCGACATCTACTCGTTCGGCAGCATCACCTTAGAGGTAAGTTCAACGCTTGCGATCCGTAAGGTAAGGATGGTAGTTCATCGAACTCAATGCTTCTGGTCCAGATCCTTTCCGGGAAAGTCCCCTATTACCACCTGAAGCACGATGGACAAGTGCTCATTGAGCTGAGCAAAAAGGTGAAACCAGAGAGAACACCATCACCCTTTCTCACTAACGATCTGTGGGATCTTATCCGTGAGTGCTGGAATGATAATCCCGGTGCGCGACCGTCCACTGCACGCGTTTCGTCACAAATAGGGGCCCTCCGGCAACGATCGCTCGCTCGGCATTCAATATGAGGGCGCTTGGGCTTGAACGTTTCTCTTTCTTCTGCCTTCCTGAAATCTGGCATGTGTACTAGCTTCCTTCTTTGACGAACAGTGACCAATATTCCGAATGAATAGCAATGCAGATCAACTAGTATAGTCATCCAGAAGAGAAGCATCGTCTTATATTAGGAGAACCTTGCGGTACGAGCGGTAGACCGGCGAGGAAAAGCCGGGAAGTGGCTGAGTTGGGCAGCAGATGACTTGGCCCTCTTGTCGAGAATGATAATGGAAGAACGAATAAACCTCGGAAGTGGTTCTGTTCATTCACCACGCGCCTATCATGGGAATAAATGTTCAAAATGAGGGTCAGCTGCGTGTAAGAAGAGAGAAGGTCTATGACTGTGAGCGGGGAGTGCGGACAAGAGGCAATCTGATCGGAAACCATTCCATGTGGGCAGGCGTCACAGAGTTCCGCATAAGGTAAGTAACGTAACGGATGTGACGATCACGAGACTTTCAAGTGGTTCGCAAAAATAAATTCAATATCCCCCGATATTCCATAATTTATTTCCAACTCCAACATAAAGTACAAATATGCTAGACTCACCCAGCGGCTCTTCACGCCATTTCTCCCTCGCTTCTCTCATATTCCGTCTCTCTGAACTGCGGTGGCAACGAGTAGCTAGTGAGAGTGAAGAGAAATGGTGTTGCTGACCACGGCCCGACTTCACCGTCGTGGACGCGTCCTCGCGCTCGGCCTTCTTGCCGCATCTCAAACGTGCTTGAGGTTCGCGGCGGCACAGGAACCCTCTGACCCGTTGAGCACAGTGAGCGTGAGCGCCAACCCCACTGGCTCATTAGAGGCTCCACCTACTTCGGCGTTGAGCTCAGACATCTTTACAAGCGCAGTATCTGCGAGTGCTCCAAGCGCGACGTCCGATCTGACGGTGGCAAGCACGGACACGGTTGTTAGCATCTCATTTACAACTATTGGGTCCACGGGCGTTTCGATCCCGCTGTCGTCGGCGTTCCCTACAAATGCAACGTCGACATTTTCGGGCTCTTTTACGCCTGCCTCAACAGCAAGTGGTACCGGTCCTGGCGGCATAGCAGTCCAGCCTACGCCGAACCCAGCCGAAACACATCCCTTCAGTCCATTCCCTAGCCCAACTCAGGACTTGATCCCTGGTGTGTCCTCTTTCGCTTCAGTTCTTTATGTATCTCCGTTCCGGTTAATTTCCACGAGTGCGTGGGAGACGATGCGCCGCGTGCATTTCACTGGTTTTGCCCATGCTTCTTTTCATAATGAGGGCTCCGCATATAGTCCAGCAATGACTAATTGTGTTACGTACAGGCATTTTCCCTGAAACGGATCCGTTAAATCCGCCTGACGTTTCCTGGGATCTTCCTATAATTCCGGACTTCAATCCTGCATGGACTGCTGCCTGGGCTAGAGCTAGGAATTTGATTAGCGGACTCAGTGTAGAGGAAAAGGTGCGCTCGGTCCTTTAGTGGTGTGTTGGCAGACTAACCCTGGACATCCCGAAATAAGGTCAATTTTTCCACCGGTGTCGGTTGGATGAATGGGCGATGCGTAGGAAACGTGCCGCCAGTACCCTTTGATGGATCAGGACCTTGGCAAGGTCTATGCCTTCAGGTTAGTGACTTTATTATGGTGTTGGCTGCGGCAATAACAATAATTTACGACCGAATATTCCAGGACTCTCCGCTAGGAGTACGTGACACAGACTTCGCAACAGTATTCCCGGCGGGAATCAATGCCGCAGCCACTTGGCAGCGCAAGCTGATTAGAAAGCGAGGTATTGCTATGGGTGAAGAATTCAAAGGGAAGGGTGTTCACGTCGCACTCGGGCCGATGATGAATCTCGGTAGAGTTGCAGAGGTAAGGTAGACACTGGACTGAACTACAGTGGATAATTACTTAATAAGCTGTTCAGGGTGGTAGAAACTGGGAAGGATTTGGTGCTGACCCATTCCTTGCTGGTGAAGCTGCGTACGAAACCATCCTTGGTCTGCAAAGTACAGGAGTACAGGCGTGCGCCAAGCATTACATTAACAAGTATGTAATTCATAATTCTTGGGAACTAACGAATGGATTATGAATCGTCTGCTTTCAGCGAGCAAGAGCATGCGCGTGAAACGAGTAGCTCGAATGTTGACGACCGAACTCAGCACGAGATATATGCGCATCCTTTCCTGCGGAGTGTTCAGGCAGGCGTCGCGAGTGTGATGTGCTCTTACAGTGAGTTAGTATCCTCTATGGTAAACCCATTCTAACCCACCGCCGAACCCAGACCAGATCAACGAGACTTTTGCGTGTGAGAACGATCGTCTGCTGAATGAAGTTCTGAAGGGCGAATTCGGATTCCGCGGATGTGCGTGTCATTCATTTCTTCTGAAGCACTTCACCCAATCAGGGAGAACTTTCAGATACCATGTCTGACTGGGGGGCCCAGCACTCGACTCTGAGCGCTATCTACGGATTGGATGTGCGTCGAACTACCAGTGCAGCTTGTTCGAGCTAGTGACTCAGTTTCTCTTACAGATGACCATGCCGGGTGATATCACGTTTAGCTCGGGAACGTCCTGGTGGGGTGCCAATCTCACAGCATTCGTGAACAACGGTTCCATTTCCGAGGCGAGGCTTGACGACATGGCAACGCGCATTGCTGCTGCTTGGTACTTCCTCCACCAAGATGAAGGGTACCCTGCGGTCAATTTCGATGCTTTCAACCGGTTAGACGAAACAACGAATGAGCACGTAGACGTTCAAGACGACCATGCTAAGTGGGTCTAGACTTATCAACATTGCATGCTAAGAAGATTGCTAATGTTAATGCAGAATTGTTCGAGAGATCGGCGGGGCTTCTACTGTTCTTCTTAAGAACGTAGATGGAGCTTTACCGCTCAACAAACCCAGGAGCATAACTTTATTCGGTATGGTTTATTTCCGTAGGTAGCTTGCCGCTGCTCTACTTAACGTTAGATGCCACGCAGGTCTCGATGCTGCCCCGCAACCAGGTGGACCAAACCAGTTCTCTGACAACGGAGGGAATGCTGGTATACTGGCTATGGGGTGGGGATCAGGAACAGCTGATGTACGTACTATCCCATTTCACTGATCCGATATTTTTTGGCTGATCCACCATAATATGCAGTTTACATACCTTATCTCGGTTAGTGAAACTCTCCTTTATCACGAGGGAATGCTTCCTTACTATGAGCGTAGCCTTACGAAGCTATCCAGCGGCGTGCAAGGAAAGACCGCACGAGTGTTAATTGGTTCTTTGACAATTTCAACCTGAACCCCGCTAGTAATCTGGCAATTGTACCGGAAGTGGCGCTAGTATTTATTAACTCTGACTCTGGAGAGGGGTATATCACATTTGATGGAAATGAGGGAGACCGCAAGAACTTGACTGCATGGCACAACGGTGACGCATTGGTAGCGGCCGTGGCGGCTCAGAACAAGAACACCATTGTCGTCGTGCACTCCGTTGGTCCCTTGATTGTCGAGCCGTGGATTGAGCATCCGAATGTGACTGCTGTTGTGTGGGCCGGACTCGGAGGTACAGAAACGGGCAACGCACTGGTAGACGTCCTGTACGGTGACGTCAATCCTTCCGGACGGTTGCCCTACACGATCGCCAAAGATGGTAGTGACTACGGCGCGCAACTTGTACTTGGTGGCGGTGGCGGCACGATCCTGCAGATTCCTTACGAGGATCGGTGAGTTCTACAGTTTCCAATCGGTCTCCGGCGGAGGAAAAAGAAACTGTGAATGGCTAATTGGAGAATTCATCTAGGCTTCTGATTGATTATAGACACTTTGACGCGAATGGTATAGAGCCGCGCTTCGAGTTTGGGTTCGGACTAAGCTATACGACCTTTAAATACTCGAATCTCCAAGTGTCGGAGATTACCACTGGGTTCGCTTCAAAGAGTGTCCAATCTGCATGGAAGGATGGTAAGCCGAATCCAAGCGGGGAAGGCTCATCGGTAGCTTTGTGGTGAGTGCCCTATTTTCATATTTCGCATCTGTTCGCTCAGCGGTGCTTCTTAGGCTCCATGAACCTGTATTCAAGGTGACGTTCTCAGTACGGAACACTGGTGGTGTTGCGGGTACCGAGGTATATCTGTGATTGCATCTTTCAGGGTGCTTGATGTCTGACACGCAAATCGCCGTTTAGATTCCGCAATTATATGTGCACCACCCGTCATCAGCTGGTGAGCCACCGAGTGTTCTGAAGGGCTTCACGGACGTGAAGTTGGAGCCTGGGGAGACCAAGTTTGTGTCCCTCACACTGTCGCGGTATGATTTGTCCGTGTGGGATGTCGAGACACAGTCATGGCGGCGCCCAGCGGGCACGATCAAGTTCAGCATAGGAGCGAGTAGCCGAGACTTGCGATTGCGGGGTACTTTTCCGTGAATAGGAAGGCACCGAGAAGCGATGCGTGGCGAATGATTGCGCAAGAAAGATGAGGAAGAGCGGTGATTCTGTTGCGGTGATTTTTTAATATTTGTGGAGTCATCTCTGCACGCGATCTACAGACCAGACCATCACGACATTAGTTCATTTCATCATTTGCCAGCCAGGACAAGTTTTTCATTTCGAGCGCATCTTAGTTTTTTCATTTTCTTTTACGAATGTTTCACGAGTTAGTGGTAGAATGGATCTGCGTCGGTGTATAGAAGAACAGACGAACACACTAACAATGAGGGGGAGATGTTGGTTGTGAGGGCGGTGTGAACCGATGGAGACGAAAGGCCGAAACAAAGCGAGATGGGGGACTGGAGATGACGTTCGAGGGTGCTTCCGTCAACAATTCCGCAGTCACCACCGCTTCCGCATTAGGACGCCGATCACGCTTTCCCGCATGTGGCTGATGATTTTTTCATGGCCTTGGTTTCCATTGCTCCACCTCGCTCGCTGGATGTCCCTACCTGTGCTAAATGAGAGCTTATAAAAATATAAAAGCGCTAGAGGGGATGTACCCCGTCGCGTAGTAGTTCAGTTTCCCCCCTTCTTCACGCACCCACTCCATCTCACCACCACTAGTTGGCATCGTCCAGTCACTCACTCTCTTGCCTACCTTTACGAGCTCCTTTTCATCTCTGATCATCATGTTGTTCAAGACTGTGTTCCTTACGACCCTCGTTGCACTCGCTGCTGCTCAGGACGTCCCACCTGCGGATCCTGAGAGTACAGTCGTTGGTGATCCTGCTACTGAGGTTCCAGGTGTAAGTATCTCCTCTACAAAAGTGTACTTTGGTTGACTAATTGTGTGCGCGTTTTGGATAGGCTACTGATACGTTGCCGCCCGACACGATTGTCCCTACTGAGGACCCAGCTGGAACGGGTACGGACACGTTAGTCCCGTCTGTGACTGATCCCGCTGCTACCGACCCCGCTGCGACTGGGACTGACGTCTTACCCTCGTAAGTTTCCTCTGTTCCGCCCTATTTTGATTCTCGGCTCGGAACCGAACGAACAAACAAACGATATAATTAATTGAATGCTCACTATATTTATCTGTTTTCGGGTTTTGTTCTGTACAGGGGAACCGACGTTGTACCGAGCGAAGTCCCATCTGAAGTCTCGCCGAGCGAAACAGCGGAAGGAGGGTCGGCGACGTTGCTGCCGACGACGAGCGCTGCTACTGGAACGACTAGCCGGCCTGTTGCGTCTCAGGCGAGTGGGTCGACGGCTAGTGCGTCTGGATCTGCGGCTGATGCTGAGGAGAGCGACGCGGCTGTTGGGAGTGTGGTGGTTAATGGAGGTTTGGCGGCGTTTGCTGGGGCTCTTGCTATTGCTGGTCTTGTGTAAAAAAAACCACCACATACTGACCCCGAGCCCGATGATCCGACTCGACTCGGCTTACACCCACCCTGTGAATACCCCGATCTATTACCCCCGCTTGGCTTTTCTTTTTTGGTTTAGGAAGCTCTGTGTGGTGTGGTGTTGGTGAAGGAGACGGGTGTTTTTTTCTGATTCTGATGCATTGACATTGTCGTCTTGTCATTACAGTAGAAAATGGACATTAGCGTTTAATCTAAACCCTCCCTCCCTACTTCGCATGTTTCTACGCATTAGCATCGGATGTTTCTGATTCTGCATGTTGCTGCCTCGCTGGAGGCGTATGTGTTTGTGGACAATCTATTTTATTCATTATCTTCATGCATATGTATGCATGCCTTGCGCGTTCAATATTGAGTGCCGAGTGCTGGGTGAAATGTCCGCAAGGGATCACGCACGCGGTTTCTGAATGGAGTTAAGAAGTAACACAGTCACGTGCGGTCATTGTCAATTCTCAATTCTTCAGAGCAGACTGGTGATATAATCTGACTTTATGTAATCTCGAGTATCTTTCTGATCAATTTTTTTTGTCTTTGTTATGATCCCTTTTTTATTTATCTCCACAGTCATGGCTTCATGCTTTCAAGCTTGCAATCAGCTTTGCTTTACCGGGATATTTTCTACTTGCTGAGAGGATTTGTACAGCCGAATGGTGAATATAGATAGAATTGGACGTTTCGTAGTCTGGGCCCTGGGCTCCATCCAGAGATATAGATATGCGGATGACCCTTTGGCAGGCTCCAGGCTCGAAACATAGCTATGGTATATTCAGTTGGCAGTTCTTGACTTTTCTGATGCACTGGTGGGAGAGGCCTAGGGATGGTATAGAGGGTTTCCTTGAGTAGATAGAAAACGTCTTTGGGTAGAGAGAGAGAGAGGGGAGTAGCGTTGGAAGACCTACTGTATATGTAATACCGAACTGGTTTATCATTAATATTGTAAAGTATTATTTATATCTCTACTCTATTGAAGATAGGACACTGACTGACTGTTGACGTACTTAGGATTCATCATATTCGAAACTATAACTATTCAGAATTCAGAATTTGCAAAGTGTGTGTGATGCTATAAAGTGACCCTTATTGATTCGCTTACGGGCGTAAGTCCAAGGTATTCAGAGTCAGAGCATCTGGCCGCATCTGCATTTGAGTGCTTTCAGTTACGGTACGGTGGAAGAAAAGCTATGCCGCACCCAATCAGCAGAAGTGAGCGATTATCAAGAGGAAAAGGGGACGCAACTCGATAACAGCGAGAAATGAGATCGACTTGAATATCCTATTATGGCAGTCAGAGATCGTCGGCCGATTTGGTGACTTTCCGTGACCTCCTCCTTCAAGTTCGCCTCACTAGTACTTGTGGCCCTAACAATTTTTGTTTTTTTGATAATGTGCTCGCGAGGCATTTTATGGATTGAGTTGCGGGACAGAGAAGGAGTGGAAGGGCCTTAAGTGATTCATGTGGTCGGCCCATTCTCATTCTCATGGTGGAGGACTGGGAGCGGGCGAGCGATTGTGGGATGCAGACGGTGAAGATGTGAGTGTGGTTGTTGTCATAAGCCACTTGTTCGATACACTTCCTTCCCACCTACTCATCTCTCCAGCATCATCTCATTGAGGGGGACAACACGACAAATCCAATGAACATTTAGCCAGTGATGTACCAAGACGCACAGATAGTTATAAATCATTCATAATTCAAGCATACAGCCGAGAAGCAATCCAATCCACAGTTATAGATGATAGCAGATTGATACGCAACCAAGATAGGAGCAAAAGTGAAAGCAAGAAAGCAAGGGGTATTAAATGGGAAGTTATATGTAAGGTCTTCGACGGAACAAGAGGGACTATTAGGCGAATATAGAATGATTGATATGATTGTGAAATATCAGGGGAGCGAGCCGGGGAAGGGGGGACGGGAACCAAGCAGCCAAACCAACAACAAACGGGATTAAACAAACTCACGCCGTACGCGCAACCGCTTTCTTACGACCCCCAGAACGCCTTCCCCTCTTCTTCCTGCCACCAACGCCGAGTCTAAGTGCCTCCGTCCTGCATCTTGACCCTGGTGGCGTTCCCGATATATGCCGTGTTAGTACGTCTGACCGGCAATATGGGCCAAAACCACACTTGCCAGGGCAGGCAAACTTGATATTCTCGTGTTCCGAATCGTAATGTCGTTTCATCGTGGAATTATCGTAATAAGTATCTTTGCTACGACAACCCGGCCATGGACACTTGATATGACCATGCTTTGGCTTTGGCTTTGGTTGAGATGCATCCGAGGTGGGTTCATCTCCCTCGGCCGAATGTGTGGTCTCTGTCTTTGTTCTCTTTCTAGCTCCACGACTGTTGCTTGGGCTGGGTGTAGAGGTTTCCTTTCTCTTTCCGGCTCTAGTGTTGTAGTTACCCGAGCTGAGTGAAACGAAATCCGGAGACGTAGTGACTGGGGCTTGAGAGGAAACGGCGGCTTTCGACGAACTTTCCACATCGGACGGGGCCGCAGGAGCCGTGGCGACCCGCGCGACCGGAAGCGCATTCGTGGCTTTAACAGTGTCGTTGGAAACTTCAGTCTCTGAAGAATTGGAAAGGCGGATCTGTGGTTGCGTCGAGGATGTACTATAATCACTGCCAGGGCTTGAGGGCTCCGACGCTGAGGATTCGCCAGGGGTCGCTAATTCCGGCGTGGCCGCGGTGGATGAGCCAAACAACGAAAAGTATACCTGGCTCAATTGTAGTGCGTCGAGAACATTGTCGGATGGGTCAATGTGAAACTCGTTGAGCTGGCTGCTAGTTGCCTGCGTGCCGATTTGAGAGTAGAGTTGTAGCGAGTGCGGGTCGGTGCTATTTGGCATTTGAGAAAATATCTGAAATAAGTTGTTAAGATGAGGCGCTTTGCAGGGGGAAGGTGCTCTATTAACCATATTACCAGAAGTTGGCTGAGGTTCGGAAGGTGGCTGTTGGCCAAATGCACCGAAGCCTTGCTGCTGGGTGGTGCCTAGAGCTGGGAATGATGATACGCCCCAGTCGAAATTGAAGCTGTAATCGAAGTTGCCATGACCGAAGACGGGGTACCGGAAGTCACTGTATAGGCCGCTTTCTAGTGGCCAAGAGTGGTTGATGCTAAAGGGGAAGTCACGTCCCGAGAGGAATTCCTCGAAGGGTTCTTGGAGGCTTGACATGATTATAAGACGAGTGGAGAGTATAAAGGGCGATGTGCCCCTGGAGAATAGAGGTAGTGTGAATGTTGGAAAGAAAGAAAGAAAGATGTGTGGTTTGTTGGGAAGATCTGTGCTTATGTACCAAATGCGTGTTGGACAAACACAAATAAATAACGCGTCCATAGACCGAGCTCACGTACTCTTAGACACTACTCTTAGACACTTACGTAATAAAAAATTAGCACCGAGAATCCAGACACCAGTGAGAAAAACCGCAGCTAGACCAGTGTAAGCAAGCCATTTGGTTCATTTGGTGTTAGCTCCGTTGTCTAGGCTCACTGAGGATGTCTGCTGCTTTGACCGCCCCCCTCTTTGACAGTGTAACTTAGGTAGGTGAATTTTTTCCGCGCCACCGCTTTGAATTCGACATGGAGATCCCTCAGAGAAATACACCGTCAGAATATGTCAATGCACATACGGCATAGAATTGCCTACGTACGCGCTTTACTCCTCGCCACCTCGGAAAATCTGATATCATCTGGTGGAGAAGCACCTCGTAGAGTTCGTTGTTGGAACCAATTTCAGTCCATTCAGCTTCTGTTAGACTCTACAGGTGTTTGGTCTGCCAGGTAGAAACCAGACAAGTAGCAAGTTCTTGCAAGCGATTAGCGGGGTGGTCTAGGAGTCATGTATGTAGATGGCGTGTTAGAACACTCGCGCCGTGTCATCGCAGCTTGACGTACATGCAGAGAATATGTTAGCACTAAGCATCACTGCAGACTTCAGAAAAAGTCAAGCAAAGAGCCCCTGCCGTAGAAATTATGGTTGCACAACTGTTAGTACCTAAAAAGAGGCGCATTTTCTACCGCCAGACTAGAGAAACGGTCGGCGTCGATGGACAAGAAGAGACCCAGTGAGTGAGAAGTATTACATAAGTAAGTACAATGTTTGCCGGCCGGGCTGAAATGGAAGAAGCGACACGGTCACGTGCTATGTTATTCCACCTTCCCCTCGACCCCTCGACTCTCGACTACGACGATGGTAGGTGAACACTACTATCCCTAACTGCCTTCCCAGTAAATTCGATGTCGTTCTCTGGATGTCGGCCAAGATATATTGTGCCTTCTGTCTGCTTTGCTGACTCGACGTCGAAGCACGACTGGTATACTGGCGCAAACATCCAATATTGCTTATTTCCTTGTAAAGCGATTATGACCCTCCGGCATCTCAAAACAATGCAGCCTCTCTTCAACGCATTCGATATATGTCACGCTCACGTCGAGGTCTCTCTTTTCTCTTTGCACCGCCGAGTCCCCTCTTCGAGCACTCTTTGCTTGAAGTCGAGTGGTCGAGTCTGCAATGTGTGTGTGTGTGTATGCAAAACGAGACAGAGGGAGGGACACATGGCGCTTTGGTAACCAATATAAGTATTGCACCTGGTGTGTACCCAAGGGTCCGCAGTACACCTTTGACCTTTGGCGTTATCTTCAAAGTTCGCTTTTCGGCTTGTATCTGTCTGTCTAGAGCAACTTGACCGCAACCTGACTGGCCTTATCTACGACTTTTTTCGTGACCTACGAGTTGAATAAACCAAAGATGAAGGCTTCATACCTCGCTCTTCTGGTTTCGTATTTCGCCCTTTCTGCATTTGCTCAGGATAGTACTGCGTGAGTACTTTGATTGTACTGCTATGAGGAAATTGGCTCGTGATAATGACTCGTCTGATGAACTAGCTTTATTATCAGCGGGACTGGTACTGTTGATTCTGGTGAAAGCACGCCTGTAGCACCCGTACCGGGCAATGGCGACACGCCTGATCCCAACAGTCAAATACCACCGAATCAGTTCTACCCACCACTTGCATCTCAGGGCTATGCCAGCAGCAAGTTGCAGGACGGCGTGGAATATAATAGTGTAGGCCCAGTAGGTACATTCCCGAACCCATATCAGACTTCAAACCCGGACCCGAACCAGACTGTGGATCTAAACCAGGGCGTAGACCCAGACCAGACTGGAATTCCACCTCCGCCTCAAGGTACGGAGATGACCGGGGTGGTTCCGCAACCTTCTGGTGGAAGTCTCCTTCCTAGTCCTTCTGGACCTGGAAATGGTGACCAGGGCGGAGCTCTTGCCAGTGTGGCTCTCGCTAGCAGTAGCAGCGCTTTGCAAGATGGATGGACACCAGGTGTCCCCAGTATTACTCAAGCTCCCCCTGCTGCTAGTGGTAATGGTACTGGTTCAGGTCGTGCGGGTAAGAATGGCTACATCACCACGACGCTTGCGATTGCTATCCCTATCCCTCTCAACGCCTCCGATTATGACCCTGATGTCACGGCGAGGATCATTAACCAGTTTGGCGGAGCGGCGAATGTGCGGACGAGCGTGTTGGCGGTTGTGTTTGGAGTCGTTGGTGCTGTTGCTGGTGCTGTCATGTTGTAGAATGATATGAGAGTTTTCTGAATTGGAATGTGAACGGAGTGAAGGGGTGTCGTTTCTCACTTTTACACTTATCTCTCTCTAGCCCCTCACTACTTCTGTTGCCCTGCGGGTTTGTAAATGACTACGACAAGGCACTTGCTGGCGCAAAGTAGATGGTTACGTTTTTACAAACTAGATTATTATGTAAATTATCTGGCTGTATTCTACTCTGTTAAATTCCCCTTTGCAACCTTCTGAACACTTCCTTTTTTCCAATGATATTTCGCTCTGTCTTATTTTCGAGTGACTTACAGTAACTGATGTTGTTTGGTTTGGAGAGTCGCTGGGTCGCTTGTGTTGTGTATGGATGTATCACTATGAGCCATGCTCCGGAGACTAAAAAAACTCTTCGCGTATTATAATGACTGGTTTGAGTATTGATAGGATAGATTTTTATGCCTATCCGCCTGACATAAGCTTTCTTAGCTCAGTTGGCCATAGTAGCCTTGCAGAGAGCATGAGTTTTTTCATGTAGATGTTAAATTCTAGGATGAAGGTATACGTTTATCAAGGGGTTTTCGTCATGAACTGCCCTCGCTAGACATATGACATAAAGAGCAATATATTCACAACTTCTACCAGCTAGGAAGTACACAGGAACGGGTTAAAAAGAGTAACTGGAATGAAAGATATTTCGGCTAAGATAAGTTCATTGGCCTTGTCGATCTCCAAGTCAGATTTCTTTGCTTACCTCGACCGAAATGCCACCAGTGATCCCGGCCGACGGAATAGAGTCAGCGCAATTCGGGCCTTCCTGTCCGAGTCGGATTGTCCGATGGGAGGATATACGACTTGAAGGAGCATCCTGTCCGGTGATAAGTGCTTGTATTGTTGGTGAAGATGTAATGTACATGAGTATACTGTAGATGATTACAAAAAAGGTTTGGGACTTTTTCTTGTGTGTATGAACGACTTTCATATCATAGTTGAGTGGGCCAAGTTTGTCATTCATACATAGAGACTTCGGGGGAAGAACTATTGTAGAGATTAGGACTCTGGCCATTACTGTTGGTAGGAAGTTCTTGTGGGATGCGTTTCTATTCAGACGGAAGTAGGCAAGAACGAATGATAAGTCATGTAATTGTGACCTATACAGTAGTACTGTACTATACTACCCGGACAATGAGAACATCGCATACATCTCGATTCAAATCGGCGTTTCATTTACAAAAGACAAAAAGTACTATAACTGCACTGATGAGTTTATCATATCATCACCGTCAGCTTCTCCACACCACACCGCCGAAGGACAGGAACATCATCCCTCATAATACCCGAACAAAAATCGACTTCTACCTCCCGTAACCTTGAGAACCCAGATGGGATTCCCCTCGCGCGACTTTCAAGAAAATCCGCTAGAACCTCGCACTTGAGATTAGTACATGCGCTGAGCTGTAGGGCCTCGAGATGAGGAAGAAGTTCCGCGTCCCACTTCTCTCCCTTATATGTCAGAACGGGGAGGAAGTTGCTCGGTAGGGCTGTAAGTCTGATCATGAGATGTGCGAGTCTTCGAGTGAGCCTGAGACACTCCAATAGGTGAATATTGATATCTTGAAACTCCTCAAGGCACAGGTACCTAAGAGCCGGTCGGGATACTTCGAGAAAGTCGTATAGGCCTTTCCACGAACCCATACCTGATGTCGGAGTACCCCGAACACGAAGTCTGATCAAGTTCGGTGTAGAAATAGACTTGAATAGGGTTTCAATATCCGCTGGGAACTTCCAGATCAAGTAGAGTGATTCCAGATTGTTTAGGACTGCCCGTTTATTTGCCCCGTTCCATTCCAGACGCTCGTTACGACCCAATTCCATTACACACTTTCTTAGGTTGGGAAGGTTGCTGAGGATATGAAATGCTGTTTCTTGGCAGAGCGGACTGGTGTGTTGCGAGTGGTATAGTTCAAGATGGGTTAGTTGAGTCTGTCGGATTATGGAGTCGACGTATACGGCACAATCAGCGATTCGAAGCACTCTGAGCTTCTCCTTGGTAGGTCCCAGATCAAATACCACACGTGTACTTTGAGCGTCGAAGTTTTCCGGTATTCGTAACGTTTCATCGTAGTTTGTTGTCCTGTAGTAAGTTAAACTTTCTACGTTGGCCATTTCATGTATTCCAACTAAAGGAGTCCAGGGCTCGGGGAAGTTTCCCGATAAATTCCTTATCCGAGTACGATGAGGTTCAAGGAGAGCCAAAATATCCCGCATGAGGCCATCCAAGAGTTCTCCTCCATCCTGGCTAATAAGTATCTCCCAGTCCTCATGGAAGAGAAAGATACTAATACTCAGTGGCACGTCCCTCGACCGTGAGATCCATAGACTCATAAGCTCGGGTAGGTTACCGGGACATTCTGACCAGCGCGGAATATTGATGCAGGACCAAAGCAACGGGGTTGCTTCTACAACTGAACGCCAGGAACGACAGACGTGTGATAAGAGGAGTGGCGCATCGTTCGTTTTGAAACTACTGGTGCTACCTGACTCGTCCGGAAGACAATCGAAGAAAATCTTCCTGATAAGCTCCGTCGGAAGCCGAGAAAATGACGAGTTGTCCATAGGTCAGACAATTGCCTGCTTTGATGCCATGAATAGGTAGCGATCATTATAAGCAAAGTCGAGGTCGAAGCAAGCGGGCAGTTTGCGCGGATGTCTCAAGTTTGCATGCTTACTGCTCTGCTCTCTGCTCTGGTAGATCATCACGTGATGCATACGTGGCAACATACGAGTTACGCAGATTCACTGCCCGTAGTCGTAATCGTAACTAGATCCCCGTACCCTAAGAAAACCTGGGTCTCGTTTGAAATCGCAAATAGATTTCGACCGTCTGTGTAGCTGACGAGTGATACTGCAGGCCGCTCACCCGAGGGGACCAGCAAGATCCCTTCAGCAAGTATGGAAAAGACGACTGACGATATTCCTGAAGCCTTTTGAAGGGGAAAGACGCGAGTGTTTGGGGGGAGAAATCAGCTATAGCAACCAACCTGGACTTTGTCTCGAGGCCTTGGTTCCACCCCATGAGATTAAGAAGTTTGTTTGACGTATGCTGTCCATTTCCTCCGGTTATACGCCGAAAGCTGTTCATGCCGCAAGTGAGGCCTCGGGGTGTTCCAAACCTAGGATATTAGTGATAATAGGTCTAGTTAGAAATGTCGGTATTGGAAAAGTGCAAACTGCCCCTAAACTAGGCAGATCGTAATTGCGATCGACAGGAGCAGTGATTCCCGTGGATACCATTATGCCAATAATCCATGCCACAATACTCTTCTACATCCTTTCCGACATCGAAAAACATGCTAATTGTCGCGTAACGTATTGGGGCGTCACCTGTATTCGTAATTTTCTGTCAGCCTTGCTTTTCACCGTGGATGTTACCGATTTACTCACCCCAGCGGTACTTGTAAATCCTCTCCGGTACTCGCATAATCTCGTCAAACCAAGCTCGAACATCCGGCCGTCGAAGCGCCTCCAACTTGACAATCTCAAAGTTATTATAGTAAGTCGGAAAGGCATACTTTCCCATCTCCTGCGGATTTCGACTCGCAGGCCACTGCCAGCCGTTCCTTTGAAGGTTGTATTCAACCTCAGGGTGTGAACGCGCATATCCATCAACGAGGCTCCAGAGGCCGATTGTAACCCAATCTGGATCTGATGTGCGCACGTTGTAGGCGTATGACCTATTATGCTGGTGGAAAAGATCGACGGGATCATAACAGAGGGGTTTGAATATGTACGAGTCTGTGTCGAGTCGCATGTAGTACGTCACGTCTTTCAAACGAGGGTGGTCGAAAATTTGCGTTGAGAAGAAGGCACACATTTGGTGATATCCTAAACATTACGCGTCAAGCAAACCATGAAGTGCGCAACAGGAGCAGGTAGTCACTTACCCGGCCAGGAATCAGCGAAAACGGGGTCAACTACAGATTTGTCGTGAGAAATACTGTCCGGTAAGCGCCACTCCAGCCTTATCCATTCTATTCGCGCAATGAACCATCGCGCCTCCTGATCTCCTCCCAGAAAGTCATACAGTCGGAACACGAACTCCATGCGAGTTGCTTCTTCGTCAAGGTCGTCTGAGTACAAAAGTAAGATGGGCCAAGGATGCATCTTGACGTTGTTGTGCAGATAGGATAAGGATAATAATAGTTCTCGTAGTCTCCAAAAGTTGACAAGATATAACACAACAGCGGAATAACCAACGTTCTGCTCTGCAAGCCCTTTGACGGGTGCATCTGACGAGTACGGTCAGTGGAGGCTCGCTTTAGTTGATATGGGAAGACGCACTTTGCCACCCGATTTGAGGGGTCATCTTCAAATGATGTCTAACAAACTCGCCCGACGCGTACCAGTCCCGTACGTAACTCGTTCCTTGAGTCGCCACTTTCCACAATACAGCTGTTGTGACAAGGCCCAGGATGACAAAAAGCGTCTTTTTGGACACCAGAGAACGCAGGAGTGGGCTGGGTGCTTGCATCGTAATAGTTGCTGGTAGTCTCAGCTCATAGGGAAGATGGAGGTATGAGACAGCTCATTGATCGTCAACCTTCGTCAACCCGGCTGTCGGTAATCAGAGACCAGTAATAGTTCCGTCGCCGCTGCGAACGGCTCCGAAGCGAAACATCAGACATCATTACGTCAGGAAATATTACATAAAGCAAGTTGGATGCACCGTGTGTCATCGGTTTCTAAATTGGGCCAATAAATGTTGTGTTTTATGTCGTAATAAACCTAGAAATGCAAAAGCTTGTTGTCCTCTTCATAAGCTTAAGGAGGTTCAAGGATACACACAAATTCTGTATGTAAGTACCGATCAAGGACAAGTAGCAACAGATTATGTGAGGTATTGTAAGAGTAACTTATTTGGCCTTACATTGCCTTCTGCAAGGTGACCTAATTAATCTAGTTTAGACTAAATTAGAATGCCTAGATAATCTTGCATTAGTAATACGAGCATGGTCTAATTCAATCTTCCTATTGGTATTAAAATGCTTCCTGTGATTAGCTATCTGATCGTAATGCAACTCAATCACACAAAAGCTCTCAAAATCAAATTCAGATTGTATAACAGGAGCAAGCAAGGTCGAGCCATCTTATCTAGAGCTACGTATGTAAAGGAGTGGATAATAATTGTTATAGTATTAGTATTTCCGTATGTGGGCCAGGACAATACATGGACAAATAACGCATCAAAAGTAGATTTGACAGGGGATTAGTCGAGCGGTTGGGGACATACCTCGTCCTCAGTACCCTCAACACTTACTCTTTCATTTCACTACACTTTCGTTATATCGCCACCATGCCCTCTAACGCATCCAAGGTTTTGAAACGGGCAAGACCGACTGCCCGGGCTGTTTCTGGCAAGGCCACAGGACACATCGAGATGCGTCCCATGCCATTGTCGTCGCAGGCCACCCTTTCTTCATCGCCAGCACGGCTATCGCATAATAACTTTGATGTTCTGTGAGCTTTGCAGGCAAAAATAAGCGATCTAGAAGAGCAGCTGCTGGAGGAACGGCGTCAGAGAGAGGAGAAGAATAAAGAAATAGAAATACTTGGTACTCGTGTCACCGGGGTCGAGGATCGTGTTATGGAGAGGGAGGATATCACGGATGAGGATGCAGATGATGAAGGCGATGGGGACTCGGGACGTAAGAAAAAGAAAAGAAGAGTTGGCAGGAGGCCAATGCGCTGTTTGGTCCTCGCGAGAACTCTGGGTAAACTCACCAAGGCAGAAAAGGATGCCAGAGACATCTTGCAGGTGAGTCGTTTGTCAAGCTCTTGTAGAAGGCTGCATGCTCAGATATATGCATAGTCCTCAGTGAGGCACGAATTGCATCAGCAATCCGGCCTCACGAAACCATTCTCGAAATATCCTTTATCCGGGCCTGAAATATCTGGTCCGCAAACAAAAGATGGCAAGACGTACTTCGTGCTGGATTTTTCAGAGCCCGTTACTTCTCCGACAAACTTCATGCTAATCAAGCAGGTCGTCAATGTCGTCGACAATGACCAAACTGTAAGTGAACTGAAATATGACTTGGGTATATGCACCTAAAAAGTGACTATATGCGCACCTGAAGAAGGGACCATGTAGTCTTGTTGCTAATACGGAGATCGAGTACACGAGGGATGACCTTCGCGAGTTTGCGAAGGCCGTCCTGTGAACCTGGAGGTATACTTGGAAGATTCAGAACTTCAAGCAAGAGGAGAAGAAGCGGACATCTAGAGGGGATAAGAATAGATGGAGACAACGGAGTGTTCTAGTGAGAAATGACCACATACTTGCTCAAACTGCTCTCTTGTGATTTGTTTATCGCTATCTGACATTCCCTGTAGTTGAAGGAGGAGCGGGAGAAGGGATGCGATGCCTACTACGAGAAGTTCGGTGCCAATCCAAGATGTCTCTTGGACACCGACTGGATGTCCGAATACATCAGCGCGCTCGATTCCAGTACGGAATCTGCAAATGAACGATTCCGGTCAGAACTACAGAAAGAAGCGAGGTTCACCGAGTCTCAGATCAAAAGAAACGTACCGGTCTGGGAGAAGATAACGAAACTATTTCGATCTGATGAGGTGAGTAGTACTTTTTTTGCATTTACCCAGTCTGCTCTTATTCTTCTGATTATTCACGTCTTTCTGCCAGCTTAACCAAATCTACCAAGACCTCGATAAGCTGGCTGACGAAAGAATTGCGCAGTCCCAAAAAACGCGCCTTTTAGTGATGCGCATTTTCCGTGACCGTGTCAGCCTGGATGTACTGCCCACCAAGCTTTACCCATTTATGGTCAGCGAATCCTGGTTTGAGGATCATATTCATGGCACAGACAAGGAGATCCTGCTCAGGACGTACCACCAGGATCCCATTGGCTTTGGTTCACGGAAGGGTGAGCAGCCCACCATAGACCGGGTCAGCGAAGTGCCTGAAGATGAAGATCTATCAGCAGAAAATTGTAGTTCTTCGCCCAGGGACAACTCATCTCTGTAGGGGACTGAAAGTCGGAGAAAGAATTGCTATACCCTGAGAGTGGTCATAGATTGCGAGGGTGTGCTCGAAAAACACGGCTCTAGCTTTTCAACACAATATTTATTCATCGCAGATGGACTAAATAGGATTCATCAGTACTTCGAAGTATGTACAACTTAGAAACATGGACAAAGGACTTACCGGTAACAAAACATGTATGTAGCAAACAAGCCACTTTAGGAAATAAATAAGACTGTTTATATAACTTGCACATCCTATGGAGAGTATGTGAAGTCGTTTCAAAGTAGAATAAACGTGTATGTACCCAGGAAAGACCAATTGTTGCCCAGACAAGTTCTCCCTCTTCATCACACTCATTTTCCATGGAATGGTCTTCCATCGTTCCGTCATCCTCATCTTCGTCCTCATCTTCGTCCTCATCCTCGTCCTCATCCTCGTCCACAGCCCCATCCCTGAACCTTTCTCCCTCCTGCAGTCGTGGTCACCCTGCATTGATAAGGGAGTGAGGAATGCATACTGTAACACGACAGGCTTGGGACTTGACCAGAAAGGGGGGGATTATTGCACGTGGACCTTCACCCACAAGAAACTTATTAAACTCCCAGAACTTGACTTCAAGTTCCAGGCTATGAATGTTTCACAAGAGTTTGAAAATGAAGAAGAATAAGGTAATCAGATGATCTACTCACTAAGGGTCCCAGTCTGCCGTATTAACATCCAAATGAGCTTTAAACTATCTTACGTGTAAGAATATATGCAGGGTCGGATTTTGATTTTCCGCTCATTTAATCCAGTCCTGTATGTGAGAGAAAATACCAATGACCTGGCCAACAAAACACTGACCACCAATCTCCATTTGAATGATGGAGTTCGGTGCATTCGAGGCCTTTGTGCATGCTACAATCCTCCAGCCCAGGAGAATAAGATGGGAAAAAAACGTAGCTTTGTTGTTCAATATATTTGCGCCCCTGACGAATATCGTATTGCGTGAGATGACTTGTGCCCATGGGGCAGTATCTTGATAGTACTTAAGCAGGCAGTCCTGAAGCTCATCGTCTAGGACTCTCTTTACTGACGATATGCTAAGTGAAATTGATATATTATCTGTATGGAAAGGCTCTTGTCAAACTAGTCGATGCTAAGGGAAAAGTTACTTACATTTGTTAGGACCAGTGCGGATCGCTATAAGCAGATCAAGGATCGGCGCTTGGCAGTCCGCTTGGCTTGGGAAGGGCCGAGCGAAAGGCCAAGTGCAGATCCCTCAGATCGACGCACCAGAACAAGTCCACTCACTCCGCTGATCTTGAGAAGCTATCTTGATCGTGGGGAAGTGCGAGATAGGGATAGTCGGGTAAACAGTAAGGCACTAGTAGGGGTCAAGGGACCAGCCGTGCACTAGATACCTAAGATAGATTAGAGTGGTGCCTAAGGCGACTAAGTGGCAGTACAAAGAAGTCGTAGGCAATACAAAAGAATTTCGCTAAGGAACTTCTGGTGGCAGTGCTCGCTACTTATATACTTTCTAGAAAGTCCGTCACCTGATCCGTTCATCCGCAGCACCGCCCCAACCGATTGTCGGCACAGCCCCCAACGCTTCTTCAGCACAGCCACTAGCCAATCCGGTGGCTGTACAGAACCCCGCAACTCCATCATGTTCCGTTCCGTCCTTCTAGATCCTTCTTCTCCACATGGTCCTTGTCGAGTGCTAATGATGACGCCATCCCCTGCCAATCCTGTGGCTGTACACCTCCGAGCTAACCCGTCTGCTATTCCTGTCCCCGGTGTTCTCGGAGTTCGCAAAGGTTTCGGGTGTAGCTCCATTCCGATACCGAGCTGTCTGTATTCATCGGAGATCCGCTTCTGTTTTGTTCCTGGATCCATCCAATGACGTGCCTGTCATGTTCCGATAGCGTTCCTTCGATCGGTGGATCTCGGTTGCTGAGTCCAGGGTAGGTTGCCGGGTTCCGGTAGAATATTCCCCGGTCGTATCCATCGGGGATGATGATTTCATCTGGTGCGGTGTCCCTGCCGATCAAGAAGGTGGCGATCGCTCCGTCGATCCCTGTGCTCGAGAAGCATCCGCTTATGAGGATTGTTCCCTCCAGCGTGCCCCTCCAGCCGCTTGCGATTTGCCCTATCGTTATGTCCCGTATATGCTTGAGGTATTCTGGGGCATCGAGTGTCAGCGGCCATGTAACCTGCACTGCTGTCCTGTGGCATTCCTCGACATGTGGGGCTTGACAGATCCATGCTGTGGCCGTTGCATTAGCATAGTACGTTTCTTCGTTTCCAGACCAGACCACCACTTCATTCTCGAATGCTGCAAGGTAGTGGTTGTAGAGTACTTGGTGTTGTGTCCTGTGTGGGGAGTATCCATAGTTGGTTCGAATTGTGATTGGTTCTGTTCGTTCGATTATTCCCATCGTTTCCTCCAGTATATCTTATGCACATTCCCAGGCTTGTCTCCATGCCCACTGGCACTTCCTGCAGGAATGTACTGGTGGATTGTCTGCCCTTCTTGACCCAAAGGGGCAGTAGCAGAATCGTGTATGGTATCGTCGATCAGGTGCAAATCCTGCATCGGTCATAATTTATCCTAGAATGGCAATCAGTCTATTTCCTTCTAACAACATTCCTCTGAGAGCGCGTCCACCTCATCTACCATAGATGCGATGGATGCCATGGTTCTGCGCATCTCCTTTTCGTGTAGGAGAGCTTTCAAAACGGAGGACAAGACCTCGTTGGATGCCGTCTTGTCTGCAAGGTCGCGTAACTAGGGTAGAACAACGGTCAGTTAGTACCAATAGCACCCATGTGCAGTTTAATATAAAAGAAAATGAGAGTCAGATTCCAATCCAGTGCAGAGTGGCTCAAGGAGTACCTACAGCTGGTGATCCAAAGGTGCCGACCATAGAAAGAAAGAAAGAAAGAAAGGCAAAGAAAAGAAAAACGAACCTTATCACGCAGCTTTATATCCTTTGTGAATCCTCTGAAGAAAGATACCTCAATATCTCTGCCATTATGATTGTTCGTTTTGATACTCTTCAGCGTCCAGTTGAGGTGTTTGCCGGTAAAGGTCCAAAACCCATATACGGGGCCATAAGAGCGGATTTGGTCAAATATATGCGTAACATAATGATGATTTGGTTTTACGCAGTTTCTATGTATCTGTAGAATATGTCAGCTGTGCTCTCTTCCTTGTACCGAATGATATACAATATCATAGAAACTCAAAATATTCTTGCTTACCTTCAAAAAATCCTACAGGTATTTGTTTAGGAGCTTCTCAGAGCGCGAAAGATCAGTAAGATGAATGGAATGCGCAAGTATGATCTTCAGCGCGGTTGCGAGCTTCAAGAAGTTGGCAGCATCCGAGGGGTGCATTCGAGGAGGCCAGGGAGAGTTCACCAGTGTCTCATCGGCCTGTGTTGCAGTTCCATTGGCGAGACGCTGGAGCCTCTGACGTTCCAGGTCCTCCCATCTCCAGGTGCGCCTCTAGAACTCCTCTTGATCGACTGGGGCCCACTGCCTCCAGATGAGCGGAATCTAAATGAAGAATGAGATGATTATAAGGTGACAAGAAGAAAAGAGCGATTACGAGCTAGAACAATGAAGGTACTAATAGATAGACAGATGCGCAAGACAGATGCAAGACAAGAAATGAGGCGAATGGCTTTAAATACGAGACTCACAATTAAAGGACAATATACAAGGACAAGAGCCTTGTACTCGTCCGCTGAGAGCGAGCCTCCGGCAGGATAACCAACCTGACGAGGCAAACGACCCACCCATGTTGGCATTTCAAACTGTCCTCGTAAAGATCGCACAATGTGTCAAGCTTCACATATTCAAGCAGAAATACTCACCCTTCGCAAGTAGATATGAATCTGATCCAGTTCACGAGACTTCTTCCTGGTTCGTTGACGGAGGATCTTTGTACGGATCCATGCGTCAAGCCATTGCGTCCGACATATACCTAATTATTTTAGTTAGAAAAGTATAATTGTGCAAAAAAAACTTACTGAGTAAGATGTTGTGCATTGGGTCAATTACTCCCATAGTAATGGGATCGAAATATGGAAGCCTTGTCGACTCTGCATAGCGAACACCTGTTCGCTTGAAGAGAGCTTCCCTGTTGGCTGGATTTGTGTCTCGATATTCATCTAAGTATTTCCGATGCTCCTTGGCAGTTCTGGGAGGAAAATCTGGAAGAAGTTAGTGTAACGAATGAATCGGTATGTAGTACTTCGACTGTCTGCATATGTGCATGTGCATACGGACTGTTCATATGTCTTCCAGCTGAACAGGATCAAATGCCAAAGGCACAAATAATTGGACGTGACTCTCTACAGTGAAGTTATGCAATGCAGACAGACTCCGCAAGACAGGTTGGATCTCTCCTATCAATACCAATGATGTCTCAGCATCGCGAGGCGCTATCAATCATAGGAAGCAGGGACTTACTTCCGATCGCAGCTTGAATGTCCCAGCCCAGAGGGCACTCTCCCGCTATAGCATTCTCATTCAAGAGACTAAATGCCAAACACGCCATATGGTATAATATGCATACGGTCGAAGCCCTACTGATATGTAAATGGAAGTCCGAGTTAGGCTTACCTTGTGTCATTCCTCTCTGTGTCTTGAGTTCCTCTCGCTTCGCTTTGCACTTTGTGCAAAATCGAGACTTGTGGGCGTGGTCGGCATGCCCATCGACACGGCAAAGTGCTGGGTGGTCGCAGCACTTCATTATGCACACCACATGGCATCGCCGGCCTTCAATAAATTCTGTAAGCAATTTCACAATGCGAAAGAAAGAAAGAGAAACCTTCAGGGTGGGACGGAGTGGGAACAACAAACCCCTCCCGATAGAGCCTCAACTTCTCATCCATGTCTATACGAAGCGCATGTTGGAGTTGGTCACACGTCGCTTCATGCGGACCTGGCACAATGCCACTTAGGAGGAGATTAGGAGGATGATACCTATAGATTGTTGATCAGTATGTAGCATTATAGGTATAAAACCAATTCTACTTACTTCAAGTGCATTGGAAGATTTGCGATACAGTGAGAAAGCACCCTGGAACTATATGTTGGTCCATTCCTGCCACGCTCACTGCTAAATCTGGGTACATAGAACATGAATACAGCACTAAGTGGAATCAAATCTACTCACCCATCAAACAAGAGGATAAGCGCAATACACAGCTCATCCGTCTCAGGGTCAAAGAAGTGTGACCCATCGTGCGCCATAAGCGTTTTCCAGATGGAGCCATCCGAGATATCACGCAGTATCCCTGGTTCCCTGCGCATTGTTTTCCATCTTTCTAACTCACCTTCCATACCTTCTCGAGCGAGCACAGTAGTTAGTTGACTTAAAATGGACTGGTGAGGATACTGTTAGGAAGTGATCTACAATTTCTATTACTAAGCAATACCAGCATTACCAAGCGCATACAACCTAGTAATAATGAGCGGAATCATCGACTATATACAAGAACGCTTCGATGCGCTGCAACGCGTATTACTTACACCCATAATACCACCTACAGCTAGAGAAGGAGTGTTACGTTACTGCACAGACTGTAAATTGGGAAATCAAATAGCAGAAAACCTACTCCGAACAATACAACAGAAGCTTATACTAAGCAAGACTGCGGAAGGACAATATAACATGATGGTAAGACGAAGGTTCGTAGAGATGCAACTAGATGGACAAGACTACAAAGGGTATGAACGAGAAGTACAGATGATAAGCTGGGACGCACGGCGTTATGCAATTAGTATAGGAATAAGGAATCCAGGACGAGAACAGAGACACAGACATTGCGGTCTGACATGGCTTGAAATAGACATACCATATAATAATCTAAGAGACGGATTTAATGAAGGATATGCATTTCAATGGGCACGATTAATATATCGAGAAATAACCATACAACTACCAGGAGGACGAACCATCATAGAACAAACCAGATTACATAACGGAGGACAGTTTCGCGTAAGAGGATTTAAGGACATGACGGGGAAGGAGTTAAATATATATCCAGGATACGAACGAAGGACGGACACATATAATTACTTTAACCTACCACAACGTCGCAACGCGGAAGTACAGACTGAACACGTAACTCAAACATTACCTAGAATAGAACAACTTGATCAGCCGATCCCATCGCCGATCAGACAGCGACGCCATACAACTACATTAGCACTTACCGACCACACGTACCGGCCATTGACCTAAACTACCTAGCGCATGAGTCAGTAAGAGTCAGGAGGAGTCATAAGGATAAGGATGAGTCAGTAAGAGTCAAGACGAGTCAGTAAATGATTGGACAGGATTAAACCACGTACATAGCGTAACATGAAATAACATAGGTAACATCACGCATGTAAATAGCATATAAGGAGGGCAAGGTAGGCCTCTCCCAGATAGTTTAATCCAAGTCTCTGAAGAGCCATAAACCGCTCCAAGGGAAGTTCAACTTAACTCTTCTGCTGAAAACGTGTGCACATTATAAAGACTACTGTCAGACGCCTACTAAGTTATCGAGGTGTATCGATACCTAAGTAGCCATACGGTACATAGCTTAAGGCTATTGCACCCTACTGTCGAACATAGCAACTATCGTGTGAATAAGTTTTCTAAATACCTATACACCTCTCTTATCGAAACGCTAAGCGCGGAACCCTGAGATTAGCTACCTCGGCGGAATACGCTATCGATAATAGTGTTAAGTAAGTTATAGGTTTAGTCATAACCAGCCTAGGTTAGTCTGACACAACAACTTAGGAGGGTTACCGATTCCATAAATCAATAACGTGAGATTTGGATTAACCATCTGTTACCAGATAGTTATTCAGGATTACGTTACTTACGCATCTTACCCAAGTAACCAATATCATACTACCCACAAACTAACATCTGGATTAAACTCCCTTTTGGCAAGCTCAAGACCAGGGCGCAGACTATTGTCAAGAAGGTAAATTGTGTTTAAGGATTAGTCATCCATAACTATACTGATTGTAGAAACCCAACTCGGTCAGTAGGCTCACCAAGCAGCAAATTAAGTAAAGAGGCCGACGAACTTAGTTACACTGGATAACGAAATAAGGAACGAAGGTTCCGAGTACTCCGAGGAAGAACTAGGAAGGTTAAGCTTCCAAGCAGATTGTTGGAAACAGATCACGCTAGACCCGAATTGGCAAGGAGTAATCAAACGAAGTTTGAACAACGGACAAGCCGTAATATATTGCGGAATAGGCACACCCGCGGACGAGGAAGAGTATAATAAGATCATACGAGACTACGGAGGAGTCACTTACACTCTCGAAAATCACGCCAGCATACTGCGTGCTAGCCTCGAAGCACTACTCGACACTACCCTCCTACCTGAACAGCGACGCTTTAAATCTAAAGTAAGTAACGCCATCTAGTCAGACAACTGCTAAACAGACTGAATGCCCCTAGTGGATATCTCAGCAGTTCACGCTTGGCTGGTCGCAATTTTGGTGGCCATCTTACTTTTCGGCAGGCAGATTATCCTTCATACGATCCAAACAACAGCAGGCATACTACGTCAACTGTTTGTTCAACCCGATTACGCCCAAGCCTGGTACACTTACCTCTGCACCCAATCCCTTAGACAACAAATCCAAACCCTTGGTCAAGAACTCACCAACCTCGTATACGCCATCGAGACCACAGATACGGCACGTACGGTACAAACGACAGCGCATAGTAGAATCCTTGACACCGTCAGGAGTCAACAAGAAGAGGCACTCAGGATTGCGAGGACGCGCGCAACCCACAACCAGGAACAACGTCGCAGGCAAAGGGAATTCCAAGGGCAAATCCTTGCAGAGCTAAGGGAAGTCAGAGACGATCTTACCAGAACCAGACAACAGCTGGTGGACGCAAGGCTTGACGTAGCCGCATCCAACACACTCCTGAACACGCTCCAGGAACAGGTTACAAGGATCCACGAACGACAAATTCGACAAGACGAAGCCTGGGGATACGACGCATACAACCACCCGCAAGAACAAGACCACACGCAAGGACACCAGCAACCCACACCAGACGATTCATTTGGAACTAGCACAACAACTACAGGCAACAGACCGGAGACACCAGAAGTTCACGAAAACTGGGGCACCGCGTGGAACAGCGTACCAGCTACTTGGGAAATAGACCCACCGTTCAGAGTATTCGAGGACTACAACGGAGACGAATCATACCGACACCCAAGATCGCCCACGGAATACGTACCTGAGCTACCAGTCATACCGGAAGTACCACAGGAACTGGAAGAGATACCAAGCGAATCGCCAAGTGAGTGGTCACACACAAGGAACCTATCGCAAGCTAACTCAAACGGAAGTAATAGTCCCACCCGGACTAACGCTGACGCAGGAGGACTATCAAGCAGCAATAACGTTAGCGGAGTTATACAATAATCGGATCAGGAACCAAGACAGGAACGAGCACCACTAGTAATAGACGGTGTATTAATAATATTCGGAGAATCTAGTACGAGAACGAGTAGTAACAATAACAGTAGCGGTAATAGTACCAGTTCCCAAGAACAAGCAAGTTGGGAATTAAATATACTGGAAATACAGAGTGCACAAATTACGCCGAACATACAGGAAGAATACCTGCAGTATCATAACGAATACGAACCCCTCACAAAAGAAGAAGAATTAACATATATTGAATATCTACCAAAACTCATAGGTGCAGTCGAAAAGGTACTTCCACCGGAACGACAAGAACTACCAGAAGATAAGCAAGACGCAATCAACGGACTATACGTAGGAGACGATCAGGAAACGGAGGAACAAGCATACATAAGGTTAACCACATATCCGGCATCTCCATTTCACCACCCAAGAAGGGCACCCCAACAAGGTTGCGAGACCAGCTACGACGACTGGATAGACCTCCAGGATCTTAGCAGGAAACACGGAGCGCCAGTAGGAATACTTCCGGAACTCCCTAGCTACGCTACGGTTGAAGGAGAAAGGTACTACGCGTGCAAGTGCGAAATAGCAAACATAGGGTACGCACTCGAGTTAGCGAGAAGGCACCATAAGAAACTCTTAGAACGAAAGGAAGTTACAACATGTCGACCCTACAGTTGAAGATGGAGCAGAAGCCTCCTAAGTTCTATGGGAGGACTGGAGAAGATATTGATGTATATTTGAATAAAATGAAGGCGTATTTTGCATGGACAGACGACCAACTAACGGCAGCAAATAAACCAGTATTAACAGATAATATGAAAGCATTCCTAATATGCCAGACCTTGCAAGGAAACGCGGCACGATGGGTATCGTCTGCATTAGGAGGCGAACCTACCAACCTAATTGGAAAAGACAAGGCCTGGGAAACATACGCTGACTTAGTAGTATATTTAAGAGTAAATCATAAACAATTCTACAGCGTGAAAGAAGAGGCCGAAAGGAGGCTACTGAACCTTAACTACGGAGATTCGATACTAACGTATAACAGAGAAATAGTTACACTGAGGAGTGAACTAGAAGAGAAAGATTGGCCAGAACGAACGATGCTGGTAATCTATAAGAAAGGACTACCTAGGTCGCTGTATCACCAACTGGCAGGAACGCCCGGAAGCTCCCAATGGAATTTGAAAACTTGGATGGAAAATGCCAAGAATATCGAAATGGGAAGAGCAACAGAAACCGCCAGACACAAACCATTTGCACCCTTCTGGGAAAAGCAACAAAAGGCCCGAGAGCCAGACGTAGTTCCCATGGATATAGACAAACGAACGTTCAGAAGAAACCAGAAGAGGAAGGTAAAAGGACAATACCGAAGCAGTAAGCCCAGAAGACAAGGGGCACCTGGAAAGAATAAAGGATGCTTTAAGTGCGGGAAGCTTGGTCACTACGCAAAGGATTGTAGAGTCAGCCCGCAAGGAAGCAAAGGAAAGGAAGGGTATCCCAAGAAACCAGGACAATACGAACACAAGAGAAGACTGCTGGAGGAAGACGAATGGAACGAGGAACAGGAACAACGAGAATACAGCGACGGCAGCGAAGACGAAGAAGAGGAAAATTTTCGGGCAAGCGCCTGATCAACCCGGCGGATCAGAGCGCAAGGAAAGGATCGATAAAGAAGGAAAACACTAGGTCACGCGCACGAAGAAAACTTAACGATCTAAAACGCCGATGGACATCAACAGTCAAACCTAACCCACAACACCCGAAGATACGAGTCTACCTTAAGCAAAATAATAAGGAAATACCATTAATAGCAATGATCGACTCGGGATCAGTACTATCAACCATCAGTCCGAACACCGTAAAAAGGTACAACCTAGAAACAATCCAAAAAAGGGGAAACATTCAAATACGGAACGCCGACGGAACATTAACAAACGGAGGATGGAAGGAAAGTGTCAGAGCATGGATAGACACAGGAGCCACCCAAGGCAACATGGAACTCGCAGTACTGGAAACTACCGGAGATAAGTTTATGTTAGGAAATGACTGGTTAAAACAATACACCCCGGTAATTGATTGGGAAACAGGAATGGTAAGGACAGGTAAAGGGGAAACGCAACTAATAGGACATCGAAGTGCTATAACAATAAGTCGAAAGGCGTTGGTCAAACGGAAACCAAAACGGAGAACGAAATGGAAAACGACCCCGAAATGGAGAAGACGGGATCCAGCGGAAGACTCGGACTCCGACGATGAAGAAACAGAGTTCAAAATAATATGGACCGAACCCCCGGGAAAGGCTAGTGCATCGGGAAAGCCGGCGGCGCCTCCTCCAGGGACTGTACAACCCTTATCACAGGCGACGCCCCCAGTAGGGATAAATCCGTCTACACCACGGACAAAAGGACAAGCACAACAAGTACCAGTAGCACCGCTTATGCAATACAGGAAGTCAAAAGAGGCAGATCCGATAAATTCGGACGATGAGGAACTACAGAACAAGCAGAGACCTAGACTAACGATAGATGATGAACAAGAAGCGGAACAAGAGCTACAAGAAATAACGGAACCACCAGATATGCCGCCTCCATCACCTTTAGGAACAGAAATACTACCCACATGGGAAAGGATTGTGGAAGGAATGGAGAAACTCAGCCAACATGTGGCAGCGGCACAAGAAGCACCAAAATCCGAAGGGCACCGACCAGGAGAATCGTCAAGAAAGAGACCGAAACCCCCGGTAAAACCACCATACCAGAAGCCGCCCAAAACCTTGGATAGGGCTAGCCGCGAAATTAATATTAATATAGTGACCAAGGAAAGAAAAGCGAGAACGACAGTAAAAGGACGCAAGAGGACAACTCGAGACCTTAAGGAAGAAAAGGCAGTAAAGAGACTCAATAAATGGAGCACGGTAGCGCAACTGTACTCACAACAAAAAGCAAAAGCAGAAGCAAGGAATACTACCGGAAGGACTAAGAACTGGAAGGAGTACGTACCACCCACGCTATGGAAGTTTGGCGACCGATTCGATGAAGAAAAGGCTAAACGACTACCGAACCCAAGTAAATGGGACATGGCAATAGAGTTTAAGGAAGGACAAGAACCAGTAACAAAACGAGCAATATATCCATTAACACCTTTAGAACAGAAGGCGGTAGAAGAGTTCATTACGGAAAACTTGGAAAAAGGATGGATACGGAGATCAACATCCAAATATGCGATGCCAGTCTTCTTTGTAGGAAAGAAGGACGGAGGAGCAAGAATGGTTATCGACTACAGACCGATAAATGCAGCATGCGAAGTAGATCAGTACCCAATACCTATTATGTATACCCTACCAGACAGCTTGGGAAAGGCTAAGTGGTTCACCACGCTTGACCTTCGAGCGGGATACAACAATATAAGGATCAGGAAGGGTGACGAGCACAAGGCAGCATTTAGAACCCACAAGGGGGTATTTGAACCATTAGTAATGCAGTTTGGAATGATGAACTCGCCAGCCGTATTCCAAAGAGCAATGAACGAATTGCTCGGAGACATGCTAAACCAAGGAGTACTAGTATACTTAGACGATATTATAATCTACGCGCAGACTAAGGAGGAACTGGAAGGTAAAACTCGACAGGTATTGCAACGAATGAGAACGGCAGACTTCTACTTAAAGGCAGAAAAATGCTTCTTTAATAAGCAAGAACTAGACTATCTAGGCTTTGTAGTAAACAAGAACGGATTAAAAATGGACCCATATAAGGTAAAAGCCATTATGGAATGGCCGGCACCACAAAATAAACGAGACATTAAGAAGTTTACTGGGTTTTGTAACTTCTATAGGAAGTTTATCAAAGGATACGCAGAAATCGCCAGGCCGATGAAAAGGTTGGAATCTAAGAAGCAGATATTCGTATGGGGACCAGAACAACAACGATCCTTTGAAGCACTAAAAAGGGCAGTAACCACCGCACCTATACTGATACGCCCAGACTATAATAAACAATTTATAGTAGAAACGGACGCTTCAAATTTTGCAATAGGAGCAGTACTTTCACAAGAATGCGAAGGAAAGTTACACCCGATAGCATACCTATCTAAAACACTAACCCCAACTCAACGAAACTACCCCATAGCAGATAAAGAATTGTATGCGATCGTAGAGGCATTAAAAACATGGAGGCACCACTTGGAAGGTACCAAACAAAATATCAGGGTAGTTTGTGATGCAGCAAACCTGAGAACGTTTACCACAGCACAGAAACTAAACCGAAGGCAAGCTAGGTGGTCAACGGAGCTAACACCTTACCGCATACAAATAGAATACCGACCAGGTAGACACAATACAAGAGCAGACGCGTTATCCAGACGACCCGATTACGACGAGGGAAAGGAAGATAACAAGGACGTGATCGTGCTAACCAGAGACAAGTTCAAACAACCGCAGATCTTTGATAGACAAGCTAGACAGATGGACCCAAACGCGTGGAATCTAATGATGAAGTGGTGGGGACCAGAGGAATGGATGGACCCACGGGATGTTCAAGGAGAATACGAACTAATAGGAGAAGTACTAACTAGAAATGGAAGAGAGGTAGTACCGCCCGAAGATAAGATCGTGCCAGGGGCCAAGGTCATTAAGGAAATACTACACAACTACCACGACTCACCAATGGCAGGGCATCCAGGGAAGGATAAGGTTATACCAGCCATAAAGAAAGTTTATTTCTGGCCACAAATGGAACAAGATATCACCACGTACATAAATAGTTGTGACCAATGCCAACGAAATAAACCAAGACGAGGAAAGACGCAACCACCGCTAAAACCCTTAGAAGTACCAAAATACCCATTTGGACATATAACAATGGATTTTGTTACAGGACTACCAGAAAGCGGAGGATATACGGCAATATTAGTAGTAGTGGATAGATTTACAAAGATGGGAATATTTATCCCATGTACAGAACAAACCGATAGCATCCAAACAGCTAAACTGGTACGAAAATATGTATTCACCAAGCACGGGGTACCATACAAGATAACCAGCGATCGAGGACCGCAATTTGCAAGTAACTTCACAGAAGAAGTATACAAGGCAATGGGAATAGAAAACGCCTTAAGTACAGCACATCATCCACAAACAGATGGACAAACGGAGCGAGTAAACCAAGAACTAGAACAATATCTAAGGCACTACGTGTGTGCTCGGCAAGATGACTGGATCGACTACTTGGATATGGCAGAATTTGCATTTAATAATCGAACTAATAAAACAATTGGAATGTCGCCATTTGAAGCCCTATATGGCAAGCGACTGGACTTCACACCAATGGGCCAACCATCAGCACCAGATGCACGAACGTACATCCAACAAATATGGAAAATGCAGGAGCAAGCTAGCGAGTCGATAGAACGGTCAAGGGAATTAATGAAGAAGTATGCCGACAAACACCGAAAGGACAAACTAGAATTCCAAGTAGGGGATGAAGTAATGATAGATGCTCGGAACTATAACTTAGTATCACCAAGTCGGAAGATAGGGCCAAAGAATGTAGGGCCATTCAAAATTATAAAAAGACACGGCGAACTAAATTATGAACTGGAGCTACCGGCGCAAATGAAAATACACCCGGTATTATATGCGGGGAATTTGATTAAATATAAACGAAGAGAAGGAATAACGGAACCACCACCAGGACCTATTATAACGGAGCAAGGAGATGAAGAATATGAAATAGAAGCGGTGTTAAACTCAAGGAAGACGCAAAAGGGACATTACTACCTAGTCAAATGGAAGGGATACGGACCCGAACACAATACCTGGGAACCATTGAAGAATATGCTCAACAGCATGAACGCGGTACGGGAGTTCCACGGACAACATCCAAAGGCGGAGAAACCGAATCTACCAATAGAACGATGGAAGGAAGAGTATGAAGGGAAACTGCGCAAAGGGCATGAAGGATTTAAACGAAGATATATGTCCACAAAAGACAGGATCAAGGTGAGAGACTTTGCATACTCCGAAGAAGATGAAAAACACCGAAACCCGATATATGCACCGTACCCGGACACCAGACAACACAGGGGCACTTATATTAAGGACGAGCTAGAAGACCAATATTCTGATAGCGAAGTTAAGAAGATGATGAATGATCCGAATTACGTCGGAATACGATGGCAATATGACGCCATGAGAAACCCGCGGAGATAGAATAAACAATTATAAAAGGAAGAAGAAGTCATGAGAAGGAAGAATCATCGTAAAACACCCACTATCATCCACATCACCGCTCTGCCAAATGTCGCCAGCTGTCGCCGTCGCTTTTACCCTCTTCGCCCTCATCATAATCTTCTGGGGCATTACGGTATATAGGAACCAACGAGGAATAACACAAGAAGTGAGTAATTTAAAGAATCTATATTAAGATACTAGCTTAAGTAATCAATAGGAGCGCGAAATACCTTTACAGGACATTCGCTTTCACCACACGAACGAGACAGAGCAACAGCAGCAACAGCTACAATTGACGGACGAAACGATACATCGACTTGAAGAAATCGAAACAAACCTAGGAAGAGAAACGACCGAGACAGACCGCGAACCAACGACTAACGACCTGCAAGGAGGAGAAGAAGAAATTCAACCCGAAGGAGAATGGCATGCACACGACGAATGGTGGAATCAAGATAACGGATGGGGACCGATAGAAGACGACGCACCCCTGCCAAATTGGCAGTTCGAGGACGTAGGGTGGCCCGGAATGGAGGATTCAGCAAGGGACTGGAACGGTAAAAGAATACGGAGCATTAGGGAATTTAATAATTAATAATAATAATAATATTATTACTCCTCTCAAAACCAGTAATTAAGAATAAGAATAAGAAAGGAAATTAGGCAACAAGAAGCTTATGCAACATGATGCTTAGGTAATATATATATTGAAGTTAAGTCATGCAAACTCAGTCAAGAATTTCGATATGCATTCCTAGTAGGGGGAGTGTTAGGAAGTGATCTACAATTTCTATTACTAAGCAATACCAGCATTACCAAGCGCATACAACCTAGTAATAATGAGCGGAATCATCGACTATATACAAGAACGCTTCGATGCGCTGCAACGCGTATTACTTACACCCATAATACCACCTACAGCTAGAGAAGGAGTGTTACGTTACTGCACAGACTGTAAATTGGGAAATCAAATAGCAGAAAACCTACTCCGAACAATACAACAGAAGCTTATACTAAGCAAGACTGCGGAAGGACAATATAACATGATGGTAAGACGAAGGTTCGTAGAGATGCAACTAGATGGACAAGACTACAAAGGGTATGAACGAGAAGTACAGATGATAAGCTGGGACGCACGGCGTTATGCAATTAGTATAGGAATAAGGAATCCAGGACGAGAACAGAGACACAGACATTGCGGTCTGACATGGCTTGAAATAGACATACCATATAATAATCTAAGAGACGGATTTAATGAAGGATATGCATTTCAATGGGCACGATTAATATATCGAGAAATAACCATACAACTACCAGGAGGACGAACCATCATAGAACAAACCAGATTACATAACGGAGGACAGTTTCGCGTAAGAGGATTTAAGGACATGACGGGGAAGGAGTTAAATATATATCCAGGATACGAACGAAGGACGGACACATATAATTACTTTAACCTACCACAACGTCGCAACGCGGAAGTACAGACTGAACACGTAACTCAAACATTACCTAGAATAGAACAACTTGATCAGCCGATCCCATCACCGATCAGACAGCGACGCCATACAACTACATTAGCACTTACCGACCACACGTACCGGCCATTGACCTAAACTACCTAGCGCATGAGTCAGTAAGAGTCAGGAGGAGTCATAAGGATAAGGATGAGTCAGTAAGAGTCAAGACGAGTCAGTAAATGATTGGACAGGATTAAACCACGTACATAGCGTAACATGAAATAACATAGGTAACATCACGCATGTAAATAGCATATAAGGAGGGCAAGGTAGGCCTCTCCCAGATAGTTTAATCCAAGTCTCTGAAGAGCCATAAACCGCTCCAAGGGAAGTTCAACTTAACTCTTCTGCGGAAAACGTGTGCACATTGTAAAGACTACTGTCAGACGCCTACTAAGTTATCGAGGTGTATCGATACCTAAGTAGCCATACGGTACATAGCTTAAGGCTATTGCACCCTACTGTCGAACATAGTAACTATCGTGTGAATAAGTTTTCTAAATACCTATACACCTCTCTTATCGAAACGCTAAGCGCGGAACCCCTGAGATTAGCTACCTCGGCGGAATACGCTATCGATAATAGTGTTAAGTAAGTTATAGGTTTAGTCATAACCAGCCTAGGTTAGTCTGACACAACAACTTAGGAGGGTTACCGATTCCATAAATCAATAACGTGAGATTTGGATTAACCATCTGTTACCAGATAGTTATTCAGGATTACGTTACTTACGCATCTTACCCAAGTAACCAATATCATACTACCCACAAACTAACAGATACTTGAGGACTGGCTCTCATGTCTGGAGCTCTTTGAGTTCTGTCGACCCATCGAAATCGCCTCGAAATGTGGTCTTGGTCTTGAATAGAGCCAGACGACAGGTACCACACTTTGAGTTGTGGTCGATATCAGCAGCATATATACGGCGACAGACGGGACACATAGGGGAGATTTCGAAGTGATCGTCAAGCTCCAGCTGCCTGAACACAGTCCGTAGAGTAGTACCCGGTCTGTCAGATGGCGATAATATGCCGTGGCACCGTAAGAGAGCTGAGAATACCGTAAGCATGAGAGCAATTGCCTCATGAGTGACATGAAAGCAGAGGTTGAGTGAAGCGGATAGACAGTTTATGAGGCTATTCCAGAGAGAAAGTGTATTCCTTACATCTATGCCTTCAGTTGAGCTCGCATTCAGCGATCTTGACCCAAGTCGCCAGCCAGGAGTATCAGGAGTAACGGCATCCATGCCTTCAATTGAGCCCTCGAGTTGCATATCGTCGAGGCCCGAGCCAGAGTTGCATTGATGTCCGCCCTTGGTTGGTTGAGCTGAGGTCTGATCCTGCATATCAGATTCATTGCGATCAATCCTATCTATGCCTTCAGTTGCGCCTAGCGATGTGCAGTCATTCGTACTAGTAGAGATCGCGCTCTCTTCTTGAGGCAGGAAGTCCGCATCGTAGCGACCACTGTCAATGTCCATCCAGTCATTAGGGTCGAAATCTTGAGGGCCTTCATTTTCCTGCCTGTTCTCGAATTCACCCATCTCTGCAACATCGATGCCATCGACACTTCATGCACCATCTTGCTCGGCCCTCGAGAATGGTTGTCCATCAGTGGGAGTTTGGAGCTCTGTCACTGTTCGCTTCGACGGTCCAGGTGTTTCTTCGCTCGACCCTGCTGCTCCAAGCTCAAGACCAGAACCCACAGCATTCGTCCCTGCAGCACCAGAGTCTGGAATGATGTCGTCGAGAGTAAGAAGGGCACGGCCCTCCGCTTTCAGTGTGATATCAGTATCCGCAGCAGGACAATAGGGGTGAGTAATCGAACAGACTAGTACTCACCAGTCACACCCCTAATAGCCCGAGCTCGTAGCCTGAGTTCAGCCCTCTTGTGCGACCGCTTCAGATCATAGCTGATGAGTTTACCCTTGCTTGAACTGTCCGAGCACCGGGAACATTCACAAAAGATATGGCGGCGTCTTCGGTTTGATTTCTGTGAAAAGTGAAAGTAAGTGTGATATTGTGTTGAAAAGTGAAGTCACAGTGTGCACCTGCGATTCCATGATGTGTGAGGATGAGCATCAAGCGCCGCACGTCGCTTGATGCTCATCCCCACACTCTCTAAGTCCGTCTGTGAATTAGGCAATGACAGGCCTCGACAAGTCGCAAGATTTTAAGTTTTGAGAAGTCCTGCATAGATCATTTAGCAATATCTTATCATAGACCAGAGTAGATAATCTCCGGCAATCTCATCTTATCTATTATCCGGAGTTTTTAACAAATTCTTATCTGAGATTCCTGTTGGTCACTTTCACTTGATCTCATTTACATAATTACCAGATCCTCTGACAAATCCGCCGCCCAGATTCTGTGAGAATCACAGTCCCCATTTGGCAATCGTATTACACAGGTGATATTACAATATGTATTTACAGATTTTGCAACTCTTTCTCACGCGACCTTTATGGGTCCCGTAAGAAATCTCTGACATGCGGTGATGGGAATGGAAAACGAAACGAAACGTTGAACTTGAAGTGAAGTTGAGAAATGTCGCATGGCACGTGCAATACACGTGAAGAAAGATCGAACAAAGCCAAGATCATGTAAAATAATCATGAAATACCTCCGTTGTGATACGTTGGCCAAAATTATACTGCTTCCCGGCTTCCAAAAATGATACGAACTATGAATCTCTATGTAAATAACACCGTAGTCGGAATCACTTCCATTGATCCATGCCAACAAGATCCTTATAGTATTTCAGCGCGTCGCAGAATTGAGCTCCGGTCAAGTACCGGTTCTCCACGAGGATCTTTGGGAAGACGATGAGTGGTACCCATGTGAGATGGTTAAGTTAGCATACCAGGATCCAAGTCCTCAGGGCAGAGAACCCAGCGGCGCGATGAATTATGCGCCAGTACTCGTCAATAAAGGATTTGATGCCCTTTTCATAGTTCTCGATAAATTTCTGTCTACGATTTCGGTGAGTGAAACGGGTCAGCCAAGGGGGTGAGTATGATATGCAAGAGATACACCGATACCTGTTGATGAAGATCCATCGATTCCATAGCACAAGCATGACTTTATCTTCGTCCCGCATATTGTCCAGCTCGAAAATATCATCCTCTCTTTCGGTAATGTATCCTGCCATTAGACCAAACGGTTCGAGGCTTAGTTCACTGAGTATATCATACAGCTTAGGTCCTCCTGGTCGAGCAGAGTAGCAATCTTCAGGAATATAAGGATAGACTGCAGCGGGACCTTCGAGATCATCAAGTGGAGGAGGTGTTGGATAGCGTTCTGGATTAACGGGGTCAATGGGACGAGCCGGGCGTGACACAGCTGGTTCTGCGGGCTTGAAAACGGGCCGGAAGGGTCGAACGGGCGAGAATTGAGGGCTGGAAGGGTATATCTTGGAGGGTGACGATGGGATGACTGTCTGTGCCCTCAGGACAGAGTATCCACGCAGAAAGGGCTTGTCTTCTGATGGTGGAGTTCGCATGCGTAAAGCAACAGATTCCTCGCCATCGGAAGATAGTTCTTCTTCGCTGGACTTGCTATTACTGTAATTAGTAGATGTAGGTGAGGGCAGGACGAAAGAAATCAACTTGCGTCAATGCCTTCTCCTCTGCGATCTCAGACTCAGTCTCTGGTAGGTCTGGAAGAATGATTTTGAGAAGTAGAGAGTTCTAGTGTTTGAATGCGATTAGCAAAGTTCGTTGATTCACAGTAATGGGAAGCAACACGAACATGCTCTTTCTCTGACCATTCGTAGGTGCATTCGGTATGATACTTGTAAATGTGCGTATCCAGAGCACCTCTTGTATTGAACCAGAGATTCATGGGGCACAATGGACAGACCCATTTACCAGAAAACGAGCCTCCGGGAGATTCGTACTCTGACAATATATAGCTTACTTCGACGTCTGCGATATCATGCGAACGGACTGCGTCAGCCTCGTGTCCTTGCCATTTGGATGGATTAAGGTTGTCCATTGACTTGCGTAGGTTTCTCCTAAGGAAGGGAAGCCTGCCCCTTGACCAAACTCTTTCTTCACGGATTATCAGTGCCTTCAGCAAGTCGGTAAGCTCGTCTTCAAGCTCGTTAGGCATCTCCTCGCCCGATGGGCTCTGAGGGACACGAGGGGTAACTTCCGCGTTAGCTTGCCGGATGCGATTTAATATCTCGGCTGGATCAGCGTCCACGTAAAGGTCGTCCTCGTCTTCATCTACCTCCTTGTGTGGGCTCGTGATATCCGCGCTGATGGGTGAATCTCGTCCGACTCTTGAAGGTTCGGGTGTTTTCTGGTTGGTCGTCGCCCTTGCCGGTCGAGCTGACTTACGCGCCGCTCGATGCCAAAGGGGCGGTGGACGGGAGCCCATGCTAACTATACTAGACAAGAGTTGCAACGATGCCGGGTTAGGGAAACCATCAAATCAAGGCGCACGTAGGCTTAGATATCTTAAAATCCTCATTAGAGCTATCATCGGAATCGGAGTCTGTATCCCTGAAGGTTTACCAGGTTAAGGTAAAGAGATCGACTACAGGCCAGATGTATTGGCTTACCCAAGTGCGACACCTGGAAAGCTTTGTGTAGTTCGTGCAGACACTTTCGAAACAGATCTAGAAGGAATAGCTGAAGTGGTTCGAGAGATAACAGAAGATTTCACAGAAGTATGCTTCTGAAGTCTTGGTCTTGCAGTGCCGTAGGGTGAGTCAACCCGCGAAGAGTCAGGACTCGGACGAATGACTCGCTCTTGTATAGTCCGAGCTCGATATCGTGCAGGAGTTGCTAGCATCCTAGGTGCGGGAGTGAACGCTAGTCTAGCCAGATCTTGTGAGGTCGATATGTCATGGCGGGTGGGAGTCGCGATAGTTCTTGCTTCAGTGTCTCTGAGGGATGCACTCATCGGCCTTGAACCACCGCGCTCTCGTTCGGCTTGAACATGCTGACCGACTCTCGGCGCCCCTGGGACCGTTCTAGAAACTGTTTTTGCTATGAGGGACAAGGAAGACGACGATAGATGCCGTAACAAACTGATTATATCAGATGACAAAGTTGGCTTCGCCGATTCCTGTTGATCCCAGATCGATAAACCGCACTTGAAGTGGACGGGGGTCATGTACATACTTCTGTTGAGGGTCGGAGAGGCACGGTCTTGCGCCTTTTTTTCGTCGTTTGCAGTGGTGACATGGTGTAGTGGCAAGAGGATATTGAATTGGGTGATCTCAAAGTACGAAAGGTCGACCGAGCTCGATGGTCCGAGATGGAGAATCAAACGGAATCCAGTAGAGCAGATACTAGGCCGCCTGAAAGGACAACAGACGCGAGGACTCGAGTCAGAAGAAGAGAAGATTATGCTCAGAGCATATGCGCCGTTATGCGGGTTAGAAAGGAACGAACAAGTGAGAGCCTTGAGGACGATCGCTGGTCTGTCACGTCACACTGTGAGACGCGCCTGTCACGTATCTGCTCAGTTGCTATTTGTCACGGCATGCTCATATGCCGCCAAGTCACCTGTATAACTGGCTCTGTGTCCTTCGTTCTGCCTCTGAAATCCTCTCCCATGCCGCATCAATCAGGGTCGCTCAGATAGCACGAGCGGATGCTGAACTGGATAGGGTTATTGGTCGGAGGAGACCAGTGCAAAGACGACCTTCAGCAGAGGTGCCGGATACTCTGGTTGGACCCAAGACTACTGGGAGAGGGGATGTGCACACATATAGTGTTAACGGAGAATTGAATGGAGATACCAATCTTTTGAATGATACGCCCAAGGGAGATGCCACGCGGTCCGTGGAGGCTGAGTGTCTGCCATCTGAACCGACAAAATTATCGCTGCGTGAATTGGATGCTTCAGCGTATCCCAAAGCCATACCAGCCGAGCCAACATACCAGCCCGAAGCTGTGCGATCAAAAGAGGAGCTGATTTCGCAACCCGCAGCATCAGGGACAACTCAATCGCCCTTCACCGGAGCTCTTCATACTTCTGTTGTAACGGGAGAACCGGGAATTTTGGATTACGCGAAGGACTCGCAGGTAAAAGAATCTACGGAGGCAAAAGATACTGCAGAAGCTCAAGTAGAGGTATGTTACTATCGGTCTCTGGTTTCTGTAGCTTATTGTACCTAGATATTACAACCGGAACTCCTTCCACAGCAATCTTTGCCTCCTTCCCAAACACAACGTAATCTCCAGCCGTCTCGCGTCCCTTCCTCTCGAATAGGGCGTTTGTTCCATTACGGTGGTCTGGCAGCTAGCCTGGGCTATGGTGCAGCTTCAGAAGCATTCAGACGCGTTTCTTCCTCTCAAAGCGACGAACAACGGTCTTCGTTGATGATGACGCCGGCGAACATCAAACGCCTTGTCGAGAAACTTTCCAAGATGCGCGGGGCTGCGCTTAAGCTTGGGCAATTTATGAGTATACAAGGTAAGTCAGTCACTGGAGTTATACTCAGCTGGATTGATTTCTTTATCTATTGGTTCTCAGATACACATATACTCCCGAAGGATGTTGAAGAAGTTTTCCGGCGTGTTCAGGACAGCGCTCATTACATGCCAAACTGGCAGATGGAGGTACGGCTAGTTTGCTAGATTATTTATGCCTTACTGACGCCAAGTAGCGAGTCATGTCCGATTCTCTAGGCCTCTCATGGGAGTCAAACTTTGCATCATTCGACCGCATCCCATTTGCGGCTGCTTCTCTGGGACAAGTTCATTCGGCTGTGCTCGCGGCAAACACGTCACCCACTGGCAAAGACGAAAAGGTCGCCATCAAGATCCAATTTCCCGACATCGAAAAGAGTATAGAGAGCGATCTGGGATACTTGAAGTTGCTCCTGAGCGCGGGAAAGGTCTTACCGAAAGGTTTGTTCCTTGATAAAACTCTCCAGGTTATGAAGGGAGAACTTGCAGATGAGTGTGATTATACGAGGGAGGCATCCTGTGCTCGTTTCTTTGCATCAGAAGATGGGCTTGGGAAAGACGAGCGGTTTAGAGTGCCTTGGGTGTGGGAGGGCAGTACGGAGCGCGTGCTTGTGATGCAACATATGGACGGTGTCAGTGTCGGCGGGAATATTGTGGACAAGCTTAGCCAGGACTCTCGAGACCGGGTAAGGGGTTTTCCGCGCCAGTCTGAACTACACCAATGTATTTGGTAGATTGCCTCTACGGTTCTTGAGCTCTGTATGAAAGAGCTCTTCGAGTTCCGAATGATGCAGACCGACCCGAACTGGTCGAACTTCCTTTGGAACGAACAAAGTCGTCAGGTATGCACTGTCTGTTTGTCCGTCCATGTAACAGAATATTGAAGTTCTGGAATAACCCAGATTGAGCTCATTGACTTCGGCGCAACTCGGTCGTACTCAAAGGAGTTCATTGACAAATGGATGGCTGTACTCCAGGCTGCGGTTGGAGAGGATTATGACGCCTGCGTCCATTGGAGTCTTCAACTCGGGTATCTGAAAGGCGGTGAAAGTAAGACCATGCTGGACGCTCATATTCGGTCCCTCACGCTTCTCGCGACGCCTTTCCGCGCTCGAAAGGCCACGTCGTCGGAGCTATATGATGGCGGACGATATGTGTTTGGAAGAGGGACAGAATGGGCTCGGATTACTGCAGAGATTCGATCTCTGATTCCTGTGATGCTACGTGATCGGCTGACGCCTCCACCACAGGAGACGTACAGTCTCAACAGGTGAGCTCATACTTTCTAGTCTGCTTGAGATGACTAATATTATCGTCGCATCAGAAAACTGAGCGGTGCTTTCCTCCTTGCATCAAGACTCGGTGCTAAAGTCAATTGTAGATCCATCTGGGAAGCTACTGTTGAAAAATATCAATCTGCTTCTTAGTCGGCCCAATAATAATTCCATATATTGCGGCTTAATTAGATAGAATCCCCCAAGTATCATTATTCTCGCATAAGCCAGCTAGATAATCTAATGAATTGCACTAGCGAAGAGTTTAGGGAGTCAATTGTGTTGAGACCGATGAAATGCTTAGTCTACGTGAATATGGAACGTCAGAGTTCCTTCTTAGCATTGCCGTCCTTGCTTTCCGAGCGTTTTGAGTATATCATTGTCGTGAATGGTCTGTGGTAGCTAATGTTAAGCCACGACTCAGGAGGTGAAGCTGCTTAAACCTACCCTTCGAACCGAAGTGCGATGACGTAACAAACGTACACGTAAAGTGTGATTAAGATGCCAGCAGGCTTTTCATACCTGACATGCAGGGTAAGTAATGTTGTCATCTAATACGGACATTATGCATACCAGAGAGCTGTAGCCAGGAAACACAGTGTGCTGCCATCGTACATCGGATTTTCCACAACATTGAAAGGGAAACCTTCTACGCGGTGGTCCATACTGTAAGCATATAGGATCAGAACTGGCTAAGATGTTAGAAGCGAAGAAGGAGATGTACAGGATCCCGAAATAATCTCCGAGGAAGGTGCCCGTAATTCCAAGGGCCCAAGTTGAGGATATTACCAGCGTTTGACCAACGATGAATAGCAACGCTGGGATCGCAATGTGTAGATTGTAAGGCGCATCATTAGGCAATAATGCTTGCGTAGGCTGTTCTGAGAGAGCACGATGATATCTTTCAAGCGCAATATATATGAATCATGCAACTCAAGATGGTTGGGTCAGATTGCTCACTCACAAAGAGTCACGAAGTAGACCGAACGAGAAAATCATGAACGCGAGGAAATAACATGCTGCCTTTGCGTTTCCGCCGAAAATACGCGTTAGGGTCTTGTTACGGTACTCTGTAACGTGAGCGGGAGAAGTGAGTGATCATGGATTTTCTTCACTTGGGGATATGAAGCAGGCATACCATTTCGTGCAACGATATTCCATGCCAACGGGTTGAACGTTATAGACGCCAAAGAGACCAATAGGGACGTCCTGCTGAAGTCCACCCACACCATCGTCGTCCCCTTTCACAGTCGTCGAGCTCGTCAAGGAGGAGGAAGTGCTGGCCAAGGTGCAAGACGCGTGGCAATTTTCTTTTTTCTGGTTTTTTTTTCTGGTCTGGTTTAGCCTCGGTCGCTTCCGACCATCATCACGCACGTTTACATACACATTCAAGTTGAATGGTGACTGGCAATCCCCTGTAACGAAGTGTCTACGTCCCACGGTCCTGCCGAGTTGTGCCGATGCCTCGCTTAACTTAAGCGATTTACCGGTTTTTGAGAGTCGCATTTATCCACACATATCTCCTTCCTCACCCTTCCTCACTGCGAAAACAACCAAAATAAATTGTAGATAATATGTATATCATGAACATGGGTGAACTGGTCAAAAATTCTGCAAAATTCCATTGCGGTATAGTGGTGTTCTGGTCCATATCTCAGGAGTGAAACAATTTCTACAAAATTTTTTTTGTACAAATTAGAGACAGGCATGTAAAAGTACACCCCAGCCATTGAGCTGGGTGATTCTTCAGACCGCTGTTGAGGAGAAGGAGGTGGAAGATATGCGGAATGCATACAAAAAAGGAAAATTAGTATCACGTGACTTGATACAATTGACAGTCGAAACGGCACTAGATGAACTACATTGAGCAAAAGAAAGATAAAACAAGTATCAAAAGTGTGTTATAGCTCTTGTATGCTGTAGGATGTCACTACAATTTTTTTGAGTATACATGACATGAAAATAGAAAGCCGATTGATACTAAAGGCTATATAAGATATAAACACCTCAGTGAGGGTGCATACAGTGACATTAGGTGAAGTGAATGATCGGATAGATGGATTTGGAGCTTCAATGATAAATGAAAAAGGTACCTACTATCGGAAGAGCTGGTAAATAAAAGGATGTTGCTAATACTAAAGGCGTTTCCGCAGTATATAGCTCCTCTGAGCTAGCTCAACTGTTAACGAAAAACCACTAGCAAAACTTATTAGTATTATCATTATTCCATCGATTCTGTTATATATATGATGCATATATTTACCATGGACTATTGTAGTACTTGTTTTGTGCTGAAACAACATGTATTCTCGAGAGAGAAGTCAGGCATTTTGAAAGGTAGGGCGGTAAAAACGGATCGTCGTTATTAGCTATATATAGTAATTATTCGAACTCCGAACGAAAAAATTTGTCGACACTTTCGTATAGGGGATTGCCAGTCCCCAATTCAAGGACAGAAATTATGGATCTTGGCTTGAAAGATACTCGCGTTCTCATTACAGGTTAAGAGCTGAACGCATTTCTTTTGCGTTATACGACTGAAGATGATGCAGGCGCGAATGGTGGAATCGGTTTCGTAACTACGCAGCTTTTCCTTGGTGAGATTGCAGGGCGCTTACTAGTACTGTTTCGCCGATACTAAAGAGGTCCGTAGACCAAGGAGCGCATATCGTTGCGCATTACAATACAAGGGATGACACATTAAAGTCGCTAGGAGGGGATCCTCGTTTGACGACAGTTCAGGCGGACTTGACGCGAGAATCAGATATCGTTAGGATCTTTGATTCTATTGGAGATAATCCTGTTCAGGTCCTCGTCGTGAATCATGGAATCTGGCCCAACCGTGATACACCCATCTCCCAGATGTCTCTTGAACAGTGGAATAAGACTATCTCCACAAATCTGACGGGATCATTTCTTATCGTCCGAGAGTTTCTCCGCCGCCTGGATAGGTCCGACGTCTCTTCAACGGTAAAAGACAAGGTTGCTGTTATCTTCGTCGGAAGTACCGCAGGAAAGTTCGGAGAAGCCGGTCATGCGGATTATGCAGCTTCGAAGAGCGGTGTGTACGGTATTTATAACAGACCCGAAATGAATCTGAGCCATCTTGTTCTCGCTTTCTAGCGCTGATGTATGGGTTCCTCCTGTCTTTGAAGAACGAAATAGTCAAGATTTGTCCTAAAGGGAGGGTCAATTGCGTTGCTCCCGGTTGGGTCAAGACGCCGCTGGCGGAGAAAGCACTATCGAATCCTGATACTGTCTATCGTGCCCTTGCGACGTGCGTTCTTACTTGGGATCGATCTGAGTTCTATATTTCTGAATCTGAAGACGCGCTTCGTTTAGTACGCCGTTGAAGAAAGTCGCAACGCCGTCTGATGTCGCCTATCAAATCCTCACTCTTGCGTCTCCGATTATTTCTGGTCACGTCTCTGGACAAGTTGTCATGGTCGAGGGTGGAATGGAAGGAAGACTCTTAAACCTCCCCGAGGACATGGCCGGATAGGAATCTCACTCGTATGACTTTGTGTAAGTTCGAAGGACTCTCTCGTACTTCAGCTTCTCACTCGCGAATCGTAGATTACATCATAGGGTCTTGAAAATAAAGGAAATAAGTGCCTACCAGTCGTTTCCCAAGGGTGATCCACGTTCCGCAGTTGAACTTACTCGAGTTGATTTGCCGGGACCGCTTCATCGATGCTCATATCCGCGAGAAGCTGCGCTTTGCCTGCTGGCTCAGCTAGGCGAGGCGAGGCGCGACTCGGTCAGTATTATAGCACAAATAGTGAAAATCGACGTAACAGACGCGATCATTAATTACCCGTGCAGCGAAATGCCGGTATCGTCTTCCCGTATCACATCCCCATCTCCATCACGGCTGAAATCAAAGTCCTTCATTCAACGTTGGGTACTGTCCTTAACTGAGGTCGTCCCGGGATTCCATCTATCATCGTTTCTAGCTCATTTCGTATGCATTGTTGATGCGTCGTATACGGCATAGGACAGTTCTGGATTATCTCCCCTTTCTCGACGGTCCCGTTCTGGAGTATTCTGGTTCGAGGCAGGCGGCAGGCGCTTTCGGTGACTGAGCTGGTAATCTTATTGTATTTCAGTTAGCACCATCACCTTTTTCTTCTATTACTGTGGTGAGCCGTTCACTTAATGGGTGGTGTGAGCCTCGGGATTCAAATGTCCAGATGCAGCTTTGCATTTCAATAAAGAGCTACTATCACGATGCAGAACGATTCTCATTGAGTCCAACCTACTGGCTTTCAGGTCGAGTATATATGGGTACCTGTACTCTTACATTATTTACGCACGAATTGATCTCACGGATCGATTTCTCAGTCCAGACCGTGGAGTCGTGGAAAAGTCGTCTACATATTAGTTCGTCCTCAACTGGTTTCTTCTCTTCACTATCGTCTAACAACAAGCCACACCTATATGAAGTCAAGATACTTGGAGTCGATATTCCTCGTGTATGCCCAGCTTTGTAGCATGTGATAACAATCAGGTTTAGACTCATTTTCGCGGGACTCTTACCGATTCGCTGGAATGAGCTGGACATCCATTGGAAGACCCCTTTTCGTCGACTATGGTGATTTCTTGGTGAAAGTTTTCGGCACTCGATACGTTACGAATGATACTTGGATAATTCCCCATAGCAATATCAAGTTCAATAACATAGTTGACAATTACAACCGACACAAACAGGATCCAACCGGGAGCGGAGGGGATAAATCAGGAAGACGGACGAAGTAGGGAGCAAGAAAGCCCTCTCAAATACGAAGCAAACACGCAGTCAAGAAGAATTAGCTGGTTCAGGAATGGCCCTGATACAAATCAAACTGCTAAAGTGACTGAGCAAACAAAACGTTCCTCAAGACGTCGAAGGGAATCCTACACGATTCATATAACTCTGTACCATTGACTTCGGAACGGCAGGATCCTTCTCTTCCAAAATGTACGATCCTTGAGATGGAGCACAGCCAATTGTTCCGATGGGCTGGTAAGTCTGGGGTGACACTTGCTGTTGGGCGGCAACACGCGCCTGTTCCGGCAGTTCAACAGGATTCTCTGGGTCCATTGGCCAGAACCATCCGGCGGGCAAAGCCGCAAGAGACTTGTTGTCCATCTCATTCGACGAATTCGGGCTTGTGTAAGACCCAGAGAACGACGTACGGTTGCGCTTTGGCGGCGACAAAGGACCAACGATCGGCGACAAAGAACCATTGCCCGTCGGGCTGCTCGCTTCCCAATCGTCCTCTGGGATAAGAACTGGAACACTGCCACCACTGCGTCTCATTTCACTGAGATTAATACCCAGGACCTTCTCCGCGAGTTTTTCAATAAGTGGATGGCCACCGTTCATGTCTTTACGTTCCCAACGCCAACGGAATCGCGGGAGCATGTCAAGCGCAAACCAAATGTCTTCAGTAGCAACGTCCCGAGGAAGTCTGTCGCATTGTGACATTCGTCCGTACAGAATTACCATAGCAGCGATGTGCAACGGGATCGGGGAAACGAAGAATGCGACGTCGGCGAACTTGATAAGAGTGTAATGAACTACGATGATATTATGTGATGCGACGATTGCTTAAGGGAGTGATCCGTCAGTCCAAAGCAAATTACTATCTGTCACTAGACATACCATCCGTCAATGCCTTGCGCCGTTGCGCGTAGGGAAGCTCACCAGAGCTGAATATTGCCCTCAAAAGCAGAATTCGAGCGATGCCAACCTTAAGGAGTGTCAAGCCTTGGTCCTCTGTGATCTCCTCGACAAGCTTCCTTTTCGAATCAATAGTCCAAGTTTCGGTACCCCCGAAAAAGTAAGCATAGCTCTCGGGGAGTTGCCTGCGGAATTCAACCATGCTCTTTATAATACGCGTCGCATTCCGCATGATTGCCTCAGTGGTATGTCGCGTCGGGGAATACAGCGCAATCACGATATCCGCTTGAATCTCAGCCACAGGCGCAGATAGGAAGAAGTGCTCGGAGAAATCAACGAGTTTACCACGAGTGGGATGAGGCGTGCTAGCGTCAGCTGGGGAGATGGCTAATGGTCGACCGAGAAGGATAGATGTCCCCCGATCGTGGATCATTACGATAGACCACAAACGGATTCGAAGCTGAGACTCTTCATCAGTGAAAGTGTGGCCTTGCTGGAATGGATTGTGGTGTAGTCCGAGTTCGATAGCCACTCGAACCAAACTACCAACCAAGCGCCATAACGAACGCTGCTGACGCTAAGATCCGTCAAGTTAATTACCGGAGGATAGACAAGCAGAACGAGAGGGCAGCATACCTCGGTATACAAATACCAGTGCAGTAGAATCAAGGCTTGTAAACTTGAAATCGTCATTCTAAGATCGGGTTTTACCGCCAGAGCGCACTCAAAGAATTCTTCATGCTCTGGCCATCCTGGGGCCAAGATCTTCTTCAAGCTAGTATCCGTCTGTTCGTCCAAACCGTTGTCGACGGATCTATTCAGCTCGCTCATAGTACCAAGTGCCAGAACAAGGTACAGGCAACAGATGTGGCCAGGGTCATACATCTGGGGGTGCCCATCATACAGCGCCTCCAGCTGCTTCGCGAATTTGTCTTTCTCTAACACGGGTCTGTGGTAATTGAGATAGGTGAAGTAGGCATGCACAATGTGTTCCGCCCTTTTACGGTCTTTCGGCAGCCAAACTGTGACGTCGCGCGCATGGGTGGGGTACGCTGCACGAAAATGCTGCATCTTCGCAGGATGCCAGTTTTTCACTTCACGTGGTTCTTTGGTCTCTGTTATATCGCGATCACGTCCGGATGAGAGACCACCAGACCCAACGGCGAGATCTTCCATTTCTGCTCCGGCGGCGGGAATGGTGGCGAGTTTGGCTTCGGTAACAATTTGTGGAGAGACTCCAAAATTCTTCGCAAGCGCCTGTTGCTCGAGTTGGACATGATCCAGAGGCTATAACCTTAGCACATGAGGGGCATACCTGATCATTTGACATATCATTTGACTGTGGGTCCTGTCCTTTGATGTCTGCTTGGGCAACACCAGGCGGCGGCGGAGGGAGAGCATGAGGCTGGAAAGACGGATGGATCCGAGGATCGTACATCGGAGCGCCTGGCGCCATTCCGATGGGAGGATAAGGCGCGAACCCCGGGTGGCCAGGAGGAGGAGGAGGAGGCATACCCATCGGCGGATACCCTGGATGCATCATGTGCAGAGGAGGATACGGGTAAGCCTTGCCTGACATGGGTGGGGGTGGCATTCCCTCAGCATACGACCTCAGAGGATCATGAGGGGGTTTCATAGAGAAAGTCTGAGCATAATCCTCGTCCGATGGCTCGACTTTAATTCCCTCATGAATTAGAATACTTTCAATATTCTCGAGGGAGAAGCCAGGAATGCGCCTGCGAAGAAGCGTCTGGCATTGAAGGAGTTGTCGCTCAATTTTCTCGACATGGCCCCTCGGGGTGAGTGTTTTCCTATGTCTATCTTCTTGATTACATTGCACGCCCGCCGATGCGCAGGCGGTGCAACTGGGATGCTTCGAGTCGCACTGTTGTGGGAGGGGGAATGTTAGGAGTTTGCCGGGTGTTTGTCGGTCTGTACCGAACGGTACTTGCCTTGATTTTCTTGCTCCTGCATCGCGCACACGCCTCATGCGAACGACGAAGACGCCGCGGCTCGCTCATTGCCGCGCCTTCTTCGCCGTCCACCCCTGCTTTCTTGCGCTTGCGGATTGCTCCCACCAACGGCGAATGTTGCCCTCCATGCTGTGGAGTGAGCGGAGACTGTTGTGCTTGCTGCTTCTGCTGCTCCATAGCAAGTGCAGAAGATACGGACGGAGCGGTTGTTAATTCGGGATGGCCTGGTTGAGCCATGCTGATACTGCGCGTCAGCAAGTGCAATGTGTATGATGGACGGCGAGGCGAGCGACGAGGAAGGGCCTCGTGGTTGTTGTTTATATCTATTTGGCGACATTATCCAAAAGTAACCAGCTTGCTACATGTAGGCAGTCGAGTCTAACGGCCGTGAACGAGATCCTCAATGGATGCTTGTTAGTATCCGATATCTCATAACCACAGCATTATGCTTATACAACTGGCCCAAAGGTGCTGCATTCTCGTCGGTCAGATGAAGACTGCCCTCCTCGAGATCAAGGGTGAGCTGGGCAACCTGGTACTAAATACCGCAGAATGAATCCAATCAGACAAGTATTATCCAGATAGAATATTCATAGAGACCTCGTAAGTACTACGAGCCCGCCCTGAACGTTGAAGCTTACCTTCTAATCATGATATACTTTGGCAGGGGCTGCTGCACTCACGTTCCAGATCCGAGTGCTGGAACAGGATACCGGCGGCGCCTTGAAACTTGACGCCATAGTCACTGTTATCGACGCGGAAAATTTCACAGGGTACGAAGATACGAGCCCGACCCCGACGGCAAGAATGCTGGCCAGCTATACGGATATCATTCTGATTGTTCGTCTCTCGTTCTTACAGCACGGGTAATAGCATTTCCATTGACGCAGCTATACTATAGACCAAATGGACATCCGTCTCGGAGCGACATCTTGATATCGTATTGGATCACTTGCACACGCTCAATGACCTTACTCCGAAGATTAAATGCAATGGGTGGGGTGACGTGGATTGAGCCCTAATTTTGGATCGATACCAAACTCTTTACCGATGGTCTGTGCCTCCAAGGGTTCCGCATCCATAGACTAGACTCTAGTCTTCCCCTGCATGCAGCTGGACTGGCACTGGCTCTGATCTGATCGTCGGAGTCAACGCTAGGGGAACCGTCTCACAGTATCTTCCTGGTTTCCGCTTGGTTGATCATCGTGCCATGCAAAGCGAGTGCCTCAATTACGTCGTGTGTTACCGTTAACGCTACCCTATGCGTATCTTGACCTTCAGCTGGGACATTGCCTTCAAGAATAATGCGTTTCTCGTTCGCGCGCTATGAAATGTGATAGGACAAGAAAAAAGCGTTTCACCACCTCCAAGTCCCACTTCTGAGTCGCAAAGGTGGAGACGACACAAAGGTCAGTGACTCTGATAGTCAATTCGCTTCGTGGCTCGTTGGGTGATAGACTCAAGGCCAGAATAGTGCACCGGTTTTGACCCTCGTAATCAAAAGACCTTCGCCGATCATCGATTCACGCACGGTACCCGAATGGCATTCTATCGTGATACAAACGTTGTCAGCTGTGACTGAAAGGCCTGAAGCGTGAGTCCCGTAGTCACCAGCGAGTCCAACTACAAGAGAATCGACCAGCGCGCACTGGCACTCGACAGAAACAATGCACAGGATGAACACGCAACATTGTCAATCGTTTGCTTCCAAACGTTGCAAAGGGCACTCATCAGCAAAGCTCGCCAAATGCAACATTACACTGACACATCCTGCTTTGTTCTTTGCCAAGGGTAGCTTTCGAACGAAGATGAGCAAAGTTGGATCTATTAAACGAAGGGCGATTTGGAACTGGATCTTCTGCCAACTCGACACCGGATTATAACCGTGAGCATCTTGCAGGCTGCGAGATGGGTAAACGGCCTAAGAGGTCTAGTCACAATCAGGGGCTAGGCAAGGGCTACGAAGGGTATAGACTCGTAGAACCCCCGAAAAAATGGGATGAATATACATGCAATGCCAGACAGACCTTCGCTTATCGTGAGTCTGTGAATTCGTCATGCCATCAAGCGGTGGATCCTGACGCATCAATACTGTAGAAATGAGTCAGGCTGATGGCAATGAATATGGAAGGTACAAAGATGCATCCTTATGGAGGAAAGAAGATGGCACTCATCCTTCATGGTATTGCAGTAAGTCCTCTCGTCGGCTCTTTAGCTTTTCATACCAGTCCCGGAAGTCGTAGTCGCTTACTGTATCTCTTTTAATATACAGTCTTTGGATCGAAAACTAAATCAGTGGCCGAGAGAGGCGTAGAAATCGAACCCAAGCATGAAAAAGAGATAAGAGACCATAAGGATTTTCACGACTTTGCAAAATTCTTCAACTATTTCACTTCAGATGAAACTGAAAGAACACATCGCTCCGAGCAATGGGACAAATTAGCTGCGAGGTCACGCAGAAAAGCTACCAAGGTGATCATCAACGATGCTTTGAAATTTGCAGGCGATATTAGGGCCGTAGCGACCGAGGAAGTAAGGAGAAAGAGGATGGATCGATATAAGACGGCTGCACGGTCATCAGGTTCTGGATCAGGTTCTCGACCAAAAACTGATAAACCTCCCAAAGGTGGGAAGCGTGGTAGCAAATAAGACATCAAGGACGCCGATAGGTTAGAGAGAAAACTCGGAAAAGAAAAGAGTTGTTGTTAGGGCTCCTGCAGCGGATCGGATACAGGAAAAGATGCATCCTTTACAGCCGTTTTCAGAAGTATTGTCACACCCGTGATTTCGTCACAACTGGCCTCTCCTGTACCTCAGAATACAAAATAAATCGTAGCTCACCCAATTCTTGACCATTTCGCGTCATCTAAGTTGATAAATTCACGCCTCAATTGCACCGTCCCGACTGTAACAACAATGAGCAAAATCGGCAAAGAATTGACCCCAAAATGGCACAAAATGTCGTTTTTTTGTGTATTCCTCATGTACATTTTTTCCTGCACTCCTTTCCAGGTCTATAGCACCCATGAGTGTCTGAAAACACTCAGATGGCATAACTGTGAATTTAGGGCCTGCATTTGAGGTGTATTTTGAGGTGTATGTGCCAGTCTGGGGCATGCCTGAAATGCAGAAATCACCCCTCTCTCCCTGAGCTCCTCATGCCCCAGAAAAAAAATCTGAGGCCAAGTCTATACATGTAAATTCATCCCATATCTATTGGAAGTGATTTGAGTACTTCTCATGCCTGCTATTAAGATTGATGTATTGATTGAGGTAGGGGAGACAGGGCATATGCCTCATGCTTCCCTGCCTTTCCCCAACTCCCCAGCATATCCATTTGCTCTGGGAAGGGCTCAGATACATTCAAATATACTCTGAATGAGATCCCATGTATGAATTTTCTCTCAAATATTTTTTTCTGGGGCATGAGGAACTCAGGGGAGGAGGGGTGATTTCTGCATTTCAGGCATGCCCCAGACTGGCACATACACCTCAAAATACACCTCAAATGCAGGCCCTAAATTCACAGTTATGCCATCTGAGTGTTTTCAGACACTCATGGGTGCTATAGACCTGGAAAGGAGTGCAGGAAAAATGTACATGAGGAATACACAAAAAAACGACATTTTGTGCCATTTTGGGGTCAATTCTTTGCCGATTTTGCTCATTGTTGTTACAGTCGGGACGGTGCAATTGAGGCGTGAATTTATCAACTTAGATGACGCGAAATGGTCAAGAATTGGGTGAGCTACGATTTATTTTGTATTCTGAGGTACAGGAGAGGCCAGTTGTGACAAAATCACGGGTGTGATACAGTATAAGAGGCTTCCTTCGGACACCCCCCCTCCTTCGGACACTCAACATTTTCACCACAACCGTCCATCCTACACACTTCAAAAAAAATACACAAGAAGATAATTATCATGGCTTACTATGTTTCAAATTTGACGGTGTAATATTGAGGATTGCGATTATTATTGATGAAATAGTCATGATACCGTGTGACTTCAAGTCAGACAGAACATGCCGGTGACTCAATATCAATCTTTTTCACCCCAGATAAAATACAAAAATTATATATTCATAAAGTACAGGTCCTAAACTACAATCCTGAAGTTTTGTTGCACGAATATGTTATAAAGTACAATTTATTCGCGGAAATATGTCCAAGGTGTGACAAAACATCAATTTGTCACACCGATAGGTTGTCACACCTTTAATCTGTGGCTGAAATTCTTTTATCTGGCCGTTGTAGCTCCTAACACTCGTGCACTTCATCCTACTACTCAAACGGTCAGACAGGCATTGTCTGAGCCAAAGTGGCCCAATAAACCTGAGACCTTAGAGAAGCTGGAGAGGATGTGAGGGAAGGAGGGAGATGAGGACAGTGAGTGATGATATGATGCGACCGCATGACATGTTGTGACATTGTCACATGTGTCCGAAGGAACCAAATCCGTAACAACTTCCCTGTTTTCAAAATTTGCTTAATTTAATTACAACATGTGCATTGCACATCCTCAAACTTTTACAGTACTTCCAACTTATATTGATATGTATCCAGAAATATTTTCATAATTTTTGGGCAGAAATTGCAGTGATAAAAAAACATATGCTGAAAGGTGTCCGAAGGAAGCCTCTTATTGGGGACTGGCAATCCCCTATGAAAAAAGTGGTCAGTTTTTTTTCGGGCGGAGCTCAAATAAAATCCTAATTTAGCAAGTGGCGTCGATCTTTATGTCCCACTTCGCTTAGAAGGTCAAGGTGACTATATGCATCAAATCACTCCATTTTTTCGACACTGTTTGGACTATCCACACTCAACAGAATCTCAGCACTATGAAATTTTGCACAGAACCTTATTTCATAGGTAGGTACATCATATGAATTTTTCAGATTTTTCTGTTCAGCAGGAGAGCAGGTGTTGCATTAGGTGGAGGTGAAAAGTGCTACTTTCATCGATTCTCCCCTTTGTTTTGACCAATTTTACTCTTGGTCGGGATTCTTTGCCATCTAGCTCCTTCCACAGTGATTCAAAAACTCTGATAAATTCATATGATGTGCATATATATCATATTATCATGCATGCAAGCTCTCATCCCGACACTCTGATCTGTTGGATATATACGATGTAAAGAGTACCGGAGAGTCACTCATTTTCCCTATATATAGTAATTTGACTCCCCCCAAAACTGTGTTTTGAGCACAGATCCTCACCGTTCCACACAAAATTTGGAAGGAACAATTCTTTCCATAGCCAAAGCATGCTGAATTTTTTTTCAAGCAAGAAGATAAAAATTGGAGGAGAAAATCACGAAAAACATGAAATTGAGATAGCAACTAACAAATTTCAATTCAAAGTGATAAATCATCTGCCTAGGCAGGTGACCTACTGGGTACATGTAGTAATAATAATGAGTGTAGTGACCGCATAGCCCGAACTGTAAAAAACCCCTCCGTCTGGTAGGGGAAAACCGGCCGGGTGCGGGTGGGACAGGGAAACCGGGCAGGCCCGGAGGAAAACCCCGTGAGAAAGGACCCACCCTTTGCCCTAGGAGCCGTCGGTTGCTGCCCACCAGAGTACTAGTTGCCAAGGGCTTATATTTCCCGTGAGGCCGTTCGTCTGAGGGTGCCACCTTGGTCTTCGAGCAGGGGCAGGGGGTGTGCGGGAGAGCCCGCTAAAAGGACCTGTCCTTTGCCCTAGGCAAGCCGCGGGTTACAGCCCACCAGAATACTAGGGCGCAGGGCATCTAGCTCGCTGGCCGTTCGTCTGAAAGCTGCCACCTGCTAAGCCCACCATCAGGCAGGGACAGGGGTGTGCGCAGGGCAAAGGCCCGCGTGAAGAAGAAAGGTTGCCCAAGCGGGCTGGTACATGTAGTGCGTGGGACGAAACCCGACTGAAAAGGAGTGCACCCCCACAAAAGGTGAGGGTGTGGAGAAAGGCTGCCCACCGAAGTGGGCTGAGGGTGATAACGCTTGCCAGCGGGCACGCCCTTGTCTCGAATGGAGGCTGCACGGATTTCGTTCCCCCAGCCATTTGGTAACCCAGTGGTCGCTGGGGAGGGCAGTTTTAAGTGGTGCCATACACTGAATGCCCCGGGACGACACCTCAGGCAGGCTTGGGTACGTGCATTTCAACACCCACCCCACCGCAGACGACTTTCCCACGGGGGATGATGGTGGTTAGAGAACAAGGAGGAGGTAGCAACAAAACTGTTGTCAGGTGACTGTACCTATCAGTCACATGCTAGGTAAATTTCTTTTTCTGGTAATAATGTATCGTGTCGCACTCCCAACCTGTATCTCCTCCTCCACTTCAGTCATAAACTTCAAACTAATTGCATAAATACGTTTTTCATGAGATTTAGAAACATTTGGCCTCAAAAAACTTCGGAGGAATTTCTTAGTTTCTGAGATATAGTATTAAATGTAATATATCTCTGTCATTTTTCGGCGAATTTTTTTCATTCTTGGTCAGGGTATTCTTCAGTATCAAATACATCTGATAAAAACACTTCCAGAGAGAAAGAATTGTTGTGTGAAGTTTCCCGTCCATTCAGATGCTGGATGCACAGTGGGACAGGATCTGCACGCACGTCGATCACCAGGAGAGCTAAGCGAGACCGTGGGAATGACCATTTTTTTAGTGGGGATTGCCAGTCCCCACTCTTATACTGTACAGTCTTTTTCAAAAGTCCTGCGACACGTGCCAATTTGCCATTTTTGGCCCCTCTAGTATCTCAAAACACGAAATAAATCATATCTCACTCAATTCTTGACCATTTCGCGTCATCTAAGTTGCTAAATTCATGCCCCGATTGTGCTGTCCAGACTGTAACAAATCCGAGCAAATTCGGTTAATAATTGACCCCAAAATGGCACAAAATATCGTTTTCTCATGCATTCCTCATGTACAATTTTTCCTGCACTCAATTCTGGGTCTATAACACGCACAAGTGTCTCAGAGCCCTCAGATAGAATAAATGTGAATTTAGGGCCTGTATTTGAGGTGTAATCTGAGGTATATGTGCTGGTCTGAGGCATGCCTGGAAGGCACAAATCCCCCCTCATCCTCTGAGCTCCCCATGCCCTAGAAGAAAATATCTGAGGATAAATTCATGCATGGGAACTCATTTAGAGTATATCTGAATGTATCTGAGCCTTTCCCAGAGCAAATGGGTATGTTGGGAAGCTGGGGAAAGGCAGGGAAGTATGGTGCATATATCCTATCTCCTCCATCTCAATCAATGCACCAATCCTCATAGCAGACATGAGAAGTACTCAAATCACTTCCAATAGACCTGGAATGAATTTACATGTATGAACTTAGCCTCAGACATTTCTTCTTGGGGCATGGGGAGCTCAGAGGATGAGGGGGGATTTGTGCCTTCCAGGCATGCCTCAGACCAGCACATACACCTCAGATTACACCTCAAATACAGGCCCTAAATTCACATTTATTCTATCTGAGGGCTCTGAGACACTTGTGCGTGTTATAGACCCAGAATTGAGTGCAGGAAAAATTGTACATGAGGAATGCATGAGAAAACGATATTTTGTGCCATTTTGGGGTCAATTATTAACCGAATTTGCTCGGATTTGTTACAGTCTGGACAGCACAATCGGGGCATAAATTTAGCAACTTAGATGACGCGAAATGGTCAAGAATTGAGTGAGATATGATTTATTTCGTGTTTTGAGGTACTGGAGGGGCCAAAAATGGCAAATTGGCACGTGTCGCAGGACTTTTGAAAAAGACTGTAATACTTCTGAAAACGGCTGTAAACATGACTGTTCCTTTGAACACTTTGGTCTTTCTCATTCATTTGTTCGTCTCTCACCTCAAAAAAAACAAAAAAAACATCTGAAGAACAAGTGTGTAAATGTGTATGCAAATTTATAGAGAATTTGACGAAGGTTTTGAGCCTGTAAAAATCGTCTACTGTCAAAATTTGGTGAAACTCACAGAGACAGGCCCAAATTCGCCTCACCTGTTAGAAGGAAATAGACTGATTGCCATTCTAGGATAAATTATGACCGATGCAGGATTTGCACCTGATCGACGATACCATACACGATTCCGCTACTGCCCCTTTGGGTCAAGAAGGGCAGACAATCCACCAGTACATTCCTGCAGGAAGTGCCAGTGGGCATGGAGACAAGCCTGGGAATGTGCACAAGATATACTGGAGGAAACAATGGGAATAATCGAACGAACAGAACCAATCACAATTCGAACCAACTATGGATACTCCCCACACAGGACACAACACCAAGTACTCTACAACCACTACCTTGCAGCATTCGAGAATGAAGTGGTGGTCTGGTCTGGAAACGAAGAAACGTACTATGCTAATGCAATAGCCACAGCATGGATCTGTCAATCCCTACATGTCGAGGAATGCCACAGGACAGCAGTGCAGGTTACATGGCCGCTGACACTCGATGCCCCAGAATACCTCAAGCATATACGGGACATAACGATAGGGCAAATCGCAAGCGGCTGGAGGGGCACGCTGGAGGGAACAATCCTCATAAGCGGATGCTTCTCGAGCACAGGGATCGACGGAGCGATCGCCACCTTCTTGATCGGCAGGGATACCGCACCAGATGAAATCATCATCCCCGATGGATACGACCGGGGAATATTCTACCGGAACCCGGCAACCTACCCTGGACTCAGCAACCGAGATCCACCGATCGAAGGAACGCTATCGGAACATGACAGGCATGTCATTGGATGGATCCAGGAACAAAACAGAAGCGGATCTCCGATGAATACAGACAGCTCGGTATCGGAATGGAGCTACACCTGAAACCTTCGTGAACTCCGAGAACACCGGGGACAGGAATAGCAGACGGGTTAGCTCGGAGGTGTACAGCCACAGGATTGGCAGGGGATGGCGTCATCATTAGCACTTGACAAGGACCATGTGGAGAAGAAGGTTCTAGAAGGACGGAACGGAACACGACAGAGTTGCGGGGTTCCGCACAGCCACTGGATTGGCTAGTGGCTGTGCCGAAGAAGCATTGGGGGCTGTGCCGACAATCGGTTGGGGCGGTGCTGCGGATGAACAGATCAGGTGATGGACTTTCTAGAAAGTATATAAGTAGTGAGCACTGCCACCAGAAGTTCCTTAGCGAAATTCTTTTGTATTGCCTACGACTTCTTTGTACTGCCACTTAGTCGCCTTAGGCACCACTCTAATCTATCCTAGGTATCTAGTGCACAGCTGGTCCCTTGACCCCTACTAGTGCCTTATTGTTTACCCGACTATCCCTATCTTGCACTTCCCCACGATCAAGATAGCTTCTCAAGATCAGCAGAGTGAGTGGACTTGTTCTGGTGCGTCGATCTGAGGGATCTGCACTTGGCCTTTCGCTCGGCCCTTGCCAAAGCCAAGCGGACTGCCAAGCGCCAATCCTTGATCTGCTTATAGCGATCTGCACTAGTCCTAACATGAGAATTTCGCTCCAATCCTGGGTCTCCCCTACTTGCATGCGATGGATGTAGCCCCCATCTATCAATGTAAGTATAAGGGACTCCTGGGAGGGTTTTATTTAGCGCATGTGATTTTGCTAACGGCGGTACAGTGTCTATACCCCCGGTAGCATGTGCATATCAGGTTTGGTCCGCCTACAACCGAACCTTCTCCCGATTCGAACGACTTCTTTGCAAACCACAGAAGCTAATCAAGTTCTATATCAGTAAGCAATCCCCTAGCTTGTGGGAACCCTACCGGTTGCCTTGGACGTCCGCGATGGAGTATTACGAGACTGCTGCGGAAGAAGTGGCTCAACTGCCACGCCGGTTGGAACAGGCCTGGAATGCCCTGGTGAAAGGAGATCACCTGAACTGGAAGATTTGGGCAGTCGATACGCCAGACACTCTCGAAGACTTCCTCTACTACTTAAGCGAGTACGGCAAACACACCTATACCCTCCAAGAACACTGCACACTCCTCCACAACATCCTCGTCTACGTCCAGAAAGCGGAAGACAAATGCGTTCAGGAATTGTGCAAGAAATGGCACTTAGGGAGGCCCTTCTTCTCTACCTCCTCTCTCTCATCGCGAGCATCGTCATCATCATCATCGTCTTCGGCTGGTCCCCGTTCCTTCTTCTGTTTCGATCTGCTACACATTCAGTTGCCACCTGGGCCGCCCGTCTTCGTCAACGCACGATATCAACGTCCCTCGGAGCAATCTTCCAAGTTGGATACTGTATTGGAAGGATTACTGGCCGCCTGGCACCCTGCGAACATACCTCTCTGGAACAGCTATACCTCCGGATTTCTGGAGTCGGAGCAGTACTTGAACAAACTGCACACCGGCTGTCTCGAGAGGTGGGCTGCTACGGGCACGACATCGGGCATATGCGACGAATGCTCAAGGATGGCACGAACATGGTGGCACAAGCCGACCAGAGAGATGCGGATATCGTGGAGCAACTCCAAGCGATGAGGTCGCTCCTGGAATCGGTAAGGGATGTAGCACGACTGTTTGAAGGGTACATGGAGAGGCGAGTCACTGCCTGGAACAGCTTCCACACCAGCTGGGTAGACATGTGCCACCTACAGGCAGTCCGCTGGCATGAACAACAAGTGTCCCAACAGACGATCCAGGCCCAACACCTCACGACGGTCCAGCGAACAGAAGCGAACTCCCAGGAACTCAAAAGGCTGGCAGCACGTCTTAGCAGCCTGGAAGGCATGGTCAGGAGCATCCATTGGGCGGTTCACCAAGAGGAAACGGAAGACTACGAGGCAATGACGATCATCCAGCGGGCCCATCAGATCTTCGACCTGGTCGACATGCACGCGGTCACCGACAGAACTGCCACTGAAGGACGCCTGGACGAGATCGACCAAAACATTGCCAGCCTCTTGCAGCGAGTGGACCCGCAGAACTTCTTCGCCGGCAACCGCACCTCACCAGTACCGGTACCAGTCACCAAGCAACACCCGCAAGTCCCCTCGCCGGACCAACCACAGTCGGCACCGGCTCGTCTTCCTTGGTGGCCCATGGGAGGAAACTACGCCCTGGAAGAACACTCGAATGACTACCACCGCAACTGGCACTCGCCACCGGGATCACCGACACCAAACGTCAGGGAGGTCAGAGCCAGGGAAGCGATGGCCGGGTATATATGCGGAGCAGGACCAAACATCCCACCACCAATCCAGCACCGAGACACCGGATGGCCGGTTCAGTCAACCCTCCCGGCAGCAAGGCGAACTGGTCCGCAGGATACCTACTCCTGGAACCAATCGGACGCTATCGGCTTCCCGGCTCAAGACTACTCGACAACGACGGCGAACGACGAGGCATGGTCAGAGTGGCCTCCGGCACCTCCGGACTGGGACCAAGAGGCGCAAGAGCTCTACACCCCGGTCGTCGTTCCCCTCCAGCCGGTAACAAGTCAGGACAGTGGTGTCGGGCAGGAGTCGAGTCAGGAGAGTGAAGAACCAGAGGACATTGAGGAACAGTGAAGGGCAACGGCAGGCAACACGAACAGGACAAAGGCAACCGAGTAGTGGGGCGGGGTACGGCTGGTAGCTTAGAGCTCGCCTCCTGTAACACTAGTGTACTAAAATATTTATGTATTGACCCATTCGCCCCACAGACAATGACTACAAACACCAACACAAGCAAAGGAACGGAGAAGTACCCCCTGTTTAGGGGCGAAATCTCAGAAAGCATCGAAAGCTGGAAGAACCAAATGACTTCCAGGCTGAATGAACGACACCCAGGCGACCTCAACAAGCAGGTCATATTAATCTATAGAGCTCTCCGTGGCAAAGCACAAACATGGATCGACGCTCCCTGGACCAAGTTCAAAGACAAGCAAATCACTGAGGTAGATGCCAGCAGAGCGGTCAAGGTTCAAGGCGCATGGAAGAACCTAGAAGAACTGTGGACCTACCTCACAGAACAACATACGAAACTGTACAGCTTGAAAGATCAAGCAGAAATCCTCTTACACAAGATCGAGCAGAGGACAGCGCGCGTGAATGCATACAATGATGAGTTCGATAAGATTGCGGTGAACCTACCCTCGCAGGTGTACCCCGAACACATATTGTTGTATCACTACAAACGAGGGCTCAATGACAAGATACGTAGTCGACTACAGACCAATGTAGACAACGACGATTGGAGCCTCGACCAGCGGAAGGAATATGCGTGGCGTATCGAGATACAACAAGTACAGGCCAACGCAACACAGTCAAACAGTCGGTATCGACCGATGTTTAGGAATGGATATCAGGCAACGTACAGGCCTGAGGGCGCAGGTACTTACCCAGGAGAGTACCTCGGCGAGCCCATGGACGTGGATGTCCAGAAACGACAAGTCACCAGCTCCACATAGAAACGAACCCCTCCAGTAAGGCATGAGAGCGGGGCATGCTGGGAATGCAGCGCAATGGGTCACTGGCAGAGTGAGTGCCCAAGACTCTGAGCAGGCGAAAAGCCTAGCAGCGGGAGATGGAAATCAAGAGGAGCCAGGGGAGCCCGTTACGGAAAAGGAAAAGGAAAGAAATCTCTTCACTGCCGGGAGATGGGGTTGGAATCTGATTCTGAGCTCGAGGAATTAGAGGATTTAAAGAGAGGGCCTCGTCAATGTGCAAGGCGTCAGAATGGCACGAAGAATGACGATGAGGAAGAACCCGAGGAGGGTTTTTAGAGGCACACGCCGACGATCCGACGGATCGGCGTGGAAGTCTCATACGTCGGTGGACTACCACAAGAATTGACAACCGACATCCAAAGATCAAGATTAGATTATCGCAGGGGCAAATCAGGAACCAAGAAGTCGAAGCAATGATCGACTCAGGATCGGCGATATCTATGATCAGCTCGATAATGGTGAAGGACTTGAAGCTACACACCAAGCCCAACGCCGGCACACACGTAATTCGAAACGCGGACGGCACGCTAAACAAGGATGGATGGAAAGAAGATGTGGTAGTCAACATGAATACAGGAGTAACCAACGGATGGGTCCGCCTGGCAGTGGTTATGACTGCAGGGGACAAGCTTCTATTGGGAGCAGACTGGCTAAATCGGTACGGCGTCAACATCAACTGCGCAACAGGAGCAGTCACGGCAAAAGGAAGAACTACCTACATGATCGGCATGGAACACTTACGCCGATCACAAGAAGCTGTGATAGCAAAACGGCAGAAGAAGAAGACCAAACAAAAGAAGCCAGTGCAACCCAGGAGAATGGTAACTACGAAGCGAAAGCCTCGGTATCCAGATGAGGAAAGCAGCGATGAAGACGAGGAAGAATGGCTGAAGGCAACACCCCCATCCTCGCTAACCAGAACGGCGGCGTCGCCAACGCCAACCAAACCAGCTCGGCCAACAGTACCGCTAAAACCTCACCTGCCAGTTGTACCATTTGTCCTACCAGGAGTGCCAGCCTTCGCACCTGAACAACCAAAACCAATGGATGGGGTTGACTCAGAAATAAGTCAAGAACTAATGCCCCCAAGACCTGTCTACCCCGGAATTCCAGAGCAGAAATTTCGGGAAGGAAAATGGATCACCAGTTGGAAAGGACACAATATCAGGATTGTCGAAGGAGCTCTCGACTGGACCGTAATTGTCAAGGACAAGTTCACCAGCTTCAAAACCAGGGAAGCAATGGAGCTGCACATCAAACGAGAAGTATATCAACGATCCATTAGTGGATATGACGCAACTAGACTCGAGTTGCTCTATGGACCATACTTTGCACCAGTATACGAAGACATTGCAAATGAAGCGTGATGGATCTATGATTACGAACACGAACGTGTAGCGGTGCGAGAATGAGAGCGAAGGAGAGTGGGAAGCGGCAATCAGAGACAAGTGCTCCCACCAGCACCAGGACTAGGGAAGAGGCAGAAATCCGAAACCGACGAAGAAGGAGCGGCCCATGCAGACTCTGAAAGGAGGGATTGGGCTGCAGAAGCATCGGCTGTCATTCGCCGGATGCAAGTAAAACGGCGGGATTCCATTCCATCGTCAGGCAAGGAGATTAACATAATCATTGGAGCTGAGCCGACGGCTCCAACCTTGTTTGGAAGGCACATGGCTAGTAGACGTCGAAGGAATGTCGAACATCGGGCTCGGTCCATGCAGACTCCGAAAGGAGGGATTGGACTACACCGAAGGAGAGATGAGCTACTCCCAGTGGGGCATCCACTGATCAAGCGATGTCTGTCTAAGTACCCAGACGGTCTTCATCGGGTAGGCCTGGGGAACAGAGAGAAAGGAACAACGTGGAAACATACTACGGTATTAAAAGAAGGCGCTGAAGTGGGTAGGCGATGGCCCACGCAATAGCGGTTCTGCCGAGAATGCTCCCATGCCGCATTAAGAAAGAATGGGGAAGTGGCCGGAAAGTACCCTCCAGCTCCTCAAGGTAGAGTGGTAGCTGTTGCTAAGGAATCAGGGGAATGGAACGAGGTACAAGACCCTGGTACTAGTGGAAGCATGCTCCCCCAATGGGGTCAAGAGTCCAAGCTCCTAGACCGAAGGTACCTGCGAGCACCGGCTCATACAACAAAGCGGGAGAGGTCGGCGCGAAAAGGGAAAACTATGGTCACAACCACCACCATAAGAGGAGTACTGCTAAATCACTCTTCGCCCGATCCCAGAAGCTGAATCTGGTACTCAGCACCGGAAACTTTATCTGAGCAATGGATACCGAGATCCGGAAACGACTTACCAAGTGGAACTCGGTAGCGCAAAAGTATGCTCAAGAAAAGGCTCTGAAGGAGGGAAGGTCGGCAGACAGCAAGGAACGACCTCTCAAGGAATTAGTACCGCCACAACTCTGGAAGTACTTGGATAGATTCGATAAGGAACGTGCAAAACGATTGCCCAAGTCAACTAAGTGGGACATGAAGATCGAACTCGTGGAAGGAGCAGAACTTCTGAAACCCGGACCAGTATACAGCCTATCACCAGCAGAACGACAAGCAGTGGAGGAATTTATCAAGGATAACCTGGAAAGAGGATGGATTCGAAGAGTCGACAACCAATTGGCACCTCAGGACAAAATATCTGTCTGTGCCCCAGTATTCTTCGTCGGCAAGAAAGATGCAGGTGCCAGACTGGTAATTGACTATCGAGCCATCAACAAGATTTGTAAACCAGATCCTTATCCTATTCCACTCCTCCACTCGCTGCCAGACGAATTGGCAACAGCTACATGGTTTACGACCCTCGACTTGCGAAGTGGATACAACAACTTGCACATACATCCAGGTCACGAGAAGTTTGCGGCGTTCAGGACACACCGAGGAGTATACCAACCCCTAGTCATGCAATTCGAATGATGAATTCACCAGCCGTATTCCAACGAGCAATGAATGAATTATTCGAAGATATGATTAGCAGAGAAGTGTTGGTCTACCTCGACGACATCATCATCTATGCCAAGACGGAAGAGAAATTGTGAGACATAACCCATAGGGTCATGGATCGACTTAGAGAAGCAGACTTCTACTGTAAACCAGAGAAGTGCTACTTCGCCCAGAGGGAGTTGGATTATCTCAGATTTGTAGTCAACCAAGAAGGATTGAAGATGGACCCCTACAAAGCAAAAGCGGTAGAGGAATGGCCAGACCTCCAATCAAAAACCGATATTCGATGGTTCATTGGATTCACCAACTTCTACAGGAAGTTTATCAATGGATTTGCCAAGATCGCAAGACCCTTAACGGAACTAATGTCGGCCAAACGAACGTTCACCTGGGGAGAACGGCAGAAAGCAGCCTTTCAAGCACTAAAGGAAGCATTTACCTCAGCACCGATACTCAAGCGACCAGACTATAACCGACGATTCATAGTGGAAACAGATGCTTCGGATCTAGGGATGAGAGCAGTTCTATCGCAGGAATTTGACGATGGAATATTACACCCAATCGCCTACTGGTCAAACGCATATACTGGAGCAGAAAGGAACTACCCCATCATGAAGAAAGAACTTTTGGCAATAGTCAAAGTGCTTGGAGTATGGCGACATCACCTCCAAGGAGTACCAAACAAATTAGCGACACGCATCCTGTGCGATCAAGCAAACCTACGATACTACATGCAGAAGCAGAAGGTACCCAGTCAAACTGAAAACTGGGCGGCATTCCTATCTAACTTCAAGTTTACGATTGAGTACCGACCAGGAGCAAAGAATGCTCGTGCAGATGCACTATCCAGACGACCAGACTATGGAATAGAAGAAGAAAAGAAGGAATCGGTCATCCTACCAAAGGAATGGTTCGCGGAACCAGAAGCAGACATCAGGGTGAGGTATTACCTGATTCAGGATGATGACCTATATGACCAAATGGCAACAGCCTGGGAGAAAGCCGGCTGGACAAAGCCATTTGAAGACGGAAAGAGTGGAGGCGTCCTTGCTGGGAATAGCGAGTTGAGCCTGAAGTATGACAAACGGTTGAGGAGCTGGACCAAGGATGGTAAGATAGCCCTCCCGGACACAGAAGACGCTAGAGCTATCAGGAAGGAACTTGTACGACGTAACCATGATGAGCCTAGCGCAGGGCACGGAGGCCCGGAGAAGACCCTGGAACGAGTCAAAAGACACTACTGGTGGCCAGGAATGAATAAAGAAATCACCAAAATAGTGCAGAGCTGCGATACGTGCCAGCGAACCAAAGCAAGACGAGGAAAGGTGCAACCACCGCTCCAACCACTCCCAGTACCACAGGCACCATGGGAAGAAATCACTATGGATTTCGTCACTGGCATACCAGTAACTAAGAACAAGTACGATGCAGTACTGGTGGTAGTGGATCGCTTATCCAAGATGGCAAGGTTCCTGCCCACGACCAAGACCGTGAACACGGAAGAAACAGCTCAACTCCTGGTCAACAATATATTCTGTCTGTTTGGAAGGCCGAGAATTGTGATCAGCGACCGAGGACCCCAATTTGCAAGCAAGCTCATGGGATACATCACCAATGCAGTCGGAACAGAACGAAAGCTGAGCACGGCCTACCATCCACAGACAGATGGACAAACCGAATGAGTTAACCAGGAGATGGAGCAGTACCTACGCTGCTACGTTAACCAGGATCAAGACGACTGGGATAGGTGGCTACCAATGGCAGAATATGCCTACAACTCGAGAGTACATTCAGGAACAGGAAAGGTACCCTTCGAAGTCATACTGGGAAGGATCCCAGAGCTAGCCTATATCAGCAGCCTGGCTGAAGCAAGCGATCAAGGATGGGTAGAATGGGCCAAATGGGCCCAGAAGGAAGCGAAGGAAGCAATGAAAAGAAGCCAGGACCAGATGAAGCGATACGCAGATCGACACCGAGGAAGAATGCCAAGCTTCGAGATTGGCGACCAAGTTCTTCTTGATGCCAGGAACCTTACTCTTCTAGTCCCGACAAGAAAACTTAGCGAAAGAAACCTTGGACCCTACACAGTGGTTGCCAAGCACGGAACAGTCAATTATGAGCTAGACCTGCCAAAGGAACTACGCATACACCCAGTATTCCATGCAGGGCTCCTCATTCCATACAGACGACCAGAGCTACCAGAAGGAAGGGAACCGAGGCCAGGACCAGAAATCATCGCGGGAGAAGAAGAATATGAAGTAGAACAAATTAACGGCATCGAAAAGAAGAAAGGGACGTGGAAACTCAATGTCAAATGGAAAGGGTACCCGGAAGAGAAAAATACCTGGGAACCCCTGAGCAATCTCGAAAACGCATGGCAAACAGTAACGAACTACCTCAACGAACACCCGATGGAAGATGCAGAAGCAGTCTTGGAAATTCAGAAATGGCTAAGGAAGCTGAAGGGAAAAGCAGCGCAATCGACAAGAGGACTCGAAATCAATGACATCAACATCAGAGGGATCCACAAGGTACAAGACCACCCACATCCGGCAAGTGATAGGCGACATTGGGAAGTGCAACACCCGTCGGAGCAAGCAACCACCTCGGGAAGACACCCCGAAGCGGAACAATGTGGAACGCACCTACTGGAAGAAATCCTTGGAAGCAGGTGGACCGAATGGATGCCCCAGCACTGAGGGCAAGAATATCAGGCACTGGTTTAACAAACAAACGGTAACGGCCACTCGCTCAGGACACTCTCAAACAAACCATTGATTCTGCTGAACCAAAAGGCATGAGGAAATAAATGACGGCAATTCTGCCGAGCTACAGGCATGAGGAAATAAATGGTATGCAATTCTGCCGAACTGCAGGCATGAGGAAATAAATGGCATGTAAACCCAAAACGAGCTGCCGAACTAGCGGCAAGGAAAAGAATACTAGAAGAAAATCAAGATAATCACATGCGCAAAATCAGTCAATTAACAGGCTTCACTCCTCCTTTCAGTCCGGAATTACGCCTTTGGGGGGGAATGTTAGAAGGAAATAGACTGATTGCCATTCTAGGATAAATTATGACCGATGCAGGATTTGCACCTGATCGACGATACCATACACGATTCTGCTACTGCCCCTTTGGGTCAAGAAGGGCAGACAATCCACCAGTACATTCCTGCAGGAAGTGCCAATGGGCATGGAGACAAGCCTGGGAATGTACACAAGACATACTGGAGGAAACGATGGGAATAATCGAATGAAAAGAACCAATCACAATTCGAACCAACTATGGATACTCCTCACACAGGACACAACACCAAGTACTCTACAACCACTACCTCGCAGCATTCGAGAATGAAGTGGTGGTCTGGTCTGGAAATGAAGAAACGTACTACGCCAATGCAACAGCCACAGCATGGATCTGTCAATCCCCACATGTCGAGGAATGCCACAGGACAGCAGTACAGGTTACATGGCCACTGATACTCGATGCCCCAGAATATCTCGAGCATATACAGGACATAACGATAGGGCAAATCGCAAGCGGCTGGAGGGGCACGCTGGAGGGAACAATTCTCATAAGCGGATGCTTCTCGAGCACAGGGATCGACGGAGTGATCGCCACCTTCTTGATCGGCAGGGACACTGCACCAGATGAGATCATCATCCCCAATGGATACGACCGGGAAATATTCTACCGGAACCCGACAACCTATCCCGGACTCAGCAACCGAGATCCACCGATCGAAGGAACGCTATCGGAACATGATAGGCACGTCATTGGATGGATCCAGGAACAGAACAGAAGCGGATCTCCGATGAATACAGACAGCTCGGTATCAGAATGGAGCTACACCCGAAACCTTCGCGAACTCCGAGAACACCGAGGACAGGAATAGCAGACGGGTTAGCTCGGAGGTGTACAGCCACAGGATTGGCAGGGGATGGCATCATTATTAGCACTCGACAAGGACCATGTGGGGAAGAAGGATCTAGAAGGATGGAACGGAACACGACAGAGTTGCGGGGTTCCGCACAGCCACCGGATTGGCTAGTGGCTGTGCCAAAGAAGCATTGGGGGCTGTGCCGACAATCGGTTGGGGCGGTGCTGCGGATGAACGGATCAGGTGACAGACTTTCTAGAAAGTATATAAGTAGTGAGCACTGCCACCAGAAGTTCCTTAGCGAAATTCTTTTGTATTGCCTACGACTTCTTTGTACTGCCACTTAGTCGCCTTAGGCACCACTCTAATCTATCCTAGGTATCTAGTGCACAGCTGGTCCCTTGACCCCTACTAGTGCCTTATTGTTTACTCGACTATCCCTATCTTGCACTTCCCCACGATCAAGATAGCTTCTCAAGATCAGCAGAGTGAGTGGACTTGTTCTGGTGCATCGATCTGAGGGATCTGCACTTGGCCTTTCGCTCGGCCCTTGCCAAGCCAAGCGGACTGCCAAGCGCCGATCCTTGATCTGCTTATAGCGATCCGCACTGGTCCTAACAAGTACGAGGATGCATATCTCGAATGTCTTATAACTTGCTCTTCGCTCTATAGATTGCTCTGAAATTTTGCATAGTCACTGCATATTGGGGGTCTCTACACACCCCCATGTAGCCCGATGTATTACATAGAAATCAAATGTACACTGGTTTTGACTTATGTAAACTAAAAATTCTCGGATTATGTGTGATTAGGTCAAAAATACTGCATTATATAATTTGAGTTTTATGATGTAGCATGGACAAACTGCCTAGAATGGTGTGCTTCGAAGTAGACATGTGTAGGTCAGGTGACAAGATTACTTGAGGTAATCGGATCTGTTTATATGACATCTTCCGCTTCGATGAGATTTGCATCGATCAATAGATAAGATTAGATCACTTCAACTTCACGTTTTTTTTTGGAAGACCATTTCACCTCCTATTCTTCGAACTGTCACTGCAGCCGCAGCGTACATAGTCACTCGAGTCTGCATTTCGTCTTCCACATTCCACCCTCCCACCCCCCACGGCCTAAGATGCCCTTAGAAAAGAAGAACGACAAGTCCAAGTACCATAAACGCAAGACTTATTGTAAGTGCCGGCGGTGTCTTCCTGGAACGAATGGAAAGGGTCGTCTATAACCCTACTACGAGAAGAGACACTACATGCAGCACGATCTCTCTGCACAGAACACAGAGACACGACAGATCAACCCAGAGTATGTGGCTCAGCCTTTCTCAAGATCACATCTAGGTTGGAAGCTGAGTCGTACTCCGAGTCAACAACAACAACAACAACAACAACAACAATAACAACAACAACAACAACAACAACAACAACAACAACAGTAAGAAGTTGTTGTTGCTGTTCCTGACGATGACAGCGAAGTATTTGATTGACCTCAGGACCTTGGCAGTGATACAATCGAGTGGGATGAGGAATCAGTGGAGCTCGGACCATCTGCGAATGCGGATGTGGATGTCGAGATGAGTGATGCAGTTGACGAGGATATCTGTGAGTCGATCATACTCTGGTACACTATTGCAATGACAGCCCGTGTATCTAGATACCCTGGCCGAGCTCTCTGAGTATCAAATTCTGAATGAATTTTTGGAGCCGTCATATATTTTCACCACTCTGGGCATGCCGCATGACCCAGAAAAGATTTGGAGGTCGCTGGACAAAATGTTCTTCTGAAGATCTATCCTGGTCCTTGTTGCCTGGCTTCACCTGGTTTACCACCTCCCTCACAAGGCCTGCAACTTGACGCTTCGCTTTTTGAAGTTTATATTTGTCCTTCTAGGTGTTGGGCTGCCTGAGTGGAGTCCGGTCATAAATCTACAAACCGCTTTTCGAAAAATGGGTCTCAAGGACAGGTTTCTCATCATGCCCATGTGCCCTGGGTGCCAGAGAATATTCCCTGAAGACTCCCCGGCTACTCTCAAGTGTCCTGAATGCAACATTTCTTTATTTGAAGGTCCAAAACCGAAGCTTAAGTGTCCTTTCTATCCAGTCTCTCAACAATTAGCGGAACTCATCATGCAGCCCGGGATCGAGGATGAAATGGAGTCATGGTGGTTGAATGAGTACAACGAGGGAGAATACCGGAATATTAGTAATGGTAGGATATGGAATACTCTTGAAGGGCTGGACGGAGGCCTTTTTTCGATCGTAGACCTGATCGAATGGATAAGAGCGAGCTTCGAATCGCTCTGACACTTGGTTTTGATGGGTGAGTTGTTTCGTGATGCGTATTGAATCAATATGCGCAGCTTATCCCTTCCTTTCAATGCTCAACTCTCGTTACTAGGTTCACTTTTATGCAAAGCAAGAGCGGGTGCTCACATTCGTCAGACGCATTATCGTTCAGCATAGCAAACTTACCGATACATCTCAGGTACGTTTATGTGACTTGAACTCCTTTCCAGCACATCGACTCATTCCATCTCAAAGGTATCAACCTCATTTTATTTTGTTGTGTGGAATCACACCCGGTCCGAAAGGCTTGTCATTACAACAAACTCAATATATTCTTGAGCCGGTGGTGGACGACTTAATTACTTTGTACAATCATGGGATTGTGGTGCCGACACCATGATTTCTGCAAGGTAACACGTTTTTTATTCTTTATACTTGTAATTGCATTTGATATTGACCCCTTCTTTCTTCCAGGTAGGCTTTGTCGAGCTGTGCTTGTCGTGGGATGCATGGACCACATCGCACTTTGCAAGGCATGCGCGATGGCAGGCCATGCATCTCAAACTGATTTCTGTACAAAATGCAAAGCTACCCAGGACACCTTGAATAGTAGCGATGGATTGAAAGATGGTAAGTTTTCTTGGGAAAAATAAATGAAGATAAAACTTAATCTCGACACCAATTAGTTTTTGCTCATTGATCAGGAGAAAAGAATCGAAGACTCACTTTTCAGTACTGTGAAATTGACAACGAGGATGACAAGCAGACTTTCTTCACCAAATACGGAGTCGGGTACACTGAATTCGCCTGCCTCCCTTACTTTGATATAGTACGAATGATAGTTGTAGATCTGATGCATAATATCTTACTTGGTAAGTGTCCAATTTTGTTGTCATCCCTTACGCCAATAACTTCACACTTTCTTTTACTAGGTATTATGCATAGTCAATGGCACAACTCGTAGATCAAGACAAATGCTCTTTGAGAATGAACGAAGCCGTACTTTGTCCCCTGGGAGCTCGACCTACTAAACGCATATCTCAAGGAGGCACGGACTATACTCAGCTAGGATCTATTCTATAGGTACTAACTCGAGTCACAAATGCTTAGTTTGAAATGCCTTCCTGGGTCGGTCGGCTGCCATCTCATGTTGGCTACCCCTCTGCTGGATCCCTGAGTGCGGATGAATACAAGTGTCTTACGCTCGTTTATCTTCCTGTTATTGTGAGTTGTCGATTACTACAATTTATTGGATTTCTTTTTTTTATGTAGATTCCTTTCGTTTGGTCGGAATGGCAGCCCGTTGCTGCCAGAGATCATAAGTCAGCCCTTACGAAGTGGAGAAAGAAACGCCAACAGACAGACCAGGAGCCCAAGATTCGAATGCACGAAGACGAACCAGACAATTTCCTTAAGCTCGCTGCTGCGCTCAAAATTCTTCTTGGTCACTCAATACGTGCGGTGGGCATCGAAAGGTCAAAGGCTCACCTTTTGAACTTTCTCCAGGGGTATCAGAAGGCGAGTTTTTCATGTAAATAATGCATACTCACTGTCTGACAAGTAAAACGAGCATATAGTTACATCCGGAAGACGTTAAACCCAATTTTCATTGGGTTGTGCACTTATTTGACCAAATACACGACCTAGGGCCCATTTATTCGTTCTGGACATTTACCTTCGAACAATTAAACAAAGTTCTGAAGAGCTACAAGATAAATAATCACTTGGGTGGGGAAATCGAGACGTCTTTTTTTTTGAGAATTCCACTGTGACGTTCGACTTCGGGACATACTCAGAAGCATCGTGCGTGCAGGGGAATCGTCTGGTAAGGGGGCCGTAGAATCGGCTTGTCTCATCCTAGAGACTGATAATGACAACCGAGGGACGGTTGCTTCAATTAGTCGTGAGATGGAGGAGTCTGCAGTTGATGGTAAGTGATTTCTCTGCTGGTGAGTATATGCATGCTACTTACAACATTTAAAGCCAGAAAACGCTTTCAGCCTGGTCCTGGATCAATAGACGAGCTCACAAACTAGCTTCAGAGGCATTTGGTTCAATTTTACGAATCGAATCACGGGTATATGAGAGTCTACGCTCGTAGCATCAATGCTTCTCCAGATACAATTTCTCATCCAAATTTCCTCTTTGACTCAGCAGAATTTCTCAAGTATCTCATCCTGGATGGAAGACGAATTATCCCTTCAACAGATATTTACCACGCACCGAACTCTATCATTCAAGTTTGATTCAATGGCGGAAAACATGTCGGTCAAGTCCTCAAGATTTTCAAGCATTCTCAAAGATTTATAGAAGGAAGTACTGTCCTTCTATTCGTTCGTTGGTTGAAACTGCTCGAAAGGGGCATCCTTAATACTTCTGTGTGGGACATCTAGTGAGTATTTTGTTCTATATGCATTTTGTTTTACATATTTCATCCTTCGCAGCCCCGAACTCGAAGTTGGATTCTTCGAGTTCGACTCATATCTCAAGCCTAACAGCCCAGGTACCCCACCTGCACTTTTACTCCTGGAACATATCATCTCTCAGGCACGCCGGGTCAGAATTCTGTACCGGCAACCTCGGGCCAGAGATGATATTAACGAGGAGGAAGATGCACCGGCTCGTAAGATATGGGTTACGATTGGACTGACTAAGGCGAGGCTCATTCACTCAGTGGCATTTGGACAAACTAATTGAAATTGCAGGATATTTTGGCCTTTTGAGAGGCGCATTCCCGTCAACTCACTGTATCGTACCAGATCCATCCAGTCTTTGAAGTATCAGAAAAGTAACCTCCCTGTTGTCTTGACATAGCGTTCCCACAGCTCGTGTCTCATCAGTATGAAAGTGATGCAAAACTCATCAGTATAGATGAAGGATTTGAAGGATGATAGAAATGGCTAAGTGCTCGCAATTCGTGCAAGAGTACGCCAAGTACAGTTTTATTCTAACGGTGAGTCAAGAGAAGCGAGTTACAGATGTTATGCAAGGTCCATGACTGATTAGATTATCATTAAGGATTACATTTGTCCTGGAGGAGACGGCAGCAAGCAGAGAACCTTATGTCCATGAGTCAGAGTCCCGAAGTTTTCTAGACCGGTCAAGATGACACTTTAGAAGGTGAGTCTGAGTTCAATCCGAGATCCAGTCCGTTCGGGTCAGAATGCTGAAGTTTAGTCCACTTTGCTTTCTTGCAGTCTGCGTCGTCGGCCAGCCAGTCCTTATTGACCATGAAGGGCCAGACAATATTCTTACATCTCGGGATTCCGACCTTCAGACCGCCAATCGAGACTCGTCTAGCCCACCTACGTAGGTTTTGATTCAATTCATTACAAGCTTCGTCCACAAGCTTATCAAGTCATCTGTAGACTCTATCGAGCTATTATATTTTTGATGTGAGTTCAAGAGTTGGTATGATGCATCGTGCTTACTCGCCTTCTTTGAACAAAATGCAAGTTTTTTCTCCTCCCAGAGCTTTACTTTTTATTTCTTTTCCTTCTCTGTGAGCGAAGCATGCTCAGCAAGTATGGAAAAGTGAATTGCTCTCTCCGGCTTGACACGCATGCACCGCATAGAGGCAGTCTTCATGGCTGTCGTTTCCTCGTCATCATCATTGTCATCTTCGACTACACCAGGTGCATCAGGAATATCTGATGAATCCAACTCACTGACCAATTCTGTCATGCAGTCGGACTGAAATATCTCCTCGGGCAGATCTACCTCGTATACCTCCTTGTATGCAGCTGCATACTCTTTTCTACCCATCTTTGTCTATGTTCGTCAGTGTCAAGTAAGTTTTGTTTCTTTACGGCACAAGAATAAGATGAAACTTACATGACGCTGACAAAGATGTCGTCTGTTCTTTCTCCGAGCCCTCCCAGTCTTTTTCATCTTCTCGGAATCTTTTGTAGTCTGGTACATATGTTTTTTGTTCTCAAATGTCGACGTTGCGAACTGACAAAGGTCCTTCCTAGTAAATGCGATCCCTTCATGGATGAAGTGATTGCCTTGCTAGATTACAGGTGAGGACCAGTATGCTTGAGACTGAAAATAGGAAAATGTACATTTTCATATTCTGAAATTATGAGCTCGACCGTTCTAACAATAAGGTCCTCGTTTGCAGGGAATCTCGGAGGCTTGTCGTAATCTGGCGTGAATCCAGTCTCCTCTTGAGGGAGTTCGTCCTTAGAATCTCTATCTTCGCCCTCTCCTCTTTTTGTGAGTGCTTTCATGACCTGTCTGATACATCTCTTCTTGTTTTTTAGCGATATACTCTGTTGAATAACCAAGAAAGTACATACCATAATTTCCTTTTGTACCATCTTTCCTTGCTCACTCAGGTATCTCTCCGGAACTGACAACACGATTTCCATCTAATTTTATTAGGACCAGTGCAGATTGCTATAAGCAGATCAGGGATCGGCACTTGGCATTCCCCTTAGCTTGGTAAGGACTGAGCGAAAGGCCAAGTGCAGATCCCCTAGATTGATGCACCAGAATAAGTCCACTTACTCCGTTGATCTTGAGAAGCTATCTTGATTGTGGGAAAGTGCAAGATAGGGATAGTCGGGTAAACAATAAGGCACTAGTAGGGGTCAAGGGACCAGCCATACACTAGATACCTAAGATAGATTAGAGTGGTGCCTAAGGCGACTAAGTGGCAGTACAAAGAAGTCGTAGGCAATACAAAAGAATTTCGCTAAGGAACTTCTGGTGGCAGTGCTCACTACTTATATACTTTCTAGAAAGCCCATCACCTGATCTGTTCTTCTGCAGCACCACCCCAACCGATTATTGGCACAGCCCCCAACGCTTCCTCGGCATAGCCACTAGCCAATCTGGTGGCTGTACAGAACCCCGCAACTCCATCATGTTCCATTCCGTCCTTCAAGATCCTTCTTCTCCACATGGTCCTTGTCGAGTGCTAATGATGTCGCCATCCCCTGCCAATCCAGTGGCTGTACACCTCCGAGCTAACCCGTCTGCTATTCCTGTCCTTGGTGTTCTCAGAGTTCTTGAAGGTTTCGGGTGTAGCTCCATTCCGATACCGAGCTATCTGTATTCATCGGAGATCCACTTCTGTTCTGTTCCTGGATCCATCCAATGATGTGCCTGTCGTGTTCCGATGGGGTTCCTTTGATTGGTGGGTCTCAGTTGCTGAGTCCAGGGTAGGTTGCCAGGTTCCGGTAGAATATTCCCTGGTTGTATCCATCGGGGATGATGATCTCATCTGGTGCGGTGTCCCTGCCAATCAAGAAGGTGGCGATTGCTTCGTCGATCCCTGTGCTCAAGAAGCATCCGTTTATGAGGATTGTTCCCTCTAGTGTGCCCCTCCAGCCGCTTGCGATTTGCTCTATCGTTGTGTCCCATATATGCTTGAGATATTCTGGGGCATCGAGTGTCAACGGCTATGTAACCTGTACCGCTATCCTGTGGCATTCCTCAATATGTGGGGATCGACAGATCTATGCTGTGGCTGTTGCATTAGCGTAGTACGTTTCTTCGTTTCTAGACCAGACCACCACTTCATTCTCGAATGCTGTGAGGTAGTGGTTGTAGAGTACTTGGTGTTGTGTCCTGTGTGGGGAGTATCCATAGTTGGTTCGAATGGTGATTGGTGTTAGGAAGTGATCTACAATTTCTATTATTAAGCAATACCAGTATTACCAAGTGCATACAGACTAGTAGTAATGAGCGGAATCATCGACTATATACAAGAACGCTTCGACGCACTACAATGCGTATTGCTCACACCTATAATACCACCTACGGCTAGAGAAGGAGTGCTACGCTACTGCACAGACTGTAGACTGGGAAATCAAATAGCAGAAAACCTACTCCGAACAATACAACAGAAGCTTATACTAAGCAAGACTGCGGAAGGACAATACAACATAATGGTGAGGAGGAGGTTCGTAGAAATGCAACTAGACGGACAAGACTACAAAGGGTATGAACAAGAAGCACAGATGATAAGTTGGGACACACGGCGTTATGCAATTAGTATAGGAATAAGGAATCCAGGGCGAGAACAGAGACATCGGCATTGCGGCCTGACATGGATTGAAATAGACATACCATATAATAATCTAAGAGATGGATTTAACGAAGAATATGCACTTCAATGGGCACGATTAATACATTGAGAAATAACTATACAATTACCAGGAGGACGAACCATTATAGAACAAACCAGATTACATAACGGAGGACAGCTTCGCGTAAGAGGATTTAAGGACATGACGGGAAGGGAGTTAAACACGTACCCAGGATACGAACGAAAGACAGACACATATAATTACCTTAACTTGCCACGAAGTCGCAATGCAGAAGTACAGACGGAACACGTGACTCAAATGTTACCTAGAATAGAACAACTTGATCAGCCGATCCCACCGCCGATCAGACAGTGACGCCATACAACTACATTAGCACTTACCGACCACACGCACCGGCCATTGACCTAAATTACCTAGCGCATGAGTCAGTAAGAGTCAGGAGGAGTCATAAGGATAAGGATGAGTCAGTAAGAGTCAAGATGAGTCAGTAAATGATTGGACAGGATTAAACCACGTACATAGCATAACATGAAATAACATAGGTAACATCACGCATGTAAATAGCATATAAGGAGGGCGAGGTAGGCCTCTCCAAGATAGTTTAATCCAAGTCTCTGAAGAGCCATAAACCGCTCCAAGGGAAGTTCAACTTAACTCTTCTGTTGAAAACGTGTGAACATTATAAGAACTACTGTCAGACTCCTACTAAGTTATCGAGGTGTATCGATACCTAAGTAGCTATATGGTACATAGCTTGAAAGCTACTGCACCCTACTGTCGAACATAGTAACTATCGCGTGAATAAGTTTTCTAAATACCTACACACCTCTCTTATCGAACGCTAAGCGCGGAACCCCGAGATTAGCTACCTTGGTGGAATACGCTATCGATAATAGTGTTAAGTAAGTTATAGGTTTAGTCATAGCCAGCCTAGGTTAGTCTGACACAACGACTTAGGAGGGTTATTGATTCCATAAATCAATAACGTGAGATTTGGATTAACCATCTGTTACCAGATAGTTATTCAGGATTACGTTACTTACGCATTTTATCCAAGTAACCAACATCATAATACACGCTGAAAACTCCTGTGGTCTCCGAAGAGCCAAAGGATTGAAGGTGAGTTGGCAGGAGCCTACCTGGGTGATCCGGAGGAGTACCGGTGGAGGGATGGAGGATCCGAGGCGGATCCGGTGAGGAGGAAGGGCAGAAACTGTGGTAGGAGGAGTGCCAGGCACGGAAGCGGCGGGAGAAGCTGGATTAGACTCGGGGATCGACGAGAAGCGTAAGTGGCTGTGTTTTGAAGACTAAATCTGAGACGCGGGGCAGGATCGACGAGGCCTGACCTTTGTTTCGGAACGCGCGGAACGATGGAAACGGTGCTCGGAACAGCGAGTACTGCTAGAGGAACGTCCGGAACGTTTACCAGACACCTTCTAACAGTCTAGGATGGCCGTGGCCATGACTAGTGACAATGAGATAGCTAAGAGACTCGAGAATTGCGAGGTGTGGCGAGTCCTTGATAGGATCGAAGTCTTTCCAAGCTGTAGCTGACTTAGAGAGCTTTGGGACGAACGATAGAATGTAGAACTAGTACCATAGGATTCACTGAGCTTCTCCCTACTACATCCAAGCTCTATTTATAATACTGTGGTCCATGAGCCTTTGAGACGAAGCCGAAAGGCAGAGATAGGCATAGGAAGAAAAGGGGGGTGCATACGCGAAAGGGTCGAGGAACTCTAAGGGATCAAAGGCTGACAAGGGAAATGAAGGGCATGGGGTACGTCATTCAGGGGGAGCAGAGCCATAGGACGAGTAGGAGAGTGCATGCGGGGGAAAAGGGGGTGCATATCTAAACAAAGGTGAAAGGAAAGGTGGACCGAGGGGGACCTGACAAGAACTGACCAAAGGGGACGCATAATGGGGGAACACGACGAACGGGGCATAGGCGAAGCGCAGGCGGGCATGTAGAAAGGGATAAAGGAAACAAAGGAAAGCATACATTCACATTGGCTTGGGAGGCTTGAGGAGGGCACGTTCGGATGGCTCCTCCGAGTTGTCCATTCGGAATTCCGGAGCGGGAAGCGGGGTGAGAGGAAGAAGGGATGCTCTAGGGGTTCTCGTGCCGGTACCTTGTGTCGATAGCTTCCTTCGGTACTCCTGGAGGCGGTTGACGACGTTGAGCCTTTGTGTGGCACGCTTTGTCACGTGATTTCGTTGATCGGTCTCACTTGCCCAAACCGTATCTCGCGACTGATCCGCTCGTAGCACGTGACGGATCTCTTCAACGCCAATTAACAATTGGTTCTGTTCGTTCGATTATTCCCATCATTTCCTCCAGTATGTCTTGTGCACATTCCCAGGCTTGTCTCCATGCCCATTGGCACTTCCTGCAGGAATGTACTGGTGGATTGTCTGCCCTTCTTGACCCAAAGGAGCAGTAGCAGAATTGTGTATGGTATCGTCGATCAGGTGCCAATCCTGCATCAGTCATAATTTATCCTAGAATGGCAATCAGTCTATTTCCTTCTAACAGATTCGCCCTTCTTATATAGGCCCCACCGTCACCTTCGTCATCCCCATCTTCACCACTCTGCTGGAGTCGACCATATACCACACAGGCCAAGAACAAATACAACTTCAGTAATGCACCGAAGACGAGAGGAAAAATAAAAACTGTTTGCTTTTCTTTTAGTAAGCGAATTTTATCCTCCAGCACTTGCAAGCGCTGATCCATTGTTTGTTCTTGCACAGTACTAGTAGTACTGCTGGTACTGTTACCATTAGAGGGTGGATCAGCACTTTGTTGCCTGGGAAGGGCTGGTAAAACCGGATCGATCAGAGAAGCCTGTAGCGAAAGAAGATATTGGCGGATTGCAGCGTTTACCACATCGGCCGGTAGGCCATGGAATGCCATGGTCATTTGAAATACAGTTTCGAAGGTTTTAAAAGTAGTATTTCACGCGTCGAATCATGTCACGAGATCATATTCATTAAGTAATCAAATCTAAATATAGTATTTTTCTGATTTACAAACAATCAGCACACTCTCCAAAGACATTCTTGGAGCAGATATACACAGAACTATTTTGTGATCTACACGGAAATACATACCTTGACTGCATCACCAACACGAGTCTATACAAATACCCTACCTTTCTTAACTACACGGTCTGTGCTAATCCAGTGCGGGTCTAACAATCGCAAAATAACCAGGATTCCTTGTAGATTATGTAAATTGCCTGTGTAGTCGTGGGTACATGACCTATCACGGATCTACACGGATCTGTGATATCCTCTTCAATATGCAGTGAGTGAACTTATAAATGTATACAGTCGTAATTCTCATAATGGATAATCTTGTAGTGCATAACTGTCATAATGCATAGACTTTTTCTGAGAATGGACTCGGGAGGCGGGAAAATATGCAAAATCTGTAATATCGAATAATGCATACGAATTTGGGGTCGATTATGCATTATCAGAACATATATGTCAGGTGGATTCCCTTTTCTGTATGACTATTTTGGTACAAAACAAGTATTCATGCCATCTTTCACTAAGTATACATTTGTACTATCGATATCTTGTCAATCATAAAACAGGAGGGGACACTGACTGATATATACTTGAGCGCTGAAAGGCAGTATAGAATGTTATAGCCAAATTCTGACATGCACAATTCACCAGTCCAAGTCAAAGGTGAAGAAATGTGGACCAAAGCCTCAAGTCCGACCCACTGGACACATTCTGAAGACGTCTGTTCAACCACCCTCTCTACTATGTAGAGTTCAGCTGTGCAATGAGGAACAATGGACACAAATAGCGAGCAAGTCTATGGACAGTATGTCTTTCTATTACTTGCAGCTCTTTTGCTGACTATTTTTCAGACATTTTTTTACTTCTCTATCACAATGGTTCTGTAGTACTTTAGATGCTCATTAATCATTCCATGTCTTTTGCAGTCCCTCGAATTTGATGCATATGATGTTTTGTGCATAAAGAAGTGAAAGAAACAGGTACCCGAAACCAAAAAAATATATGAAGGAACAATTCCCACGATGGCCATATTGCATATTTCTCATAGTGCATGGGCAAAAATCGGGAACGGACGTTATGCATTTTGAGAATTACGACTGTATCTACATTTCTATGGTCCCGATTTTTCGATTTTTTCTCTGTTTCAGGAAATAATTATTGTAAAATCGGAAAGAGAAAAAAAGTAGAAATTCCGCTTCCATAGGATCGTAGCACTCATGTGAAGTACATCATATATGCAAAAACATTGATGATTTTTGGTGATGTGGAAGAGTTATAAGGTGATGTGTACAGCACCAGGTAGTACACTGCCAAGTCATTACCGGAGCTTTTGATGCATTACTTCGGAGGAAAAACTGTCATTATTCATTACTATGAGCATATATTCGAGACTTTTGTACAGAAATACAGCATATAGTCGTGTTTTACCCCAAGGTGAAAGTATAAAGAGTTGTAGGCATCAATAGGTTACTGTAAATGTGATCTACGCGAATCGGCCGATTAAGGGAATTTTTTAAGCTCCGACGCAAATCACGCGCACGGGTTCAACTTTGGAATTGCCGACCCCCACTTCTTCAAGTTGAAACCTACCGCAATGGTGCGTATTTGGCGCAGGGGTGGACTTGAGAAATGGCCGAATCGCTCTTGTCAGTTCTGCTCGTTACTTCGTCAGCCAAAGGATCCAATCTTGTGTTTCACTGGCCACCATTTCCATCAACCCAAGCGAGGCTGGCGCGTCCTAAACCGCGTCCTGACGAGAAGAGTCTTTTCTTCGACAATGTATGGGTTGCAGCGACGAATTATGATCCAAAGGCACCTGGTACTGGCGGAGATCAGCAGAGCTCGTCTATCTACGATGATCCAGAGCTGGATGAATGGGAGTATGAGTGGAAGCGGCCTCGAGTGCAGCGTGAGCGACCTACGGCTCTTAACTTTGCGGCAAAGTCGCATCCTGGCTCGCGACACGTCTCTCCCTCAAAGAAAGATACGAAACGCTACGATGACGACGGCGAGCGTCAGAAGTCCGATCCGTTAGACGAGTATGCATACGATGTTTTGTTAGGTTACCCGGCGGAGTTCCTTGCGAGTATCCTCTGTCCGAAGGACGATATGTGCCACCAGAAGTTCGAGCTTGTTGTTGATGACTTGGCGTTCATTGGTCATCCGGTATGCGCGGACCCTGATGGTGGATGGCGATTCAGGAGACCGCGAGGGAGGGGGGCGCGTCATGCTTCAAAGGATCCTTCGGGTTCTCGTCCTCCGTCGCCTATACCCGAGGCTGCTGCTAAGGAGGAGCCTGCTACACCAGCGATACCAGGAACATCACCTCCGCATACGTTCCACCTTGTCTTTGTTATTGATCTTCCCGATCCGTCATCGTCGGCTTCGGGGAATGTCTTCAAGTATTTACACGTCATGTATGAACAACTCGCATTTACAGTTACGGCCGTACTCTATCAAGAACAGGTTCTACGCCGTTTCGTGGACACAGAATGCGAGATGCTCGGTACATTACGTGAAAACTCAATCTCGCACGGTGCATCTTTCTCTGAATATGTTGGCCAAGCACTGGATAGTTCGTCTCTGGCACGTGCAATGAAATCGCTTTACGAGGCTGTCAAGTCGAACTCAATCGCGCGATTAGTTCTGAACGACGTGGGGGTTGAGGTTCAGCTTCCCCCGCAGCTTGATAAACTCCTACATGTGGAAGAAGAGAATCCGGACTTTGTTGAGCACCCTGATCCCGATGCAGTGAGCTGGGGACCGGAACTCAGCTTCGGATGGGGTCTCCCGACATTAGCGCCGTGGAAAAGTTTGCTGCTGTATGACATGGAGGAGGACCAGAATGACTTGAAAATGAATCTATCTCGCCCCGGACTTAGTCCAGAAGACCAGTTGTTGGCTGAAGGGCTGGTCCAGTTCCTTGAAACGGTTTCTGTTTTTGATTCGTGGGTGTCCAGCTCATTCTCATATGTCATTATTATACTCATTTCTGATCTGATAGTCTTGCTGATCTTGCACATTCACTCGATTGGGACCTGGAGCGCCAGGTGTACCCCACTGTCCGTTGGCTAGTCTATCATCGACGAGCCAAGATCGTCGATACGGTTCATAGAGGGCTTCGTTCCGTGTTTGCTCTGACTTCAAAGATGGAACATCCGTGAGTCTACTTAACTACGACATATCACTCGTTTTCTGACTAGTTGATATAGACTTCCGGAGCTCTCTGAAGAGTTCGCGAAAACTTTTCAACACCCGGCTATCCCGCCTTTACCCAAACTATTCGCTGCCATTTCAAACCCTACATCATCCTCATCAACGCCTTTCTCCCCCTCTTCTCATACACGATCGACTTCTCACGCAATCGAGTCGGCGATCAACGCAGCTGCCTCATCACCATCTACGAGTTCACTCGACTTTTTCAATTGCGCTGTACGATCTAAGGATCTTGTTCCGGTTTTTCAAGACGTCGTCGTATGGCTGCTCCGCCGCGAACTGGTCGTCGCATTACATTTGCACGTTCGCATCATCGCGACGCCTGAGATCAAGGAACGTGTCAGGCGGAGACGCGAGAGGGCGCGGAAGAGGTGGGTTGAGAGGCGGTTGGAGGGGACGAGACGTGCTTTGGATGGGAGACGCGCGTCGGCTGGGGCGGCGGGGTTGGAGAGGCGGATTATTAATGATGGGATATTTACGGAGTCGTTTATTGCGAGGAGTCGGTCGAGGAGACATTCGAGTCGGTCGGGTGTTGCTGGTGCTGGTGCTGGTGCTGGTGCTGGTGCTGCTGGTGGTTCTCTTGGTGCGGTTGCTGTTGCGGTTGCTGAGAGTGGAATTGCACAGAGCTTTAAGCAGCATGATGTATTTACGACGCGTGGGAGGTCGAGATTGAGACGCGTCGACGCGGAGAATGGGGATAACGAGTATCGATCGCATTCGCGGTTACGGTACTCTGCTATTGCTGATGACGATGAGGACGACGACGATGACGATCAAGTTCGTGATGACCAATTATCCTTATCTGAAACTATTGCGGAAGGCGATGAGGATGGAAACGAAGATGAACAGAGACACGGCGATGAAGAGGAAGAAGAGGAGGAGGAAGAGGAGAATGGTAGTGGGGAGGAAGAAGGTTATGCAGAGTATGAATGGGAAGACGACCGGAAGGACGATAATCATTTACCTTCTGTTATTTCTGAACCTGGCCAAGCTACACCGCTTCAGAGGAAGTGGATCGAGGCGATGTCGGAGGGAAAATCTGAGGAGGTCGCAAAGCGGTTTCGATTGTGAGTGAATCCCCTCCTTACAGTTACACGCAAACTCTCCTTTTTTTCCCTTCTGTATCTCATTCTGTCTGCTGACTTTTCTCGGTGAAACTGAATTGGATGGGAGTAGGATTAACCAGTTCTTTGACGGGAAACGAACCGATGCTGAGATTCTCTACCGAGCGGAAATCAAACGACGGCAGCTTACAGAAGTCTTGCAACAATACGATGAATTCGTTAGTCGTTTCTCTTTCTGACGCCGTCACCACGTTGAGATTGATCAAAGTTTCTCGCTTTTTTTTCGCTCTAGTTGCTTACTTCGCGTCATCCTGCGTGAAGTTTTTTGGACGATACATCGCACCTCAAACCCTCATCCGTACATACGAATTTGATCTGGCGCGGCCGTTATTCTGCTTGCCGTCTGCGACAATCGTCTTACAATTGACTAGTCGAAGAAGGCGAAGGCGGCAGATCTGAGTCGAGGCTCAACGCCGAGCTGCATGTCAGCACGTCCAGTCGGCAGACAGGTGTTGGCCTTCCCACTCAAAGGCCGCCGGTGCTAAACGCGAACGGGGCTGAACAAACGTTCCATCTCCCGCACTTCCCGTAAAGCAGGTGCATATTAATTTCCGAGAGGTGTATATAATACATTCGATTGTGCGGGTCGAATCAGCGACGAACAAATGTGGAATGATGTGGGAAAATAAAGACAAAAACCCTGCAGATCAACTCGACGTTGGAATCGCGGTCGCACATGTGCGTATAGACGCTGGTGCAGAAAATCCCAAAACTTTTGTTCGTTCTAGTCTTTACGCTTGTCCGATACCGAGCCTGTTGCTTTGTTGTACTCATCTGCAAGACGATCGTATTCGCGTGCTTGTGCCTCAGATTGTTTCTTGAGGGTGTCTAAGGTAATGATGATTACGAGTAAGAAAATGACGCGCGCAACAAAGAAGTTGGATGTCAGCTCACCAAAATCACGTGCACGCGACTCGGCAGCGGCAAGCTGCTTCTTCAACTCTTCAACGTTCTCGGCAGACTTTCCAGAACCCTGCAGGAATATAGGCATGAGCGCAGATAAAGGTGAGAGACGAAAGAAGTAGGTACCTCGGATGATTTCTTAAGCTTCGCGTATTCTTCTTGTGCATTGATGAGGTCAAGCACGATGTAGAACGTCCGGGTGAGACAAAGAGAGAGGAATAGTGTGAATCCCGTTAGGTACATATTACGCTGAGCGCTGTAACAAGGTAATTAGATTAACGAGATGACAAAGGCATTGGAATGTATGGATGTGAATATTGTGAATGACGTACTAGAATTTGCGAGCGGCGAAGTTCGTCTCTGTCCGCACGTCGTGTGATCCACCTGCCCCGCTTGTTTTTGCTGCTTCTGCTTCTGCGGTGATACGTAGCATGCGTTGAAGAGCGTCGACGAACAAGACTGCTACGAAACTGTTTTCGGTTTGGTTCAAGTAAGTAAGAGGTACACGTATATGAGATGAGAATCTCGAGATGTAGGAAGGGAAGGGAAGGGAATGATGGTGGCGAAAGAAAACGAGAGAGAGAGACGCACATGAATGCTATCTTGAGACCGTACGCTATCTTCCCTACGACTGGAGACTCGGATAGGAAGGAGAATACGCGTTTGCGGACGGCGTGTGGGAGAGGGGCGACCACTGCGCAGAAAGTGACCATCTCGGCTGCGAGCAGCAGGAACGTCAACGTGTAGCTATTAGACATAGTGTTAGTATATCGTTTCTCGAAACTGAGAACGAGTGTTATGCCGTACTAGACAGTCATGGTTTTTCTGGTTGGTAGATATGAGTGAGGTAGATAGATGAGATGGGTTGGTTTGAGTGAGAAGGTCGTGGACGAGATGTGTCGGTTCGCGGTCCATCAAAGACGTGTTCGTACGTCATCTTTCCCACGCTGGAACTATTCTTTCCAAGCCCCAGCCAGAATTCCGAATTCACGCTCGAAAATAAATGTTAGGCAAATGTTTTGGTATCTTATATCATAGTGTACAATATATCGAAAGTTATATACACGAGTTACAATTTGTTGCTTCCACGACCGCATTATCCAAACCAATAGATAAGAGAGCGATGGAATAAATAATCAAAGAATGTCTTTGAGGATCATGTGTCCGTATGCGTAACGGAGGCAATTGAATTAGTCGCAACGGAGAACGTTGAACATGTTCACCCGAAGCTTCGTGTGTCGTATTTTGACTTGTTTCTGTATATTCGTCAGACTCTATTCAGACACACGAACCGCGACGAAGAAATAACATACAATTGATACCGGATAGCAAAGACAGGAGCGGCAAATGCACCAGCCATAGCAGAGTAATACAAGAACTTCTGTCCTTTGTTATTCTGGTTTGTTTCCGGTCAGTGAAGGCTCGAGAGCGTGTGGAATGGAATGGAGGAACGTACGGGGTCAACGGCGAAAGGATCGAAGTGTGGCGCGCTACCTGATGCTTGACGTGCTTGGTGTCGTCCAGCGCGAGCCATCATGGGCGTAGCACGACGAGAAGCAACTCGGAGAAGAGTCATGGTATGCAGATGTGGCGATGAGAAGACGTCTACGTCTATGTGTGTGAGGACTATTGTCGTCGCATTCCGTTCCCCTGGGCGCGGGCTTTTATACTTTTCCGTAAACAAACAAACCACATCGGAACCGAGACGAGGAAAGCGTGAGCGTTCGGAAAGATGTTTGTAGAACGCACCCGAGAGAGACACCCGCCATTTTATTTTGCACGGGGTGGTATGATGTATTTTGTATAGATTGTGACTGAGATATGGGCTAGTATAATTACCGAAAAAGGCAACCATGCGGCGAGTTTCGTGTTTGCATTCGGGAGGCTTCGATTTGTTTCCAGTTTCGGGAAAGGCCACATCGGGAATATTCGACACGTGAACATCGCCCGGATCTTTTCGCTCAGACTCTGAGGAGAACAGCAGAACACGGTGGTGGTAGTGCAGTGACGAGATGACAAGGTGAGCACAATCAATATGCTCAAGCTCAACGACGTTTCACGCATCGCAAGGCGAAACGAGTCGATGCCACAGAAAACATTACTTAAACGGGAACTTGCACTCTCTTTGGTTCAGAGATAGATTCACTGTAAGTTTGAAGACGATGCGATGCGAAGGCCAAACTCAAAGCTGTGCTTGGTTAAACTGCATCTCCCGATAGAACACGATCAAATGATTCGGACTGTGCAGGGGTCTAGGATTCAAAGCGCTGTCTCGACTCCGACTTGGCATGTCTCCCTCGGAAGAGCTGCGAGGCGATGGATAGATAGCTTCGGGTGTAAATTCCACTGTGACGTGACGGTATGAGTGAAAGACTGCAATGATCAACGGCCCGTGGCACGTGAAACAAATACAGTCTTTTTCAAAAGTCCTGCGACACGTGCCAATTTGCCATTTTCGGCCCCTCCAGTACCTCAAAACACGAAATACAGTGTTTTTCATAAGTCCTGCGACACGTGCCTTTTGCGTGATTTTTGACTCGCGTGCCCCAAATGGCCGAAAATGAACAAAATGGCCATTTTCTCGGTCAATACAGCATATAGAGACATGATATGTCCATGTAAAAATACTACTCGAAAAGCCAATTCTGCACATGTAAAAAAGTCTAAGAAATGTCGAGTGTGTGCAATAGAATAGTGATGACAACATCGACAAAGCTATGACCCACCTCCTCCTTCACGGAATGCAAAAATTACAGCTCATCCAATATCGCACGTAAAAATCTGGTTTAAGCACGATAAATCGGGCCTACCCAGTGTCCATCCATGTCCAACTTTTTGTGGCCTCTCATTGTGTTGTTCATGATTGAGCTCCACGGTCTTCCTTCATGCCTGCTGACAGAAATCTTCCCTGCAGCATTGCACTTCTCATAACTCGCATATTCCAATACCAAAAAATACAATTCTTCTCGGTAAATTCACGTGCTAATGATAGCTTTCGGACAAGGTATAAATTGAGATGAGCCAACTGGGTGTATTGTTGAAATACATGTGTCTACTCTATGTTACAGTGACGTATGTATTTACCGCAGGCGACCATTCCGGAAGTCGCAACTCTTTCTCTGACCATCACTCACTCCCGAAGCTAAGCCCGTCCACACCATCAACATCTCCTTCGCCTTTCGAGCCGGAATGGTCCCAGAATGCGTCAAAGAACCAGCAGCAGCAGATGAGCCAAACACAGTTCACGGTGCCTCCTATCGCTCGATGGAGCCAGAGTGTGCAGCATGCGCATACCCACACAGCTTCTCTGGTGGTCCAAATTAGCTCGTTCAATGCACCAGATGGAAATCCCGGTGCTCCCCTGACTCTTACAGTGTGAAGACGCAGCTCTTCAATCTCCTCTCCCGGTGTCCTCACACGCTCGCACACTCTCAATTTTTCCCAGTCTGCTTCACAATTGTCTCAGACATAAAACATGCCTCCGCCTCCTAACCTACATGCGCACAGTATTACACTCATGGGAACGGAGCGACGACTGAAACGTGGTGATGAGGATTACTTCAAGAGGCCTGAGAGTCTGCTTATTTGGTTCAGCTGCGAATGCTGCTTGCAGACGAGGCGGAGGCTGCAGCGGCACAGGAGTGAGATCCTGTGGTGCGATGGCAGCGCCAAGCCGGATTGTCCAAAACAATTTCGCAGCAATGGCAGTCGTTATCTGCTGAGGAGCAGAATTACTGAGACGATCTGGCGAAGCAGCGAAAGAAGGAGCACGAGAAGATGTATCCTTGGTACATCATCGGCCTACGTGTTCCGAAAAGAAGAAGAGAAATGCAGGTGAGGAGTCAGAGGATGACGGGAGGGCGAGGAGAGAGAAAGATGGGAAGAAAGAGAGGAGGGAACATACAAAGTTATCCAGTCGTGTTCGAAACAGCTCTGCGTGCTCAGTGGCTAGCACAGCAAGCACAACTAGCATGTCCTCTTCGGCATCAACCGTCGACTCAGATGACTTCAGCGAGCTTGATTCTCTATCCGCCGGTAGATCGCTCTACGGCGCATATGGATATGCGAATGGTGCGTGCTGCAGCGTACTGGAGGTCGAGTAACGGATCTTGCAGATTTCGACATGAGCGATGAGAATGCGCAAAACCAAAGTCAGGTACATTCCCTCGCCCTCTTAGCCTTTCGATGCCATCGCTTCCTGGTCAGCACCGTCCTATCCACACCATGGAGGACATGGGCACAGTCGCAGTCCCTTGCTGTCGACGGAAATCTCTACACAGACCGCTCAGAACGTCATTTCTGGCCCACTCAGCTTCGTTCTCCCTCAGGACCATCATTCAACTAGTGCACCTGCCCTACCAACCATCAAGCTCCCACAATTACTCAAGGCGAACTCCAACTCGAACAATTGTCGACTACTGGGTTGCCTGCAAGCGCGACAAGTTCGAGTGAGCAATAGGCACAGGTGAATGGACAGGTGCTGGCGTAGCAAAGAGAAATGGAGTACAACACATTAAGCAGCTTCCAGTTCATGGGCCCACACGTGCAACCACAGCAGCAGCAGTCGCTGAATGTTGGTGTGCTAGGGAGGGCAAGTCCCCAACTTCTCATCTGCAGGCAAAGAGATTCAGGTGCGTACTGTATTTGTTCAGTCTTCAATTATGTACATTGTTAACTTTGCCGTTTCCATTGCACAATTCTATGTTCCATATGTACGAAGAGCCTCCAACTGCAAGACCCCAACCACGCGCGCTATCACAGCTCACCATTCTGAACGAACCTCCGACCAACACTGGTCCATTATCTGCACCAGCTCCAACCGATTCGTCCGCGCCATCAACCTCTCGTTTCTAACCAACTCTCTTTTGCTCCTGCTGATCAATCGTCGTCATCTCATGTCCTCCGAGTCCCACTTGCGACCCCTCAAGCATCTCCCAAGTCGTCTGAACTACCTACTGGTGTGAATGGTGCGATTTTGACCTTCTGGCGTGAGCGATGTCTATTTTCTGCGATGGCGTCTGTATGATAGAATGATATATGTATTTCAACGATGCACACAATAATATTGCCTCAAATTATACCTTGCCTGAAAGCTGTCGTTAGTATGTTAATTTACCAAAAGAAATTAGGTTATTTGGTGTCGAAATGCGTGAGTTATGAGAAGTGCAATGCTGCGGGGAAGATTTCTGTCGTGCGTCAAAAATCACGCAAAAGGCACGTGCCGCAGGACTTTTGAAAAACACTGTACCTTTCTTACCTTTCTTCCTCCCTTCATGTTGTTCTGTGATGGTTCCAGGTAAGGCGCTCTCAGATGATGCGAGACGCATCATCTTCAAATTGCACCAATCGCGAATCCTCACCGTGCATGATTTGGCAAATGTGACGGGCGTTCATCGAGTGACCATTCACCGAATAGTGGCTCGGTACGAACACACGGGGAGTTCCCAACAGATCAGCTCAAGGACTGGGAGACTGAGGTTACTTGAATATGCCGACACACAGGTGGGTCTGCTTGTTTGATTTATGCTAGCTTGTTATGCTTACCTATAATCAACCGTAGTATCTCCTGAGTGCGATAGAGCACCACAAGGACCGTTTCTTGGATGAGTTGAGAGAAGAGCTGGAAAGGGTATCCGGCAAGCGTGTTTCGGACGTTACAGTGTGGAGATCCCTGAAACGGGCTGGGTTCACCTTGAAGACGGTGCAAAGTTGTTCATCACCTAGTATCAGTGATCTTATTCCACTCAAGATCTCAAGAAGAGCACTTGAACGCAGCGAGTCCGCCTGGATACAATATAGATTGAGGATCGGCTTCCAATATGAGGCGGAACAGCTTGTCTTCGTTGATGAGAGTGCGTGCGATCGACGTATGTACTTGCGAAAGAAGGCGTGGGCCTTGCAAGGTCGCCAAGCAAGCCGTAAGCAATTTTTTGCTCGGGGAAAGAGGTGCGATAGTTACCTGTTGATGCGAGTCTGGCTGATTGTTGTTAGGTATTCTGTCCTGCCCGCGATCAGCCTGAATGGTGTACTCGACTGTACGATACTAGAAGGATCCTTCAATGCCGCCTCCTTCGCCAACTTCATCAGGAATCTCTTGGACCACATGCAACCTTGGCCGGCCCCAAATTCTGTCGTCGTGATGGACAACTGCACAATTCACAAATCTCAAGAGGTCCGCGAGTTCATTGAATCCAAGTCCGTCCATTCTGAACCCGTCACGCTGTGGTGCAGTAGTACTTACTAATCTAACCTATTCACACAGAGGTATGAAGCTTGAGTTTCTTCCAGCATATTCCCCGGACTTCAACCCGATTGAACTGGCGTTCTCCCTTCTGAAAGCCCGTCTTCATCGTATCGGTGTCAACGACGAGGGTGGGGAGGCCTCGGTCATCGCGCAGCTTTATGGCGAAATGATGTCTATCAGCACCGCAGACTGTCGTGCCTTCTATCATCATTCTGGTTATCTCTGCTAGTACTGCATTTGCTTGTCTAACGAGTTTGTCGGCGTCGGACGGCGCTTTTAAACCTTGTTTGTAATGATAATCACTACATTGTGTGCTAATGTGCATAGGAATTGAAACTACTTGTCCTTGATGTGAGAAACATCCTCCTCAGCATATCGGACAATCCGGTTAAGTAGACCGATGCTCGCCTGCACTTGTGCATCCTTCACTATCTTCTCAAGCCCGTCATATCCTAATGAATCAACATCATCCAAGCGTTTAATATCATTGCGCTCAAAAAGAGGCAGCAAGGACCTGTAATTGAAGTCATCACGTCCCCTCTCCATGTCATCATGCAATGACTCAAGCCAATTCCGAACAGGAGGGTAATTATACAGTCTGCACTCAGCTGGCACCTGGGTATACTTTTGCTGGAGCTGGATGAGTGCGGGCTGATCCGTGGCATTTATCGGTCTTGCCATTGCCGTTGTTTCCACCGTTGAAGATGCTCTCGTGGGAAGTGTTGCGGCAGAATCTGTCATCATTCCAGGACCGACCCCCGCATCAGCACCACCAACTGTCTTCCATGCCTTGTCCAACACCTTTAATTGCTCCGGCACTTCGTCTACCCTTACTCCAGGAGTATTCTTGTACTGGACAAGGGATGGTTTTAATCGTGTGAAATTGCTAGGACAATAGACTTACAATCAATTTCGCGTGTTCAAGAAGATGTTTATGAGAATATCTAATATGGTCCCTCGACCCACATATTCTGCCACAAAGTCCGCCATCATGCTCGTCGCATTTAAATGCCGCCACAATCCTTGCCGAGATCCTTTCAAGTGCAGCATCATAAGCATCCTTAGCGTCAGCGACTCCTGTAGAACCGTTGTCCTTTCTGGCTGCGCTGCGCTGCCTACTACTGCCTGTACTGTCGCAATGCGGTTTCTTCACTGCATGTCAGGAAGTAGCCATGAAAAAAAGGAATGTAAACGGACCTGACTGTCGATATTTTGGACGATAATTCCTGGATTTTCATTGCCTTGTTTCTTCTTCCTTTCGGTTTCCTGGTGCACGTGAATCCGATTGAAGAGAGCATCTAGCTGGTCTTGGGTGTCTAGGTATTCTGGTATCAATTTCGTTCCAGCCTTCGTTGACCAGCAGGCGGTGTAACCAAGTTTCTCGAATGTAGAACGACCCCGAGTGACCGAGACGGCTTCATTGATCAAGTCGCGCAGCGTCATTTCTGAGTTGATCTTCATGTCGCGCAGGCCCATGCCATCATGGATTTTGACTGAAATCTCCAGCTTGGGCTGTTTCTCTGCAACGGGCGTTGACGTGACCCATCCGTAGGCCTCTGCCCGTCCAAAGGAGGGGGTATTCCAGTCTAAATCTTGACAGTCTGCGATGTATCTTAGCCACAGCACCAATCGATGGTATAGGGTGCTCACCGTCATCCAAAAGGAAAGGATTATCACCAGCTTTTTCAGGAATTTCCTGGAGATCGGACTCGCTATCGTCAAATCCCTGCGTTTCATAGATCGTGTTGTCAAGGCCTGAGGCCTGAACAATGTCCACAATGGATATATCTCCTGGCGCTTGCGGCGAATCCTCCAGATCACCTGTATCATTGTTATTACTAGGCTTGTTGCGAGGCTATGAACGTCAGAGTTAGTCGGAGTACCCGATAGATGTTATTTAAATTGCACAACTTACACTTTGGCGCAATGGCTTTGGAGTTGTCACCTTTCGTGGCTTTGACCGCTTCGGTGCTGGAGTCTCAGGATCTTGATTTTTCCTGGGACGACCACGAGGCCGTTTCTCCTTCCGTGCTGCTATCGCCCCTTTTATCCTAGCTGCTTCCCCGCTTTCTATAAGCTTCCGAGACTTCTTTGGCACCTGCTGAGATGACATTGTGAGGTGGCGGGTGGAGAAAATCTGAATGTGAGAAAAGAAGTTCGCTACGATATCACACCGCTTACCAAAGAAATTTATACCCTTCTCCCGACACACAGGTATGTGTACAAGGCATAGTCAAAGCGATGCATAACCTCTGGGTGGTTCCTCCTCCTCAGAGATGGGTGAGCGCATCAAGCCAAGCAAACCTCCCGCTTACGAATCTGATGCTGATGGATCACGCGTGTGGTGGCTTGTCATTTGCTACATATAGGGCTAGGGCATCCTCCCACCCCCCAATCGTCCTTCTCTATTCCCATCGCCATCACTCAGTTGCGCATCATCCCCGCCAATGAATAGAAACGAAATTTTCTATGCAACTGGTTTTGTTGGACTAGATGGCCAGTATGAACCAGAGTTCGGTGCGGGTGGCATTCTTTGATTCTTTGGTGGCTGACTAATAAATATCGTCTCTCATGCAGTTTCTGATAAACTACCTGCAGAGGAATGTGCGAGTGATTTTGAAATATTGGGTGGACATGAAGGTATGTGCTGCTAGCAAGTTATAGAAGCGCTTCTGACGCAGTATTCCAGGGGATGAAGAAATGAGTGGGATAGTAGCAACATCACAGAAGGGGAAGCAGCCGGAACAAGAGAGTCTCTTCGACGGAAACGATGAACAAATTAAACTCGCTTATAGTAAATTTATCGAAGACAGGGGCGGTGAGTTGTTTATAGTTTGCAAATTGGCGCGGAACTGACTAGGTATCCTCAGAGTCGAAAGTTGACGAGTTGACAAAGGAGCTAACCAGTGCATTGGACAGGAGGAGCCCTGGAGGTTTGAGGACTGTTGCACAGAAGGCTGTCGAAGCTGCAAAGGATGCTGAAGCACGGGAAGAGCGAGCATTTCTATTCCTTGAAGCCCGATTTGGATGGATGGATGAGAGATTTGAACAGCTGAAAACGCATGTGCTAGACAAGGTGGAACATCTGTCAAGCAAGATAGATTCTAGGGCAGATGCACAGGAGCGACCTCATGAAGGCAAATTGTACCAGTCCGATCGTTCACATTTGAAATTCGAGCTCGAAGCCTTGAAAACGGCCACAAAGCGGCTGGAAGAAAACTCACTAGCCGATAGGCGACTTTTAAGCCTCTCAATAGGTGCTTTAACGGGTGTAAGGTTCCTCTTTATGCAACTTATTTGATTCTCACATTGCTATTTTTTGTAGGACGTAACTTCAGCACAACTCCTGTATATCCGAAAGGTGTACGATGAAGGAAGACTTACTATTGTGCTTGGTTTCCACGTCGCAGAGCGTATTTTGGGGATTCGCTATGTATCAAGTGGCAAGGATTGGGATCAGAAGACTTATCATTACTTTCACCCACTTGACAACTTGAATCGGGTTATCGTCGATGGGAAGATCATGTCGCTGAAAGATAATGGCGAGTACGATGGTCAACAAAAGGCAAGGTACGACCCAACAGAATTCGAGCGGGCCCTTCAGAAGCTGCGCGATAAATTGCTAAGCGAAGAAAACGTGGATCTGACTCTGCCTGACGATGACTTGGAAACGTGCGCGATGGAGCATCTTTACCCCGCCTACAATAGTACCGACGTCTTGAATATCTTCCAAGGCAAGCTCGCGCACTTCGCTGCCATGCATAAACGACTCGGGTTCTGGAAAATGAACACACACTACGAATACACCCTTTACAGCGAACTTGCGGGGTATGGTGATCAGGTGTCTCTCCAATCCGTTATAGAGGCGGCCATTGAGAGAAACAGTCTGGCGCTTGACGCTCTGGTGGAATCGGTGAAGATGAATCGCCCGAACCGAGGAGCAATCGAAAACACGGCTAAAGGTTCCGATCTCGCCGCAGTTGCTTGCACAAAGGCCGTGGCAGATGCAAAGTCTTCCTCGTGGAAACGAAAAGCAGATGTCCAGCGTACAAATGTTTGGAGCTCACCACAGTTTGGCGCTTGTCCAATCAGGGATCCCGGGAAATGTAGTATCCTCGAACTGGGTAGGGTGCACATTTTTGTACTAAGGGCCGCTCTCAGACAACGAAGGAAGTTGGTGGATGTTGTGTACGAACGCTATGGATTCGCTGGTTCAGTAGAGCCATACAACATCCCCAATGTGCTCAAAGTTTTGGTGGAAATCGAAAGAAACAACGTCGGTAGTTCCGTTAAACAGCTGCTGACAAGGTCCGGGGCAGGGCTCAAGGTTTATCTGGCGCTTGCGAAGGATACGTTGACGCTAGCGGCAGCTATCCAAGTCCTCGAATCTGAACCAGCTGTTGAATTCTTGGAGAAGAAAGGGGGCTACGAACCCTTCGTCGAATTGTTGCACAGGTCCGCCCACGGTATTCACGCAACATGGTCTGCCGCCGAACGTGCAGCGTGTGATCTGGCAATGTGGGGGATTGATGATGGAAGGTTCAGGGACTGTGCTATAGGATGTCGCACAGTCCTGCAAGCAATTAGGGATGATCGAGGACCCCCGTCATTCGATAGCATTCTGAAGCTTGGCAATATCACGCTCAGTCTTAACCTCCCCAACGCGAGAGGAAGTACGCATTCACACCCTGAGGTGGATTCTTGGTCATCAGCCATCATAGATCCCGAGTTCCCCTCTCGAGAGTCCGTTCCGCGCTCAGGACCTGTTCCGGGATCTTCGAGGGCAATGAAGCGAACACCCCCCGTTCTTACTCGGCAGGGGGGAGACAAATGTCTGCGCTCCAACACCATCCCACCAAGAACAGAAGTGGACAGTGAGGATGATACCTGAGGTCTTTCAGCACATACCTGTGCCCCGTTCACTTTGAATTGCATTCTACTTCACGCGGAAATTGACACCATGCTCTTCGGAAAAGGCGTTTGCATTATGTGTAATAACTTTTATTTCCTTTCTCATTGTTGTATCCCTCCCAACTCTGTTTCCTTTTACCAGTATTCCCGTCTTCGGACTAGCGCGGAACTGGATTTGTTGAACGACTAGCTACATGTAACTATCTGTATGAATGTGCGATTTGAAGTACTGTATAGGGCTGAGGGTAGGCAACCGTAATGCGTAACGGTCGATTGGTTGCGTCGCTCCGGTTACACCTAATGCAGGGTAGGTTGCATGACTTTGGACAACAACACAAGCAATAAATGTTGTAATCTATGCTAAATAGCGCGTCGCTTGGTTCGTGGCCTGTAACGCAACACCCCAACTCGGTTGCATCAGTTTGGAGCGACGCGACATGTAACGCTCCCTCAGGGGTTGCCTACCTTCAGCCCTATCCTATACAGTATGTGGTAGAAAAGCCTCGTCCGCCGCCGCCGCCGACAAACTCTAACGCCTATGCACATTAGCACACAATGTAGTAATTATCATTACAAACAAGGTTTAAAAGCGCCGTCCGACGCCGACAAACTCGTTAGACAAGCAAATGCAGTACTAGCAGAGATAACCAGAATGATGATAGAAGGCACGACAGTCTGCGGTGCTGATAGACATCATTTCGCCATAAAGCTGCGCGATGACCGAGGCCTCCCCACCCTCGTCGTTGACACCGATACGATGAAGACGGGCTTTCAGAAGGGAGAACGCCAGTTCAATCGGGTTGAAGTCCGGGGAATATGCTGGAAGAAACTCAAGCTTCATACCTCTGTGTGAATAGGTTAGATTAGTAAGTACTGCTGCACCACAGCGCGACGGGTTCAGAATGGACGGACTTGGATTCAATGAACTCGCGGACCTCTTGAGATTTGTGAATTGTGCAGTTGTCCATCACGACGACAGAATTTGGGGCCGGCCAAGGTTGCATGTGGTCCAAGAGATTCCTGATGAAGTTGGCGAAGGAGGCGGCATTGAAGGATCCTTCTAGTATCGTACAGTCGAGTACACCATTCAGGCTGATCGCGGGCAGGACAGAATACCTAACAACAATCAGCCAGACTCGCATCAACAGGTAACTATCGCACCTCTTTCCCCGAGCAAAAAATTGCTTACAGCTTGCTTGGCGACCTTGCAAGGCCCACGCCTTCTTTCGCAAGTACATACGTCGATCGCACGCACTCTCATCAACGAAGACAAGCTGTTCCGCCTCATATTGGAAGCCGATCCTCAATCTATATTGTATCCAGGCGGACTCGCTGCGTTCAAGTGCTCTTCTTGAGATCTTGAGTGGAATAAGATCACTGATACTAGGTGATGAACAACTTTGCACCGTCTTCAAGGTGAACCCAGCCCGTTTCAGGGATCTCCACACTGTAACGTCCGAAACACGCTTGCCGGATACCCTTTCCAGCTCTTCTCTCAACTCATCCAAGAAACGGTCCTTGTGGTGCTCTATCGCACTCAGGAGATACTACGGTTAATTATAGGTAAGCATAACAAGCTAGCATAAATCAAACAAGCAGACCCACCTGTGTGTCGGCATATTCAAGTAACCTCAGTCTCCCAGTCCTTGAGCTGATCTGTTGGGAACTCCCCGTGTGTTCGTACCGAGCCACTATTCGGTGAATGGTCACTCGATGAACGCCCGTCACATTTGCCAAATCATGCACGGTGAGGATTCGCGATTGGTGCAATTTGAAGATGATGCGTCTCGCATCATCTGAGAGCGCCTTACCTGGAACCATCACAGAACAACATGAAGGGAGGAAGAAAGGTAAGAAAGGTACAGTGTTTTTCAAAAGTCCTGCGGCACGTGCCTTTTGCGTGATTTTTGACGCACGACAGAAATCTTCCCCGTAGCATTGCACTTCTCATAACTCATGCATTTCGACACCAAATAACCTAATTTCTTTTGGTAAATTAACATACTAACGACAGCTTTCAGGCAAGGTATAATTTGAGGCAATATTATTGTGTGCATCGTTGAAATACATATATCATTCTATCATACAGACGCCATCACAGAAAATAGACATCGCTCACGCCAGAAGGTCAAAATCGCACCATTCACACCAGTAGGTAGTTCAGACGACTTGGGAGATGCTTGAGGGGTCGCAAGTGGGACTCGGAGGACATGAGATGACGACGATTGATCAGCAGGAGCAAAAGAGAGTTGGTTAGAAACGAGAGGTTGATGGCGCGGACGAATCGGGTTGGAGCTGGTGCAGATAATGGACCAGTGTTGGTCGGAGGTTCGTTCAGAATGGTGAGCTGTGATAGCGCGCGTGGTTGGGGTCTTGCAGTTGGAGGCTCTTCGTACATATGGAACATAGAATTGTGCAATGGAAACGGCAAAGTTAACAATGTACATAATTGAAGACTGAACAAATACAGTACGCACCTGAATCTCTTTGCCTGCAGATGAGAAGTTGGGGACTTGCCCTCCCTAGCACACCAACATTCAGCGACTGCTGCTGCTGTGGTTGCACGTGTGGGCCCATGAACTGGAAGCTGCTTAATGTGTTGTACTCCATTTCTCTTTGCTACGCCAGCACCTGTCCATTCACCTGTGCCTATTGCTCACTCGAACTTGTCGCGCTTGCAGGCAACCCAGTAGTCGACAATTGTTCGAGTTGGAGTTCGCCTTGAGTAATTGTGGGAGCTTGATGGTTGGTAGGGCAGGTGCACTAGTTGAATGATGGTCCTGAGGAGAACGAAGCTGAGTGGGCCAGAAATGACGTTCTGAGCGGTCTGTGTAGAGATTTCCGTCGACAGCAAGGGACTGCGACTGTGCCCATGTCCTCCATGGTGTGGATAGGACGGTGCTGACCAGGAAGCGATGGCATCGAAAGGCTAAGAGGGCGAGGGAATGTACCTGACTTTGGTTTTGCGCATTCTCATCGCTCATGTCGAAATCTGCAAGATCCGTTACTCGACCTCCAGTACGCTGCAGCACGCACCATTCGCATATCCATATGCGCCGTAGAGCGATCTACCGGCGGATAGAGAATCAAGCTCGCTGAAGTCATCTGAGTCGACGGTTGATGCCGAAGAGGACATGCTAGTTGTGCTCGCTGTGCTAGCCACTGAGCACGCAGAGCTGTTTCGAACACGACTGGATAACTTTGTATGTTCCCTCCTCTCTTTCTTCCCATCTTTCTCTCTCCTCGCCCTCCCGTCATCCTCTGACTCCTCACCTGCATTTCTCTTCTTCTTTTCGGAACACGTAGGCCGATGATGTACCAAGGATACATCTTCTCGTGCTCCTTCTTTCGCTGCTTCGCCAGATCGTCTCAGTAATTCTGCTCCTCAGCAGATAACGACTGCCATTGCTGCGAAATTGTTTTGGACAATCCGGCTTGGCGCTGCCATCGCACCACAGGATCTCACTCCTGTGCCGCTGCAGCCTCCGCCTCGTCTGCAAGCAGCATTCGCAGCTGAACCAAATAAGCAGACTCTCAGGCCTCTTGAAGTAATCCTCATCACCACGTTTCAGTCGTCGCTCCGTTCCCATGAGTGTAATACTGTGCGCATGTAGGTTAGGAGGCGGAGGCATGTTTTATGTCTGAGACAATTGTGAAGCAGACTGGGAAAAATTGAGAGTGTGCGAGCGTGTGAGGACACCGGGAGAGGAGATTGAAGAGCTGCGTCTTCACACTGTAAGAGTCAGGGGAGCACCGGGATTTCCATCTGGTGCATTGAACGAGCTAATTTGGGCCACCAGAGAAGCTGTGTGGGTATGCGCATGCTGCACACTCTGGCTCCATCGAGCGATAGGAGGCACCGTGAACTGTGTTTGGCTCATCTGCTGCTGCTGGTTCTTTGACGCATTCTGGGACCATTCCGGCTCGAAAGGCGATGTTAGGACCAGTGCGGATCGCTATAAGCAGATCAGAGATCGGCGCTTGGCATTCCCTCAGCTTGGTAAGAGCCGAGCGAAAGGCCAAGTGCAGATCCCTCAGATCGACGCACCAGAACAAGTCCACTCACTCCGCTGATCTTGAGAAGCTATCTTGATCGTGGGGAAGTGCGAGATAGGGATAGTCGGGTAAACAATGAGGCACTAGTAGGGGTCAGGGGACCGGCCGTGCACTAGATACCTAAGATAGATTAGAGTGGTGCCTAAGGCGACTAAGTGGCAGTACAAAGAAGTCGTAGGCAATACAAAAGAATTTCGCTAAGGAACTTCTGGTGGCAGTGCTCGCTACTTATATACTTTCTAGAAAGTCCGTCACCTGATCCGTTCATCCGCAGCACCGCCCCAACGCTTTGTCGGCACAGCCCCCAACACTTCTTCGGCACAGCCACTAGCCAATCCAGTGGCTGTGCGGAACCCCGCAATTCCGTCGAGTTCCGTTCCGTCCTTCTAGATCCTTCTTCTCCATATGGTCCTTGTCGAGTGCTAATGATGACGCCATCTTCTGCCAATCCTGTGGCTGTACACCTCTGAGCTAACCCGTCTGCTATTCCTGTCCCCGATGCTCTCGGAGTTCTCGAGGGTTCCGGGTGTAGCTCCATTCCGATGCCGAGCTGTCTGTATTCATCGGAGATCCACTTCTGTTCTGTTCCTGGATCCATCCAATGACGTGCCGTTCCTGTTCCGATGGGGTTCCTTCGATCGTTGGATCTCGGGTACTGAGTCCGGGGTAGAATGTGGGGTTCCGGTAGAATATTCCTCGGTCGTATCCATCGGGGATGATGATCTCATCGGTCTCGGTGTTCCTGCCGATCAAGAAGGTGGCGATCGCTCCGTCGATCCCTGTGCTCGAGAAGCATCCGCTAATGAGGATTGTTCCTTCTAGTGTGCCCCTCCAGCCGCTTACGATCTGTCCCATTGTCGTGTCCCTTATATGTCTGAGATATTCTGGGGCGTCGAGTGTTAGCGGCCATGTAACCTGTACCACTGCCCTGTGGCATTCCTCGACATGTGGGGATCGACAGATCCATGCTGTGGCTGTTGCATTAGCGTAGTATGTTTCTTCGTTTCCTGACCAGACCACCACTTCGTTCTCGAATGCTGTGAGGTAGTGGTTGTAGAGTGCTTGATGTTGTGTCCTGTGTGGCGAGTATCCATAGTTGGTTCGAATTGTGATTGGTTCTGTTCGTTCGATTATTCCCATTGTTTCCTCCAGTATGTCTTGTGCACATTCCCAGGCTTGTCTCCATGCCCATTGGCAATTCCTGCAGGAAGGTACTGGTAGGTGGTCTGCCCTTCTTGACCCGAATGGGCAGTAGCGGAACCGTGTATGGTATCGTCGATCGGGTGCCAATCCTGCATCAGCCATGATATGTCCTAGAATGGCAATCAGTCTATTTCCTTCTAACAGGCGAAGGAGATGTTGATGGTGTGGACGGGCTTAGCTTCGGGAGTGAGTGATGGTCAGAGAAAGAGTTGCGACTTCCGGAATGGTCGCCTGCGGTAAATACATACGTCACTGTAACATAGAGTAGACACATGTATTTCAACAATACACCCAGTTGGCTCATCTCAATTTATACCTTGTCCGAAAGCTATCATTAGCACGTGAATTTACCGAGAAGAATTGTATTTTTTGGTATTGGAATATGCGAGTTATGAGAAGTGCAATGCTGCAGGGAAGATTTCTGTCAGCAGGCATGAAGGAAGACCGTGGAGCTCAATCATGAACAACACAATGAGAGGCCACAAAAAGTTGGACATGGATGGACACTGGGTAGGCCCGATTTATCGTGCTTAAACCAGATTTTTACGTGCGATATTGGATGAGCTGTAATTTTTGCATTCCGTGAAGGAGGAGGTGGGTCATAGCTTTGTCGATGTTGTCATCACTATTCTATTGCACACACTCGACATTTCTTAGACTTTTTTACATGTGCAGAATTGGCTTTTCGAGTAGTATTTTTACATGGACATATCATGTCTCTATATGCTGTATTGACCGAGAAAATGGCCATTTTGTTCATTTTCGGCCATTTGGGGCACGCGAGTCAAAAATCACGCAAAAGGCACGTGTCGCAGGACTTATGAAAAACACTGTATTTCGTGTTTTGAGGTACTGGAGGGGCCGAAAATGGCAAATTGGCACGTGTCGCAGGACTTTTGAAAAAGACTGTAGATACGCGCCTCGCGTTCTTTGAAACCTCATTTCACCTTTGCCTAGTACTGTACATTATTTTAGAGCATCCATCTGGCAGGTTTCAGACAGGCGGTAAGCCTGAGTGTTGCGGCAGCGGCAACTTCGAGTGGGTATTCCCACAAGCACAGGAATAGCCAAAGAATATGTTCACGTTCTATTGCACTGTATACAATACCTCAGAACAAAATAGCCTCAGCTCCAGCACTCCTCAAAAAGCCTTCCCTCATCCTGCAGCCTCTTCACGAATACCTTTGCCTGTTCTTCCGGAAGTCCCCCACATTTTTCCGCTGAGAATGCTACAGCGTCCTTTACAGCAGCTGGCATTTTGTTTGATGACCTAATGAGAATATATTTATCGGAATCCTTGAGGGCATACAGATTCAGAGGAGACATACCCCGAAATATACAGCCACCCTCCCCTTCTTCCCAAGATGTCCCAAACCATCTCTGCATCTTCTCGTATACGATCTTGTACATAGACACGTTTCACGCCTTCTGGGACATCACGTGAGAACGCTGGTCGGTATATTAGTTTTCCGGCCTTGGCCAGGGAAAGCCATTCGGAACCATAGTGATGATCCTTTGACTCTGAGCGGCACCCGAAGTAAAGAGTGTTGTCTGGGGGGACATGTGGGTGTAATGAGTATCAGTTCGTTCGTTGGAGATTCTGTATACCTGTGGCATCTTCCTGAACGCGCTGCTCGATCAGAGCGCGCATGGGGGCTACGCCTGTTCCTGGCCCAACGCAGATGATTGGTGTCTCTGGGTTTGTAGGTTGCGATAGAAACCCTTTCTGTATCCTTATTCGCATAGTGTCTCCTGTCGGAAAGTGAGTTATTGCATGCGTGGCAACTTGTTTTTGAGATACAGACCAAGGTTTAGGGACGCGAGGTAAGTCGAACAAACGCCTCGTCTTGGTATCTTCAGTTTGGTTCTATATCTTACGACGGCCACACACAGGTGGACTTGCTTTCTGTGAACCTGGCCAATTTGTCAGTATCGTGTAAACCATCTGCTTCGGGGATGCCAACCAAAGAAGAGCTTGCAATTGAGAATTGCCGCGGTCGAAGTAACGGAAATAAGTCAAATATGTAATCCATGGGTATCTTCAGTGATCGGAATTCAGCTACCACCTCACGTATGGTTCGTCTTGGGCGAGTCACGTATTCGTACAGTTCGTCCTACAGCTCGTCATAAACTCGCCCGTTCGATTGAGACTAAGAACAGAGACTCACAGCACCTTCTTCTGTACAGAATTCACCCAGCTTTTCTCGTTCCATCTCGTTCGTCGCAAAGTGCCTGAGCAACCTGAAGAAGGATCTTCGTGGCACGGAATTTACGTCAAGGTGTCGCGTGAATAGTCGCCTAAGTGTCGTTCGACTCGGAACGGTCTCTGGCAATGACCACACTCGAATGTCAATGAGCTTTGACGAATGGCAATAGGTAATATGCTACATACATTGCTCCGTGGGAGAAATGACTATTTCGTCGTCAGCGGAAACGAGCCAACCCACGCTGTCCAGGAATGATTCAACATCGGAGGAAGGCTGTATTGGGTGTATTACAGCGACGTCCCCTGGAAAATAGCTGTCGAAAATAAACCAGTGAGTTTCGTTCCGATACAAAGAAAGACTGTAATTCGGACATAACGTCGTCGACCAAGTCTAACTCGAGATGCCTTACATCCTGGAACCAGTCCGATGCGGTGATGCGTTTATTCTCTCGTATGGTTGCCAAATGATAGCCGCTACACTCAACTAATGGGTCATCGTCAGGATCTAATTTGCTTCCGGCGACGGCCATTATAGACACTCGCGGGGTCTGAAGTGTGTCCGCATCTTCGTATGTCCTATCTCGTGGTGAAGGAAGTAGCTCTTCGAGTGCAGAGAACACCTGAGGCATCCAGGCATCTAGAGCACCTTCTGCTCTACCGTTCATCGCGTGAATACACAAACATAAGAAAATAAAATAGGACACACCCAAGACGATGTTGTTCGTCTCCTTCGGCACGGTCGCAGATCTCCTGTGCACCAAGGCTGAGGAGCCGACGCGACAGCTTCTTCGCAGCCCAACAGAACTTCTCATATGCGCTATCTCCTAAACCGAACACTGCAAAGTGCAAGTCCTCGAAAATATCGCTAGGGAGATCGGCGCGCAGAAGCATGTTCCACATTGGTGTCATGGACCGAGGCTCGATACCAGATCCGGTGGTAGACACGACGAAAATGATAATTGTCTCGTGTACGAGCTCCTCCTGATTAATTTGGGTGAGTGTTAGAAACTGTGAGTGATACCTAGAGACATACGAGCGGGTATGCATCGACGCTGAGGAGCCTGACAGAGATTAGGCGACGTCGAGCCTCACGCGTCAACTGCTCTGCTATATCGAGTGCATTGCCTGTTTCCGTTGCGTACAAGATTAGGATGTTACGTTCATGGTCGTCAATGTGAGAACCTAAGCCGGTGTCGCCATCAGAAACGGACATGGTGAGCGACGAGCGCGGCTGTAAGGGAAAATTCAAGTGTAATCTGATAAGATTTTGATTACAAAGCAAAATTTCGTTTCTCACGTTGCGATTGTGCAGAGTCCTAGCTTTGGCTTTTGCTATTTGCTATTGACATTGACAAATCCTATAGGGATGGTAGAATACTAAAGCAATGAATATTTAGCATCTACTAACTTTACCCATGAAATGTCTCTGCGAGGGGAATTTCTTAGGTCTGCAATTTTGTCTATAAAGACTTGAAAAAGTATATACCTGTACGGCACACCCGCAACCCATATTTAAAGATCTAATTGGATAGGCTTGGTTACTTAGTTTGTGATGTAATGTGTCATTCTTAGGCTTAGAAGGTTGCATGAGTTTCAAGTGAAAAGGAATGCAATGCTCTGCTACGAGTTTCTTGTTCGAGCTCAGTGAGCTCAGTTGAGCCGAGAACATTTCTCCTGAAACGTGTGTCGTTTTTCTGTTGTTCCCCTTGAGTTGGTAAGGCTAAAATGATATCAAAGCAAGTCCAACTATTCAACTCCTGCCTACGAGCAGACTCTGTGATTGACCTTGTTATTTCTGTTGTTTGTCAATGTATAGCCATGCGGTTATCTAATCACGGATGTTCTAAGAATATTGTATTACTTTTTGTTTATTAGCCATGGCCCTTGTGGTCGTCCAGAATCGTGCCACCTTTGTTCCCCGTTTCCACCCCTATCCTATTTCTATTTCTTTCACCACGAGTACGACAGTGGCAAAATAAGGACATCGTGCTGGCACTTCCTGTCCTATAGCTTTCCTCATCGAACGAGTTCTTAGTATCGCCGTCTACTTGAAGATTTCTACGCCATAGCTGAGTTATGGCGAGCAAACAGGTGCGTTGCCTATCTCCTGGGTATAATATCTATCTAATTGGTCTGATGATATTAGTTTGGAAAACTTCGTCAAGTGAGATAATGTTTGTCGACATCGCCCAACGCATAATGTACTCACGGTTCTGCGATAACTAGTGGGCTGGGGAGGTGATATCCACCCGCGAAAAGGCGCAAACGTCCAGCGAATTCGCCGCGTTAGAGAGGGACATGGAGGCGAGGAAGAAGGGTCTTGATAAGTGAGCCCGTTCCCACTTGCTAGTCGACAGTTACTGATACGATTCCCGTAGAATTTACACCGCATTGCGAGACTATGTGGAATATATATCACAAAAACAGCCCTCGGAAGCCGTCCCTGGAGATGGCATGATGCAATCGGAGGCCTTGGGTATCGTGCTGATTGAGCATGGAGAGGACCTTGGTGATACAAGTGCCTTAGGTACTCAGGACAGCTTTTTCTGACCACGAATAGAGAGTGCTGATAAACTTGCTTAGGTCGTTCCATGGCGAGCTTTGGACGCGCACGTTGTCAAATTGCTACTATTCAGAACATCTACGCTGTCACCATCGCTGAATCATTCTTGACTTATCTCGATCGTTCAAAAGCGGAGCTGGAAGAATATGCTGCTCAACGGAAAAAGCTTGAATCGCGCCGGCTCGCGTATGATGCGGCAATCGCAAAATCCGAAAAGACGTATAAGAAGGAAAAGGATAGGAAGGATGCGGAAGAAGAGCTGGCAAGAGCAAGAGCGAGGTACGAAGAGATGGCCGAAGATGTAAGAGTCAGAATGGATGCGATAAGAGAGGGCGAAGTCGAACATCAACGAGAATTAAGGCAGTTCTTGCGATCGGAGATCAAATATGTAGAGCAGTACTTGGAAGTGCTGAGGGAGGCAGAGACGGAGTGGCCAGAGCCAGAGTACGCTTACTCTAGCCTAGTGGAGGGAATGCACTAATAAGCAACTTATAGTACCTACGCGGATTTGAGACGACCAACGTCTTCTTTCTCTACTCCTCATGATTTTAGTCGGATATCTACGAGAAGTACGGATTCAAGAGACTCCGATGCGAAGCAGCCACCTCCGGTTCCGTCACGGTTTGGATCGCACCGATCAAATCGCTCAATGCGATCAACGAGCTCCAAGAAGAGTGGTCACGCCGTAAACGGGAACGGGGATCAGCATGAATCATCCAGCGAGTCAGAGAAGGAAGCTGACTCTGCTCGTTCTCGAGCGTCGTCATTACTATCCCGAAGAAGGTCTACCAAGAGTTCACGAACGGCGTCTCGTCGGCATTCGCGTTCTGGATCTGTCTCGACTGCGGGTAACGATGCTACCGCGGATATTACAGATGAAACGACGTCGGTGAAAAGCGATGGTAAGCACAGGAAGGTAGCTAGCGGTGGCGTTGCGAGCTGGGTTGGTGATGCGATGTCGGGCGTTATGAGCAGGAGTAAGTCGTCACGTAATCGCGACATGGATAACTTTGCTGCTTTGGAAGACGAGGACAACAATGAAGCAGGAAAGAACGGCGTCCTTCCGAGGCATATCCGGAGGTCATCTACTCGTTCAATGAAAAGTGACAGGTCGGCGAATCGATCGCTCTCGAGGGCGGACGGAAAAAGATGAGAAAGATTATGAAGGCGACGTATGATTTCTCGGGAAGCAATGACGAGCTGAGCTTCAAAGCTGGCGAGGAGATCATTGTGATTAACGAAGTGCTTGATGATTGGTGGCTTGGTGAGACCGGGGGACGAAGAGGTCTGTTCCCGTCGAATTATGCGATGCTGGTCAGGACGGTGGACGTACCTGCGGCGTCGAAGTTTAAGAATGCGAGCAATTCGAGTATCCTCGGGCTTGGACGAAGTGGAAAGATTTCACCCGAGGATCAGGAGATCCGAAGAACTCTTGTCGAACCTTCTGAGTCGGAGCTTAGCATGACTGAGGACGAACATGATAGGGAAAGCATGGACGACTCTCATCCATTCGCTGACGATCGTCTCTCCGTCCATCCGTCGGGAGCGACAATCCCAGTTGCAGAAAATACTCGCATCACCACGGATGATACTCGCCGAAGACGTTCCTTTGTTGGTGAAGATGAGTTCGATGCGAGACTTTCATCATCATTCGGGCAGCTCAGTGTTGATCCGAATCCCGGGTATTCACCAAAGACAGACGACCAACCCTGTGCTTTGCCCGTGAAGAGAATTCCTCCTCCCCCTCCTCCGCGTCGTGCATTATCTAATGCAGCACAAAATGGGCCTCCGCCCCTGCCATTTCGCAGCGTCGTACCGAGTCGCACGCATTCCTCGAACGCTGCGTTGCATAGCCTTGGTACTCCGATGCTGGACCGCCGTGCGCATTCCGACACGAGCTCGCCTTTTGAGAGCCAGAGTGAGCTTTCGATTGATGCTGTTGCGACTACGAAGGTCAATGATGCGTCGGCCGTCCCATGCTTGTCCTGTACATGCGAGTACTTTGTCGAGGATCCTTTCCGAGGACATGGTCTCTGTGCGAATTGCACGCATGCACATACATGAGCTGCATGGACTACTTTTCATGTTTTTTTGCTGCATTTTGAATCCCCGCTTTGTGAATCCCCGCTTTGTGTATGCATGTCTGTACTAAATACAAATACGTCGACAATGTTATGTTTGTTTGTACCTTTGAACCAATCAGCGAGGTGGTTGTTATGTGCGATGGAGTCACGTGCAATAACGCGAATCCTCACGACCGCGACGCGACTTCAACGTTGACCTTCACTCCCATCTAACACTGCACCCCGGTCAAACTCCGAGCATACATTCAGCCTTTGATTTACTACGATTGCTACTAAGATACTGAAGATATGTCGACGATATACTCGGGCTCGTTACAGATAAAGAAGAAGGCGGAATTACAAGAGATTGCACAAGCGCTAGCTATAAGCGACTCTGGCACGCGCGAGGATCTACAACTGAGGATCAAGAAGCATCTCGAAGATAATAGCACGGACCTTGAGAATGACCCTGCGTTCTCGGGACTGTATACGACGCGCGGAGGGAGACGCCAGAGGAGCTTGCAGCCGTCGAGTGTCCCTTCTCAGACTGCCTCCGTTGAACCGCCAAAGTTCACCGCGATTCCTGAAGAGAAGGAGTCGACCCCTCCGTTGGAGGATCTGAGGGATGTGTCGATGATGATTCCGCAGCAAACTTTGCAGACTCCTGTTTCATCGCCGCGTACTTCACCGAGGAAGAAAGCAACGTCCCCGAGAAACGTTACCCAGGCGTCTTCGGTTCCATCCTCACCTACAAGGACTCTTGTTTCACAAGCTCAGGAGCAATCGGAAACCGCATCCACTCCTGAAATGGCGCAGACGCAAAGACATACTCGCGACTTTGTCGTACGCTTCTGGGAAACAATAACTACTTTCCGTGTGGTATGTACAACGTATCCAACTTTGCCCGCGGAAAGCAACGTGGCTGACGTGCTTTCTAATTAGCTTCTTTCAAGCAGCCAAAACATCTTCATCATATCTGCAGCCCTCGATTTCTTGGGAATTGTATACCAAATCCACGTCAACTCGGTATTCCCTATCCCTCCAATCTACGTTACCGCAGAACCTTCGCTCTCCACAACACTTCTAGCGGCTTTTTATTGGTCCCTCCCATCCGTTGCTGTTCCAGCAATCATCGGATACTTTGTATCATTCTCCTCTCCGGCATCTCGTCCGCGCTTTGATGTGCTATCAGCAGCGATCATCCGGTTCGCTGGTAACGTTCCGGATTTTTATCCCTCGATAAAATTTCTGGAGAAGAAAGATGCGGTACAGAGTTTGGATGTGTTGGGTTATAAGTGGAGAGCGGTTTCCTCTGGGATATCGCTTGCTTTTGCGTTTGCGGAGGCTATTGTCAGAAGAAATAACGCGGCCTAGATGATATTACCGCTATCAACAACGTTAGTACGGTCTAGCTGTTTGTTTGCGCCTAGACCTGACACTGATCCACCTGGCATAAGACAGTGTTGATCATGACATTCACGGAGGCTTCTTTCTTGACTTTTTTATATTTAACGAGTATTCGCGCAAGGTCGCTACTGGATCATGATCTATTATCCCCTTGATCTCCCTTTTTGGCTGTCGGATTGAAGTGTATAGTAGCTCGTGTTTGCTGTTGCGGAATTGCCTCTTTCTATTTTCGCTTTGTTTACTTCCCCCTTTTCTCTTTTTGTTTGTTCTGTCTTATCCTCACCTAATGACCCGTTTGTAACTTTTCTTGGTCGGTTCAGGTGCTTTGCGTGTCGTTTGTTCCCCTTTTTTCAAGCTAGCTCTTTGGTTGGCTATTACGTACATACCACACGCTGCTAGCTGGATACCCCTGCGCTTGGGCGATTGAAGTTACTGTATAACATTGCTATATCCGCGTATAGAACATTTACATCTGTATCGACCAAGATAAATAGTAAAGTCGCGTACAGTATCCGTATTGTGTTTGCGGAAAAAAGGGGGGGAGCGAAAGAATAATAAGGCATAATAGTACAGTACAGGAGAACATTGATCGAATTGATATGTGACTTCGGTTCGTCGTTCGTGAATTTCGTCAAAAGAGAAATAAAAAACCGCGAACGCGCAGCGTTCGTCTCATTCACCTATATCTATAAAAACCCGATGGACAAACTGTTCATCCGAATACTCGTATTTATCAACCGGACTTCTCAAGCTTACTTCGATGGACCTGCCTCGATAGACGCAGCAGGCTGCTGCTGTGAAGCCTTATCGCTCACAGCTTTCAGACATTGGCCTATTCCAATAGCGACGGCACCGGCGGCTTGGATTGCACCTGACGCGAGGAGCGCTCCGCCTGCTCCGGCACTGATTGCTGGGATGGAGGGGATGGAGCCGACGGTGATTAGAATGGCGGACATGGCGGACATGGCCTTTGGGTGGTCGACTGTGAGGAACTCGAGTGCACTGCAGGCGTTGACGAGCCATGCGGGTGCTTTTGCGACTGTTCCGTTTTTGTTTTTTTACGTGATTAGAAATGAGGCGTAGAGAATGGAAGTGATCGGGAGAACTTACCTGTGTCGTTGGGTGTGGATGCCATTGGCGGTGCTGTCTTTGCGACGACGAGTTCGGAAGAGGAGTCGGATTTGTTCTTGTCTTTTCCTTTTTCCTTTTCTTTGTCCTTGTCGGACGAGTCGGCTCTGCCGAGGATAAACCAACTTCCCTGCTTCTTGGGCATAGGGCGTTCGGTTACTGGCGGACTGATCGTCTTTGACTTTGGACTTGGCGAGCTCCCTATCGGATATTATTGAGTAGTTAGTAAAGAGCCGCATGTGGATAGGAAAGGAGTGACGTACAGCCAATGTTCTGAACTGCGATCTTGAACTTCCTCCAGTTCCATACGTGCTTGTTGCCCGTCATTTGTTGCATGACGCGGCCAAGCTCGTCGAGGCGTTGGCGTGGTTTGGGACCCATGTAATGGCGGCCGACGCGGTACCAGTAGTCTTTTGGTACATTACGTTCCTTGCAGCCGGCTTTGATGGCCTCCAGCCACGCGACAGGATCTTCCTTCGGTTTACCATGGAATATGGGTGGGTTTTTCCAGGAAGCGTAGAGGGGGTCGAGGTCGAATGGTTTGATGCGGAATGCATCGAGTACAGTGTTGGTCGCAGTTGTCATTGCCATGACTTGGACTTGAGTTGGGGAAGGGGGATGCAGGAGGGGCGGTGGGCGAGGGAAAGAGAATTTGTATCGCGGGATGTACAGCGAGCTGTAGTACGTGACAGTCAATCAGAATGTTCGCTTGTCAACGCAACCACATTCGATCTCGTTTTTATATCCCTCATGCCGTTGTGGCCATCGGTTATAACAGGGCCTCATTTGTGCAGCGTGTTTTCGGAAGCAGTTTTTCCGCGAGCTGAGATCGAGGCCACGAAAATCCGAATGGTCCTTGCGAGTTCCGTTCTGGGCTTGGAAGGTCGACCGGATGCGCAGCCCAGCCACGATCGGTGCATAGATCAATGAAAGAAGGGATTCATTTCAATGCGGGACTTTGCACAATGCACAAGATAACAGTAGATAGACAGATAGTTCTACATTGTTCGACACAGTTCACGAGCTTCGGATAGCGGATCCCAGTGCACCTTGATGTGATATTCTTGGTCTCGTTACTGTTCAAAGAGAGACTAGCCGAGATACTGGTGCACCCCCTTGTTCAAAATCCCACGAATTCCGAACGGTGTAGCAAATGAGGCGAACTAGACTAAGAGTTTTATGTCAGGTGAGCATAGGCGTTCAAGGGTTGTGATTCAGTTAGACAGTCTATGCGGACAGCGCGTGTTGATGTCGTGGTTGTCTTCATTTCACGATGCGAGCGAGGGATGGGAAAGGGCTGGCCGGAAGACAAACATGCACAAATAAAATTTTATTACATAACACATCAATTACATAAACACTACATACACTACACTGTCCGCTGCGGGTCTGAGGCAACATAGTCAATTCCTTTCGTCCTTTCGACTTGAGCGATATCAATGGACACGGCGTTTCGAAAAATCGATATTGATAAATACGATGAGGACGTGCTGCTTGAAGAGGAGTTGTATGAACCTGACCCGCGTGATTCTGCGCAAGTCCTCGCGGACACTAGGGCAAAAGCGAGCACTGTGCGAAGTGCGTTAGCAAAGTACGCGGGAGGTGTTTATCTTCTTCGGGCGTTGCTGTGCTTATTCGGGACATTGTTTACGTTTGGCTAGAGGTGATGTAGCTGGTGCGTTGAGTATCGTGTTAGATGGCGCACCGTACGGGCCAAATGTTGAGGAGGCAAAGGTGTGTCTTCTGTTTATTATATTCTTCTTTGGTGTTTACCTTGTAACTGACCTAACTTCCCAGAACACGAACCTACAGACGTTGCTCACGATCTTAGGTAGTACAAAAGTACCAGAGATACCGGGAATCCTCCGGTCGCTACCGCAGGATTCGCAGGACACATTGATGAAGTACCTCTACAAGGGGATGGCGATACCTAGCTGGGGAGATAGTAGTTGGAGTGTACTCCTTGCCTGGCATGAAAAGGTGCGTCATTCAGATCTTGAGATGACGAAGCGGATGTGCTGTACTGACGCTTGCGTTTCGTGGATAGCTGACGGAGATTGCAGGCATCGGATGTATTGTGCGTGTTATGACGGACAGACGAGCTGTATGATACAATATGGAATCGGGAGATGTGGATGTGGACTAGAGACTGTAATAACTTATGGTGTTTCGACTCTTTGGGAAGATGGTATGATTTCATGAAGATATCGTGAACGAACGTTTCGCGAGCATCTAGTCACGCATTAATATTGTTGGTTATCGTCGACTTACTTTGCTGCGGATGGCTGTCGGCAGTCCTCGGAAATGCAGGCATGTACATTATTTCATCTGCGCTGGAAGTAACTTTCTAGTCAGTAATGGATGACGATGAGCAACAACAACTATTCGTCATGCCAGGTCTTGGAATACTAATACTGTCATGCATTATTGCTGGTCCCCTTCCAGGAAATCCATCTTCAGTCTTTGGTGTCGGGGTTCGATGACGGAGACGGAACGGGATTCTGTTTGCCTTTTCGTGCGCTTAACGCGCCCCTCGTGCGAGTCTGTGTCGCAGGCCTTCCATTTCCTCGGAGGAATCGATGTTCTTGGGACCTCTGATTAACTCCTGCATCGTCATGGGCGAAGACGACCCGTCATCCGGTGGTAAATGCGGGGCCATATCAAAGGCAGTGTGTCCTGTAGTCTCGCCTCCCATTTGATCGAAGTGCAGCTCAGTAGTCTTACACGGTATTCACTGAATTCTGCCCGCGAGCAACGCGCGCTTTCTAGGGATTTTGAAAAGCCTCTGACCTCTGGATAAGGAACGCATCTGTCTGACCTTATTTATCCCCTTCAGACCCGCGATGATATCGTTCTTGATAGCCATGCTCTTTGTCTGTGCTTACTATTCCAGGGAACTTCACAGCATACAGCTTCTACGTTAATTGCCTTCCTACCCTACTAGAATTATTCATATGCCCTTTTGAACCCATTTCCGTATGTTGAACCACCTTCCAAGCAGGCGCTGCTCTCCAGCAGTTCAAAATATGATCATGTTGCGACACGTAAAACGGAACGTATCGACGTCGTTGTCTAATCTACGTACATACATATATTACAAAGAGTACACTTCTGTATGACAATCTATACGTTTGCAAAGGTTCCGAAGTGCAAGGCGCGCGGCGGAATTCTTCACATCGTTCGTAAGCTCTGGTGGTCCAGCAGCACAAATTGCCAGACTCTCCCAATCTGAAGACGATGGCGACTTGGAATCGGGGTTCTCGGTATCCTTCGTAGCTTCGGATGAAGCAAAGTCGTTGATAAGCCGTCGGATCGAGGGTCTTTCAAAGGTTATGTCGTAGTTCTGGACGAGCGGTGTCTCGTCTTCTTCTAATGCGCTTGTTCGAGTAACATAGATGCTAACATGTAGGTCGAGTGTTGATCCCGAGGCGGCTGCTCGTGATGAGATAGTAGTGAGGAGAGGCAATACCCAGCCAACCGCGTTGATAGACCGGACACACCACACGAACACCACTCGCTGCGTCACCTCTCTATTTGGACGGCCCAGTTTCAGGCACCGCCCAACGAGGTCGTCAAGCAGCCCAACTGTGAAAGTTACACCTGTGCCTCCGGCTATGAGCAGCACACGTTCGAAGAGGCCGAGGTCAAGTGGAGAACCTCCGTATGGCCCGTCCAGCATCACGCGAAGAGGTATTCCTTCGTCTGCTGGAGACCAATAGGATGAGTGTCTTAGGAGCGTGTCTGTTGCTTTGTCGGATTCTGACCGAATGGAAAGATCAGACAGATGGATAGTCCCGCTGTCCTCATCTATGGACTCCGATTCGATTGAGATTCTTGATGATTTTGCGGAATCATTGTGAGAGACCCCTGCACCAGCTCTGAGAGAAGCGCTGCTACCACGCACACGAACGTTGAGCGCCCGACTCCAATCGCCGTTTACTCCCGCTCCCAAGAGGAGTTCATTGTTCAAACCGATTTCCTCCAAACACGTCGTTGATTGAGGTGCATTCACGATTGTTAGTGCATGACTTTCAAATACCCGGTGCGCGAAGAACACGCGTAAGCGCACATGCTGACCAGGACTCCAACCTGAGGCGCAATCGGGTATGCGGATAATCGTCATCTGGGTATCGGGTGCGATGAAGAGTCCAGTCCTCATTCGAAACCGGATGACGCGAAATATTAGGTCCAATCCCCAGAACGCGAACGAAGGGTAAAGGTACGGATTCGCGCGTCTAGTATGATAGTGCAAAGTTAAGCCGAAGGCAGGCACCGCAAGGAGGCTAACGATTGATCAGCTCTAGTTGCTACGGCCCGCCACGATAATACTCACTGTATTATTCGAAAAACCTGGAATACGCGTACACGCACAGGTCGTACAGAGGTTAATCCCAATACGCAAAGAAGGGCGAAAGCAACGATGCCAGTTACGTCCTTCCTCTTCCCTACGATCGGAAGTCCGAAAGAGTAGCGTTGCCACATCCAGAGAAAGCCATGGATAGCTGCGCAGAGGAGTGTCGCGCGCGAGCACCAGCGGTGTAAGAAATTTAGCTTTTCGTACCCGGAAGAGAGGAGAACAGAAAGAGGAGAATTCTTCATCGCCAGCAAGAATACCGGAGGCAGCTGCGCGACAGCGATGAACCCGGGACGATTTGGATTGTCCATGAGCTCAGACTTCACGGTGGTGCATATAAGCACTGAGACGTAATAGCCAATGACCAGGAAGACTGCGCGAACGTGGGATGTACGTCAAGATATAATCAATGGAATGAAGAGATTCTTACGCTGCCCGACGTCAAGTCCAAAGAATGATATTGTCCACATAACAGAAGTCTTGAATAGCGAAAGCATCGTATACAACTTCCAGAATACGTCCTCCCTCGGAGGCGAAGCATCGCTCTCCGTCCCAGCACCAACGGGCTCGTATATGTTATTGCCTTGAAGCAATCCGCTGAATGCATATCTTGCGCGTCCAGTGCGCAACGACCAGATGAATCTCGGAAGAGCCGCTAGAATAAATAACGCGGAAACGAATACCCAGGTGACAGTCAGCTTCCGCTGGTATATCGGATCTATCTTGTATGAGCTGTGAAAGAACGTGAGTGTGAGAAGATAACTCGTGACACTGGTTATAGAGACGTACTTGTAGATCTGAAACTCGGGCGGTATGACGGGAGGTGCGTCGGCCATGTCTTTTACCCCTTACCTCCCGCAGGAGCGTGGACGAGCAGTGATCATGAAGGACACTGATGAAAAGGCGCAAGCAGGTCCAGGCCAGTTACACTCCAGAGATCGAACGGATAGGTGATTCCTTATGTAATCATTCGTTCCCACAGTGCTGAAGAGGGTGAAACCATCGCGGCACAGAAATAGAGAGAACGAAGTTCGCCGGACCGTCTTGGATTGGATGGCTACTCCCATGCCGATTCCGCAACCCCTATGGTATTCCGAAGACACAGTGGTAGGAAGGAATAGAGTACCCCTCTCAAACCTGGGAATCGCGCACTTAAGAACTTGCTCAAGTGTCTTCTCATAGCGAAATGGGTCGGTTCGGTTTTTCTTTCATGTATGCCCTGAGCGAAGCCCCAGACGAGGATACTAGCTCCCTGACGGAGCGTCTGGTAGCGAACACAATCGCCTTAAGACACCGGCATGAGTCCGGGTTGGGCCTCTTGATGACGTGCATACTGTGGTATCCGGAAGCTCGTCGTTTCAACCAGTGATGAAGACGCTACATTCATAAACGCAAGGTAGGCCTTTCTCTACGCAGTTAGCGCACGTATGGTACACATTCACTCCTTCAGTCGCGAAGGATCTTTGCGGGAACGAGGGTAGTACTCAACTCACGCCTATATGAGTACCCTGGGGGCCGTCAGTGATACGCCACCCAAAAAGAGGCCATGATGCATACCATGTTTTCCCGTCCCCCCTCATTACCACTCACAAGATCATTACCAGACACACCGAGTCTTGTCTGAGGGTGAACCTTAATTGCACACCTTGTCTAGAAGGTGTCCTACTAAGCTGAGAGACTGCACTACTGCGCAAGATCAAGGCAAGCGGGTTCACCATGCCAGAACTGAGCGGATACGATAGGTGAGAGTAGAGAGCACACGAGCCCATTTTGCGAAAGGATTATGTCATATATTCTGATTACATTACGGAGTCCTCTACTACTATTGACTTGGCTCGAATATTCTGCGATCCTTTTGGATATTGATGCTTGTATCTTTCAGAAAATATTGTATACTGTCTGTGATTACACATTCGTGACGAGTGGAAGACGCAGACAAGGACTTTTGGTAAACTCACGGCTGCAATGGGAGAACGGAAGCGTGTCTCAAATGTTACGCGATACTAACTCGTTGCTACATGAACACGCGAGGACAGGGTACAGAAACGCGATGAACATCAAGATGGTCAATGGGATGTTGCGTCCGACATGGGAACGAAAAATAAAATTTTAATTGATGCCAGCCTCCTATGGCTATGGTATATGAATAGCAAGTATTAGTCAGCAAACTGCCGCCCCCTCACGCGTTCCCCTCCCTCGTTTCGTTGTCCATCGTTCCCTTCCTCCCATCCCATCCATCCTTAAACGCTACCGTCGTTAACCTGTCCGTTCCTTCTTCACCGTCTTTCACCACGAAAAGAGAGAATGCATTCTTTCGCCGTACTCTCGTTAATCGCAGCCGCAGCCGTCGTAAATGCCCAGGACGTAAGTCTTCTCTCCCTCTTGGGCCTTGGCTATGGGTGGACCAGCTCTTCGTCCGACTTAGCGAGATTGTTTTACTCACTTTTTCGCCTTGTTTCTTTTTCTTGTAGCCTTCCTCGGCGTCGTCAGCCCCGAGTTCAACTTCGACGGCTAACCCGCTAATCCCAACGAGCATCAGCTCGGGCTGTTCGTCCTTCCTCCAGTCGTTCAACTCGAACTCGACATTGGCATCTTGTATCGCTCCTGTCGTCAATGCAACCGCGACGTTCAGCCCGTTGTCGAACAGCACCGCCAACGCCACTTCCACTGCGGTCAACGATTCTTTGCGCTCGCTTTGTTCTGTTAACACCTTGAGCCCAGGATGTAACGATGCCGTCATTCGCGGTCAATTGACCTCGTTTTACTCCGCGTGCACTGATGAGCTTACGGGCGCTTCGCCGAATCAAGACGTGATTCGGATCTACGATGTGTTGTATGCTATTACACCACTCAAGAGCGCCGTTTGCAGCAAGGATGACAGTGGCAACTACTGTGTGACCCAGATCTCCCCGTCGACCAGTTCGGTCATCAGCTCGGCTGCTTCTGCTCCTGATGCTATAGAGGACTCCAGGTCATTTGCCGTGGACTCGAAGAAGACTGCCTACGAGCTTGTGGAGAACAATCTCTGGACCTACGCGGATAGCTCCCTCTCCAAGCGAGCACCAGGAGACGAAACTGTCGCTGCACTCATCCCGAACACCACGACCTTCCGAAACACGAACCTTCCGTTCTTCTTCCTCGACAAAGACACGCCATCTGATGTGCTTTGCACGTCCTGCACACGCTCCGTCATCACGGCGTATATGACCTTTGAGCAGAGCGTACCGTATGCGTTGGGTCTTCCGAACAGCCCGTTGCTTGGTGGTCAGAAAGACCTGTACGATGCGATTGTTAGCGAGTGTGGTGCGAGCTTCTTGAGCGGCGCTGTTCAGGCTGCGGGGGGTCTTTCGGGCGGTCTGATTGGTGGTGCCGCACCCCGAGTAAGCGCGGAGAGTGGTGTGCTCACTGCTGCTGCCGCTGCCGTATTGGGTCTCGTCTCGCTTCTGTAGGGTTCTGTTCGATAAAGGAAACCAAGGACGCATGGGTGTGATAGGTCTATTGGGACTTGTTCTTTGTCTCGTCGTGGCATACTACGACCTTCTTTTTGTTTACCTCAACCACGACTTTCCACTGTCTTCTTTCCGCCGTAGACGCAGCGTTGATCCCGGGTTGTTGTGACCTGTCGACATACTTAAACTAAATGTTTTAATTTTATGTCTTTTCTATTTCGTTCCCCGTCGCTGTGCGGACGTTCCACCCAATATTTTTCTACCCTGACATCTACAATACCAATCCTTCTTTCCAGAGCTATATTCTTGTCCTGTGAATTCTTGGCATAGCAAATACGTATACCCTCGCATCGTTGTTTGTACCGGCGCAATGTCCGGGTCAATTTACGTTGCCGTATGGCGGTAACGAGCAAAGAAAGTTGGTTTTTACTCAGGGTTGGTCGTTGTATGAAATGAATGAGGTAGCACTGATCTTTTCTATATTTGGTCTGAATGGATGATGTCGATCGCGTCGGTCCTTGGCTTTTCTAGTGCCACGTCGATCCTTGATTTCTTGTGTGCATGTTCTGATGTAGGGTTGTTCCCAACTCATATTATTAGATACCAAAACAACTTCCAGGAACATGTTGAGAATAATCAAGCTCACTGCGGTACACTTCACAGTGTTTTCTCAACTAAAGAAAGACGAAGAGGAAGCTTAGGGACAGGATCGTCCTTGACTCCAGGCGAGACAATCCCTCCCAACTTCCATGAGAGCTCTTTCCTCGCGGGAAGCGCGAAGTGGAAGGCGGGAATGAGTGTGGCGAGCATCACTTCTGCTTAAGTGTGAGAATTGTTTGACAAGGGTAAGGAAAAGGAGGGCGTACTGAGTTCTAGGATCGCGAAGTTGACGCCGCTAGAGAAGGGTTAGCCTGGTGTCAACTGTGGTGCGTAGATTGGCGAAAAAAAACTTACATGCATGATCGCCTCCCTCCCAAGAATGTAAGCCTATGCTTTGCTGAGTGAGAATAAATTCGTAATAGTCGTGCAGACGCACAGTCCGGAATATACTCCAGGTAATCTGGTCTTTATATTCTTTTCGGATAAGTCGCCCCCGTCGCCCCCGTTGTATTCCAGCCAACGTTCGGGACGCCATTGATCCGCATCTGTGCCAAAGATATCCGCGCGTCTATTCGCCGCTTCTATCGCAATGACGATGTTCGTATTCTTTCGAAGAGGCACCGCTGAGATTGATCTTTTCCCATCAGTTGTATGAATGGGGACGGAGAGCGGGAGCAGAGTATCCCGTGTTGTTCTATAGGAGGATCATCCGTCATGCTTGGATGGAAGTCGGCGATGATAAGAAGTCACGTACACTCGATGCAGCATTATTACTGGAGGATATCTGCAAGCGAAATCATCTAAAAATACCATGGGGAAGGTAGGAAAGGTACGAACACTCTTAGCGTTTCGCGGACTACGGCATCCAGGAAGGGGAGATCATGCAGTGCGTCATAGTCGAGGTCAGCTCCGGTAAGTGTGTGCGCCTCCTCTAGCTCGTTCCTCAATTTTGCCTGGGCATCCGGGTGCTCTGCAAGGGTTTGGAGGATACGAGCGAGTGCTGCGGAAGTGGTGTCTTGGCCAGCGAATATAAATGCTCTTCGATAGTCCTTGAACAGATCTGACACGCATTGAAGTAAGGTAAGACGCACGACATTTGTCCGAGAATCTCCTCATCGCTCAATTTATCTTTGTCCTTGGATTTTAGGTTTTCCCGTACTGCGTGTGATATTAGCCAAGGTAGTGAGCGAACTACTCCAAAACTCACATAAAATGCTGGTTATGTCTTTTCCTTCACCAATTTGTGCCTGGAGTACTGCGTCCTCGGCGTGCAGATGCGCACACCTTGCAGCATAAACTTCACGCACTGTCTTATCCATTACGTCGACAATCCCGCGCAGCCTCTGGACTCGACTAATGGGGAGGACTCGCACAACAGCACGTCGAAGCCAAATGGGGCCAATGCCACTGAAGAAGGGCAAGAAAAGACGTAATATTGACAGTCGAAATAGAGTTGGACTGTTGTGTAAGGTCAGTTTTTAGACTGTCCGTGGTGTTAACACCGAGGACACGGACTCGGACTCACGCGAAATCTTTGATTGAATCACTGTACTTGTTGGTATCCGAATCGTCGAGGGAACCGAATGAGTATCCTAGACCACCCCGGCCGACGACCTCCTGCGCCGTGCGCTTGATCCAATGGAACATCTCGATCTCAAGCTGCGCACTATCCTCATGTCCGCCGAACTTGCGCTTTAAGACGTCGACTAGCTGCGAAAAGATGATAACGAAAGAAATTCAGCTGTGGGATTCCGTGCTTCTTATTGGAATACTGGGGAAGGGGGAATAAAGTTTGGGCCTCGGAGGGCGATACACACCTCATGCGATATACGATAGAAGATCGGCGTGAGCCCACGAAGGTGATTGATGTTGAATATTGGGCCCATCAGCTTACGTTGCTTCCGGTGCTGTTCTCCTGTTGACAACGACAGTATACGATGTCAGTACGGCAGAACGATCGAGCTTTCATAGATGGCAGAAGTTGTGTTATAGGACCACTCACCAACGACAGAGGCTATCCCGGGACCAAAACAGATGAGGTTTGTCCTATGTAAGGGAAGATCAAATCAGTGTGGGGAGTGTTGACACGCAGGTTCCCCGGTAATGTACTCGCTTTGTGAAGAAATCGGTCTCCTCAAACGCATCCTGATCGTCATTAAGTATGTGCCGCAGGGATTTCGGGTCCGAGACGTATAATCGCTTGTCCTGGGAGCAAGCGTTAAGCAGGCTAGATGGCAGCTCGAGTGGGACATTGACCAACCCCGAGAATGCCATGAATCTTTACAACACCTCCATGTTGCCAAACAATTGTGCGATGAAACGCCCAGCCTTGCTGGTCAAACAGCTGTCCAAGGTTTCCTGAGAATTGTTGTTAGATATAATATGTGGTGGAGGGATATACATTGATGGAACAGGATCCAGAAGCGATACGACTGAAAACGCATGTGCTACCATGCACCGGAGGAAGCTTTCCATTGTAAGACGTGACTGATGACGGTGGTGGTCCACAACACAGAGAAGTATGCAAGGGGACTCACCCTTAAGAAACGATGACCTTGCAGGTCCCGGGATGTTACGAAGACTCGGCGTACGACCCAGCCACCTCGCAAAACAGAAAAGAGATGTAGTAAGAATGGCTACTAGAAGTACCAGACAGCTCTGCTGACTAGGCAAGCTCGCAAATACTTGAGTCGGCTTGAGCAACGACATCATGGAGAGAAGGCGAGTGCAGTTACTGGAGCTCCCCACTCCCGGGGGCACTAGGCAAAGGCAGTATACAAGGAACAGTGTTTGTCGCCGATTCGGGACAAACCGTCCACACGTCAGTGGAGGAAGCCACTCGATTGCACATATACAAGCCAAGCTCGTGGTATAGTACTAGTACGCAGGGCGCGAACTGCCGTGATTAGTGAATACAATCGGCATCTCTTCATCATATGCTACCCCGATGGGTTAGCACATGAACGAGAAGTTAGCCGTTAGCACAAAGAATCGACATAACGATTGAATGGGCCAAGTCGCGAGAATGGAGGAATATAGCCAATATTAATGCCACCGGCTGTAATGCTAGCGTAGACCTCTAGCGTATGTTATTGCCAGAATTGCAATGTCGGATTTCGTACTATGGGTACATCATTGACTGTTCATCCGTCCCTCTATCACCAGAGCGGAGAGAATTTCAGGTGCTCTGCATTAGTCGTTGTCCTTCCTTTGCATAGTGAACAACAGAAAAACAAAAGAAAGATCTAGGAAGGAGCATTATGTTACGTAACCATCAGACCGAATTTGTCGATCCTTGTGGGTTGGAAATCGAATCGGAAATGGAACGGGTATGCAACCTGTGCTACCTGCATTTTCGCGGATGATGCCCTTGGTATTCTGCCCAGCATTAACTTATCAGTCTCTACGAGCCCTTTCTACTCTATCACAGAAAGAGAAAAATCGCTACATTGACACATATAATATTATTGTACAGCGTCTGATCAAAAGTGTCCGTGATGTGCAAGAAAAATGTACATGTTAATTCTGTGCCACCTTTTCCATTCCAAGTGGTGACTTCTATGGTAATTGAAAATAAGGAGAATGATAAATATTCCTGACAAAAAGTATCACCTGGTATTTGTGCATGAGTATAAAATTACAGTGTTTTTCATAAGTCCTGCGACATGTGCTTTTTGCGTGATTTTTGACTCGTGTGCCCCAAATGGCCGAAAATGAACAAAATGGCCATTTTCTCGGTCAATACAGCATATAGAGACATGATATGTCCATGTAAAAATACTACTCGAAAAGCCAATTCTGCACATGTAAAAAAGTCTAAGAAATGTCGAGTGTGTGCAATAGAATAGTGATGACAACATCGACAAAGCTATGACCCACCTCCTCCTTCACGGAATGCAAAAATTACAGCTCATCCAATATCGCACGTAAAAATCTGGTTTAAGCACGATAAATCGGGCCTACCCAGTGTCCATCCATGTCCAACTTTTTGTGGCCTCTCATTGTGTTGTTCATGATTGAGCTCCACGGTCTTCCTTCATGCCTGCTGACAGAAATCTTCCCTGCAGCATTGCACTTCTCATAACTCGCATATTCCAATACCAAAAAATACAATTCTTCTCGGTAAATTCACGTGCTAATGATAGCTTTCGGACAAGGTATAAATTGAGATGAGCCAACTGGGTGTATTGTTGAAATACATGTGTCTACTCTATGTTACAGTGACGTATGTATTTACCGCAGGCGACCATTCCGGAAGTCGCAACTCTTTCTCTGACCATCACTCACTCCCGAAGCTAAGCCTGTCCACACCATCAACATCTCCTTCGCCTTTCGAGCCGGAATGGTCCCAGAATGCGTCAAAGAACCAGCAGCAGCAGATGAGCCAAACACAGTTTACGGTGCCTCCTATCGCTCGATGGAGCCAGAGTGTGCAGCATGCGCATACCTACACAGCTTCTCTGGTGGCCCAAATTAGCTCGTTCAATGCACCAGATGGAAATCCTGGTGCTCCCCTGACTCTTACAGTGTGAAGATGCAGCTCTTCAATCTCCTCTCCCGGTGTCCTCACACGCTCGCACACTCTCAATTTTGCCCAGTCTGCTTCGCAATTGTCTCAGACATAAAACATGCCTCCGCCTCCTAACCTACATGCACGCAGTATTACACTCATGGGAACGGAGCGACGACTGAAACGTGGTGATGAGGATTACTTCAAGAGGCCTGAGAGTCTGCTTATTTGGTTCAGCTGCGAATGCTGCTTGCAGACGAGGTGGAGGCTGCAGCGGCACAGGAGTGAGATCCTGTGGTGCGATGGCAGCACCAAGCCGGATTGTCCAAAACAATTTCGCAGCAATGGCAGTCGTTATCTGCTGAGGAGCGGAATTACTGAGACGATCTGGCGAAGCAGCGAAAGAAGGAGCACGAGAAGATGTATCCTTGGTACATCATCGGCCTACGTGTTCCGAAAAGAAGAAGAGAAATGCAGGTGAGGAGTCAGAGGATGACGGGAGGGCGAGGAGAGAGAAAGATGGGAAGAAAGAGAGGAGGGAACATACAAAGTTGTCCAGTCGTGTTCGAAACAGCTCTGCGTGCTCAGTGGCTAGCACAGCGAGCACAACTAGCATGTCCTCTTCGGCATCAACCGTCGACTCAGATGACTTCAGCGAGCTTGATTCTCTATCCGCCGGTAGATCGCTCTACGGCGCATATGGATATGTGAATGGTGCGTGCTGCAGTGTACTGGAGGTCGAGTAACGGATCTTGCAGATTTCGACATGAGCGATGAGAATGCACAAAACCAAAGTCAGGTACATTCCCTCGCCCTCTTAGCCTTTCGATGCCATCGCTTCCCGGTCAGCACCATCCTATCCACACCATGGAGGACATGGGCACAGTCGCGGTCCCTTGCTGTCGACGGAAATCTCTACACAGACCGCTCAGAACGTCATTTCTGGCCCACTCAGCTTCGTTCTCCCTCAGGACCATCATTCAACTAGTGCACCTGCCCTACCAACCATCAAGCTCCCACAATTGCTCAAGGCAAACTCCAACTCGAACAATTGTCGACTACTGGGTTGCCTGCGAGCGCGACAAGTTTGAGTGAGCAATAGGCACAGGTGAATGGACAGGTGCTGGCGTAGCAAAGAGAAATGGAGTACAACACATTAAGCAGCTTCCAGTTCATGGGCCCACACATGCAACCACAGCAGCAGCAGTCGCTGAATGTTGGTGTGCTAGGGAGGGCAAGTCCCCAACTTCTCATCTGCAGGCGAAGAGATTCAGGTGCGTACTGTATTTGTTCAGTCTTCAATTATGTACATTGTTAACTTTGCCGTTTCCATTGCACAATTCTATGTTCCATGTGTACGAAGAGCCTCCAACTGCAAGACCCCAACCACGCGCGCTATCGCAGCTCACCATTCTGAACGAACCTCCGACCAACACTGGTCCATTATCTGCACCAGCTCCAACCGATTCGTCCGCGCCATCAACCTCTCGTTTCTAACCAACTCTCTTTCGCTCCTGCTGATCAATCGTCGTCATCTCATGTCCTCCGAGTCCCACTTGCGACCTCTCAAGCATCTCCCGAGTCGTCTGAACTACCTGCTGGTGTGAATGGTGCGATTTTGACCTTCTGGTGTGAGCGATGTCTATTTTCTGCAATGGTGTCTGTATGATAGAATGATATATGTATTTCAACGATGCACACAATAATATTGCCTCAAATTATACCTTGCCTGAGAGCTGTCGTTAGTATGTTAATTTACCAAAAGAAATTAGGTTATTTGGTGTCGAAATGCGTGAGTTATGAGAAGTGCAATGCTGCGGGGAAGATTTCTGTCGCGCATCAAAAATCACGCAAAAGGCACGTGCCGCAGGACTTTTGAAAAACACTGTACCTTTCTTACCTTTCTTCCTCCCTTCATGTCGTTCTGTGATGGTTCCAGGTAAGGCGCTCTCAGATGATGCGAGACGCATCATCTTCAAATTGCACCAATCGCGAATCCTCACCGTGCATGATTTGGCAAATGTGACGGGCGTTCATCGAGCGACCATTCACCGAATAGTGGCTCGGTACGAACACACGGGGAGTTCCCAACAGATCAGCTCAAGGACTGGGAGACCGAGGTTACTTGAATATGCCGACACACAGGTGGGTCTGCTTGTTTGATTTATGCTAGCTTGTTATGCTTACCTATAATCAACCGTAGTATCTCCTGAGTGCGATAGAGCACTACAAGGACCGTTTCTTGGATGAGTTGAGAGAAGAGCTGGAAAGGGTATCCGGCAAGCGTGTTTCGGACATTACAGTGTGGAGATCCCTGAAACGGGCTGGGTTCACCTTGAAGACGGTGCAAAGTTGTTCATCACCTAGTATCAGTGATCTTATTCCACTCAAGATCTCAAGAAGAGCACTTGAACGCAGCGAGTCCGCTCGGATACAATATAGATTGAGGATTGGCTTCCAATATGAGGCGGAACAGCTTGTCTTCGTTGATGAGAGTGCATGCGATCGACATACGTACTTGCGAAAGAAGGCGTGGGCCTTGCAAGGTCGCCAAGCAAGCCGTAAGCAATTTTTTGCTCGGGGAAAGAGGTGTGATAGTTACCTGTTGATGCGAGTCTGGCTGATTGTTGTTAGGTATTCTGTCCTACCCGCGATCAGCCTGAATGGTGTACTCGACTGTACGATACTAGAAGGATCCTTCAATGCCGCCTCCTTCACCAACTTCATCAGGAATCTCTTGGACCACATGCAACCTTGGCCGGCCCCAAATTCTGTCGTCGTGATGGACAACTGCACAATTCACAAATCTCAAGAGGTCTGCGAGTTCATTGAATCCAAGTCCGTCCATTCTGAACCCGTCGCGCTGTGGTGTAGCAGTACTTACTAATCTAACCTATTCACACAGAGGTATGAAGCTTGAGTTTCTTCCAGCATATTCCCCGGACTTCAACCCGATTGAACTGGCGTTCTCCCTTCTGAAAGCCCGTCTTCGTCGTATCGGTGTCAACGACGAGGGTGGGGAGGCCTCGGTCATCACGCAGCTTTATGGCGAAATGATGTCTATCAGCACCGCAGACTGTCGTGCCTTCTATCATCATTCTGGTTATCTCTGCTAGTACTGCATTTGCTTGTCTAACGAGTTTGTCGGCGTCGGACGGCGCTTTTAAACCTTGTTTGTAATGATAATCACTACATTGTGTGCTAATGTGCATAGGAATTGAAACTACTTGTCCTTGATGTGAGAAACATCCTCCTCAGCATATCGGACAATCCGGTTAAGTAGACCGATGCTCGCCTGCACTTGTGCATCCTTCACTATCTTCTCAAGCCCGTCATATCCTAATGAATCAACATCATCCAAGCGTTTAATATCATTGCGCTCAAAAAGAGGCAGCAAGGACCTGTAATTGAAGTCATCACATCCCCTCTCCATGTCATCGTGCAATGACTCAAGCTAATTCCGAACAGGAGGGTAATTATACAGTCTGCGCTCGGCTGGCACCTGGGTATACTTTTGCTGGAGCTGGATGAGTGCGGGCTGATCCGTGGCATTTATCGGTCTTGCCATTGCCGTTGTTTCCACCGTTGAAGATGCTCTCGCGGGAAGTGTTGCAGCAGAATCTGTCATCATTCCAGGACCGACCCCCGCATCAGCACCACCAACTGTCTTCCATGCCTTGTCCAACACCTTTAATTGCTCCGGCACTTCGTCTACCCTTACTCCGGGAGTATTCTTGTACTGGACAAGGGATGGTTTTAATCGTGTGAAATTGCTAGGACAATAGACTCACAATCAATTTCGCGTGTTCAAGAAGATGTTTATGAGAATATCTGCTATGGTCCCTCGACCCACGTATTCTGCCACAAAGTCCGCCATCATGCTCGTCGCATTTAAATGCCGCCACAATCCTTGCCGAGATCCTTTCAAGTGCAGCATCATAAGCATCCTTAGCGTCAGCGACTCCTGCAGAACCGTTGTCCTTTCTGGCTGCACTGTGCTGCCTACTACTGCCTGTACTGTCGCAATGTGGTTTCTTCACTACATGTCAGGAAGTAGCCATGAAAAAAAGGAATGTAAACGGACCTGACTGTCGATATTTTGGACGATAATTCATTGCCTCGTTTCTTCTTCCTTTCGGTTTCCTGGTGCACGCGAATCCGATTGAAGAGAGCATCTAGCTGGTCTTGGGTGTCCAGGTATTCTGGTATCAATTTCGTTCCAGCCTTCGTTGACCAGCAGGTGGTGTAACCAAGTTTCTCGAATGTAGAACGACCCCGAGTGACCGAGACGGCTTCATTGATCAAGTCGCGCAGCGTCATTTCTGAGTTGATCTTCATGTTGCGCAGGCCCATGCCATCATGGATTTTGACTGAAATCTCCAGCTTGGGCTGTTTCTCTGCAACGGGCGTTGACGTGACCCATCTGTAGGCCTCTGCCCGTCCAAAGGAGGGGGTATTCCAGTCTAAATCTTGACAGTCTGCGATGTATCTTAGCCACAGCACCAATCGATGGTATAGGGTGCTCACCGTCATCCAAAAGGAAAGGATTATCACCAGCTTTTTCAGGAATTTCCTGGAGATCGGACTCGCTATTGTCAAATCCCTGCATTTCATAGATCGTGTTGTCAAGGCCTGAGGCCTGAACAATGTCCACAATGGATATATCTCCTGGCGCTTGCGGCGAATCCTCCAGATCACCTGTATCATTGTTATTACTAGGCTTGTTGCGAGGCTATGAACGTCAGAGTCAGTCGGAGTACCCGATAGACGTTATTTAAATTGCACAACTTACACTTTGGCGCAATGGCTTTGGAGTTGTCACCTTTCGTGGCTTTGACCGCTTTGGTGCTGGAGTCTCAGGATCTTGATTTTTCCTGGGACGACCACGAGGCCGTTTCTCCTTCCGTGCTGCTATCGCCCCTTTTATCCTAGCTGCTTCCCCGCTTTCTATAAGCTTCCGAGACTTCTTTGGCACCCACTGAGACGACATTGTGAGGTGGCGGGTGGAGAAAATCTGAATGTGAGAAAAGAAGTTCGCTACGATATCACACCGCTTACCAAAGAAATTTATACCCTTCTCCCGACACACAGGTACGTGTACAAGGCATAGTCAAAGCGATGCATAACCTCTGGGTGGTTCCTCCTCCTCAGAGATGGGTGAGCGCATCAAGCCAAGCAAACCTCCTGCTTACAAATCTGATGCTGATGGATCACGCGTGTGGTGGCTTGTCATTTGCTACATATAGGGCTAGTGCATCCTCCCACCCCCCAATCGTCCTTCTCTATTCCCATCGCCATCGCTCAGTTGCGCATCATCCCCGCCAATGAATAGAAACAAAATTTTCTATGCAACTGGTTTTGTTGGACTAGATGGCCAGTATGAACCAGAGTTCGGTGCGGGTGGCATTCTTTGATTCTTTGGTGGCTGACTAATAAATATCGTCTCTCATGCAGTTTCTGATAAACCACCTGCAGAGGAATGTGCGAGTGATTTTGAAATATTGGGTGGACATGAAGGTGTGTGCTGCTAGCAAGTTATAGAAGCGCTTCTGACGCAGTATTCCAGGGGATGAAGAAATGAGTGGGATAGTAGCAACATCACGGAAGGGGAAGCAGCCGGAACAAGAGAGTCTCTTCGACGGAAACGATGAACAAATTAAACTCGCTTATAGTAAATTTATCGAAGACAGGGGCGGTGAGTTGTTTATAGTTTGCAAATTGGCGCGGAACTGACTAGGTATCCTCAGAGTCGAAAGTTGACGAGTTGACAAAGGAGCTAACCAGTGCATTGGACAGGAGGAGCCCTGGAGGTTTGAGGACTGTTGCATAGAAGGCTGTCGAAGCTGCAAAGGATGCTGAAGCACGGGAAGAGCGAGCATTTCTATTCCTTGAAGCCCGATTTGGATGGATGGATGAGAGATTTGAACGGCTGAAAACGCATGTGCTAGACAAGGTGGAACATCTGTCAAGCAAGATAGATTCTAGGGCGGATGCACAGGAGCGACCTCATGAAGGCGAATTGTACCAGTCCGATCGTTCACATTTGAAATTCGAGCTTGAAGCCTTGAAAACGGCCACAAAGCGGCTGGAAGAAAACTCACTAGCCGATAGGCGACTTTTAAGCCTCTCAATAGGTGCTTTAACGGGTGTAAGGTTCCTCTTTATGCAACTTATTTGATTCTCACATTGCTATTTTTTGTAGGACGTAACTTCAGCACAACTCCTGTATATCCGAAAGGTGTACGACGAAGAGACTTACTATTGCGCTTGGTTTCCACGTCGCAGAGCGTATTTTGGGGATTCGCTATGTATCAAGTGGCAAGGATTGGGATCAGAAGACTTATCATTACTTTCACCCACTTGACAACTTGAATCGGGTTATCGTCGATGGGAAGATCATGTCGCTGAAAGATAATGGCGAGTACGATGGTCAACAAAAGGCGAGGTACGACCCAACAGAATTCGAGCGGGCCCTTCAGAAGCTGCGCGATAAATTGCTAAGCGAAGAAAATGTAGATCTGACTCTGCCTGACGATGACTTGGAAACGTGCGCGATGGAGCGTCTTTACCCCGCCTACAATAGTACCGACGTCTTGAATATCTTCCAAGGCAAGCTCGCGCACTTCGCTGCCATGCATAAACAACTCGGGTTCTGGAAAATGAACACACGCTATGAATACACCCTTTACAGCGAACTTGCGGGGTATGGTAATCAGGTGTCTCTCCAATCTGTTATAGAGGCAGCCATTGAGAGAAACAGTCTGGCGCTTGACGCTCTGGTGGAATCAGTGAAGATGAATCGCCCGAACCGAGGAGCAATCGAAAACACGGCTAAAGGTTCCGATCTTGCCACAGTTGCTTGCACAAAGGCCGTGGCAGACGCAAAGTCTTCCTCGTGGAAACGAAAAGCAGATGTCCAGCGTACAAATGTTTGGAGCTCACCACAGTTTGGCGCTTGTCCAATCAGGGATCCCGGGAAATGTAGTATCCTCGAACTGGGTAGGGTGCACATTTTTGTACTAAGGGCCGCTCTCAGACAACGAAGGAAGTTGGCAGATGTTGTGTACGGATGCTATGGATTCGCTGGTTCAGTAGAGCCATACAACATCCCCAATGTGCTCAAAGTTTTGGTGGAAATCGAAAGAAACAACGTCGGTAGTTCCGTTAAACAGCTGCTGACAAGGTCCGGGGCAGGGCTCAAGGTTTATCTGGCGCTTGCGAAGGATACGTTGACGCTAGCGGCAGCTATCCAAGTCCTCGAATCTGAACCAGCTGTTGAATTCTTGGAGAAGAAAGGGGGCTACGAACCCTTCATCGAATTGTTGCACAGGTCCGCCCACAGTATTTACGCAACATGGTCTGCTGCCGAACGTGCAGCGTGTGATCTGGCAATGCGAGAGATTGATGATGGAAGGTTCAGGGACTGTGCTATAGGATGTCGCGCAGTCCTGCAAGCAATTAGGGATGATCGAGGACCCCCGTCATTCGATAGCATTCTGAAGCTTGGCAATATCACGCTCAGTCTTAACCTCCCCAATACGAGGGGAAGTACGCATTCACACCCTGAGGTGGATTCTTGGTCATCAGCCATCATAGATCCCGAGTTCCCCTCTCGAGAGTCCGTTCCGCTCTCAGGACCTGTTCCGGGATCTTCGAGGGCAATGAAGCGAACACCCCCCGTTCTTACTTGGCAGGGGGGAGACAAACGTCTGCGCTCCAACACGATCCCACCAAGAACAGAAGTGGACAGTGAGGATGATACCTGAGGTCTTTCAGCACATACCTGTGCCCCGTTCACTTTGAATTGCATTCTACTTCGCGTGGAAATTGACACCATGCTCTTCGGAAAAGGCATTTGCATTATGTGTAATAACTTTTATTTCCTTTCTCATTGTTGTATCCCTCCCAACTCTGTTTCCTTTTACCAGTATTCCCGTCTTCGGACTAGCGCGGAACTGGATTTGTTGAATGACTAGCTACATGTAACTATCTGTATGAATGTGCAATTTGAAGTACTGTATAGGGCTGAGGGTAGGCAACCGTAATGCGTAACGGTCGATTGGTTGCGTCGCTCCGGTTACACCTAATGCAGGGTAGGTTGCATGACTTTGGACAACAACACAAGCAATAAATGTTGTAATCTATGCTAAGTAGCGCGTCGCTTGGTTCGTGGCCTGTAACGCAACACCCCAACTCGGTTGCATCAGTTTGGAGCGACGTGACATGTAACGCTCCCTCAGGGGTTGCCTACCTTCAGCCCTATCCTATACAGTATGTGGTAGAAAAGCCTCGTCCGCCGCCGACAAACTCTAACGCCTATGCACATTAGCACACAATGTAGTGATTATCATTACAAACAAGGTTTAAAAGCGCCGTCCGACGCCGACAAACTCGTTAGACAAGCAAATGCAGTACTAGCAGAGATAACCAGAATGATGATAGAAGGCACGACAGTCTGCGGTGCTGATAGACATCATTTCGCCATAAAGCTGCGTGATGACCGAGGCCTCCCCACCCTCGTCGTTGACACCGATACGACGAAGACGGGCTTTCAGAAGGGAGAACGCCAGTTCAATCGGGTTGAAGTCCGGGGAATATGCTGGAAGAAACTCAAGCTTCATACCTCTGTGTGAATAGGTTAGATTAGTAAGTACTGCTACACCACAGCGCGACGGGTTCAGAATGGACGGACTTGGATTCAATGAACTCGCAGACCTCTTGAGATTTGTGAATTGTGCAGTTGTCCATCACGACGACAGAATTTGAGGCCGGCCAAGGTTGCATGTGGTCCAAGAGATTCCTGATGAAGTTGGTGAAGGAGGCGGCATTGAAGGATCCTTCTAGTATCGTACAGTCGAGTACACCATTCAGGCTGATCGCGGGTAGGACAGAATACCTAACAACAATCAGCCAGACTCGCATCAACAGGTAACTATCACACCTCTTTCCCCGAGCAAAAAATTGCTTACGGCTTGCTTGGCGACCTTGCAAGGCCCACGCCTTCTTTCGCAAGTACGTATGTCGATCGCATGCACTCTCATCAACGAAGACAAGCTGTTCCGCCTCATATTGGAAGCCAATCCTCAATCTATATTGTATCCGAGCGGACTCGCTGCGTTCAAGTGCTCTTCTTGAGATCTTGAGTGGAATAAGATCACTGATACTAGGTGATGAACAACTTTGCACCGTCTTCAAGGTGAACCCAGCCCGTTTCAGGGATCTCCACACTGTAATGTCCGAAACACGCTTGCCGGATACCCTTTCCAGCTCTTCTCTCAACTCATCCAAGAAACGGTCCTTGTAGTGCTCTATCGCACTCAGGAGATACTACGGTTGATTATAGGTAAGCATAACAAGCTAGCATAAATCAAACAAGCAGACCCACCTGTGTGTCGGCATATTCAAGTAACCTCGGTCTCCCAGTCCTTGAGCTGATCTGTTGGGAACTCCCCGTGTGTTCGTACCGAGCCACTATTCGGTGAATGGTCGCTCGATGAACGCCCGTCACATTTGCCAAATCATGCACGGTGAGGATTCGCGATTGGTGCAATTTGAAGATGATGCGTCTCGCATCATCTGAGAGCGCCTTACCTGGAACCATCACAGAACGACATGAAGGGAGGAAGAAAGGTAAGAAAGGTACAGTGTTTTTCAAAAGTCCTGCGGCACGTGCCTTTTGCGTGATTTTTGATGCGCGACAGAAATCTTCCCCGCAGCATTGCACTTCTCATAACTCACGCATTTCGACACCAAATAACCTAATTTCTTTTGGTAAATTAACATACTAACGACAGCTCTCAGGCAAGGTATAATTTGAGGCAATATTATTGTGTGCATCGTTGAAATACATATATCATTCTATCATACAGACACCATTGCAGAAAATAGACATCGCTCACACCAGAAGGTCAAAATCGCACCATTCACACCAGCAGGTAGTTCAGACGACTCGGGAGATGCTTGAGAGGTCGCAAGTGGGACTCGGAGGACATGAGATGACGACGATTGATCAGCAGGAGCGAAAGAGAGTTGGTTAGAAACGAGAGGTTGATGGCGCGGACGAATCGGTTGGAGCTGGTGCAGATAATGGACCAGTGTTGGTCGGAGGTTCGTTCAGAATGGTGAGCTGCGATAGCGCGCGTGGTTGGGGTCTTGCAGTTGGAGGCTCTTCGTACACATGGAACATAGAATTGTGCAATGGAAACGGCAAAGTTAACAATGTACATAATTGAAGACTGAACAAATACAGTACGCATACCTGAATCTCTTCGCCTGCAGATGAGAAGTTGGGGACTTGCCCTCCCTAGCACACCAACATTCAGCGACTGCTGCTGCTGTGGTTGCATGTGTGGGCCCATGAACTGGAAGCTGCTTAATGTGTTGTACTCCATTTCTCTTTGCTACGCCAGCACCTGTCCATTCACCTGTGCCTATTGCTCACTCAAACTTGTCGCGCTCGCAGGCAACCCAGTAGTCGACAATTGTTCGAGTTGGAGTTTGCCTTGAGCAATTGTGGGAGCTTGATGGTTGGTAGGGCAGGTGCACTAGTTGAATGATGGTCCTGAGGGAGAACGAAGCTGAGTGGGCCAGAAATGACGTTCTGAGCGGTCTGTGTAGAGATTTCCGTCGACAGCAAGGGACCGCGACTGTGCCCATGTCCTCCATGGTGTGGATAGGATGGTGCTGACCGGGAAGCGATGGCATCGAAAGGCTAAGAGGGCGAGGGAATGTACCTGACTTTGGTTTTGTGCATTCTCATCGCTCATGTCGAAATCTGCAAGATCCGTTACTCGACCTCCAGTACACTGCAGCACGCACCATTCACATATCCATATGCGCCGTAGAGCGATCTACCGGCGGATAGAGAATCAAGCTCGCTGAAGTCATCTGAGTCGACGGTTGATGCCGAAGAGGACATGCTAGTTGTGCTCGCTGTGCTAGCCACTGAGCACGCAGAGCTGTTTCGAACACGACTGGACAACTTTGTATGTTCCCTCCTCTCTTTCTTCCCATCTTTCTCTCTCTCGCCCTCCCGTCATCCTCTGACTCCTCACCTGCATTTCTCTTCTTCTTTTCGGAACACGTAGGCCGATGATGTACCAAGGATACATCTTCTCGTGCTCCTTCTTTCGCTGCTTCGCCAGATCGTCTCAGTAATTCCGCTCCTCAGCAGATAACGACTGCCATTGCTGCGAAATTGTTTTGGACAATCCGGCTTGGTGCTGCCATCGCACCACAGGATCTCACTCCTGTGCGCTGCAGCCTCCACCTCGTCTGCAAGCAGCATTCGCAGCTGAACCAAATAAGCAGACTCTCAGGCCTCTTGAAGTAATCCTCATCACCACGTTTCAGTCGTCGCTCCGTTCCCATGAGTGTAATACTGCGTGCATGTAGGTTAGGAGGCGGAGGCATGTTTTATGTCTGAGACAATTGCGAAGCAGACTGGGCAAAATTGAGAGTGTGCGAGCGTGTGAGGACACCGGGAGAGGAGATTGAAGAGCTGCATCTTCACACTGTAAGAGTCAGGGGAGCACCAGGATTTCCATCTGGTGCATTGAACGAGCTAATTTGGGCCACCAGAGAAGCTGTGTAGGTATGCGCATGCTGCACACTCTGGCTCCATCGAGCGATAGGAGGCACCGTAAACTGTGTTTGGCTCATCTGCTGCTGCTGGTTCTTTGACGCATTCTGGGACCATTCCGGCTCGAAAGGCGAAGGAGATGTTGATGGTGTGGACGGGCTTAGCTTCGGGAGTGAGTGATGGTCAGAGAAAGAGTTGCGACTTCCGGAATGGTCGCCTGCGGTAAATACATACGTCACTGTAACATAGAGTAGACACATGTATTTCAACAATACACCCAGTTGGCTCATCTCAATTTATACCTTGTCCGAAAGCTATCATTAGCACGTGAATTTACCGAGAAGAATTGTATTTTTTGGTATTGGAATATGCGAGTTATGAGAAGTGCAATGCTGCAGGGAAGATTTCTGTCAGCAGGCATGAAGGAAGACCGTGGAGCTCAATCATGAACAACACAATGAGAGGCCACAAAAAGTTGGACATGGATGGACACTGGGTAGGCCCGATTTATCGTGCTTAAACCAGATTTTTACGTGCGATATTGGATGAGCTGTAATTTTTGCATTCCGTGAAGGAGGAGGTGGGTCATAGCTTTGTTGATGTTGTCATCACTATTCTATTGCACACACTCGACATTTCTTAGACTTTTTTACATGTGCAGAATTGGCTTTTCGAGTAGTATTTTTACATGGACATATCATGTCTCTATATGCTGTATTGACCGAGAAAATGGCCATTTTGTTCATTTTCGGCCATTTGGGGCACACGAGTCAAAAATCACGCAAAAGGCACGTGTCGCAGGACTTACAGTCTTTTTCAAAAGTCCCGCGACACGTGCCAATTTGCCATTTTCGGCCCCTCCAGTACCTCAAATCACGAAATAAATCATATCTCACTCAATTCTTGACTGTTTCGCGTCATCTAAGTTGCTAAATTCATGACCCGATCGTGCTATCCAGACTGTAACAAATCCGAGCGAATTCGGTTAATAATGGACCCCAAAATGGCACAAAACATGGTTTTCTCATGCATTCCTCATGTACAATTTTTCCTGCACTCAATTCTGGGTCTATAACACCCACAAGTGTCTGAGAGCCCTCGGATAGAATAAATGTGAATTTAGGGCCTGTATTTGAGGTGTAATTTGAGGTGTATGTGCTGGTCTGAGGCATGCCTGGAAGGCACAAATCCCCCCTCATCCTCTGAGCTCCCCATGCCCCAAGAAGAAATGTCTGAGGCTAAGTTCATACATGTAAATTCATTTCAGGTCTATTGGAAGTGATCTGAGTACTTCTCATGTCTGCTATGAGGATTGGTGCATTGATTGAGATGGAGGAGACAGGGTATATGCACCATACTTCCCTGCCTTTCCCCAGCTTCCCAACATACCCATTTGCTCTGGGAAAGGCTCAGATACATTCAGATATACTCTAAATGATTCCCATGCATGAATTTATCCTCAGATATTTTCTTCTAGGGCATGGGGAGCTCAAGGGATGAGGGGGGTTTTCTGTCTTCCAGGCATGCCCCATACTGGTGCATACACCTCAGATTACACCTCAAATACAGGCCCTAAATTCACATTTATTCTATCCGAGGGCTCTCAGACACTTGTGGGTGTTATAGACCCAGAATTGAGTGCAGGAAAAATTGTACATGAGGAATGCATGAGAAAACCATGTTTTGTGCCATTTTGGGGTCAATTCTTGACCGGTATTGCTCCGGTTTGTTACAGTCTGGACAGCACGATCGGGTCATGAATTTAGCAACTTAGATGATGCGAAACGGTCAAGAATTGAGTGAGATATGATTTATTTCGTGTTTTGAGGTACTGGAGGGGCCGAAAATGGCAAATTGGCACGTGTCGCAGGACTTTTGAAAAAGACTGTATGAAAAACACTGTAAAAGAGTCAATTCATAGTCTCTGTAACTATTGCGTGATCATAGTATAAGATGCAATCAAAACTATTGTTCTTTTAGAACCACTAACTGATTGTATGTCTGCCCTATGATATGCTATAATGCACCAGAGCTAAGGGACAGGAGTTGCTAGAAGAGGAGAAACTAGAAAAGCATTGCAAGCATGCACATTTTATACTATATCTCTATTTACATTCGCTTTATGAGGGAATAATAGTATCAGAATGTAATAGATATATGCTCTTATTTACCTGATGCAGGCGTTTCTATTATACAATAGACGAGGAGCTACTATGAGGAGTTGCTTGAGAAATTGGTAAGAAATAGCAACGTAAAAATTGATATGCGATAATCACGGACACTTTTGATCAGACGCTGTACATTCTTAGTGCTCGAAGGAGATGTCGAATTTTGGCCAGTAAGTCAAGGCCGGAACGGGAGTTACGAAGTAACTAGGGAAGAGACTACACTTGTTCTAATGTCATCAGACAAATATCTAGTGGCTGCATCGCATCCTCCTTTAGTGGCGGTAATTTATAATCCGTGCTGTTGCGAGCGGTAGCCTGGAGAGTCCCGCTTGCATCTTGCAGTTCTCTTATGCCGACTGTCGACTCCGTCAAAGCAATACTTAAAGCGATTACGTCAGACCCTCAGACATTAATGCAGCATGAAGGGGACGTACGTGCTGATGGTGGAGGTCGCGTCCCCACTGTGCCTCGGTCTTTGACTCACAGCCGCCCTAAAGTCCGATAAGTCGACAGCTGGCTCCACCTGGTCACCCATCGTCCTAGGATTGAAGCCAAGTCTTCGCAGGATACCGACAAAGATCCTCGCGTAGTCTTCCCACACCTCCCATGTAAGACCGAAGAAGCAAAAGAATATGAATGCGCAAATGGGTGATGCCAGCACATTCCAATAAAACCTGAACTCCGCAGAGGGTCCACCTGTCCTCCATACTTCGGACGGGTAATAATTAACGGACGAGAAGTTGAGACGTAATGTAGACCACCTGTAAGGCTCGATGGATCCACTTAAAATGTTCGTAACGAGTATTAGGACGCTACATGGAACAGTGAACACGGCATCCGCGCAGCCAAGGGCAAGTACGCGATAATAACGACCGAAGTTGCCTGGTGAATCAAGCCCGCTTATATTTTGGCGGCGACGAAGGTATATTCGCACAATTCGAGCTAATCACCTTGGATGAGCACTCTAGTTATCTATTGCACAAGTTCAGTCACTCACCGCAATAGACACAGGATGTTAGAGCAAGCATGAGAGGCCAGGAGTAAACAAGAAAGAATGAGGGCCACGCATTGGCGACGGGGCTCTCGCAGCCGTATTCCTCCTTTATAATGTACCTTTGACCTTGGACAAAGACGTCTACAGAGTGAGAATATTCTCAGTAATGGTAGGAAATATCAGCGGAGGTTCTGCTTACAGACGATCATCTGGAGAATGGGAATCCCTAAACTCAATCCCAAGTCCATGAGAATAGCCCTTCGCTTCTGCATATTCCAATTCGAATGAAAAACACATTGGATTGCGATGAAATCGAAGACTCACCTCAGCACGTGTGCTCGCAAGTGGGCACCGTAAGCTAAACATCAAATAAAGCCGTCTAGTCATCGCTAAAGAAGCTGCTGGGATGGCTACGGATTTGCCCACGTAGAATCTCACGGCTTTGGTTTAGATATGTGAATGTGGTTTCCGGGTGACGGATGAAAAGACCAAACATACAGATATCACACCAGACTGGAGCAACATTAGCCGTGTTGTCCTTCCAGATAATCTCGTTTACCCCGTGAATGAAGCATCCCAGCGATACCCATAGAGCGTATGTCACTGCGCCCGTGTTCCGGTGAGCAAGCAATCGAGGGAAAGGAATCAATGCGAGAGCTCCCGACAGAAACGAGACGACAGGCATCAGAGGGTAAGCCCCACCCATAGTTTGATTGTGTCCTTGAGTTGCTCGTGGGTTGATGAGGTCGAGTTGCCATCATATAATCCATCATCAGCTAGTTTTGGGGCTTTTGCGGAAGCGTACTTGTGCAATTGATCGTGAAGGAATTGCCCTGAATAGGATGAAAAGAAGAGAGCGGAGGAATTTGTTTGGTGTTATTTGTATTTTCCACATCAGGGTTGTATTGTTCAACCTTCACGCTCGAGTGGACAAAGACATTCCGTTAGTACAATAATCATGGAAACGCACACTATCAGGCTATGCGCAATTTGTTTTTCCGCGAGGTGTGCCAGGGATCTCTTGGCTGATGGTAGGTGCGCGTGGAGGTCCAGATCACCCACTCTTTTCTTTCCTTGCTGACTCTTTTCTTTCCCTGCTGGCAAGCAACACCAGTACCACCGAAAACAATGGCAAACATGCACGTCTCCGAATACTGCGGTTCAAAAAATTCTCATTCGAGATCCTGTGCAACTTCAGGAGCCAGGTCATGTGCGCCATGTCTGTTCCTCGGGTTTTCTTGCAATCAATGCTTTACAATATAATTAACCTAACATTCCATCCGCCGCAGTACGGATGAATTTTGATGGATGTGCGCCGTGGAATGGTACCTACAGTATTCATGAGCTAAAATCAGGATATTTTCTAGAAAAAGATTTGATTTGCTATTAGCCGACGGCTGTGGCCGCGAAACCACATTCGCGTCCGACTGTCTTGTGGCCTTTTGTTGCGGTAAATCGTACCCTTTTCTTGACTCGTTATCTTCTGCACGTCTCTTTGCTAGTTCTCCTCTCCCTTGGCCGAACGCAGCTCTCCCTGGTATGGGTGACGCTTCTTTAAGGCGCTTCAAAGCGAGCCTATCATGCTACTTTCCCTCTTACGTCGTCGGCTCGGAAGAAGTACTCCGAGCGCTTCCAGCCCACCTCTTGAAAAGTAGGCGAAACTTTCTGGCACTTTCTGTTCCGAGCTTCGCGTTTCAAAAGGACTGCGTCAAGGGGAAAACATTTGAACCAAAGGTCCCTTCACCACTTCGGTATTCCGCTGTGCCGGGAAGGGAGGATGAAAGGGATGTGAACAGCTACAAGGACCAGGAGCATCCCCGCAATGTCGATTGTGGTACGTATTTCGTTTTGATTCGCAGCTGGCACCGTGGCTGACGCGCCGGCTCAGCAGATACCGATACAACTTACGACACTGGAGCATCGCGTGTTTCACCAAGTCGAAGTGCACGAAGGACTAACAACGGGCTTCGTCGGAAGGCATGCTCGCCGCTTCCGTTGGCCACAAAGCAATCTACGAACCATTCCACGTTATCGACATAAATTCTTCGCCTCATCCGTCCACCCAGCCAGAAATTATAGAGAAGAAGCTTGAAGAGTCAACAAAGGTCCAAGTTCCTGGTTTGGAAAACGCAGCAGGGCAAGTTTCCGCTCTCCGGTCGGAACTTGGCAAACAGCGGGATCGAATACGGGACCTGCATGATCGATTATCAAGACTTGAGCGGGCAGAGCGTCGTTCGGCAAATATCGAAAAGAAGGTTTTGGAGAGGCAGAGTCGCCTCAACAGTGCTCTCAGGTCCTGGAAAACTGCTGATAAGAGTTCGATTGGCGGGCGTTGCTGAGGAAGTGACAGACAGTTGCCCGACGTGGTACGCCTGGATTTCGATCCGCTTCTTTGCTTTATACGAAGTGCCCTTGTTTCGTACCATAATACTGTGAAATCATTGAGAAAAAAGTTATGCATGTATAAAAGGAGGAACTTGATTGTTATAGCCAAGTTGATGGGTGACAACGGGCTTGTGACTATTACGCGTTGCGTGACGACGTCACAATTAGACGCGTCGATCAATGCAAAAGCTCACAGCACAGCGTTCTTTGCCGCACGACCACCATTTCTCGCGCATCTTGAAAGCGATGACTATCGCTTTCGGCAGGAAGGCGATCAGAAATATCGCGAAAAAGACACTTGGTCGCTGTGAAGATGATGAAGGATCTATTTCGACTATTTACACCGCGCACCTGAAACACTTTCTTGCTGCTCATCCTGATGAACAAGACTTTACAATAGACCTTGACAACGGAAGTGAGTATGCTGAGTTGGGATTCAACACTGAACGCACATGCTTACTGTGAAACAGATGGCTCCGTGTATTGTCGTGTCTGCCAGTACGAGCTACCCCCTGGCGATGGTACGCCCGAAGAAGACGGGAAGGATATTTTCGGCTCCATGCGCAACTTTGAGGTATGTCCTATAATCTCGCGCCTCTCTGAATGGCCCATGAAAATCTGGATATAGGAACATGTAACTACGCATGCCCATCGTAGTAGGAAGGAGGCCCTTGCAGCGGGTTCTCTCCAGCACCCTGTTGCCAGTACATCCGGCACACGAAACATACCCCGGGGTCGTAGCGCAACTCCATTCCAGCATTATTTTATCGATTTGACCGAGTCCTCCCCTGTTCGCAATCACTCTGACTCACCCCCGCCTGTTGTGCCACAAGACATCGATGAAGACTATTTACTAGCTTTGAAACTTGATGAGGAATTGAATGGTCCACATCAAACCGGGATAACGGAAACAGAGCAACGTACTGCAACGCAGTTGGAGCCCGTGGAACTGGACGACGACTCAGATGTCCCGCTAGAACCTGATCTGGCCGCTGGGCATAGTGTTGGTGCTGCTCGTGCCTCTAGCCCGCTGGAATTCGAAGTAGTACAAGACGAGCCTCCCTTCCCGTTTGAGGAAACATACCACGCTCAGATCCTTGGCATACTGAGCAGTTTGCCCGACGAGAGGCCTGACTCATACAGGTTATACAGGGAAGGTGTGTTGCTAAACTGTTCTTTGAGAATTTCTTTACACTATTTCATGCACAGGCTCCGAGGTCATCCAAATTCGCTGTCTACTTTGTCACTTTTCCGTGGCTATGCCCGGTTCAGGTTCTTTCGAAGCAGCCATTGATGACGTTACGGAAGGTGTTTCTGCTTATGAGGTATGTATATTGCGGTTGTTTGTTATGGTGACGCCTCATATAGGATTTCAGGAACATCTCACGTCACCTCTTCATATCCGCAAAAAGGCGGAAGCGGCGGGACAAGCTCCTGGGCGGGACCAGAGCTCTTGGTCAACGTCCCACGAATCTCACACACGGACCCTTTCTCCTCCGTACGTTGGTGTTGAAATGGACGGCTCGGGTCTGGGGAAGCGCAAACTCCCGGATTCTTGGTTCCAGGTTGGTGAAGTAGTGGGTCCCAGCGCTTCGCATCGCCCAGACACCGGTTTTATTCGGCCTCTCGCAACCTCGCAAGATCTTCAAACCCCTGCTGGTTTTCAGCAACAAAGTGGCTCAACGGCGGTATATCGTCATGCTGTGCCAACTCCGGTGGGCATGGATAATCCGTATGAGGAAGGCACAGCCTTGCATGCTGCGCGCAGTATTGCAATTCGACGTTTTCAAGAGTCCCAGGTCGCAGCTATGGATGGGTATGGCTCATACAGAGGCATGAACTCGGGGGATTTCAATATAAACTACGATGAATCTGGACCAGTTCGAAGAATCGACTATGGTGGCGCAGAACTGGACAAACAGTATGTTCTGCTGTCATGCATCACCGATATATACTGATGTGAGGTTCAGGTTCAGAGACTTCATGACTAAAGCCCTGGAGGAGTTCAAAGGTGTCACAACTATGACAGATGCTCAGAAGAAGCTTAAGATGCGAACTGAGAATGATCTACTTGATGGTATGCAAGTTCCCCTCCTTCCGCACCAAATCATCGGAGTGGCCTGGATGGTTGATCAGGTCAGTCCAAACTTCCGAGAGCTCGATAATAGGTGCTCATTGGCCAATAGGAGAAAGATAAAAACAAACTTGGAGGGATTCTTGCTGATGCCATGGGTGGGTATCTTCAGTTCTTCCATTTTGTTATTGCAGCTGAATAGCATTCTACGCCATCCAGGCTTGGGCAAGGTAGTTCGGGCTCTTGTTCTCGTTATGATTTCAGGCTCAAATCTATTGCAGACCATCCAGATGATTGCAACGATGGCATACAATCGTCCGCCTCAAAGTGCGATTGAATGTGACTTTTTTGACCGTCATCGGAAAGATAAAGGAAAGGGAAAGGAAGTCGAACATACCCGAAGGACGACTCTAGTTCTTGCTCCTGCTTCGCTTTTGCAACAAGTGAGTATGTTCTCGACGTATTCAGCTGCGACCACTGATTTGCCCCTCAAGTGGTACGAAGAATTCGATGACAAGACAACTCCAGGTGTCTTTCGTGTTCATATTCATCATGGCGGAAAGATAAGCTCAAAACGGCTTGGGAGATTGAAGAGTATGATGTCAGTCTTGCTACTCGTCATTATTGGGATTGCTTCTGACGCGTTCTTTGTAGGTCATCATCGCTTCACATCAGTCCATTGTTATGGATTACCCTAAAGAGAAGAAGAAGAAAGAGACACTTGGAGAAGTTGACGAGGAAGATTCCTCTGAAGAAGACATCCCTGTGGCGAACAGGAAAACACTGTTGGTCCCTTTCACCGATGTACTGCGCTTTCATTGCTAAGCGCTGATGATTAATCAAGGGGACCGTTGGCGAGAGTGCAGTGGCTACGAGTCGTCATTGATGAGGCGCAAAACATCCGGAACAGGCAAAACATTCAACTCTCAGATCTATCTGGCGTGTTTAGCTCACTGACCTCACTAGATCTACTCGTATAAGCACATGCGTCGCGAAACTTGATGCACGTTATCGTTGGTGTCTCACCGGAACTCCGATTACGAACACGCTGTAAGCACGTCAAGAACACATAATCTCTTATCTTCTGATGTAGGACGTGCCCTTAGTGCGGATATCTATGGCTTCATGAGGTCAGTGTTGCCTGAGTCTCCAACCTTTGAAATACTCACTCGTATTTCAAGATTTTGCCGATTCGCCCCATGGAATGATTGGAAAATGTTCAATCAGAGTATTGTAAGTGTCTCAACATGCGGTAGGAACCGTTATGACAACTCTCGACAGGCGAGACTACAGAGGAAGAACCCCAGACGGGCCGGTTTGTATCCTGCTTTCGACTACGATGGTGTAATCTCACTCATACGTCTTGCTGCTTTAGGCGAAAAGGCACAGGCAATACTGAAACCACATCTCCTACGCCGTACGAAAGATAGCACGCTGGTACGTTTCTGCATCCATGAAGATATTAGAAACTACAACTTGCATTCCAGGATGGGAGGCCAATCATCCGCCTGGGACCAAAGACGATAGACATGGTTGAACTCGACTTTTCTCCGGAAGAACGGGAGGTAGGTGCCTGATAGCGATTTCTGCGGAATTGTTCTTGACAAGCATTGCAGATATACGAATCGGTCGAAACATCTCAGAAGAAAGTTGTATCGCGTTTCTTGAAAGAAGGCACAGTGATGAAGAAGTGGGTGATTAACGTCTTGCATTCATGGCCGCGTATTCTCATTCGAGAAATTCCAGTTACTCATTCATACTGGTCATGATTCTACGTCTGCGTCAACTATGCTGGTGAGTTGTGCCGGTTGTGAACGGAGTAGCAGTTGACAGTTGTTGTATAGTCACCCAAAGCTGGCGACGGTAAGGGGCTTTCGTTGATCATCGAGTGGATCGGACTAAATCCGTGTTCCAGACGGAAGCGGAAAGCGAGCAGATGGACGCCGAAAAACAAAAGGCTGAGTCGATGAGGGCCGTGAAGCTCATGGGTGCTCAGAAAGTCAAAGAGGTACGTCGCATCAAGTTCTTAGTAAGCTCCTCGTTCACTTAGCTCGCAAATTGGCAGGTCAAAGAACGGTTCGTCGACTTGCATGACCCAAAGGGAACGTACAAGCTAATACTGGCATCGCGATTAGGTTCAAGTCCAGAGTTCTTCAGCGTATGAAGGCTGAGCTCGGGCTGGCCGAGGCGGAAGATGATGATTGTGCTGTTTGCATGGAACGTAAGTTGCTCACAGTCGGAGTGTAAGGCAATGAAGGAAAACCTTACGCATGCGTATACAGCAATCATCGAGAACCGCCGCGTGACTAGCTGTGCGCATGAGTTCTGCTCAGGTTTGCTATTACTTCTGTGCGCTATCAGGGTTATGGTTTAACACGTTCTAGTTTGTATAAACGAGGTAATACAGCAAGCTAAAGGAAGGAAGTGAGTATTACGTTGTCATTCGAACCTGACTTGGCGGTGCGAACTTATCTGTCTTATTTAGCATCGAGATGGATGCTCTCTGTTTGTATTTTTGCACTTTGTTATGTTCGATGTGTCTTGATTGATTGTATGGATAGGCCCACTCTGCCGCGCTACACTCGACGAAAAACACATATTCATCGGAAAGGTTTTCGAGCCCTCAGCTGAAGAGCTTGATGAGCTCGTGCAGACGTTACCGAAACCTTCTGAGGATGATGTTCTTCATGGATCTGAGGAACGTCCTTCGAAAAAGTTGAAGATTGATAAGGCTGTTGAGGACAGTGTCAACGGTAAAGACGAGAGCAACGATTTCAATAATGAAACCAAGGATAAAGTCGAGCCGAGTACGAAGATGCAGAGGATGCTTGAGGATATTCTGCAGTGGCAGAGAGAGTTCCCTGGTGATAAAGCGATTGTATATTCACAGTGTACGTTAGCTTTACATCGCTTTGCCGAGAATCTTCGTCCACTAATTCCGCATCCCTCTAGGGACGAGCATGTTGGACTGTAAGTCAAGCATATTCATCTGGTGAAGAGACTGACCTTCATTCATTTGGTAGTGGTTGAAGCGTATCTGAAAGACTTTGGTGTCGATGTTGTTCGTTATGACGGTAGGATGAACCGTCTGGCCCGTGTTGAGTACGTCTTCTTTGTTCTTTTATCCTTTATCAACGATGATGTGTTGGAGCGCTAACGTTCATATGAATCTGCAGTTCTGTTGCGCGATTCAAGAAATCTAATGGACCTCGCATAATGCTCGTTAGGTATTTATTCTTTTTTTCTCTATTCCATTCTGTTATGCCACCCTTTGTCCTTGTCCTTGTTGTGTTTCGCACTCGCTGAACTTGCTTTTCTTTTTGCAGTTTGAAATGCGGTGGAGTTGGGTGAGTTCGCTCGGACCGGTCTGACCCTGTTGGTGCGGAACGGAGCTAATGCCGCACTCATGCGCACAGATTGAACCTCACCGTTGCCAATCGTGTCATAAAGTGAATCCCCTTCTTCTCTTTCTTGGTATTGGGAAGCTGGGAACTAACAATGACGAAAATTTTCGTAGCCTCGATCTTGCATGGAACTACGCAACAGAAGCTCAGGCGTACGACCGTGTTCATCGACTAGGACAACAGAAGCCCGTTGAGATTCGGAGGTTGGTTGTTCGCGGGACTATTGAGGAAAGGTATGTGTGTGCGAGATTTTTTCGTTACGGAATGATTGTTACCATACACTATGAGATGGGTTAGCTGATTTTTTCTTTTTTGTTGTCGTTGGTGGTGGCGGCGTTATGTAGGATTATCCGGCTGCAAGCGAAGAAACAGGGGTTGTCGGATGCGGCGTTGGGTGAAGGTACGGGTAATAAGTTGCAACGGTTGACTGCTCGTGATATCGCTCAGGTTAGTTTCCTTTCTTGCCTGTTTGTGATGTGTGGAACGCGATGTGGATGGAGGCTAATGGATATTCACCGTAGCTTTTCGATTTGTGAGGATGAGGATCGGATACACAATAATGGATGGATGGAAGGTCGGATTTAGAAATAGAGAGCTGGAGATAGACACCAAGGACATCCACCCCTTCATTCATAGAACGCAACCCAGAACGTCAGTATCTTATTGCATGTATTAATTTGCACGATGATATGTTATTGTAAGTATATCGATTCAATTCAGTCCAACCCGAAACAAACGAAAGCAAGACCGAACCTGTACGAAATGAACCTATACCCTGCATGGAATGGAATAGGGACCAAAGGAGTGGGATGGAGGGATCAAGGAACCCAACAATAACGAGTAAAACAAGTTTCGCAGAGACCTGTTCGTGGTACACCTTGACGTTCGCGAACACGGTCAACAACCGCGCATGCTAGACATGCAGGCCAGTTCGGGTCGGAGTCGGTCGACAGTTGCTGTTGCTGTTGTTGCTCGGATGACGAGTTCGCGGACGATAGAGAGGACGCCGAACCCCGGCCCTGCGTAGCTATTACGAACGTCTGGTCGAGCATCGATTGGATTTGGGAGGGTTCGTAGGACGTTTGTTGGGTTGAGGTGTTTGTTAGTGGTGCTTGCCCTGGTGGTGGAGCGCCGTTTGCGAGGTAGATTAGGAGAGGCGGTGGGGAGTCTGTGGAAGAAGAGGGAGATGAAGAGGATGTGCAGCCGAAGAATGTAGGACCGGTCGCGAGGCCTTGGGATATGAAATCGGTTATTGTATTCGGGACTTGGGGGAAGGAGTAAGCGGATGAAAAAGGTGAGATGCTTGTACGGTTTTGCGTAGCCTGTTAGTATAAGTGATGAAAATGAGAAGTTAGATTTCGCCGAGCTTAGAAGAGTATGTGATGGGTGGAAAGGAAGGGAGATCTGACGTACGATTAATGATAGACCGGCAGCAAAGTTGTCTTCTGTATCTGCTGAAGCGTCTATCGCGAATATAACATCGACGTTTCGAGATTTCACGAGGAGAGGTTGGAGAGGTATGACCTGACCGTCTTCACCTCCGTCTACTAGTCCCAGGAATTCTTGATCCGAGTCTATGAACGTTTGTTGTTGGGGAGAGGAGGAGTTGATGTTAAAGAAGGGATTTGGATAGAGTGAGAGGTCGAGTTGAATTGATGATGGTTGTGGTAATCCCTGACTCAGAAGAGAGAAGAGTGGGCCGACTGGGGAACTTGCGAGATCTACGGCCTGTCCAAACAAAAGATTGGAACATGATCCATCACTGAGTTGGTGTAGGGAATAACTCACAGAGGTGTTGAGCTCATTGAAGAGTTGGGAGGACGTCCCGAAGACATATGCCAGTTGATCAAATCCCGTAACACAAACACTTGAATTGGTTGTTCCGAGAAACTCTGTCGGTATAAAAGCAGAAAGCGTCGGATCGTACGAACCCATCTCAACTGCGTAAACGGCCTTTGTAAGTATTACGTTGAACCAAAGAAGAAAAGACCGCGATAGCATACATGGAGTGAATTCGAAGATTGTGTTTGTGAGAGGGACAGTATCGCCTGGGATGATATTACTCTTGTCTTCATTCGGGGAGATGGAGTCTGCTACGATAATTGGGAAGGGTACTTGATGATTCCTGAAGCTTGATCTGACGGAGACGAATCAGGGCTCTTAAATTACGACTGAGGAGGCAGAACTTACTGATTGGGAAGATCTGATAACAAATTCCCTGCTCCGTGAGTAGACTGACTATCGTCAAAGAAAGAATCGGTATGTGTCCCGTTGGTAAAATGACGAGCGAGTAGTCGTGCCCAGACGTCTGTGATAGTAACAGGAAACCCCGCAGATAACTTGCCTGAAATCTCAGCAAGAATGCTCTCGAAAAATTGGAGATTTTCTTGTTCGGAACTTGCAGGTGTTTGGATGTCAATGGCGGCGTTCCAGCCACCATATCCTGTTGGATCGATTTGATCTGAAGACTGTTGAGGACCAAAGACGATAGTCTGGATTGTTGGGAAATTTGCTTGTAGCGCGGAGGAGAGGAGCCATGAGCTTCCGGAGTTTCCTGTGATATAAGAAGATGCTTGTAAGAGTCCAGCTGTTCCCGCAGATCTACTCGAATCGTTCCGGTTGTCTAAGGCATTGAGAACGCCTGCACCGAAAATAGCTGCTCGATAACCTCCTCCGCTAATTGCTATTCCGAGACGAGGGAGTGAAGATGCGGAAGAGGTAGAAAGAATGGATGAGACATATGATGGGAGAGAGGAATTGTTGGTCCTTGTTGATGAGAGGACGTTCTGGAGATATGTGTTCCATGCGTCCGGGAGAACCGCAGATTCACGTGTGGAGATGTAGGAGGATTCGTCGCTCCCGAGGAGTTGGTTTGAGATGGATCCTGCTGTGCGGATGAGCCGGAAGTTATCTGGGCAGGCGTTGAGATTGGGTGTGTATGCTTGCTGGATTGCGGGGAGACCGGGTGGGATGTCCTGGGCGGAAACCAGAACCGCTGTGAGAAACAATGAGACTAGGAAGAGGGACATTGTTGAAGGAAAGTACCATACCAATGGAATGTGCAGTATAAATACCGTGACTGCCGGTTATTCGATAAAACTCTCGCACAGAACGTCGTTACGTGTCGTTGTAAATCATTCTTTATATTTGGTTTGATCCCCACGGCTTCTTTTCATTTCTTTCAGATATTAATGCTATCATGGAATAAATAGAACGAGAATAGACGCACAAAATACCATTCCTCGTACACCGTTCAGGTACCCGAGACCGCGTCGTTCTATCTCGTCGAGGACTCGCCAATGCTTCTGCGCGATCGTTGCACCGGGTGATCCAAACTCCGGCTTTATTACAGTATACTGTGTCTCACAGCGACGAACATCGGGCGCCCATAGCTACAGTACGTAGCGATGAGTCCAGGTGCCTGGAACTAGTACTGGAACATGCCATCCGGCCAACACTAGACGTCGTCCCTAGTCTCGCATGCTATATACACGTCTGTAAAACGGAGCCAAGCCAGTCAGCCACGGACCTACGCCAGACGAGAAAAGCGAAACCGTCTCCTCAATTCGTATAATCACAGCTTTTGCTTCCAGTGCTGCAAACTCTGATCCGCGCTGCATGGTAAGGTACAATAGGCTGAGCTATTTTGCAACCGGATTAGTTGCTTGAGCCAAAGGATTGCACGTTCGATACCAAGGTGAAAGTGGATAGTTGACGACGCCTGCATTGGAGCAGAGTCTCGAGCGTTGGGCGCAATACTACCAACCCGATCATCCCCACGACCCGTGCACTTACTCTCATCTTCAGTTGATCAAAATGACTGGATGGAAAACAATTTCAGAGTTAGATCATACGTATAGCAGAGAGTGCCCTGAGGAGTTAGCTGAAGTCTTTGACTTGAAACGTTTCATCCGGAAGTTGCGACAAGAAATAGAGATCTCAGCCTCACGCACAAGCCGTGCTTATTGTGCGACTTCTTGCGAGGTGTCTGGAAGCAGAAAACGTCGGTAATGGAGTAGGGTTGTTGAGGCCGGAAGATGCTCGTGAGGTAGATTCTACCCAGAAGAGCAGAAGAGTGAAAGAGAAACGACGTATGGTAGTACTCGTGTTTGAGGGTGAAGAGCGCTTCGGTTCTCCGTTCTTGGTTCATGGGTCGTGGATCGTGGTGGTTCCACGAGTGTTGCGGAGTTGCGGACAATGTCGAAGAGAATTTGGTATCAAGTCCCCGTCCATCGATGCAAGTTATCCGTATATACATCCCAGTATCGTAAATAATGCCCCTTCACAATTTAGTAGTAAAAGTAGGACAGACGGTTCCGTAAGAGAAGCTGGAGAAGCCGATGTGTGCTGCGAGGCCGTGTAATAACCGATCATCGCTTATTTGCCTCCACTACGCGTATACGTCTTCCTGGTCCCTGCTGTTCCTGCTTCCGAGCCTGGTGAAAATCGGGATACTCGCGGGTGAGCAGAGTTAGTTAGAGGCGCAGTGTTGGCGTCAGAGTTTCGGAGGGGATGGATCCATCTTGATGTGTACGCCCGATGCGACGAGGCGGTGGTGTGTTTTGTTCCATACCTACGCACGGCATGTGAGTTGTTAATGAAGGAAGGAAGAGAGAACAGGGACTGACCTCGCAACGTGCGGACATGGCGCGTGAGCCAAGAGTTATTGTCGTGCTAACTATTCGTAGTCGATCACCACTACAACAACCGAGTCAGCAATGTAGGCATATAGGCAAGGATGCTGACTGACACTCGTGCGGGCGAGTGGAAGACAATGTCCATGACTTGGGAGACACCGCCGATACCGTGTCTGTTGGTTGCATCCATTAGGACGACGATGGGTAATGTTGAGCATCTATAGACAACAACGATTAGGAAGGAAGGGATGTAGGAAGGAAGGGATGGATGAAGAGAGGAGGTGCTTACACGTCTATAAGATACGCTGAACACGCGCCGTGGACGTTGCCTCCCCATTCACCATATCTACACACTCGTCAACCACTATCCCTGCGTCGTCATCGTCGAAGGGACTCGCGCACCTTCCTCGACATCAATCTCACAAACAACTCTCGCCTCCAACCTCTCCGGCTCATCCGCCTTCCTCTGTACACTCGCTTCGGTCACGACTAGTCTACCGCCCACAGAATCAGCGAAGCCCGTTCCACCGTGCATGAATGTACAGAGGGCGTTGATGATTAGTTGCTTGGCTGCTAGAGAAGCATTGCCTGAGATGGCTGTGTGTCGGGTTTCGTCGTAAATGTACATTGGGGAGTTTTTGGATCGTAAGTCACGGTCATCGGAGGACATTTGGGGTCTACGATAAGGTGAGGGTGAGGATGAGCCAAGGAGGGTCGGGCATTATAAAATCAAGAGGATGTGCCGTGATGAACGGTGTATCGGAGAAACGACGACGCAAGCAGGAATCACAGGCTTTTCATCGTCTTCTTCCACTATCACTAAAGCCGATCGCTCTCGCTAAAGCGTGCATCATCATTGCCGACGTGCTCTGCTCACTGTCAGCCATGGACGAACTGGTGCTTGTCAGCCCTCTGTTGCAGTCAGCCTCTTATGCTTTCTGAGGATATAATATTTTAGTCGACTACCAAATGCTATCCTTCAACACTCTCTCGGTCTCTCCCCCCTCCCTCCCCCCCCCTTCTAGCCGACTATCTTCTTTTCCATTATGCGCATAGCAACAGCCTTAGGAATTCCTTCTCTAGCCTTGTCCGCTTTTGCTGCAACCGCGGAACAATGGAAGTCTCGTTCCATATATCAGGTCAGCCTCATTCGTTTTTCCGCTTCCCCCTCCGTGTGCTGAACCGGCCTTGTGCCTTTCCTTTGGACGTTAGATCGTGACGGACCGCTTCGCTTTGGGAAACGGAACTTACCCGCCGTGCAACACTACAGAAAGGACGTACTGTGGTGGTGACTGGCGTGGGATCATCAATAACCTGGATTATATCCAGGGAATGGGATTTGATGCTGTATGGATTTCGCCAATCTCTACTCAGGTCAATAGTACCAATGAAGGGATGCCCTATCATGGGTATGTATCGCTCCTTGACTCTGGCATGTGTCAGCCGCGCTCTTTGCTGATGTACCTCCTTGACAGGTACTGGACGGGAGACCTGTTCTCACTCAACAAACACTTTGGTGATGAGAACGACTTGAAGGGCCTCGCTGCGGCTTTACACGCTCGTGAGATGTATCTCATGCTGGACGTCAACGTGAACCACATGGGATCCAACTCGACGCCCGCCAACGTCTCTTGGCTTCTCCCTTTTATGAACGAAACGAACTACCATCAGCAATGTTATATCGATGACTGGAACGATCAGTGGCAACTGGAGAATTGCTGGTTGGGCGATGAAAATATCGTTTTGCCGGATTTGAATACGGAGAACCAGACTGTGGTGGATATGCTGAATTTGTGGGTTAACCGGACGATGGATACGTTTAATGTGGATGGGATGAGGATCAATGCGGCGAAACATGTCAGAAAGGACTTTTGGCCGGCATTTGCGGCTAATGCGAGCGTGTTTACGTTGGGAGAGGTGATGAGCAACGATGTGGACTACGCAGCGGATTATACGAACGTGATGGACAGTCTTTTGGATTATCCAAGCTATTATCATCTCCAGCAGGCGTTCTCGAGTTCCAATGGGGACCTTCAAGCTTTGATCGACGTATTACGGATGACGCAGGAGAAGTATAAAATGGGAGGCTTTGCGTCGGGCGTGTTCATGGAGAATCATGATCAACCGAGGTTCCCATCGTTGACGAAGGACGAGTCGCTTGTGAGGAACGCAATGGCTTGGATATTTGCGACGGATGCTATGCCGGTTGTGTATTATGGACAGGAGCAAGGGTTTAGCGGGGCGTGGGACCCGGAGAATCGAGAGGCGATGTGGGTTGAGGGGATGAGGAAGAGTGGTGATGGGGCGGGATCGATGTTGGATTATGTGACGGCGTTGAATAAGGCGAGGAAGTTGGGTGCAAGGCTGTCGGACGGTAAATTCCATGAGACGCCCGTCAAAGTCGTCTCTCCGACATCTTCGAAAAGCAACTCGAGCTCGAGCGCTGTGGCTCTTGTGAAACCGCCCATGCTCGCACTTATATCCAACTCAGGGAACACCTCTTCTCCCGAATGGACCGTCAGCGCAAAAGAAACGGGATACGAACCCGGTACGGAACTTGTAGACATCCTCTCTTGTGAGGTGATCAAGACGGGTGATGATGGGAGTGTGAAGACTAAGTCGGAGAAAGGCTTGCCGATGGTGTTGTTACCGAAGAAAGCGTTTGAGAAGGAGACGATTTGTGGGATTCAGGATACACTTGCTTCTGAGGGAGAGGGGAGAGGAGCAAAGGGGAGAGGATGAAAGTGGAGTGGTCGTCGGTTGCGGCTGCCTTGGCTGTCGTTGCCTTTTTGTCGTCGGCGATGTAGGACGGGTTAGTGAGCATACCGATGTATGTATCGAGTTGGATCTTGGGTTATTCTTATTGTTATTTTACTGGATCGCATGTGTACTAGTATCAATACACTGTATGAACAATGCACAAGTTTCATTCATCCCCGTACTCGTTCATTCCAGTATATTCTCCGTCCCTCATATGCCTCAATGAATTGCAACTGATCTCTAAAGTAGAGATACACTATCTAGACGACAATCACAACCAACAGAAATCATCCAAGTCCACCAACGGCCAATTCTCGCATCCTCTCCCTAGCCCGTTCGGCCGCTGCATCGTATGCATAATGCACCTTGGGCTTCCAACGATCTGGGTAGGTGTCGTCGGGATCGTTATCATCCGTGTCGAACTCTGAGCGTAGATTATCTAGAGGCAAGTCATCCGAATGGTGGGCTGCGTCACCGTTTTGCGTACCAGCGTTCGACTCTGATGGGCCTTCGACCACCTTTCGTTTGCCTGCTGCCTTTTCACTCAATTGACGTCCCTCGAATGATTCGGGATGGTGGGAATCGGTGTCTGGCGAGCCAACGCCAAAGTGAACGGTTTGCTCTGATAGATCTCTTTCTAATTTTGGATTCGTGTCGATGCTGCTGCCTAGACTGGTATCAACCGAAGCCGCTCGGGAATGTATGACAGAGTTTGGACGAGAGACGTGAATAGGCGAAGGTGTACGTGAGTGAGCGCCTCCTACACCCCGTGCGATGACAGAGGCAGCTGCTGCAGCGGCCGCTGCGGCCCCAGAAGGCGGAGGTGAACGAGGACCGTGCAATGGTCGGCTTGGCAATGGAGCAAGGTGAACTTGGCTGTGGCTGTGGGTGTTATGACTGTGCGTATGTGAACTGTCTGAACCCATGAATTGAGGTGCTTGAGTTTGGATCTGCGCAAGGTTGTGATGATGGAGTGCGGTTGCAGATACAGGAAAAGAATCCGTAGTCTGCTTGTCGGAAGGTGGCAGCAAGTATGGTGAATGGGATGCCTGTGAGTTCATGAAGCTTGCCGGCGATGGTGAACGAGAGCTTGACGGTGCGATTGAGGGTGCTGCAAGGAAGGCGGATGCTTCTCCACTGAGTTGATGGTCCTGAGAGGGCAAGAAAGCAATCTTAGCAAAGCAGTGGCAGGCAGCAGTGATTTTTCCGCATACGTACCATGGGAGTCGCCCGTATCTCCACCTTCGACCTCTCCCTGACCTTCCTCTCTGCCTCTGTCTCGAAGCCTATCCTCTCAATGTCTCCGTATATGCGCAAAGCCTCAGCCAACTCCTCGTTTGCGGCCAATAGCTCTCCGAGGAGCCTCTCTTCTCGAGTCGGTGGTAATTCCTCCCCATTTCGCAGGCCATCGGGGCCGAGGGCTTCGAGCTGACGGACGCGCGAACGTTCTGCACCTGCCGAGGCCCAGGAAATCTGCATTTGGATGAGTTCTTGCGAGGCTCGGCACTTCTCATAGAACTCCTGTATAGTCCAGATCCAAACGCAATGAGTCAAGTCTCCGTCAGTCTGCAAATTTGCACATGCACGTGCCTTGATTATTTCCTTTTCCTTCAAGTCCTCTGGCGTCGCAAATGCCAGCGCCTCGTTTAGAAGCTGTGCGTTTCCTCGTCCGATCTTGCATTCTTGGAATAAACGTCGAATATCCTCATCTATGGATATTATTCCGTTCCGAGAGGATCGCCTCTCGCCCATTGGTGGTCGTAACTAGACGAACATCGTAAGATCATGATACTTCTGCACAGAAAAGACAAACATACTCTAAGTCGGTCATCTCCCTCGGGATGCGAAAAGAGTGGCTGGGAATGGAACATCGGATTGTCCAGGGACAGAGGCATGCCCTAACGACAGGTCGTCAGCGTCACCTACAGAACATAGCCGAGTTCACCTACTTCATTGGGAAGCATCTCAGGCTTGACCTTCCGCCATACAATCTTAAAGTTCTCGCGCTTCGAACTATCCTTTCCGCCTGGGAATCATTAACGGCAATGAATCGCGTCAACATCCTAAGCGAGATGCACGACAGACTAGACATACTCTTCTGGTTAGCCAAATACGCTGCAGCACCAAGCACTTCAAGGAGCCGATCACGGATGACAGAGGACCGTGTATGGAGAATAACGTCCTCGACGACATCCAAGAACTTGCGCGAGCTTGTCTGGGCTTTGATGTATTAGTCCAATTAAGTTCAAAATCCGGGCGAACTGCGACGCGTCTTCGCTTGGTGGGGACTAGGGAGAGATAGACATACTGATGAAGAAATCCGATGCGTTCTGCAACATCACAGCCCATAGCTTAACAGAAGATTAGATCGGAATAACCAAATTACAGTGAAGGGTGCTCACCGTTACCGCGCCCAGCTGCTCAGATGGTCTTGCATACCTGGCAGTATTCTGTCAGCTCAGGAAACCTTGAGAGAACACATAGCATCACGCACTTCAACTCCTTCCTTAGTGCCTTCGCAATACTCTTCGCGTTCGCCTCAGCCTCCTTGACGTCTTTCCTCTCCTTTCCCTTCGTATGCTCGCATAACTCGAGAGCGAGAGCCCAGTCGATGCCTTCTTGACTCGGTGAAACGAATAGGCCAACCATCCGCGTGAGTGGATCGCCACCGTGTCCGTGTGATAACGACTGGTTGTTCGAGTTGAGGACTGTAACAGGTGCGTTCGCTGCAGGTGCGGAGTGGTATGGTACTTCATTCGGAGTGATAGCGCTTGGCGGGGCGTTGGCATAGGCGAGAGGCGGAGGTTGGTTGGGCGCGGAAATGTCGAGTCGAGGAGGTGCAGGTGGTTGTTGAGGTGGAAGAGTGAGCGGCTCGATGGTGGTGTCGTACTCCTTCTTGCCTTTGGTGCGATCCTTGTCCTTGTCCTTGCCGGTAGAGAATATGTTTGTCAACTGCGCCTTCCAGTCCTCCTTCTCTCTCTTCTCCTTCTTGTCTGGCTTCTCATCCTTTTCGCGACTCCCCACTTCACGTTTCCCGTCTCCGTCACCAATTTGTAAGCGCTCGAAGAATCCTCTACTATCTCTATCCCTATCTTTATCTCTGCCCTTGCCACCGGTCCCCCCACTGCCTTTCCTCGGAACCTTTCCCTCGATTTCGAGATCGCGCTCTCGCCAACTCGCCTCACGTCTTCGTCGTTCAATCTCTAACGAGTCGCGCTCGTGTTCTGGGTCAGCGTCGGTAGAGCGACGCATGCTATCCTCGCCGAAATCGCTGCCGGCACCGTCGTTTGTGTTGAATTCGATATCAGACAGTGAGTGCGCGCGGTGGTTATGTGAGTGCTGACGTTGTTGAGAATGTCGTGTGACTTGAGGTTTCTCTTTGCGAGAGTTTAAAGCTGGTACACGGAGATGTGGATGCGGGATAATATGATGCTGTTGAAGCGATTGGGGGTGTTGCTGCGGCTGAGGGTGGTGTGGATCTCGGACTTCGCGATGAGAGGATCGGAGGGAGGGTTTGGATACCAAGCCAGTCTTGTGCTGATGCTGAGGGGGAGGAACGGACCCCCCAAGCATGCTCGAGTCGAGCGCGCGTAAGATAGCTGCTGTGCTTGCCTGCGGTGGAGAAGACGCCTGTGATTGAGGACCGGACACGGCTTGAGTGGGGTGTTGTGAGACTTGCTGCACCGCCTGGTTTTGGTTGGCCGAGTGGCTCGGACTTTTCTTTCGCAGCGTCCCACCTCGTCCACTCGCTTCATTACCGCCACCTAATAGTGCCGTGGCTGACCCTGCGCTTGCGACAGTTGTACCTGAGCTGGACAAGCCTGAGACGGCACCTGGAGAAGTCGGAGAAGCGACATACGACCCTGCAGAACCGGGTGGAGGCGGACCCGCGGCGTTTAGCGGTATCGACTGGGATAGGAGCGGCGCGGCTGTTGCGTGTGGAGAGGGCTGAGAGGCGCCTGGCGGAAGAGAGTTGAGAGAGGATGCTCGCGAGCCGGAGAATTGTTGTGCGTATGGAGGCGTCGGTGCTTGAGGAGAGAAGGGGTTGGGCAGAGTCGAGTTGGAGGCTGAGAGAGACGCTAAAGATGGCGAGCGTTCTCTATCGCTTGCCGGCTGCTGCTTGTTGTGCCTGTAGGGATTTGTATGCCCTTGCACGAGTTCCCAGCTGGATATGTCGTCAGTGGATGGATAGGCCGCCATCGAGTTTCGGTTTGCTTGTTGTCGTTGCTGAAAGTCCCTCTCCCTCTCCCTGTCCCTCTGCTGCGCGGCGTTCTGCTGCTGATAATGCATGCTCTGCTGCTGAGCATAATACTGTAGCTGGGCATCTGGGGAGGAAGCGTCGTTTACGTTGTTTATGATTGTGAATGGTGAGATTGCACGAGGACCTTGTTCACGAGAGAGCGTATCTTTGTCTTCCACTTTTTGGTGAGACTTGAACAGTTTCTTCATGACTGTGAACGCGTCGGTGGCATTAATGGAGGTGAGAGAGGATGTTGACGCCGCCCTCTTCGACACCTGAGTTGGTGGTGGATGGTGTTGATGATCCTTCTTGGCTTTCCATCAATTCCACTAATTAAATTCAATTAAGATTATTGTATTTATTTCTTAAATATTTTCGAAAATGTTCTTGCAAACGCCGGCGAAAAATACAACGAAAATCCAATCCTCAACGGTAACAGAGCCTGTATTTCATTATCAGTGTATTTTGATTGTGATTTTAGGAGAATTGTTTACTTTTGTCGCGCAGTATGCTACCAGTGCATTCGCGACGTCGCCCGCGATGGCGGGATTGTTGCCGACAAGACCCGTACGCGTGTCCGCGTTGTTGAAACCCCATAAGTTGTATCTCCGGCCTACTCGCTGTGTCCATTGTTCTCCGTCTTCCATCCATCGTCTAGTCGTCTCTTTAACTATATTCGTCCTTTCGCCGTCTTCATCATCCCTGACTCTCGTCCTTTCCTGTGCATAATTAACGACGCGTTCGCCAACGCCGAGGGTTCGACATGCATAGAAAACACCCACGAGCGGGATTATCGCCGTCGCTTCGTGTAGGATTGCGAAACTAGTTATAAGTGCCGGTAACCCCGTACCCGTTCGCGCCGAAATACTCGCCAGCGTCGTTCGATATCGCGATATAACCGCGTTTGTTCGCCGTGATGGTGGCGGAGAGTCGGTCATTGGACGTAGGAGTGGTAGGGTGATCGTTCTCTCTCACGTCGTTGGCTGCTCGCCGTTCATTCACATCGCTGTGATTATTTTATCCATAAGCTAGGTTGATCATCAGTCAACCCACGAAAATGGCAAGGTGCACGTTGTTTCCCAGCGACCGCCATGGACGACTTGAAGCTGTTCGACCAGTCCCGCCTCCTTTGGCGCCCACCAAACCCTTCGAGGACAAGGGGAGACTATTTGAGGCGGTTCATCAACCATAAACATGGATTGCAACTGAGTATTAATTTCGATATTCATTCCACATACAAAACTAACCAGAGAAAACACAGAGAACTACGACGAGCTTCATGCATACTCCGTGTCTGACTACACTTTCTGGTTTGATCTCTGGGAGTTTCTTGGTATTATCAGCACGGTCCCTCCAAGTCCTTCAAAGGCACGATTCCCCATTTGTGCAACAACTCTTTTCTTATCACCTGTGTTAGATCTTGGAACAAGGACGTGCACCTTATCTTCCAAATTGGTTCCCCGGAACACGTCTAAACTATGCAGAGAACTTGCTTTCGCGTTCGGATGACGGGATCGCCATCACTTTTGCAAGAGAAGACGCTCTGGTGTTCGGGTCGAGTTTCCTTAATAGGAGGATTCAACATGTATCTTGGCGTGAGCTTCGGAGGGCGGTTGCTCGGTGGGCAGCAGCATTGCGAACTGAGGGTGTCAGAGTTGGCGATCGAGTTGCCGGTGCGTCCTGCCTAGGCGTCGGCGTGCCGTTCGCGACCTGATCAGACTCCTCTCAGCAATTCTTACCAACTGTCCCACCGCGATTGCCTTGGCCCTGGCAGTCTCAGCGGTCGGCGCCATCCTCTCACCTACCGCACCAGACATGGGCGTCCAGGGCATTCTCGAACGTTACAGACAGATTCAACCTCGACTACTAGTTGCGGAGACAAGCTCGCTGTACGCGGGGAAGTATAGTGATTTGGTGCCCAAGCTGGGGGAGGTTGCGCGGACGTTGGCTGAGGGATATGGGCTGCGGAAAGTTGTTTTGGTTCCTGGAGCTACAGGGACGAACGAGACGGGCGGTGTGCGGTTGAGGTGAGGTGTATTGTCAAGTGTTGAGTTGAAGCTAATGGATTCTACAGTGTGACGGTTGACGAGTTCCTGGAAGCGGGTTCCGCATATGGTGGGGCACTGGTCTTCGAGCAATTGCCTTTCAACCAGCCTCTGTATATTGTTTTCTCGTCCGGTACGAGTGGCCCCCCAAAATGTATCGTCCATTCAGCCGGGGTAAGATGCATGCGAGGTATAGCCCTCTAGCTATGCTGATTATTAGATGCATCCTCCAGGGCGTCCTGCTACAGAACAAGAAGGATTGTGGTATCGGGTTTGGTATGGGTGTTGATGATACGTATTTCCAGTTCACCACGGTAGGTTATCGTCTTCCTCGATTCTATTCGACCTAGACTCGAATACGAGTATTTAGACGGGTTGGATGATGTGGCCATTCATGCTCGCCGCTCTCTCATGCGGGACGCGCCTCATCGCATACGATGGTTCACCATTCCACCCTGACGTTAGGGACTTTCTGAGGTTTGTAAGCGAGCAGCGGTACGTTTATCCAGGTTTACGTCCATCAGCGGTTGTTCGCATTAACATGCAGCCTTGTATAGCGTGACGATCTTTGGCACGAGTCCGCGATTCCTCACTGAGTTACACAGTCGGGGGATTCATCCAAGTGCGTGCACTCTCAATCCACCCTGAGAAATTCACAGAATGACAGCCGGTTGCAGTCGATCTTTCGCCCTTCGCATCACTTCGTATTCTATTCTCGACCGGATCCGTTCTAACTGCGCCAATGTTCGAATGGACACAACATGCGTTTGGTGAAAGTGTGCATATTGCTTCTAGTTCTGGTGGGACGGACATCTGCGGCTGCTGTAAGTCCGACTTTGTCTTCGGCACCGAAACTGGTGCTTGAGATTATTTCATACAGTTGTGGGTGCAGCTGAGAGTCGGCCCGTCTATGCTGGAGGTACGGGATATTTAATTGTCAATGGATACCGTCGGAGCTAATGATGTTCATGCATAGAGATTCAAGGGAAAAGCCTCGGAATGGCCGTTGAGATATTCGATCATGAAGGTCGTAACATCGAGCGCACGGGCACGCCGGGTGAACTTGTTTGCAGGAGACCTCATCCGAGCCTGCCTGTCGCGTTTTGGGATGATGAAGATGGAGAGAAGTTGCGTAAGGCTTATTTCGATGTGTATCCGGGTATGTGTTCATACAATAACTCTTTCTCGCATGAATCGATGGATTTTCTGAATGTGCTTCTGTAGGCATATGGAGACAAGGAGATTTTATTGCTTTGAACCCGCAGACGAAAGGGTTGATCATCCTCGGACGCAGGTCGGTACAGAAACTTCTCATTAGTTCAAGCTTCCTTATCGCACCTTCTACTCACTGCAGCGATGGCGTACTGAACCCCTCGGGCGTTCGCTTCGGCTCAGCAGAGATCTACGCCGTCCTAGAATCCCCTCCCCCCCTCCGTACGATTTCACACATTCCATTGAAGATGCGCTTTGCGTGGGGCAGCGACGTCAGAGAGATCCGGACGAAAGGGTTTTGTTATTTGTGAAGATGAGGACGGGGAAGAGGCTGACGTGGGAGTTGAGGAGGGAGATCAAAGAGGCGATTAGGAAGGCGCTTAGTCCGAGGCATGTACCGACGTTTGTATTCGAGGTGGATGATATTCCCGTAAGTTTTCCCTGCGGTCTTGTTTGCGGGATGAATCCCCGTTGATGGCCTTTTCTATTTACAGTATACGGTTAATAGCAAGAAGATCGAAATTGCCGTGAAGCAAATTGTTTCGGGATCGAAGCTGAAGCCGAGCGGGACGGTCGCTAACCCGGAGTCGTTGAGACAGTATTATAAGTTTTATGATATTGAGTCTTTGGACGAGTCTGGGAATGTGGTGCAGAAGGGAAAGGGGAGGTCGAAGTTGTAGATTTACGAATTGGGCATGTAATTTCGGTGGTGCCAGGGATGAAACTGTGCCTGTAGTACTGATAAGTCGAAATTATAGAAAGAGACGGGACACCGAACTGAATGAAGTATTGACTCTGAGACATGGTTATGGCTCCTTTCCACAAAGTGAAGAATTCCGTGGCTTTATCCTGTTGTTCTGAGAAGTTGCAGACAGACCGGTTGGTGGAATGAGAGCGGTGTATTAGTAATATAACCATGACGTAATCAGTTCGCAAAAACGACTCAAGGCAAAACTGCCTCGTCACGTCACGTCGCATCCTCTCCTCCGTCGCCTTGTCTTCGTCCTTGTCGCATCCACAAACTCTGTTCTCGCAGGAGCAGCGATCATGTAATCCGTTCGTGTTCAGTGGCTTTTCGAGCCTCTTTCTATGGATGCGTCGATATCAGCTTGGTACGTGGAGGCTCGGGGGGTAACAGCACGAAGTTCACTGCAACCAACGCCGTAGTAACAGGCATAATCAGCGCTGAAGGCAAGGCCCCTTGCGGTGACTAGATCTACTCGGATGTCTCGCTGGTATCGCGGTATATCTACCATCTGGCTCTCTTGATGCTAACCGGATCTCTCATGCCTCCTGCATACCTATCCATCGCGGAAGGTCTGTCGCCGCCTGGCCACATCTCGTACCTCTTTCCACTTTCTTTCTCGTTCTTGGTCTACCATATGATGTGCCTAGCGGACCCGCCCCCGCCAGAGCACATACCCTCACGGTGAAAGAAGGAACTCCGATTGCTGCTTTGTTCTCTGGATATAAGGTACTCGTGACGTCTCGTCTAATCCAGTTGTAGTCCTGTTTATTAGCGTCCTTCCTTGCGCTGCGACTACGTGCGCTTTGTTCGCCATACTCAGGTCAATTTGGCATTTCGTCACGACAGCCCGACAGGTATGTCTTGCAGGCAGGCATGAGCTATGGTCATCGTTGCCGCGTATGCTCTCTCTGGTCTCAATGGATTCTATTCTATTCTAGCTCCAACCTATGGCGCTTGGCTTGGCTTGCCTACGCCTACTGTGCAGGTCTGCGCATGGGAACACGCTACTATATCTGGAAGGCTGCTTTGGTAATTTTTGATGGTCACGTGCTCCAGAGTCGCCATTCCATTCCGTGCTCTTCACTACCCTCGCCGACGCCCACGGTTACCACCACTCCATTTCTCAAAGGCACTCTATTCGACTTTCTCGACACTATGTCTGATGCCCCGCCTACCATTCCTACGCAGTTCCAAATATACGAGTTCGTTCTCCTGGCTTGCTACGTTGGCTCTTACTGACCTGCCTACTCAAGCTCCTACGCGGTTGATCCAACCTATCAGCGGAAGTTCAGCATAGTCTGGGCATCTGTTGCTGCCGTTTTCGTCTTAGCATCGCTTCCGACGTTTGTCTGGTCATTGCAGTCCGGCCGATTTCGCGACGCGTTATTCGGGATTCATGAAGACCTTAACACGTATGAGCCCATTGGTAACGGCTTGGAAAAGAAAGTAGAATCGGAGCAGAAATGCTCATGGATGGCCTTTGGTTGGATTTCTACCCTGAAGGCACCTATGACGCGGACTGTTCCTCTCACCGGTTTGGACATTGGACAAAGTGAGAGTCTGTTCATATGTATCTATTGTAATATCTCATGTCTATCCAGTTGTCCTGGTGATCGCCTATTATGTTACTGTGGTGCTTTGCATAGTGCTCAATGCCGAGCTCATCGATAACCCGAATCGTGCTGGTTTCCTGGCCATAGCCCAATTGCCACCTGTCTTCCTATTTGCAACTAAGAACTCGCCTCTTGGTATCCTGTTATCCTCTGGTTATGAGAAGCTTAACTTTTTACACCGCTGGTGCTCTCGCGGTACTTTTCTTGCTGCGGCTGTACACGGCGCATTGTGGATTCGAAATCACCGTGAGTATGACGTACAGATTCTTGGTGCGCAGAAAGAGACATCGGGCGTTGCCGCCTTCGCGCTCCTCTGTATTCTTGCTCTCAGTTCGTTGCGCCCTGTGCGTATATATGTATATCAGGTGTTTCGCTTGATTCAGTAAGTACTACTCTGTCACTGTGGACTCTCAATAATTAATCACGTTCGTTAGTCTTCTCGTCGTCCCCTCGTTTGTTATTACGCTATGCTATCACACGATATACGTGGCACCGTATGTGTACCCAGTTCTCGCATTTTATGGATTCGATCTACTCCTCCGCCTCGCCCGTTTCCGCGCTAAGGACGCGACTCTCATTGCGCCCGACACTCAGATGACCATAATCCGCGTGCATGATTGCACGTCAGGCTGGAGCGCCGGACAGCACGTACGCCTGCGCGTATTCATCGTCAATCGTATGTTTGAAAGCCATCCCCTTACAATAATGAACGCGCCGTTGTCCACGACCTGTTACAGCGACATCGGCGTTAACCACGAACTTGTTCTCGGAGCAATGGTGAAGGGCAACTGGACACGCGCACTTAATACCTATGCACGCGAGAACATTATCCCCTTCGCGGAGTCTAAGGATCAAAGTGATGCGCATTCTGATCCAACGAATATCACGATCGAATCCGAAGTGGTCGTCGAGGATGTGCGAGAGGGTGTCCCGGTGAGACTTGCCGACTTACCTCCTCCGTCGAAAACCGGAAATGTAACAGAGGATATTGCTCCCGAGGCCCGTTGGTCCGTAGCACATGGCGGAGCACCTGTACAGGTGATGCTCGACGGCCCGTATGGCGGCTGTTCGCTGGACCTTGGTGCTTTCGAGCGGGTACTCCTCTTTTCTGGTGGATCAGGCGTAACCTTTGCGCTTGGTCTCCTCGACGATATTGTTGGACGGTGTTCGAAACTTGGTCGCCGTGGCGGGGAAGTGACACGTCGTGTGGAGTTTGCCTGGTGCATCCGATCGTTCGGCGCCCTGAACTGGGTGGCGCCGCTGCTATTACCCATCGCTTCGCGCGCTGCGACACCGGAATCAACGCTGGATCTCCATATCAGTGTTTATGTTACCTGCCTGTGCAAGCCCGAACAAGTACCACTCATTCCTAACTGCGATGTACTGCTGGAGAGACCCAGCGTGCGGAAGCTCGTTGATGACCTTGCTCCCTCGTCTGCATTAGCGAGGGATGAGAAATCGGAGCAAGGACGTACCGACTGGTCCAGCTTAGCTATTTGCACAGCAGGACCTGAAAGTCTGATAAGCGAGACGAAGAATACCGCTGCTCGTCTTGCATTTCGAAATCCAACTCGCCGTATCAAATGCCATGCGGAGGCTTACTTCTTGTAATATGTTACTCAGCCTAAATTTTCTGCGTATTCCGGACTTCTACTATCGTGTACTATATGGACAGGTTCCTATCTAAATACATAGACTTCTCTGCTCAGAACTCTTTAGGTCATGCGCCAATCTTGTGGATACACCCTATTGCGTGAGTTGTGGAAGTAACAGGCGGTCGCGTGTATGAGAGGATTAGTAGATATGCGCCTGCGGCTTGTACCGCCCGAAAAACGCTTCACCGACCCCAAGTCCGACAACAATCGATATGATAAAAGCGCCTTGGTATGTCCTGTATACAGTGTTAGAGAAATATTCTTCCTACATAGACATGGACGAATAGGGCTCACATTACGACAAGCATGAAGGCAAATTCCAGTGCGGCCGCTGCAGCATGTAGCAACCCACGAGGAACGTCATAGACAGACATGAACGGCAACAGGGTGCGTCGATGGGATGGCTTGGATGTGCTTCCTGGCAAGTCTACGGCTGTCACGGTGGGTTTCTCTTTCGAAAGAGAGGATGTAGACGTGCGAGTTTCGGATTGCACTTGGGTAGATGTATTGAGCCTGTTTGAGATGCTGACTTGTGCTCTGCGACACAAGCGTTGGCCGACTGACTGAACCGGGGTGGAATTGGGATCATCTTACGCACCGTTTATACCAGTGTGACTCCATCAGGCCGCGACACGCTGCCAGCCATCTATCAAAGAGAGCTAGGAGGAAGAGTCCTATACACGCGCCGGCAGTTGAACCTGTACTGCGAGGCACCCAGCCCTGGAACCAAACAACATCCCCAGGCGTGAAATGGATATACGGGAGCATGTTTCCTGAGGCCAGGCTCCTACGGACGGAGTGAGTTAAGAAACTAGATATGAAGAACGGCAGAAGAAATACATGGCCCCGTCCATGCTCATGTCCATTCCATTGTCATGCGCAGAGACGCATTTGAGCTTCACTGATATAACTGCAAGTAAAAAAGCTAGGGTATATGTAATGGAGGCCATGGATGATGAACGAACTAAAGGCCGACCGCGAACGGACAAGCTCACATATCAGAGCGGAGATTGAACTTTACTGATTTGATCCCTCTTTCTTTAACCACCACCATCAAGTTATAACGAATGTCGGAAACTAGTGGCAGTGGTCGTATTTTGCGCAGTACTCGGTCTCAGGGCAAGGGTAAGCCTCCAGACCCTCCTGCAAAGAGCACCAAGCTGTTGTAGCAAGTGTTGCAGTCCCTTTGGGAAAAGTCATTAACCTCTAGCCTGAAAGGGAACAGTCAGTCCACACAGTACAGTGTGCCCTCCTCACAGGAGATTACCCTTCCCTTGGCCACAAAGGTCATAGAACAGGTATTAGGCAAGCGCCATATGGAAGGCTCACCTCTCACAACCTCAAAGAAACAGTAGACAGATGACTCATCTTTTGATGTAGACATAAAGGCTCTGGAAGACTTTGAACCACTCTTAAACTACATCAAACATATGGCCAAAAGGGTCATGAATCACTGGCAATCACTGAGTAAAGTTGTGCCTCCAGACCATTGGGCTAGGTCTGAAACTATACCTTCTAATTCTACCTCTTCCTAGGGTAAGTTATTGCTAGAGATAAAGGCCTATGAGTTTGTAGAGGCAGGCCAGGCCCTTGTTTATTGAAGATTACATGGTAATGTTGGTTACTGAGCAGTATAGCATAAGTAACATAATCCTAAATAACTACTTGATAACAGATGGTTAATTTAAATCTCACATTATTGATTTGTGGAATTGATAGTCTCTCTAAGCAGTTGTGTTTAGACTAACTTACAGCTAGGTGACAAAAGTGACCATCACTTTGATGTGACATGTTATACCATTGATCACAATCCTACTTTCAAACATTCATAACTCACTTTTAACTGCTCTATTACATGTCAAATGTTTTACATTATTTTCTGTATCATCTTGTCTTTATTATAAAATATAACATGATTTTACATACTCAATTAAGAATTATAATTCAGTACATATATTGGGTGAGTAATTTCAGTAGGTACTGCTATTTATATGCACTAAATTATCGCACTTGTGATTTACTAGGCAACAAAATTGTATACTTGAAGTAGCTATACTTTATTTATGAGTATAATAGGCCTATGCCTGAGCTAGTTTTATAGTAATATGTACTTTTGTTAAATTGTTATAGTTATTCTCTTTTCACTCCCCAAAATCAAGCTCAGTAGAAATAATTTAATGTCAGGAGTGTGTTTCCAGATGAAAGTTTACAAAACTTGCTCAGGACATCTTATATTTGTACCTATTCTACATGCCTAGTATTTTAAGTAGAAGTGTATACATTTTGGAAGAAGAACTAATATAGGGTATTATTGTAGAATTATCTAAATCAATACTACTTTTTGTTAGCCATTTATTTCAAAAAATAGTTTTAGAAGAACTACATTTTAGTGCAAATTCTACTATTAGAATATATACTCTTGGGAAGGGTACAAGTTGTAGAGCAAGAATCTTCTTATTTATAAGATGAGATTATATAAAGAAGATAGATGTGCACACTAAACTAATTATGAGGTCTTAGAAATTAGTATCAATTATCTAGCATTCACAATTTACAACAAATTCTATAATAATTTGGATATATGATTTTTTTTCCATTTTCAACATTCTCAGCAACTTTTAATACAAACCTCCTTATATCTTGTTAGGGTTCAGCCCAGAGTTTCACTGGATTTAGATTGTCTTCCAGTCTTCTAGTACAAGTGTATTCTCAAAGGACTATCTGCTACTCCTAACACTAGGTTTAAAGCTAGAATTGAGAGATGATTCTATTGAAGACAGCTAACTATATCCTACAGTCCTCTTGCTAGTTGTGAGTATGTCGATATATAAGATCTCACTAGAGATTTCCCTAGTAAGAGCAGATTAGTATTGTCAAGAGGCAATATAGTACAAGATGCTAAGCTAGAGCAGTTACTAAAGAGAAAGCTAGAGTGCCCTAGGATAGTTTGAAACAATTAAAAGATGGAGATCAAAGTCTCTAACTACTACCCTATTTATGCTCTTTCTAAATTATCAATATCTTTTCTATCTGCTCTTCTTATTGGCTATAAGTGTTCCTAAGTCCTCTACCAAAGTTCTACTGAATTGTGACTACAGTATAGTTGGTGTCTTGCTACATCTGCTGTAGTTTCAACTACACTTAGCTACACATTGACTGTACATTGACTGTACATTGCTGCAGTAGACTATGCATTGACTGTGTACAATTGCGGTGGACTTGTGTTGCTCTGGGTCAGTCTTCTTCAGAGTTACAGAAGCTTTGCATGTAGCTACTTTTCTAATTAGGTAAGTAGTAGCTACATATGCCAATATAATTAGCTCTTACTTGCTATGCCTATTGAGTGCTCTATGTGTAGCTTACACTGCTTGTAGTTTGTGAGGTGAGTAAGCCTTCTTATGTCCTTTAGTCATTACTACTTGGCTCTAGCTTAACTGATACTCAATATATTATAGTACTCCTTTAGTATCTAGCTATATATGCCTGTGACAGAATAACTGTAATACCTGGTGCATCCTGATGGTGTTCATCTTGTGGCTCTTGTAGCATAAGTATTATGTCTACAACTCTATCTGAGTAGTTGTGGATCCATTGTGGTGTCTGGCTTTTGTCTAGAGTGATAAGGAATAGGAATTCTTGCTTCTGATCCTCGTAGATCATAGATCGGAGTTGTAGTTTGCCATTACAGCATACTTGCTTTGCATGTCCCCAGATGGCATTGAGTATTCCATATAGGAGTTTGCCTATGAGTTTCATTTCTGTTAGGCATGCTGCTCAAACAAATATCTCAGTTGCTTCGCATTTGCTTTGCAGTAGGCTGTCATAGATACCTTGTATCTACCAATGCTATAGTTGTATCTCTAGTAGTGAGCATAGCACATGAGTGATGTATTGATTAGTTCGATAGCATGGAGGATTGGTGAGGTTTATGTAGTGTTGAATTGTCAGGTTGACGTCTAAGCTCTTGGTTGTCTGAACTTGGATTATTGTGTAGAATTCTTTGAGTAGTGTCCTAACTATAAAGCATTTCGTACAGTACTGTGGTCCTCCTGTTCTTCTACTATATTTCTGCTCTGTTTTTATTTTTGTGAATGGTATGGTCATATTGTGACTTTATGCTTATAATAGCTGTAGCACTTGAGAAGGCGGCTTGAAAGATTTGCACTGATCAGCAGCTTCTTATAAGATTGGCAAGATCATTAAGATCGACAAGATTGACATTTTTAAATAGATTCTATCATATCTCCACCAAAATATGACCATTTTACATCATCTAAGTTGATAAAATCATGTATTGAATAGACCTTTCCATTTCCAACAATAATAAGTGAAATTGATTAAAAATTGAGCAAGAAATGGTGCAAAAGAGTAAGTTTTCATGTTTATCTCATTCATATTTTTCCTACACTCAATTCTGGATCTACAGCACCCATAAGTGTCCCAGAATGCTGTTATGCGAATCGTCGGGAGAGACTCGGCAATGAGAGCCAATATCTAATCAAAGGGCAGAAGGACGCTTATACTCAAGTGGGGGACTTAGGACACCTGCTTGCACTAAAAGACAGTAGTGGTAAGTAGATATATTAGCAAACTAGCAAACAGTAAGTAGCTACCTAAGAGACAGTGGTGGTAAGTAGAATAGTCAGACAGGAGACAAAGGGGGTCAGACTATCTACTTATATACACATCGCTTGTGGGAGCAAACTGCTTGCAAAGGGAGGGTCATGTGATAAATAAAGAGCAAAGTGATAGAACCTTCTAGAAGGATGAGTAATCAATGTAACTTTGCACAGAAATTGAAAAGAAGGATTAGTAAGACAAATTAGATAAAGGGAAGATTTGTCATAAGGTAGCAAAATAGACCGTAAAGAGAGTAAAGAATGAAAAGGTCCTTACATCACCTCTCTCTCTAAGGTTGGACGGCCCGACCAACTATTAGAGTTATCGAGTGATATGACCACTTGCAATGTTCTTTGAGGCAGTTCGATACGACGAGGAGTGCCAAGATGTTTTCTATAGAAGTTCGCAATAGCCTCTTAAGCATTGGCTAAGTCTGTCTCTGGTTGCCAGGTAGATTGCTTGTATCTGACCCGCTTGACTAGGAACTGTAGCTTCCTTCTATGTATTCACAAGTCCAGTATCTCAGCAATCTCGAATTCGACTTTATCGTCTACTATAATTGGCGGTAGTGGCGGCAGTACCTGTTGGGACTTGAACATGGGCTGGACGACAGATTTTAGGAGTACTTCATTAAACACCAAGTGGACCTTCTTCTAAGACGGTAGGATCTTGAGTTTATATGCACTTGCTCCCACCTTCTGCTGTATCTCGAAGGGTCTAAATCACTTATCCTCCAGCTTTGCCATCGGTCTGACCGTCTTGATATTGTGACCATCTAGGAATACCTTGTCACCTACTTCGTATCTCACTGGCTCTCCTGCATGGCAATCATAGAAGTGCTTTATGTTCTCGGCAGCTTTCTTGAGATTCGTCTGAGCTTCTTCATGGATCATCTTCATATTCTTTGCAAGTTCCTCAGTAGAGAGGCTAGACGAGGTCGTACTTACCAACGAGAAGTTCATGGGATGCCTGCCCATATTGACAAAGAAAGGAGAGAGCTTTGTTGCTGAGTGTTCTCGATTGTTATATACAAATTTTGCTATGGAAAGCTACTCCACCCAGTCCAATTGTCGGTGGTCCACGTAGAGCTACAGGTATTGTTTGAGCTCCTAATTAACACGTTCTATCTGGCCATCCATTTGAGGGTGGTATGCCATTAAGGGGTTCCCTTCGATATGTAATAGCTTGTACAGCTCTTTCATCATCTTGTTGTCAAATTGAGAGCCTCAGTCGTGGATGATCTTGTGCGGTAGTCTGTGGTAACAAAATATGTAGTCTCGATAAATCTTGACCATACCTTCCACCATCAGCTTAGTTGTCATTGGTACTGCATGCATCTGCTTACTGAACCTGTCTACCAGCATGCAAATTGCATTGTACCCTTCAGATTCTGGCAGTTCACCAATTAGGTCCATCGTGACGATCTGCCAAGGGGCTTCTGGTACCTCATTGGGGTAGAGCAGCTTTGCTCGTGTCATCTGCAAGGCCTTTATCCTCTAACAGCAATCGCACTCTCTCACATATGCACGTATATCCTTGAACATGCTCGGCCACCAGAATTCTCATCAGACCAGCCCCACTGTCTTGGACGCACCTGGGTGCCCTGCCAGTGGTGAGTCATGCATCTCCCAGATCACATTCTCCCTTACTGTCTCTGGTACAAACACCCTATCGCCCTTCTGCTATAATTCTGCTTTGAGCTCTACTCTATTCAGTATCCCTTTTGCTTCTCAACCGCCTTGTGCCTCCTTTACCTTTCCTACTAGTGTCCCTATTGCTGTCTGAACTGTTGCTCTTGCTAGCCATTCCTTCTTCAGAAAGATGAGATCTTCATTGTTATGCTTGCCTTGGTCATAGTCAGCTCTTCGAGACAGTCGATCTGCTTTGTCCATCAATTTTCCTGGCTTGTGCACTAGGAGGAAGTCATAATCTGCCAATTCCAATCTCCAGCATACCTGTCTGTCCTTCAGCTTCTGCGGCACTTGGAAGTAGATTAGGTTGGCATGGTCCAACTAGACTTCAAAATAGTGCTTGGCTCTTAGTAGATACTGTCTCCATTCTCTTAATGCTAGGACAATGGCCAGCATCTTCTTGTTGTAGATCTCATAATTCTGCTCAGCTGGGGTCATCGACGAAGAACAATAGACTATTAGTTTCTATCGACCATCTTCTTGTTGCTGAGAGAGGACCACTCCTATCACAAAGCCTGAGGTATCAGCCTCTATACGAAAAGGCGAGTCATCCTGTGGGATTGCCAATACCGGTGCTAAGCACAGACATTTCTTAAGCGTCTCTAAGGCCTCCTATTGCTCTTTTCCCCATTCCTATTTCACCTTACCCATCAGCTGAGTCAGAGGCTTGACGATCTGGCTGTAGTCCTTGATAAAGCATCGCAGCCAGTTACCAAACCCAAGAATCTTCTGTAGCTACTTCTTGTTTACTGGGATTGGCCAATTGCATACCGCTTCTACCTTGGCTGGATCAATGCTAATCATGCCTTGTTCTATTACGTGTTCCAGATACTTGACGTGGTCCGTTTCAAATTCGCACTTCTGCAGCTTCAGATACAGATTGTTCACCCTCAGCACCTCGAACACTTGCTTGACGATCTGTCGGTGACTCTCCCTGTTCTTGGAGAAGATTAGAATATCATTCAGGTAGATTACAACCAACTCTTCATGTATCAAGTCCCCAAAGATATCATTTATAAAGCCCTAAAAGGTCGCTAGTGTATTTGTTAGTCCAAAGAACATAACTGTAGGTTCGAAAAGTCCCAGGTTGGTCCAAAAAGCTGCCTTCCACTCATCACCTTCTCGAATTCATATGTTGTAGTACCCCCAACAAACATCGAGCTTGATAAAGATCTGAGCATCCTTGACCTTGTTGATTAACTCCTGAATTAATAACAGCAGATATTTGTTCTTAATCATCCCAGTGTTCAACTTCCTATAGTCCTGGATCGCTCGCAAGCTACCATCTACTTTCTTGATGAAGAAGAAGGGAGATGCCATTGGGGATTTCGAGTATCTGATGCACCCTGAGGCTAAGTTCTCCTCAATAAAGGCTTGGAGTCCTTTTTGCTCCTTTGGACTGAGCGGGTATACCTTGTAATTGTTTGGCTTGAACCCTGGCTGTAGCTCAATTGTGTGATCCCAATTGCAGTGCTCTAGTAGGCATTCGAAGCTCTCCTCGCTGAAGACTGAGGCATATTAATCTAGGTACTCTGGCCAGGTTTATTCCTCCTTCTGCATTTCTCTCGTTACAATCTCCTCTTCAACCTCTCTGTCATCGAATTCGCACTGCTCTGGACAGCATGTGAACTTAATCTCGCCCTTCTTCCAGTTAATTTCTGGATTGTGCTTCTTTAGCTAGTCATGCTCTAGGAAGATGTTGCTTGATGCTAGTGATATTACAGCCAGCTGGATTGTCTCTGTGTGCATCCTAAGTGTCAACTTGTTATGTGAATCATCGGGAGGGACTCGACGACGAGGGCCAACACCTAATCAAAGGGCAGGAGAGCACTTGTACTCAAGTGGGGGACTTAGGACACCTGCTTGCACTAAGAGACAGTAGTGGTAAGTAGATATATTAGCAAACTAACAAACAGTGAGTAGCTACCTAAGAGACAGTGGTGGTAAGTAGAATAGTCAGACAGGGGACAAAGGGGGTCAGACTATCTACTTATATACACATTGTTTGTGGGAGCAAACTACTTGTAAAGGGAGGGTCATGTGATAAATAAAGAGCAAAGTGATAGAACCTTCTAGAAGGATGAGTAATCAATGTGACTTTGTACAGACATTGAAAGGGAGGATTAGTAAGGCAAATTAGATAAAGGGAAGATTTGTCATAAGGTAGCAAAATAGACTGTAAAGAGAATAAAAATGAAAAGGTCCTTACACAACTCTGCCTCCATATACTCCGTGATCAACTCTCTCTCATTGCTAGTGCCATCTGAGTTGAAGACAGGCATTGGCCGTACGTATCTCTGGGTTGGTATCTCGTTCTCCTTGATGAACTCCTTATCAATGTAAGAGTTGGTGCACCCTAAGTCGATAAGAGCATGCGCATCTGTTTCCTGTGGCAACACCCCTTGAGCTTCTAAGGCCTATTCATCAAAGTAGCACAGCGTCACATATACATCGAGCTATCAGCCTCACCCGCCTCTTGCTATAAGAGGCTCTTTGGGTTTTAGCTCATCTGCATCTTTCACATCAGTCAGGCATTCGTAATCGTAAAACTTGTTATTCTCTTCATTCACATCTAGGTACTATACATGCAACGAGTTATAATTTAGTGCATACGATTCAAAAGCCTATAATTCTTGACCAGTCGGCCTGATGCCTACATCTGGTCTTGGATAAAATCCTCCACTTCTGGTTCATCCTCCTCCTTCCTACTTGATTCCACGTACGTCGACTGGACCAGAAAAGACGACTCTGGCATACACTAAAATTCATCTACAAAGGTGCATCTCTCTTCTGGGTCCATCATTACAATAAGGTTCCTAATATGCCTGGGACCATTCTTGCAGTTGTGTGCAAAGTGTCCTACTTCGCCATACTTGAAGCAGGTGCGGTTGCGACGGGCATGGTCGATTGCCATAGGAATCCCCATTCTTAAGTGAGTACCTGGTGTAACCTCCTAAAAGTCCCTTGGAGGTGAGAGGTGGATCAGTGGTTGGTACTGTTAGCATAGAGGAGGTAGCACCTGTGGAGGCTACCTCTGCTGTATCATCTGTTGGGTGGGCCAGTTTCATTAAGTTGATTTCCTCCTCATGTCTTCTGCCTTTCTTATCTGCTGCTCTACTTGGTCGATCTCGATAGCCTTTGCTTTCCAAGATTTGTAGTCCGTTGGCACCAGGGTTGAGCGCATTACTCCTCTGGAGACTTCGATAGGGATTGTGTAGTTTACCAGTTGATCCACAATAATGTCGAAGTGAGATGGGTCCATTAGGCCTGCTGCTCGGCATTTGATGTCGAACTTGCTGAAGAACTGTACAGCTGTGTCTAGGTCATCCTTTCCTTGCTTAACTTTATGCCACTCCTTCAGAGCATTGGCCCTTGCATTCGGGTCGTCAAAGGACTTGTCCAGCTCCTCCATGAAGGCTGCAAAGTCTGAGAGAAGGGCAAGGCTGGTAGTGTTCGTATTGCAGTTCACATAATTTTTGGCCTAGGTAGCTGCTAATCTGCCCTTTAGGTACAATAGGACAAACAGGATCTTGTCTTGTCTGTGGCGGAGGCAGTCTGACTTACTGGCGAGGTAGATATATACCTCACTATAGAAGTCCTTATAGTTGTTGCCTTCTGTACACTCATGAGGCTTGTTGGTCCCTGTCTTGTGACTTAAAGTAGTAGCTGGCACCGGCGGAGATGGAGGGGGAGGTGGCATATTCTACACTACTTGCGCCATAGTGACAGTGATCAGCTGGGTCAGCTGGTTCAGTTGCTCTTATGTGAATACTCCTAGCTATTGTGCCATCTCATCATCTGAGTTGAAGGAGAGGAGAGAGTGTTAGCTAGGGGTGACAGGTGAAGGGGGTTGTAGGTTCTTTAGTAGATCGTCAAGGTTCTGTAGGCCGTCTAACTATGTGGTGGTGGGATTAGGATTGGGTCCTGGTGCTGCCATAGTAGGCACTCCTCGTTGAAGGCTATAGCTATCTTAAAGATCTAGACAGCAATAATGAAGGAGATTCATTGAGAGCAGACGAAGGAGGGGTAACACCTAGACCAGATGAGGTGACGATTCCACCAGAGAGTTAGGCTGAGCACCAGAGTGGTATGTTGTGTCAGGTCTGTTTGGACAATACAGCTCCACCAATCAGGTGAAACCAAGCTGAGTTAAGGGTTGTCGGCTAACTTGAGGTAAATTGGAGTTTTACATGTCGTCGCCCTTTAAGGGGAGAGACTCTAGGCTAGACGCAAAGGAGTTGCAAACAGTGTCGACAATCTATCTGCAGAACCCAAGGGAGGGTCTGATTATTATGTTATGCAAATTGTCAGGAGGGACTCACCAATGAGGGCCAACATCTAATCAAAGGGCAGGAGGATGCTTATACTCAAGTGGGGGACTTGGAACGCCTGCTTGCACTAAGAGACAGTGGTAGTAAGTAGATATATTAGAAAACTAGCAAACAGTGAGTAGCTACCTAAGAGACAGTAGTGGTAAGTAGAATAGTTAGACAGGATTAAAGGGGGTCAGACTATCTACTTATATACACATCACTTGTAGGAGCAAACTGCTTGCAAAGGGAGGGTCATGTGATAAATAAAGAGCAAAGTGATAGAACCTTCTAGAAGGATGAGTAATCAATGTAACTTTGCACAGAAATTGAAAAGAAGGATTAGTAAGACAAATTAGATAAAGAGAAGATTTGTCATAAGGTAGCAAAATAGACCGTAAAGAGAGTAAAGAATGAAAAGGTCCTTACAAATGCTCAGATACAATAACTGTGATTTTAGGGCCTGTTTTTGAGATGTATTCTATGCTATATGTGCTAGTCTAAGGTTTGCTCAAGATTGAAAGATTTCTGTTTTTGGGGCATATCTTATATAGTACAGAATACATCTCAAAAACAGGCTCTAAAATCACAGTTACAGCCATTTTTAGAAGTATTATCACACCTGTGATTTTATCACAACTGGCCTCTCCTGTACCTCAGAATATAAAATAAATTATAGCTCACCCAATTCTTGACCGTTTCACGTCATCTAAGTTTCTAAATTCATATCTCAATTGCGTCGTCCTGACTGTAATAACAATGAGCAAACTCGGTAAAGAATTGACCCCAAAATGGTGCAAAATATTGTTTTTTTGTGTATTTCTCATGTACATTTTTTTTCTATACTCATTTCCAGGTCTGTAGCACCTATGAGTGTCTGAAAACACTCAGATAGCATAACTGTGAATTTAGGGCCTGCATTTAAGGTGTATTTTGAGGTGTATGTGCCAGTCTGGGGCATACCTGAAATACAGAAATTACTTCTCTCTCCCTAAGCTTCTTATGCCTCAGGAAAAAATATTTGAGAGAAAATTCATACATAGGATCTCATTCGAAGTATATTTAAATGTACCTAAGCCCTTCCCAGAGCAAATAGGTGTGTTGGAAAGTTGAGAAAAGGCAGGGAAGCATGAGACTTATGTCCTATCTCCCCTATCTCAATTAATGTACCAATCTTAATAGCAGATGTAAGAAGTACTCAAATCACTTCCAATAGATATGGGATGAACTTACATGTATAGACTTGGTCTTAAATATTTTTTTCCTAGGGCATGAGGAACTTAGGAAGAGAGAGGTAATTTCTACATTTTAGGCATGCCCTAGACTGGCACATACATCTCAAAATACACCTTAAATGCAGGCCCTAAATTTACAGTTATGCCATCTGAGTATTTTCAGACACTCAGTTAATATACTAATAGATTATCTGAAGTTTATCTAAAACAATGATCTGGCTGCCACAGTTAGTTTTGTAGACCTGGCCACACTCTCTAAAAAATGCAAATCAAAAGACAGCAACTCAATTGATTTAACAGCACTCGTCAAATATATAGGTGTAATTATTCCTACTATTGAGGCCCAGATAGCTTTGAATAACTTAAGTCTGGAGATACATTCATCTATACCACCAAAGACCAAGGCATTATAGTGCTTTACACTATATTATGCAGCTCACCTTACAGAATGTCTGTTCGACTACTCTCTAACTCAGAAATGACAATCACGCTCTAACAGCCCAATCAGCCTGACAATCTCCCAATTTAAACCTAGCAATCAGGCTCCAATAGCTCAATCACATCTATCATCCCAATCTATCTCATGTCACTACTCACTAAGATTATAGTACTTAAATATTTACATACATATTCTGCTCACTTAGTAGGATGTGTCAGAACTACTATCAGACTGGTCTACCAAGTATGTTTCACATTTACTTAGGTCATACGACTTACCAGTACATACCGAACTATCTATCAGGCACACAGTCTAGCAAGGTCTAATAGAATGTTGCCATCAGAGTGAGTATTAATTTTACATTTATTGTATATCTTTTACCCTGCTATATCAGGTGCAGTATATACAAGCAGAATCTTAGGTACAATAGTACAGCCTAATCCCAATCTTATGTGACCTTCCTAGTTCTTAGCTCATTTCTTTCAGACTTGGTCTTATAGTAGTATAGCCTGCTATATATATAGAAGGCCTGTACATAGTAGGATAGAGTAGAGTATGACTGAAGACAAACAGTTCCCACCTTGCACAATCTAGCTACTTTCCTCCTATATTTGACTGACTACCCACCTCAAGTAGACAGCATCCCAAACAGTCTGCCTAACTGTTGTTAAGACTTATCTAACTCCTACAAGAAACCGAAAGGTATCTACTGACACTCCACTCAATATATTACTTATATGGTCCTGGTAAGCTATCAACCTATCAGATGCCAACTCTGAAGTTCCCGATCATCTATCAAACTGTCCTACTAGTGTCCTAAAGCCCATACTAAAGAGTTCACTGCCTGTTTCTAAGATGTTCCTTTTTTTCTCTATTCTCCAGTCCTACATTATCCTCTTTGTAGGGTAGTTATTAGACCTTTCTTTGTGTTCATAGGCTGATCATCTATTACCTCTCTTACCTATCTGAAATACCTCTTGGTTTTCTTCTTAGGATAGACTCTAGACCTTATTCAGATTGTACCTTTTAGGCAGAACCTAGCCAGTCACTATAGTATTGAAAGAGGAAATGCACTAGCACTATCTGTCAGTTGATGAAGTGAATGCTTCTAATCTTATTATATGCTACTTTACATTTATTGTGATAGGTCAATATACTATAATTGAAAAGGCATTAGAAAAGCTTAGTTTGTATTAAGTTCTCATTAACAAGAATTACCTTCGTGAGAACTTCAATATATTTTTTAAATTCTAAGACTACCTTCTCTTAGATGGTATCACTCTAATGGATGAGTCATTCGAGAGTTAGGACTCTCCCAGATGGCCACAGACGACATCAGTCTAGTAGGAGAGGGAATTAGAGGATAAAAAAAGAAGAAGGAGTAGAAATTCAATTTTCTATCTCTCTTTATGATTTGTATGTAGATTAGTTATTTGTATGACCACATTGAAACACTTTAAGAGATGTTAAGAGACAACTATGAAGGTCATTTTGAAGTGACACCCTATCTGCAGGTGAAGGTGGGAAATATTATCTCAGGAATACTGTGTCTTAGGATGGTGGAAGACAAGAGAGATGAAGGGTCCAAATCTAAAGGTAGCTTATATGTTAAACATGGCAAAATTGTTAAGAGTACAATCAAGTCTTTTAGAACTAAACCTACCCTAGTTATTTACAATAGTCATTAGAGGCCTGACTCTAGCAAAACAAGTAATGTTAGGGGACAGTAGGAGAGCAATACTAATAAGGACTAGGTTACGAAAGCAGAATAAGATCTTGAAGATCTGACCTTTATATAATTTTTGTTAAATGTACCTAACTACCGCAGGTAGGCTATCATTGCACCCTTTCTAATAAGGAAAGAGAGGAACAGAGCTGCACATCCATTTGTCCTCACCTAAGATGCTGTAATGCACCACACTACACTATACAGCTCAACTTACAGAATGTCTGTCTGACCACTCCCTAACTCGGAATTTGATCGGTCCAGTGTTAGGCTGAGTTTAGTAGGCCGTCACTAAGATGAGCTAAATCGACGCTAGAGTCCAACACACTAGTACAAGGTGGTAGTAAGTAGATATATTAGTGAACGAGTGAACGGTTAGTAGCTACCTAGTACAAGGTGGTGGTAAGTAGAAAAGTAAGATAGAGGATTTCTACTCTACTGACCAACTATATATATGTGAGAATTACGAGAAAAGGTAGACGAACTAAAGAGAGAATAAATGAGTGACAATAAAGATAAATATAGTGCACAAACTATGATAAGTAAGCGAGCGAAAAGGGAAAGCGGAATAAGGGGTCGAGGGTTCGAGTCCGTAAGCGACCATAATTAATGTTAAAGTAAATAGAATTAAAGAAAGAAAGAAAGTGAAAATGAATAGGATGGGAAAAACCTCCTAATATCCAGCAATCACCCGATTCGGTCCTACTGATCAGGCTCTAACAGTCCGATCATATCTATTGTTCCGATCCATTGTACACCATTACCTGCCAAGACTGCGGTACCCAGACCACCACACACATGTCCTGCTCAGTTAGCAAGATGCATCGAAATTACTGTCGAACCAGACTGCCAAGTACGTTTTACAATTACCTAGGTCGTACGACTTCCTAGTATGCATCGGACTATTTGTCAAGCACCTGGCTTAGCGAGTTCCAATAGAATGTTGCCATCGGGATAGGTTTCAGTTTTACATTTATCGTATATAGTTTACCCTGCTGTGTCAGGCATGGCACATGCAAGCAGGCTCTCGGGTACAGTAGTACGGCCCGATTCTGATCTTGTGCGACCTTCATAGTTCACCACCCACTCCCTTCAGACTCAGTCTTGCAGTAGTATAGTCTCTATATATAGGAGGCCTGTATGTAGTAGGACAAGGGAGCAGAAGAGGACTAGAGTCTGATAGCCCCTCTTTGCATAATCCAGCTAGTATTCCTCTAAAGACCTTTAGTCTGCCCGCCACATAAGAAATATCAGTCTGATCAAGTCTGTCCAATGCATCATCGATACCTCTTTGGTCTGCTGTCGACCAACCATGTGCCAGCCCTAAAGTTCCCGACCGTCTGTTGGACTGCCCTGCATGAGTCCCACTACCAGTACTAGAGAGTCTATCACTTGTTTCTGAGATGCCTCTTCCTTTCTTTGTTATCCAGTCCCACATCACCCCCTCTGCAGGGTGGTAGTTAGACCTTCTGTATTGTTTACAGGCTGATCATCTATTGCCTCTCCTACCTTTCTGAGACACCTCTTGATATCCTCCTTGGGACAGACTCTAGACCTTATCTGGATCGCACCTTTCAGGCAGGACCTAGCCAGTCACTACAACACAAAGGAGGTACAGAGGTTTTTTTTATTATTGATTGGTAGAGATTATGCTAACTCTCTAGCGAAAGTAGAAGACCCTTATGACAAAGCTTGTACAAGGGTGCTCTCTATTATACACGAGCTATACAAGATATAACAAGAGACAGATTACAAAATTAGACTTAAAGGGCTAGCTAATAAATTCAAATTCACATCTAATGATAAGTCTGTCAAGGAGCAAAGGATAAGGTATCTATCAGATGTACAGTTAGGCATCAGACAAGCACTAGAGGAGGAAGGGCAAAGGTCATCAGATGTAAGAAGAATATGATGAGATCCCCTTTTCTTCCATTCTTAGGTGTTTTCTCTGCCCTCCTCATTCTGTATTTCAATTTTATGTATTGTTTAGAAGTCTTTAGACATGTACTCCTTACACTGCTTTCTCTATATTATTTTTGAGCTCTGTACTAGGTAGATCCTCTAAATCTTTGTATGTTCAATCTAGTATGTTATTTATTATATTGTTTACACAAGATTTACTGGTGACTGTCAGAGAGTTATTGGAAAATGTCATAAAAGTCTAAAAGAATATTCTTATTCAACTTCGACCTTGCCTTTACCTTATCCTATCATACATATACAGTAAGTGTCAAAAGTATTGCACCACTACGTGATTTTCCACTTCTTTCAGTCTGCACCCCCGGTGCACCATTTTTTACTCAAATCTGTTGTAGAATTACGTTCTACTGCATATTACGTCCATACTCATGTAAATTTGCAGCTGGATTGTGGAGCTAGTGGACGGATCTTGTGAATTACAAAAGTGAGTGGCAGTGCAATTCTTTTGCGTGCGAAATGCATATTTAATCCCTCCCCTCCCCCTTGTCCACCATAGTGCTGCCCACACCTCAACTTGCTCTCAGAACCTTAGTCTTACATCTCTAGCCTTCGATGTGCTACACTACACCCACCCGAAAAGCTCTCGTTCTTGATTACAAGCAGTCTGGCTTGTCTAACTCTGAAGTGGCCAAAAAAGTGGGTCTTTCGAGGTCTACCGTGTCGAGACTCTATCGGAAGCTGCTCAAAACACATGATCCATATGCTGTCAGGCCTAAGGCAGGTTGCCCATACAAGATCCTGTCACCGGACAGGCGCCTTGCTGCGAGATACCTTGCAAATGGTACCGCCCGGGATGCATCCGACCTGAAATGCAAGCTCTTTCCTCATGTCAGTACTAGCACTCTGCGTCGGGCACTTCGTAGGCATGGACTAGGGGCCTATGTGCATTGTCGTAAGCCTTATCTCAGTAAGAAGGCCAAGGATGCTTGCAGGACATGGGCAAAAGTGCACCGGGATTGGACATCTGCAGAGTGGGGTAATGTTATCTTCTCTAACGAGTCAAAATTCAATCTATTTAGCTCGGATGGTCGTCAGTGGTGCTGGAGGAAACCTGGGCATGAGTTCAATGATGCCTATGTGCAGAAACAGGTGAAGCATGGTGGCAGAAATGTTATAGTTTGGGGGTGCATCACTTCGAAGGGTGTTGGTCGACTTTATCGCATCGATGGCAAAATGAACGTAGCCATGTATACCGAGATACTTTAGAAATCCCTTCTGCCGACCATCAGGGACTACCGCATGAAGAAAAAGGATGTCATTTTTGCTCAGAACAAGGACCCAAAGCATACTTCAAAGGTTGCCACTCTTCAGTTCCAACGTAATTGCATTCATGTACTCGATTGGGCAGCCAGCTCACCAGATATGAACCCTATTGAGCATGTATGGGACTACCTTGACCGCATGATCCATTCCCGGGAGGTCCAGCCCCGCAACAGAGAGGAGTGGCAACAAATTCCAATTGCATTTATTACGAAACTCTATAAATCAATGCCAGAACGTGTCTACACACTGATCAAGGTAAGGGGTGGACACACTAGATACTAGGTTTGGATTTAGTGTTGGTGTGTTTTTAATTCTTTTGAGCAGCTCGAAGTCAGAGGGGGGGAAATGTGCAAAAGAATTGCACCACGGTCTTTCTCTTACAATTCCATTCTTTCCTTATAAAAGACATATAATTTCTTTAATACCTTGCTTTCTAGTACATCCTTACACGTAGTTTACATTATGGAATGTCGTAGTTTAGTTGGTTTTGAATGCATCAAGTTGTGGTAAAAAAATGTAAAGGTCACGTGGTGATGCAATACTTTTGACGCTTACTGTATGTGTATGTGTGTGAGTCCATGAGTGAGAGACAGAGGAATGACTACACACAAGTACACATATCTGCAATACTAGTAGAAGGTGTGACAGTTTTGAGTGCTAATTGACATAACTTCTCTATAAAGCTGTGCAATTATAGCATCATCTCCTTTATGCAGCCAACTTATGTGCTGAAGGCAAGACTTGAAAAGAGAAAATGAGAGCTTGATTAGATTAAAGTCAGGTGAGTAAGTTAGAAGAAATTTAAGTTTTATTCCTCTAGATGCTTGACAGATCAACAAAGGACCTATAACTTGGTACTAGAGGTAGCAAGTAAACCTAAATTTGATAAGTTCCTAAATCTCTACTGTCTTGTGGATTGCACAATTATCTATGACAATCACAGAGTTCTATACTGGCCATAACTATATACAGTCCAAGAGACTAGCAATAAAATTAAAGAATGATGCTAAATTGAAAGATCTTTCTACAATTATGCAGTAGATCATACCATCTAATGAGATCATAAGAAGAATGGAATATCTAATAGTATTGAGGTGAGGGTTACCTGGAAGGTCAAGACTAGATACACTATTTACCTTTTAGAAACACCTATTTGCAAATAACTTGATGACCCTACAAGGCCCATGCCCTCTTCTACAAATAGGTATGTCTATCACATGTACTCTTATTAACAAATACTAGCTAATCCACTCTATATTGAGAGCCAATCTGTAGCTGGTATTGTACCTGCTTCTGTTCATTGTGCTTTAGTACTCCTCTAGTGATCTTACATTGATAAGATGAGGGTTACAAGTTATGTAACAGATAGGCTATAGACATACTTCTTTCAGAGTGAATCCAACTCACTTCAATATCCTTTCTATTATCATTATTGATGCCTTCTTGCTATGAACAAGTCAGAGCATGTCTTTCAGCTTAATAAGATAAAAATTATAGTTTTATTCGATTAAGCTCAAAATAAACTATAGGTGAATTATACAGTCAGCACAGTTGAGAAGGGGTCAGAAAGGGTACCAACCCACATTTGTATCTGCATAAGAAAGTCCTTGGTCAACTGTATTATTTTACATTCTTCCTAACTTCATCTGTTGCTCAGTACCAACTTGTTACATCCTTAACTATAGATTTTAAAATGCTCTACTCTATCACAAAATGTACCTCCTTTCACCACAAAAATTTGTTTACAAATACCTCTTATACTAGAGTGGACCACACCACTTGAATTAGATTTTTGAATTGAGTATTTCAAGAGCTATGATTTTTGTATTGCCTAAGGGAGGAGGTTAGATACTGACTTAGCAAGATTGTCTGACATCTTCTACTGCATGAATTGTTGGAATTATAATCCTAACACATTTTCTTTTACCTATTCTGACATATGCACACTTGTGCACTTCACTATTTGTTGTGTATTTTATTATTTTGCATTGGTTCTGTTTTGTTTCTACATTATGTGATGCTTTTGGTCACATTTTGATTATGTAATTAGTGCCAAAAAGCGTGCCAGATGCAGTGGATGTCACCCCATCTTGTTGTGCTCATCTACTGCATTCAGTGTGTTTTAGGTGCTGCTGCTCACAGGTTATGAGCCTTGTACTCTGAGTCATACACATACTGTTACTTCTGGGTGAGAATCAGCTGTCACCAAGCTTCTGGGTTGTTTTAGCCACTTCTAGCCTCTTTGGATCACTTCTGGACTCTCCTGGTGACATTTTGGGCTATTTTGGGTCATCTTTGAGCTTCCTAGGGTGTCTGTGACGTGGGGAACACTTTTCCGGCCTCTCTATCATCTCTAGAACCCTTATCTTACCCTCAAAAGCCGATTTGCGATATCTCCACAACCATCCATCCAATTTCGCTCAAATTCTGCATACCCACTCGGCCCATAGGCATCTACTAGCCTACCAAGTTTCGTCCCGATCGCCATCAATTTTGCTGAGTTATTGCAGTTTTTGCGTTGACTCCTTATCTGTCACTATTGCAACTTTATGCGTGTTTGCCTATTGTGGACGAACCACTTATCCGTTCAACTTCCTCTTTGGTACACTAGTCCATCCTACTGGGCCGAGCATCTCCACCAAGTTGAGCATCCATCCGATTAGCCGTTCCTGCGCTATTGTGACTTTTGCATTGAGTTGCTATCTTTCTCAACTGCATTCTTGCACCTTTTCGCCTATTGCCGCTGAACTACTAATCCGATCGACTTGAAAATTGGTCTGCTGGTCCGTCTCATCCTTCCGAAGGTTCCCTCCGATTGTTGCGCCGATCCGTTGAGCCGTTCTCACACTACATCGATTTTGCGTCTTAGTACTGCTCAGTATAGTTAAAGTGCAGCCCTTGCATTTCCATTGCTCCTGTTGTATCAGGAAATCCTACAGACTCTGAAGCTTGCCTGCCCAGCCTTAGTTCACTGGTTGTAGCCTCCATTAAGTGCTACTTAAGCCTAGAGCCTCTCTGAGTCAGTGATGCCTACAGGGACTTTGTTGTCCAACAGACCAGCACCGTCTTGCGGTGAACCTGTATATACATTAGCAAAAGGAGGTGCTCTGTAGCTACCACTGGCTGTATCTGCTACAGGTGCTCCACCATTACCCTTTTCTTATTCCCATTTCATTTTGTCTACCTTCCTGTTCCCATTGCTCTTACATCTTTTTTTTCACCTCTTTCACTCATTATGTCTGATTCTTTGGCTGCTTGTGACTACACCAATCCCTACTCACCACTCATTTCTGATGCTAGCTCTGACTGGATTGTTGACACTGGTGTCACATGTCATATGACACCTCACAGACATTGGTTTCATCACTATGAACCAAAGCACATTCTAGTCAGACTTATAAACAATCACATTATCTATTCAATTGACATTGAAACTGTATGTTTTTAACCTACATTGAGTGGGAAGCCTGGACAGTTGCTTGAATTTCACTGTGTACTTCATGTTCCTGACTTGAGAAACAATCTCCTCTCAGTTCTGTATTTAACCAGAACCAAGTCTTATATTGTCACCATTCTTCACAATCAAATCCTCTTCAAGCATCATAATACATTCCTCTTCACTACATCTATTGCTTCTAACAATGCTGCAACTCTCAATGGACAAGTTGTGTCTTCATGTACATACTCTGCATTTACAAGCACATGTCCACTTGACTTCTCTCTGTGGCATAGAAGGTTTGCACACCTCAACCACAGTGATACGAAGCTGTTATACAAGGAGCAATTAGTGAAGGGGATGGTGATCAAGTCCAACACTGCTCCAGATCCTATCTGTGAGCTCTGCATTGCAAGCAAGCAACATAGGTCCAGTGTCCTCAAACTTGCATCTTACAGAGCAACTGCCCCACTTCAATCGGTTCACTCTGACCTTCATAGCCCACTCCCTGTCCAGTCCAGACATGGCTACAAGTATTGGATCACATTTATTGATGATTATAGCTGGTTCTGAGCTGTCCTTCCACTTAGGAAGAAGAGTGATGCATTTGGTGCATTTAAGCAGTTCAAAGCATTTGCTGAGAACCAGCTTGGTGCAAAGATCAAAGCCACTAGGAATGATAAGGGAGGAGAATACATGTCCAATGAGTGGCAGAAGTTCTGTCAGAGAGCAGAAATTCATAGGCAGCACACTATCAGAGATGAACCTCATCAAAATAGTGTTGCAGAGAGGGCCAACAGGACACTTACAGAAGGAATCACCACTATGCTTAATGAGGCATGTCTGCCTTCCAGCTTCTGGTGGGATGCAGTCTCAGCTTTTGTGCATGTACACAATTGCTCTCCCACCTCAGCTGTAGATGGGAAGACTCCCTATAAGGCCTGGTACAAGTCAAAACCAGATGTGTCTCATTTTAGAGTATTTGGGTGCACTTCCTATCTCCTTGTGAAGAAAGACCAGAGGAGGCCATTACAGTCTCACACACAAAAATGTGTCTTCCTTAGCTATCCTTCTAATTACAAGGGTTGGCTCTTTTGGAATCCACTTACCAGGAAGGAGATCATTAGTGACTCTGCTCAATTTGATGAGAGAGTGTTCCCTGGCACATCTAGAACCCCTGTTGACCTAAGGGTACCAGTTACTCCTGAGGCAAAAGACCTGCCAGAGCAGGGGGGAGTAGATGATGAGTTGGATGTCCTGCCACCTCTTTTGCCAACTGCTCCTGCACCATCTAAACCTATCCCATCTACACTTGCTTTACCCACACCTGCACCACCTTCACCTCCACACTCTCTACATCCTGTTACACATTCACCTCCATCACCTTTACCTCTATCTTCAACTTCCTCATCTAGTCATTCACATCCTAGTTCACCACCACCTGAGAAGAAGTCCAAATCTGCTCCTTCAAAGCCTAACTGGCCTGGCCCTGACTGGAGACCAAAACCTCGACCTTACACTGGTGGCTGGGACAGATACATCAACCCTCTTATGCATTATTCTGGGAGACAACTGCCTAGACCATCTGTACCAGTGTCAACTCCAGGTCCAGAGCCAGAGGTTGTGCATCAGCCAGATGAAGATGTGTACATGGACAGTGACTCATCAGATGAGCTAGATGTGCAGCTCTGTGAAGACTCCTATTAATGAGCATCACAAGCTCAGCAAGGTAATGGCTCCTCAGACAGAGCAGGAGAGAGCATATATGCAGGGTGTGCCATACAAGCAGCTAGTTGGTGCACTCATATGTTTGGCTGTAGCTACTAGGTCAGACATTGCCTATGCTGTTGGAGTTCTTGCAAGGTTCTGCTCTAATCCTGGTGTTGCACATTGGAAGGCTGCAAAGCACCTATGCAGATATCTGCAAGGGACAAAGGACTACAAGCTCACTTATGCTCCAGATTCGTCCTCCTCTGAGCTGTTCACTGCCTACTGTGATGCAGACCATGGTGGCAATCAGGACAATAAGAGATCTACTAGTGGAATGGTGATCAAGATGGGTACTGGTGTAATCAGCTGGGCTAGCAAGCTACAGCCTTTTATGACTCTGTCTACTACTGAGGCAGAATACATTGCTGTAGTTAGTGCAGGACAGGAGATCATGTAGCTAAAGAATCTGTTCACTAAGTTTGGGTACAAGTTTGATGCACCCTCCTCCTTGTAGATAGATAATCAATCTGCTCTGTCTGTTGCCCAGAATCCTGAACATCATGAAAGAATGAAGTATCTGGACCTTAGATTCTATTGGCTTAGAGATGTCATTGAGGCTGGTCAGATCAAAGTGTGCTATATGTTCACAAAGACTATGCCTGCAGACATCCTCACTAAAGCCTTAGGCTGTATCAAGGTGCAGCAGATGGTTGGACTTCTTGGACTTTCTTAATTGTCAGATATGTTAGATCAGGGGGAAGTGTTGGAATTGTGATTCTAACATACTCTACTTGTCTATTATTTCATTTGCATACTTGTGCACATTGTGTATATTTATATTCTATTTTGTTTCTCTTTTGTTTCTGCACTGTGACGCTTTTTAGGTCACATGCTGATTATGTAATCTAGCCTTAAAGCGCCCTGATGCAGTGGATGGCACTCCCATCATCTTGTACTCATCCACTGCACTTAGTGTATTTTAGGTTGTTGCTGCTCACACCTTGAGCTTAGGGGGCAAAGCTATCTTGGCTACTGCACTTGTATATATATATAAATATACATTATCCTTATTTACAGTGAATTTCATAATAATTTGGACATATGAATTTGAGGCATGTCATACCCAAAATGCTCAAAATGCTCCCAGAAACAACAAACAGCTCATTTTCTCAGTCAACACTGTACATTATAATGCAATGTAACTACGTAAAAAAAGCACTTGAAAATGTACTTCTAATAATATAATAATATCTGAGAAATATGGTATTCATATGAGCAGCAGCACCTAAAACATACTGAATGCAGTAGATGAGCACAACAAGATGAGGTGTCATCCACTGCATCTGGCACGCTTTTTGGCACTAATTACATAATCAAAACGTGACCAAAAGTGTCATACAATGCAGAAACAAAACAGAACCAATGCAAAATAATAAAATACATAACAAACAGTAAAGTGCACAAGTGTGCATATGTTAGAATAGGTAAAAGAGAATGTGTTAAGATTATAATTCCAACACTCCTCTCTAATCCAACACATCTTCAACTATGAAAGTCCAAGAAGTCCATCTATCTGCTGTACCTTTACATATCCTAAGGTCTTGGTGAGAATGTCTGCAGGCATGCTCTGAGTAGACACATAGCACACTCTCACATGTCCTGCTTCAACAACATCTCTCAGCCAGTAAAACCTCAGGTCTAGATGCTTCATTCTCCCATGATGTTCAGGATTCTGGGCAACAGACAGGGTAGACTGATTATCCATCCATAGTGAGCTAGATGCATTAAATCTATACCCAAACTCAGTGAACAGATTCCTTAGCTACATGATCTCCTGTCCTGCACTAACTGCAGCAATGTATTCTGCCTCAGTAGTAGACAGAGTCATAAAAGGCTGTAGCTTGCTAGTCCAGCTGATTGCACTAATTCCCATCTTCACCACCATTCCACTTGTAGACCTCTTATTGTTCTAATTTCCACCATGATCTGCATCACAGTAGGTGATAAACAGTTCAGAGGATGAGGGATTAGGAGCATATGTGAGCTTGTAGTCCTTGGTCCCTTGCAAATATCTGCACAGGTGCTTTGCAGCCTTCCAATGTGCAACATCAGGATTAGAGCAGAACCTGGCAAGAACTCTAACAGCATAGGCAATGTCTGGTCTTATAGCTACAGCTAGATACATGAGTGTACCAACTAGCTGTCTGTATGGCACAGACTGCATGTAAGCCTTCTCCTCATCTGTTTGAGGTGCCATTGACTTGCTGAGCTTATGATGCTCATCAATAGGAGTCTTTACAGGACTACAGTCAGACATCCCAAATCTCTCAAGCACATCCACAATGTACTATCTCTGTGAGAGAGATAGAGAGTGCTTGCTCCTGTCCCTCTCAATATGCATACCAAGCAGGAATGATGTTGGATCTAGATCATGCAGCTTGAAGTGTTTGGCCAGCTCATCCCTCACAAACTGGTACTGCTGCTTTGACTTTGCAGCAATGGTCATGTCATTAACATAGACAGGAATGATGATTCTAACATCCTCCTTTCTGTAGACCCATATGCTGTTGTCACAGCACACTAGTGTAAAGCTCATATCCTGTAGAACAATGTCAAGCTTCTTGTGCCACTGCCTACTAGCTTACTTTAATCCATAGATAGATTTGACAAGCTTAAGGACAAAGCCTAGACCAAAGTACTCTTCAAATTCCTCAGGCTGCTGCATGTACACATTATGCTCCATGTCACCATTAAGAAAGGCAGTGGAGATATCCACACTGTAGAGCTCTAGGTCCTCAAGTGCAGTAAGTGCCAAGGATGGCCCTCAAGGCTGCCCACTTGGCTGTAGGAGCAAATACTTGAGAGAACTCCAATCCAGGACACTGAGAATAGCCCTTTGCAACCAGTCTGGCCTTGTATCTGTCCACTGAGCCATCTGCCTTCCTTTTGAGCTTGAACACCCATCTGCAGCCAATTGGCTTTCTGCCTGCAGGTAGCCTCACAGGCTGAAATGTGCCATTCTCAATGAGACTGACAAACTCCTGCATTTTTGCTTCCTCCCAGAGATGTGCATCAGGTCTGCCTTTAATGTCCCTCCACTGGTATGGCTCAGATCCATACTGCTGTCTAGTTTGTGCAGAGAACACCTGCTCAAACTTATTGGTGGATTGGAACACATACTCAAAGGCATCCTCAAATGGAATATACACCTCCTCTAGGCCAGCATTAGCACCAAATTCTATGAGAGCTGAGAACATGAGTGCTTCAGCTTACAACTCCTCTTCAGACATCACATCTAGCTCATCTGATGAGTCACTGTCCATGTACACATCTTCATCTGGCTGATGCACAACCTCTGGCTCTGGACCTGGAGTTGACACTGGTACAGATGGTCTAGGCAGTTGTCTCCCAGAATAATGCATAAGAGGGTTGATGTATCTGTCCCAGCCACCAGTGTAAGGTCGAGGTTTTGGTCTCCAGTCAGGGCCAGGCCAGTTAGGCTTTGAAGGAGCAGATTTGGACTTCTTCTCAGGTGGTGGTGAACTAGGATGTGAATGACTAGATGAGGAAGTTGAAGATAGAGGTAAAGGTGATGGAGGTGAATGTGTAACAGGATGTAGAGAGTGTGGAGGTGAAGGTGGTGCAGGTGTGGGTAAAGCAAGTGTAGATGGGATAGGTTTAGATGGTGCAGGAGCAGTTGGCAAAAGAGGTGGCAGGACATCCAACTCATCATCTACTCCCCCCTGCTCTGGCAGGTCTTTTGCCTCAGGAGTAACTGGTACCCTTAGGTCAACAGGGGTTCTAGATGTGCCAGGGAACACTCTCTCATCAAATTGAGCAGAGTCACTAATGATCTCCTTCCTGGTAAGTGGATTCCAAAAGAGCCAACCCTTGTAATTAGAAGGATAGCTAAGGAAGACACATTTTTGTGTGTGAGACTGTAATGGCCTCCTCTGGTCTTTCTTCACAAGGAGATAGGAAGTGCACCCAAATACTCTAAAATGAGACACATCTGGTTTTGACTTGTACCAGGCCTTATAGGGAGTCTTCCCATCTACAGCTGAGGTGGGAGAGCAATTGTGTACATGCACAAAAGCTGAGACTGCATCCCACCAGAAGCTGGAAGGCAGACATGCCTCATTAAGCATAGTGGTGATTCCTTCTGTAAGTGTCCTGTTGGCCCTCTCTGCAACACTATTTTGATGAGGTTCATCTCTGATAGTGTGCTGCCTATGAATTTCTGCTCTCTGACAGAACTTCTGCCACTCATTGGACATGTATTCTCCTCCCTTATCATTCCTAGTGGCTTTGATCTTTGCACCAAGCTGGTTCTCAGCAAATGCTTTGAACTGCTTAAATGCACCAAATGCATCACTCTTCTTTCTAAGTGGAAGGACAGTTCAGAATCGACTGAAGTCATCAATGAAGGTAATCCAGTACTTGTAGCCATGTCTGGACTGGACAGGGAGTAGACCATGCAAGTCTGAGTGATCCAGTTGAAGTGGTGTACTTGCTCTGTGAGATGTAAGTCTGGAGACATTGATCCTATGCTGCTTGCCTGCAATGTAAGGCTCACAGATGGGGTCTGGAGCGACAGAGGACTTGACCACCAATGCTACACCTCTCCTATTGTCATCCTCAAGGATAAAGGATGACTTGAGGGCCTCCTAGCCAAAGTCAGGCTTGAGAAGGACTGCAGATCTGAAGGAAGAGAACTCCTCAGGTAGAGCACAACATAGGACAGCACAAGCAAGTTCCTCCTCAAACTTGTCAAGTGTGAGAGATTCCTTGTGAGTGTTTCTGACATCATGCAATGACCTTTTAACTCTGGATGTGAGCTGCTTGAGTGACTCATTCTCTTTCTTCTGAATGGATAGGAAGGAGTGGTAGACTAGATAGCGTGCAGTGGGATTGTCCTGCTCATGCAGCTTCTTCAGTGCACTCCACATCTTGACAGGGTCAGAGATATGCTCTCTAACAAGGATCTCTATGCTCTGGTCGATGTTTTGATAGATTAGACCAGCTGCACGCTCTGCCTTCACTTGCCATACAGCAAGATCAGACTTGTCATCCTCATGAGGCTTCTCATCTTGACCACTGATAAGGCACCATCGCGTCTTGGTCTGCAGGAGGGCCTATATGTCAAACTTCCAAGTTGCATAGTTGGAGGTATCTAACTTTGCAAACATCAATTGTGAGTCAACGGCTATAAATTCGGACATGGTGCTTAGTATGACGGTAGATGGTGTGTACGACTGCTAGTGTACAGAGCAGGAACGCGATCGGATAAAGGGAAGCGAAGGAATAGGCAAAAATGCATTGGTGAGGTAAATGGGCACTAATTCAAGTACAGTCAGTGGTAGCTGCAGAGCACCCTGTATTGCTGAAGTATACACAGGTTCACCACAAGACAGTGCTGGTCTGTTGGACAACCAAGTCTCTGCAGACACCACTGACTCAGAGAGGCTCTAGGCTTAAGCAATACCTAAAGGTGATGCAACCAGCAAACTAAGGCCGGGCAGGCAAGCTTCAGAGTCTGTAGGTTCCTCTGATCCAACAACAGCAATGGATATGCAATGGCTGCACTCTAACTGGACAGAACAGTGGTAGACGACAAAAATCGATGTAGCGACGGAACGGATGAGCGGAACGATGCGATACTCGGTGTGCACGTCGGGTGCAGTGATGCGAGGGAATGTACGAAGTGGCGTATCGATCGGATTAGCGGATCGGCCAAAAATGGCAATTCCGCACATGAGTGCAACTAGGGCACAACTGCACAACACACAAAAATTGCTGTAACTCGGCAAAAATGAAGCTGAGTGAGATATGACTTTGGTAGATCATACAAAGGGGCGATTGTGTGGGGAGTATAAGCAAAATCGACTAGAGTGATATGGTGCTATAAGATGTTGAAGATTTTGAGACAGGTGAGCTATAGATAAGCTGTAGAGCGACCAGGGGGCTTGTAATGTTAGGACCAATGCAGATCACTATAAGCAGATCAGGGATCGGTGCTTGGCATTCCCCTTAACTTGGTAAAGACTGAGTGAAAGGCCAAGTACAGATCCCCCAGATCGATGTACCAGAACAAGTTCACTCACTCTACTGATTTTGAGAAGCTATCTTGATCATGGAGAAGTGCAAGATAGGGATAGTCGAGTAAACAATAAGACACTAGTAGAGGTCAAGGGACCAGCTGTACACTAGATTTCTAAGATAGATTAGAGCAGTGCCTAAGGCGACTACCGTCATTCACGCGTCCTTTGAACACCCATTCAATCCTCGACCATGGTGCTCAGCACACTCAACTTTTCTCAGATTTAAATGCATGTATGCATAGTCTACTATAGGACACACATTCATGATTTTTTTAGCATTGAAAAAATTGGGAGAAAAATAAATATGACGTTGTGAAGAAATTAGGTTCTTGTCACGCAAAACCTACTCCTTTGAACACTCTGTGACACTATGTCACACAGACTTAAATGCCACCCTCTCCCTCATCTCTCATTTTGACATGGTATATGCTGTTTATTCACTCATTTATCATGCCTGATATGCATGTGTGTGTGCTGCAAAGTGAAACAATACAATTTCAGACCACCCAGTTGCATGCATCCCAATATGGTATAAATTATATAATCCCACCAATCACATAATTTATCACAATCTCTGAGATTTTCTGATTGTCTCCTTGTTATTGACACAACGATGCCTTTACTCCTTCCCGATTTTTAAATATATAATATTTTGGTAACATAGAATATATATGCAAGGTTTGGGTGTAGGATGATAAGAAAGAAAAGACACAATAAAATTTGTTTTTGATCAGATCTTCAGAACTTGCTCATATTTTAAGGTAAACTATCATTATACAGACAACCACCAATCCAAATCTGTTCAAACTTCACAAGCATGTCGATATATTCCATACCAATCAGTGTGCAAAGCTTTGAGGTGTGGAAGTGAAAATTGAGTTAGAAATGACGACTGTTCAAAGGAACGGGGTATGTTTAAAGGACGCATGAAAGTCTGTAAGTGACAGTTCAAAGAAGTCATAGGTAATACAAAAGAATTTCGCTAAAGAACTTCTGATGGCAGTACTTGCTACTTATATACTTTCTAAATAGTCCATCACCTGATCCTTCCTTCCGCAGCACCGCCCCAACCGATTATTGGCACTGCCCCCAATGCTTCTTTAGCATAGCCACTAGCCAATCCAGTGGCTGTGCAGAACCTCGCAATTCTGTCGTACTCTGTTCTGTCCTTCTAGATCCTTCTTCTCTACATGGTCCTGATCGAGTGCTAATGATGATGCTATCTTCTTCTAATCATGTAGCTGTGCATTCTAAGCTAACCTGTCTGCTATTCTTGTCCCTGATATTCTCGGAGTTCTCAAAGGTTCCGGGTGTAGCTCCACTCTGATACCGAGCTGTCTGTATTCATCGGAGATCTGCTTCTATTCTGTTTCTAGATCCATCCAATGACGTGCCTGTTGTGTTCCGATAGGGTTTCTTTGATTGGTAGATCTTAGATGTTAAGTCAAGGGTAGAATATAGGGTTCCAGTAGAATATTCCCCAGTTGTATCTATCGGAGATAATGATCTCATTGGTCTCAGTGTCCCTGCCAATCAAGAAGGTGGTAATCACTCTATTGATCCCCGTGCTCGAGAAGCATTCACTTATGAGGATCGTTTTCTCTAGTGTGCCTCTCCAGCTACTTGCGATTTGTACTATTGTTGTGTCCCTTATATGCTTGAGATATTCTAGGGCATCGAGTGTTAGTGGCCATGTAATCTATACCGCTGTCCTGTGACATTCTTCAACATGTGAGAATTGACAGATTCATGCTGTAGCTATTGCATTAGCATAATATGTTTTTTCATTTCTAGACTAGACCGCCACTTCGTTCTCGAAGGCTGTAAGGTAGTGGTTGTAGAGTACTTGATGCTGTGTCCTGAGTAGGGACCATCTATAGTTGGTTCGAATTGTAATTGGTTCTATTCATTCGATTATTCCCATTGTTTCCTCCAGTATGTCTTGTGTGCATTCTCAGGCTTACCTTCATGCCCATTAGCAATTTCTGCAGGAAGGTACTGGTGAATAGTCTGCTCTTCTTGACCCAAAGGGGCAGTAGCATAATCGTGTATGATATCATCGATCGGGTGCCAATCGTGCATTAGCCATGATATGTTCTAGAATGACAATCGATCTATTTCCTTCTAACATGTAGGAGGGCTAGAAAGCAGTTCCAAATGTTACAGAGGTACCCAAATATGATGCAAAGCTCAGAATAGCTCAAAGAAGTGCCAGAGAAGCTTAGGAATGATCCAATCAAAGCAAAACTTCAATTCTCACCTAGAAGCACAAGTGTGTAGATGTCTTAGAGTACAAGACTCATAACCTATGAGCAGCAGCAACCTGAAATACACTAAGTGCAGTGGATGAGCACAAGATGATGAGGGTGCCATTTACTGCATCAAGGCACTTTAAGACTAGATTATATAATCAATATTTAACCTAAAAAGTGTCACAGTACAGAAATAAAGAAGAAATAAAATAGAACATAAATATACATAATGTGCACAAGTGTGCAAATGAAATAATAGACAAGTAGAGTATGTTAAGATTACAATTTCAGTACATAGGAGGTCTTGCTATTTACAGCTAAGGTAGAAGAGTGATTGTGTACATATACAAATGCTAGAACTGCATCCCACCAGAAGCTAGAAGCTAGACATGTCTCATTAAGTATTATGGTAATTCCTTCTGCAAGTGTTTTATTGGCCCTCTCTGTAACTTCATTCTAGTGGAGTTCATCTCTAATAGTATGCTACTTGTGAATGCCTACTCTTTAACAAAACTGCTGCTACTCATTGGACATGTACTCTCCTCTCTTATTATCTCTAGTGACTTTGATCTTTACACTAAGCTGATTCTCAGCAAATGCCTTAAACTGCTTGAATGTAGCAAATGCATTACTCTTCTTCTTGAGTGGAAGGACAGCCTAGAATTAACTAAGAGCCTGTTCAGTCTAAATATCTTATGTAATCTGCTCCTGCTAAACAACAAGATCATAATCTCGTGAGATAGTGATTATAGGATGTAATGTACCTTGCTGTTCGGTTGCTCCTATCTCTAGATGCTATCTTGACATGCAACCTCCATCTCTCTGCTAAATCTTATTGCATTAAAGATATAGGTCTAACCTATATCTCTGTCTGCATTCTCAATCTCTTAGTATAGGCACAATAATCTCTCTTAAGGATGACTCTCTCTACTGTCTACTCTCTTTCCTCTCTGTTCTCTCTATAATAGTGCCTACTAACATTTGACTGGCCCTCAACTAACAACAACTCTAAGGTGATATGCTTGTTGATCAGTGACTATAATATCTGGTACCTACTTATGGAATGCCCACCAAGAGAGAATCCTCATTAACACACTCAAGAAGGCAAAAGCTAATAGCCAGCAGTCTAAGTTAGAATGAAAGCCGGTCACCTATAAGAAAATTGTTAAGAAGTTGGCTAGGACAGAAGCTGAATCTAGTAGGCTACCAAAAGATAAGTCTCAAGTCAAGAGCTGCTAGCAACGAGTAAGTTGAGCTTATTTACATACAACTTTTCTTATCTCATGTTATTTAATTTAAGGCAAAATTCAAAATAGTCAAGAAACTTTGCAATACATCTAGATTTGGTTGGGATAGTGAGCATAGTATTGTGATGGCAAGTAGAGAGGTATGGGATACATACATTAAAGTACATAACCTCTTTCTCTTTTCTTCTTTATTTTATTTATAATAATTCTATACAGGTTTATACTAAAGCAAGAAAGTTTGAAGATAAGCTATTCTCCTTTTTTGACAATATTGATGAGATTGCAGATAGGGTTATTATAGATGGAAGAGGATTATTCTACCCTAGATGCACTAACAGAGGTGGAAAAGCAAAGGCAGATACGACTGTTAACATCACTACTACTAGTATCAACATAAATAGGACTGGCACTACAACTTCTAACAATGGTGTACACTCTAGTTTTTTGGCATCTGTGTCTGATGCATCTATCTCAGATGCTAAGAACATCAATAAGACAGTATGTATTTTATTTGCTTGACAGTAGTATATACATTTGTGTATACCTCTATTAAGTATCTCAGATGTATATCACCTTCTATCAATTAACCTTTTTTTCTTTATTTAGGGCATTGATACTTTAGAGAAGCAGTTGCAACCTACTGCTAGTAAGATACCAGTGAGTACTACTCTAAGGAAGGGTTGTCAGTCCAGGGCTATAGCAATTTTTGCTCTAAGAGAGTCTATTGAGTCAATTGCAAGCTCATTCAGCTTAACTGCTTATAGGTTAGCATCTTAGGTACTATTAGCTTCTCTACAATGAAAGATAGCTATAATATATGCTATCAAGAAGGATAAGGAGTTGTCCAATGATAAGATGATCAATATAACAGAGTTAATTAGAGAAAGAACAGATATTGCAGATATATATCTTATATTGACTAAATAGTTGACCCGCTCTGTTTATCTGAAGAAGTATCTTGATAGACTATAGAGCTTTTATTATGTACTTTCAAGTTAACTGGTGCAATATAGAACTTGGTATATAAATTATTTATTCTGTTGTCCTCTTTGCTGACATTTCTTTTTATAGTCTTCCTACATTTCTGCAGCTATTGTATCATACATAGCCTCTGCTCAATCCTTCTCAACCTGTCCTATATCATATGTATGCTCTCCAAATTCTTCTATCACTACTTCCTTCTCGAGATTATCAAGATTAAGAATGTCGTTAGGGCTATATATGCAAATAATATTATAGATGACATAAAGTATCTAGATCAGAGCTGCTTGAGTCTCGATAGGGTACTCTGGGGCTATATTTATGATATTAAATCATCTCTTGAAGACTCTAAAGATGTGCTCAACAACATTATGAGCTTGTGTGTGACGTAAATTAAAAAGTTCCTTTGCGTTCTGAGGCCTAAACTAATAAGTCAACTAGATATAAAGGTGTACTGTTTTAAGTACATATCTTTGCATGCCTGCATACCACTCTCACAAATGATAATAGACTCTTCAATATGGAACAAGAATAGAAGTAGTTGCTACAAACTCTACATCCTTCAAGTAATACTTGTTGTATAGAATTAAGAAGTCACTCCTCCTTGCATTATCTAAAATAGTACTGTCTGTAGCACTACCCTCTCATCCACTGAGAACATACATAAACTGTATATCAAATGATACAATGGCTAGTACATTCTAAGAGACAAAGCCTTTTCGATTTTGATAATGTGGTCTGTCCTCAATTGCAACATGGGCACATATATGTGAACAATTAGATGCTCCTAGGCAATTTTGAAGGTAAGGATATAGTTTTGTATTGCCTCAAATTTCAGAAGGGGTATTATCTGCATCTTAAGGGAGCCTGTTATATACATTATAAACATCTGGTAAGGTTAAAATATCAATTACCTTATGCATGGATCTAAAATCTAGTAAATACTAGATATTTTAGAGTACTATAGCAGTCTACTTACTTGGATATAATGTCTACACTTCTCTGAAACTAATTTTGAGCCTCTCGATTTATCATTTCTGTTGCTGCCATAGACAGAAAAATAGCTAGCTTCTCTGAGATGAGCAAATGTTTTAAGTCCATAAATCCTCCTCTTATCTCTAGTATATATAGAAGCTTCTCAAATACATATTTGTACACCCCAAGTGCTGATTTAAATGTTTTGGAGTGACTATTTTAAAGCTCTCCAACATACATGGGGCCAGTTAATATTAAAGATATTTATAAATCCTTTGCATAGAAGCTTAAAATGCTCTAGATTGCTAGACCAGCAGATAGACAGACAATTAAAGTGAGACTTCTGTTAGAATGCTGATATTTAGCATGAGTACTAGCTTCTTCTTTACTTGTCGATGCTGAGAGAGAAGGCATTTTGGTCAATTTACAGATTATCAATATATATTATATAATATTCAAAGCTTGTTAGAACTTGCCAAGATATATAGAGATAATACAAGAGGCATTCAGTATACATAATCACTTATTATAATCTCTATTTATGCAGTTATCAGATGAAAATATTAAAAAATACAGATCATACAAGATTATACAACCGGACAGGCTCTAAAGTTATCAATAAAGATAATTTAGTACTTATAACCATGTCTGGACTGGACAGGAAGTAGTCCATGCAAGTCTAAGTGAACTAGTTGAAGTAGTGCACTTGCTTTATAAGATACAAGTCTGGAGACATTAGCACTGTGCTACTTGCCTGTAATATATAGCTCACAGATGTAATCTAGAGTAGATGTAGGTTGATCATCACTCCTTTTATCACTTGCTCCTTGTGCAACAGCTTTATATCACTATGATTGAGGTGTGCAAACCTCCTATATCACAGTGTGAAGTCAGGTAGACATGTGCTTGTAAATGCAAAGTATATACATATTAGCACAACTTGCCTATTGAGGGTTGCAGCATTATTAGAAGCAATGGTTGTAATGAATAAAAGTATATTATGATGCTTAAAGACAATTTGATTGTGAAAAATGGTGATAATATAGAATTTGGTTCTAGTCAAATATAGAACTAAGAGGAGGTTGTTTCTCAAATCTGGAATATGAAGTACATAGTGAAATTCAAACAACTGTCCAGGTTTCCATCTAATAAAGTTTAAAAGCATACTGTCCTCATACCAACTGAATAAATAATGTGGCTGTTTGCAAGTCTGACTGGAATGTACTTTAGTTTATAGTAATAAAACCAGTGCCTATGTAGTATCATGTGATAAGTAGTACCAGTATTAACAATCTAGTTAGATCTAGCATTAGAGATAAGTAGTGAATGAAGATTGGTATAGTTCTAAGTACTTGCTAAATAGGAGTCAGTACTTGCAAGGTCAGACATGATGACTTTATGCAGATATAATAGTGCAAGTGAGGAATGAAGGTATGAAAATGAGAAATAGGTAGGAGGTAAAATAGAATAAGAATGGATAATAGTAGAGCACTTATATCAGATACAGCCAGTAGTAGCTACAGAGCACCTCCTTTGCTGATGTATATACAGATTTACTGTAAGACAGTATTGGTCTGTTAGACTGTTAAGTCCTTATAGGCATTGCTAACTCAGAGAGGCTCTAGGCTTAAATAATACTCAAAAGGTGATGCAACCAGCAAACTAAGGCTGGATAGATAAGCTTAAAAGTCCGTAGAATCTCTTGATCTAACAGGAGCAATAAAAATGCAAGAGCTACACTCTAACAGCACTAGGTAGTGCTAAAATGTAAAAAATCGATGTAGTATGGAAATAGCTTACAGTGAATTCCATAATAATTTGGATATATGATTTTTTCTATTTTCGGCATTCTCAGCAACTTCTAACACAAACCTCCTCATATCTTTACCAAAACATGACTGTTTTGCATCATCTAAGTTGATAAAATCATGTATTGAATAGACCTTTCCATTTTCAACAATAATGAGTGAAATTGGTTAAGAATTGAGCAAGAAATAGTGTAAAAGAGCGATTTTTCATGTTTATCTCATCTATATTTTTTCCTACTCTCAATTCTGGGTCTACAGCACCCATAAGTGTCCCAGAATGCTCAGATACAATAACTGTGATTTTAGGGCCTGTTTTTGAGATGTATTTTGTGCTATATGTGCTGGTCTGAGGTTTGCTTAAGATTGAAAGATTTCTGTTTTTTAGGCATACTTTATATAGTACAGAATATATCTCAAAAACAGGCCCTAAAATCACAGTTATTGTATCTGAGCATTCTGGGACACTTATGGGTGCTGTAGACCCAGAATTGAGAGTAGGAAAAAATATAGATGAGATAAACATGAAAAATCGCTCTTTTACACTATTTCTTGCTCAATTCTTGACCAATTTCACTCATTATTGTTGAAAATGGAAAGGTCTATTCAATACATGATTTTATCAACTTAGATGATGCAAAACAGTCATGTTTTGGTAAAGATATGAGGAGGTTTGTGTTAGAAGTTGCTGAGAATGCCAGAAATGGAAAAAATCACATGTCCAAATTACAGTGTTTTTCATACAGCTAAAGTCAAAAAACCTTGCACTCGGGCCTTTCACGTGCTTTTTTTCACATGTGTTATGCCCTCAGAGCTTAAAAACGGTCTAATTGCCCATTTTCTCAGTCAATACGGCACATAAAAACATGATGTAGCTATGTAAAAAAAGTACTTGAAAATGTGCTTCCAGTGATGTAATAATGTCTGAGAAATGTGATGTGTACATTGCAGAACAAAAAAAACAACCTCGTCAAGTTAGTACCTCACCTCCTCTCTTAGTCAATGTAAAAGTCGTAACTCATAAAATACTCCATGTAAAAATCTCATTGATATTGCTAAATTCATGCTATCGCAGAGGGTACCAATGCCTGAAGTTTTGAGACACTTCGATGAACTGTTCATGATAGAGCAGGGTAACATGCTGGCACACTCACTTTCAGGATTTCCTCCCTCAGCACTACATCTGTTATATCTCGGGCATTTCGACAGCTAAAAATCTGATTCTTTTTGCTAAAATCATGCCTTGATGAGGACTTTCAGATGATGCACAACTTGAGTTTAATTAACAAAGTGTATAGCTATAATATGTGTACTATTCTACCTTGTGGACCTATCTCTGTAAAGCACACAGAATACCTCAAGAAACTACCATTCATCTCCTTGCAAATCCTCTGAGCATTTATCAGCACACTCTTGTTATGCATGTACAAGACTTCCAGCTATAGAAAAGCTGCTGTGTCATGCTAACCCTCGTCAACTCCAATTGCCTTCACTTCATATAATAGCAATAGTATTACACAATAACTCGACTATTGAAAGTGATGGCAAGTGCATATTGAGCACAGGAGGCCCTACAGATGCTGTGGAGCAGGACACACGTTCATGGGTGCCATGGATCAACTGAAAGACGGCAACTACTGGCGTCCATTGGTGGTCACAGAACCAGAACTAGCACCTCAACACCAATTCTGACACCGACACAAGCTTCAACCCTAACACTGGATCACCACTAAATCCAAATGATCACCAGAGACATTGCCAGTGGTGGTGATGAGGGACACAGGTCCATACCAAGGTCTCAGAGCCAAAACAACAACGTAGACCATCCCAAACTGTCGCTATACAGAAATAAAAGTTGGTCGAACCTCCAAGTTGAGTGAGCCTTTGGACTAGATTAGGTCTAACAGATCTGATGCATAAGGATAGGTGTGAACAAGCCTGAAGCCTGGATGCAAGCATGTCAGATGTGCAGCAATCAAAGCATGATGAATGAGTCAATAATTCAGACTACTCATGAACCACCTGCCATTGTAGCTTACCCCCAACCAGCCACCACATCTTTCACCTTTTTGATATCTGGACCATCAGTAAAGCAGCTCACTGGAGATCCATATAGACAGCTATAGAAAAATACCAATGACCAGGCAGAAGGCTCTCTAACGACCTACAGAAATGCATTGTCACCATGAACAAAACGATTAGTGTCTCTGAGATTGCAAGGTTGATGGAGGTACCTAGGCGGACGGTCTTCTAGGTGATATCTGAGTTCAAGCACTATGGAACTATCTCTACGCAAGCACGAGGCTTTCGCAGTAGGCAGGCCTAGAGCCCTTGATTATGTTCATATGCAAGTAAGCTATTTTTTTGAAATACGCAAAGATTGCTTATTGGTTTGCACCCCTAGTTCCTCTGTGGATTGTTGAGCTGCCGTCCTGATTGCTATATCGATGAACTTAGGGATCTACTATGGGAGTCTTGTGGAAAGAAGGCTTCAGACTCGACAATTTGCAGATCTTTACTGTGCACTGGTTTCTGACTGAAGAAGGTCAGGCTTCTCTACTCTTCTATGCATTGGTTCATAAGGAGCCTCACTTCATCCTCTAGATATCGAGGAAGGCGCTTGAGCAGAGCGAGATACTCTGCACACAGTATCTAGCATGCATTGGTTCACAGTACACGACGGACCAACTGGTCTTTGTCGACGAGAGTGCTTGTGACCGACGGACTTTCTTTTGTAATAAAGCCTAGGCTCTCAAGGGACAGTGAGCTTGCAGAAAACAGTTCTTCAACCGAGGAAAGCAGTAACCATAACTGTTGCAGTTCAATATAGGACATGCAAGCATCTAATTTCCCTCATTAGGTATTCTGTCCTGCCTGCAATTAGTATTGATGGGATGGTCAATTGTATGGTTATCGTGGGTGCTTTCAATGGGGAGCTGTTCAGCGCATTTATCGCTGGCCTTTTGGATAAAATGAATCCTTTTCCTACTCCTTGGTCTGTCATCATCATGGATAACTGCTCAATACACAAAGTATCGGGAATTAGAGAGCTCGTCAAATCGCGGTCTGTTTTCTTTTCCAACAGTACTATGCCATGTACTGACCGTTGCATAGAGGTATTAGGCTCAAGTTCTTACCTCCATATTCCCCTGACTATAACCTCATTGAGCTTTCATTTTCTGTCATTAAATCTAGGCTCAAATGATAAGGACTATGGCAGGATGATTCGGTTGTTGAGCAACTGATTCACCAAGTGTATTTCATCAGTTCCACTGATTGTCGCTCATTCTTTTGCTACTCAGGTTACAAAGTTGAGGACAATTTTATAGGTGCTACTCTGTAATCAGTTTAACAGTACTTTTGTCACATCAGATAGATATTCTTCCTTCGTGAACTCCGCTTATGGCGGGAGAAGCTGAGGAGTGTGGGTAATGGTTATGTCACATTCCTTTCGGAAAAGGATCTTGCTGGCATTTTTTTTCATTTTGCATCTTCTACCATGACCACGTCCAATTCTCCTAGAAAAGCTCCAACCTCTAGGACAACGCGGACAAAGAAAATCCCAGCTCACTCCGAAGAGGGCTGGGCAGGATAATGATCGTCACGACAATACCTATATGTATGAGGAAGAGGAGCCTTCACTACTTGATATAGTTCACATGGCCAACAGCAAAGCAAACTAGGAACAAGATGACTAGTCCAACCGGTTATACCATTGGTCCAATATTCCAGATGCTCTCGGTAGGTGTATTCCGAGCATAATGTGACTGTATCCTGATGATTCGGTAGAGTTGGACTACAACTAGGGTGTTAATGCCATGAGCACGTCCACCCAAGAATTGTATTTCCCTTCTATTGGACCTTCTGCCATCAAGAAGTTACATCCTATACTCACTGTTCGAGTTGATGACGGACAAGGCTTGCATAAGATGAACATCGCGCCAATGGATACCTTAATTGATGTGGGCAACAACACAGCAGATGTTCTTCAATGCCATTGAATGGCGGTCGCGCTGGGCTACACTGCTTCATAGTTCAAGAGAGTTGGGCAGAAGGTGCCACCGCGTTACCTTGACTTCGATGCAGATCTCGACAAACTTGCACAAAGTGTTGAGGAGTACGTGCAAGACCAAAAGAAGAAATGACGCAAGGAGAATGTTGCTTGTGAGATTGTTTTAATGAACATACATAATAAAGCGGTGAATGCTATTATTACCTATCCCTCGGTTCCTGTCCACTGATGAGCGAACTACATCCCTTTTGCCCTGTCCAGAAAGGCCCAAAGCACTCTAGCATTGCAACAGAGGATGCAACAAAACTGATTAGCACTGCTTTACTGGAAAGAGTCGATCTAAAGGATGTACTTGGATCGTTCATTTAAGAGATCAAAAGGAATATGTCTTGTTCTGCACATCCAGAGCAAGTCTGCTTTGTTCAATACAATGGCGAGCATCTGCATTACACTGCAAACCATTATGCAGATCATGCGCAGCTCCTAGTACATCTCTTTCTCATGCCCACTGATTTCTAGGCACCTGAGACCTTTTGTAGTTGGCTAAAACTCCAGGTGTAACATCTTTCGCTATATCTAGTCACCTTAAGCTGTTGGATTACTCAAGGTTGGCGAGGGCTGTTCGGTCCACCATAGATCAGGTCAACTTGGGCTCGCAACATACTGCTGCGAAGCAAGATAGTCCTGGAGCAATTCAGCTGAATGCAAAACCTGTTGATAGGAACCCTGATGGTAGAGATCATCAGGGTTCTCTGTCACCAGCTGCTCATTACTCACATGATAAGGATGAAGAATGCTACTATGACTTTGAGGATAGGTGCAAGAGGAATAGGCGTAGAAGGAGCTGATCGCCTGGACAGAAATCACATAGGGGCTGTAGCTACAGATGCTCTAGGGACCGCAGTATCTCTTCTAGGAATGGTTATGAACACCATGGGCAACGTAACCCACACTCAATATTGCCCAAAGGTAGATACTATCGGAAAACTCGTTGTGACTGGTCCCAGAGGTACTTTCAGGCAATGAATGGATTTTATGACTACCCATTAGTGAAGGTTTGGCTAAAGGCATGTGACGATGATATAGAGAGAGGTTGTGACAAGATGAGCTATATTATGCTAGCCGACATTTTGAAGAAGAACAGGTATCTACGTGTTAACCCAGTGCTTTTACAACTTACTATTACTAATGTGCTTTCCATGGCATCCTGTGAGGGTGTCGAAGTTACTCATAGTCTTGTAGCAAGCATGCTTTTTTTTGCAAAGGAGGATATTGACGAAATGGGGAGGCTGTAGTAGCATACATCGGAGGCTAGCACATCATACAGTGCCTATTGTACAAATCTAACCCTAGTACAAATAGTCATGTACAAATAAATAAACTGTTCTTATATCTTAAATAGTCAGCTCTCCAAATTCGATTAGAAGGTCAAAGAAAATATTAAATAGTAGAGGGGGGAGTGGGGGATGCATTGGTCCACACGTTTAGGTCCTTGAGAGGTATGCCATGGCTGTTACGCTTCATGCTCACTGTACAACGCTTCTCGCCTACGCTTTGCATGTTGTCATATCTCGTACTCAGTGTGCAACTTTTTAGACCCGAGGTATCCATTGGTGATTTATTCTCTAGAGCTGGTTTAACCTCACCTGCTGTAAAATGAGTGTACTGTGGTTCGCACGACTCGGCGATTGTTTTGGCACAGTGCACAAGCTGAACCAAATTTCTCAGTGCTTCCTACGCACGCTGTCATGCTGGAATGGTATTTGATGATTGTTTCAAATACACTTCCACTAAGTCAGCCGGTCTATTTATGTAGGCGGGCAGTCTTCCCAGTTGTTCGAGAAAGCTAAAGTCAATAATTGTAGTTGAGGTTGAGATAGATTAGAGATGTTGAGAGTTATCTGTTTAAGTGTTATACTTAGACAGATACTTGAGATGCTAGTTGCCTTCACAATAGAAGCACTAGCTACTTGCCTAACTTACTTGAGAGTGATAAATCACTTTTCTAATCACTTTAGTTACTTATTGCAGGTTATAGAGGGTGAGATGCAATCAAAGTTGACCACACCGAGCTAGACAGTGACAAACTATGTAATATAGAAGTCTTGAGTCTAGAGGTAACACACACAAATAAGTAATCTTGAGATCAAGACTACTGATTCTTAAGGGTAGAGAGAGATGTAGTACTTTCTAGTCTCATCAGACTAGAAGATACTTTCACAGTGATGACAAGTATTTAGCTTGTCCAATAATACTATTACTCACAGCACTAAACTGTAGTAATGAGTATACAAACGTGCTTGAAAACTTTCACTTGTTATTCTTTTGGTCTTAGTCTTATAGACTCCTGACCCAATAACTAAATGAGGCCTGAGAGAGACACCTTCTACTAAGACTATCTTGGGTAGAGGAGCCTAGCAGCTCAGCTTACTTGGGGGTACTTCAGATCCTTGAGTGATCTGTATTATTTAGGGGTATATCTCCTCCGTATCGTGTTCTCTCTCCAGGCCTCTACATGCTGTTCTTATATACTTTTTCTGAGTCTTGCTTATGTAAGCAAAAGTATAGGATAAAAATAGTTAGAACAATAAGCTCATATCGTCATAGCAAATCTTAACAATAAAGACTATTGGCTTGGTATCCAAGTAACATATTCAACAATAGAACAATAAGCTTATGCTGTCATGGTGACTTTTAACAATAAAGACAATTGTTCTATATGTTGTCATAGTAAATCTAGAAGAGAATAAAACATACAACCCTACTACATAATATCATAGTGATATATATCCTTGGTAACGACTATTGTTTAGAATACAATTTGTACTTATTGAGTTACCCTTTCCTTTTAGAGAGTACATCAATAAGTGGTTATGACGTGAGTGACTTAGTGGCAGTGCATTATGGCTTAAAGGCTTGAAGCTATGGGTTCGACTTTCGTTCTGACTAGATATTATCCCTTATTCTATTTAGATCGTGGTGCTTTTAATCTTCTTTTCTAAGCGATGTATTGAATAGCTTCTTAGGCAAAATTGGCAATATGAAATGACTAATAGCTTTTAAGTTTTCTTGACTTTTTCTCACACTGGCTTATATTGGATATAAGTTGTCCCTTTGTCGCTAAAAGTTATCTTCTTTTGTCATGCCATCATCACGACTTTGTGCACGTCTTCATCGCTTCTTTGGCCATGCTTCCGGCCTTCTTAAATTAGCCTTTACAAATCATCGAGCTTCCTCCAACCCAATACAGTATGTCTTTTTCTCAAGATAAATTTTCTTCTTATACTTATCAGTATAAAGAGTTTTTGTCGAGACGACTATTATGATCGAGGAGGAATGGGTCGAGTGGGTCCCAGTACTTGTTGCTAGGCGCACCTTGGTCAAGTCGCACTAGTATGCTTGGCCTTTCTGATTGACATCTTCCTTACTAACCTATTTATAGAGTTGCTTATTCCTGTCATCTTTTTATTCTTTAATGCTCTTTTAATGCCTCGTTATGCTTCTTGTTAGATAGTGTGATGCTTGATGATAATATGACAATTTATGTTCGGGCAAGTTTCTGGCCTGACAACGGGAAGGAAGAACTGGATTTGCTACTCTAATTCTTTATCCAGTAGTTCGTCTGTCCAACCATCCTTATTACATGCCACACCTTTCGATGCTGTGAATGTTCCAATTAACTGATCATTGCTCCTATTGGCAACTGACTTATCCACACTACTAAAACGAGAGCAAAATTGGAACAGGTACAATCGCCCGTTGCCTGAATACCATAGTTCATAAAACTCGTAATAGAGGGTGACAAGCATCTTCTTGAAGGCCCTCCACATGATGAATTTTCCCGTAGGGTCCGCATTGTTGATGAGGTTGTCTCTAGAGAAGAAACTTAGATAGACGAGCATGAATGCTGCAGCCATGCTGAACCTGGCATTATCAAGCCGCCATTGCAAAACTAGCACATCTACATAAGGACGATACTAAAAGTGGATGTCATTAGCCAAGGCAAATTAAGAATAAAAATATTACATACTTCCAGAGCGATGCCCTCTAGCAATCGTGATTCTGTATAGAGTTTGGAAATTGACCATTCATGCATCTCCAATTTTGTGCAAAGCCAGCTTTGGTATTCATCACGAGATGCCAAGACCTTCTCCCACCTCTTGTATGCTTTAGCTCCTTCAACCAGTTTTTCTTCCACACCACAAAATGAGTTTATAAGCATATCGTACAATGTAATAACAAAATCGGCCAAAGTCGTATCTCTGTTATAGCTCTTGATCCTCTCAAAATGCTTCAGCATTGTGTTTCTCTTCATTTGAAGAACTTCCATTGTCTGCTTGGGGGGTGTTTAAATTTGAGTCAGCTTCAGAACTAGCCTTGCTAAACTAGTCTTGCTAAAAAGAATGAAGTGCACACTCTAATATAACATTATTGGTTTGTCCTGGGCGACCAGCACTGGCAGATCCTGGAAATAACATATCTGGCACAAGTACGGGACTCCCCATTTGTATGTTGGCAGTGAGTGTCCCTCTAGCCTGCGAGGTTGTATACTTAAACATACTTCTTGTGCATACTGTTGAAGGTGGCAGGAAGTTGGGAAGGAGAGAGAGTGGTGGCAACCAGGGATATTCGTAAGTGTTTGAGGTTGAGGAATGATCCAATATACATCAGCTGATGCTTATGAGCCACCGGCAGATAAGGTTGATAATGTTAGTTCGCTCCAGTACTACCCATCACCTATACCCAAGACTGCCAAGTGAATGACTTTGAAGCAGGAGGAAGCAGGTGTTGTGAATAAGTGAGTGTGTAATGGGTCACTAGCTGAACACCTATTTAGGCTTCCCATCCCTGATTTGCATGCTTTTCCATCTTCCTCTCTAACTATCATCATCTCCCTTATGCCAAGATATCCTACTGAACCTCAGGCTAATGTAGAAGGTAAACAGCAGCCGAAGCCATCAAAAAAGATTCTTGATGTTGCTGCTCAAGGTGCTCAAGTATTGAAGCATGGGTGCAGTCACTCGTGAAAAGATGCAGCAGCCCATGAAGCATGTGCTGTTGATGGTGTAATGCAGGTATTGTCATCAGTCTTTATTTATTTCTGACAGTTTGGGTAATGATATTGCACATCTGCAGGAGAGTATATTTCACATTGAACAGATGGTCCTGGCAAAGTCTGAGGAGGGCCTTGTGGTCACAGGTGGAGGGAATTCTGGGCAGACTGCTGAGGTACATCTCCTTGGCATCCTACCATTCCTCACAGAACATCCTAATCATTCTTGCTATTTGAAGCACACCGCAGCACCTCGTCAATGTGAACATCTTGTTACAAATTATATATTCTTGTAGTAATCACTATTTTTACAGATTCCGATGATGGTTCTGCAGACCGGATCGGGGCAGAGATTAATACAGAGGTAACGTTCTTGTATTTCTATGTCAGACTGTTATGCGAATCGTCGGGAGGGACTCAACGATGAGGGCCAACACCTAATCAAAGGGCAGGAGGGTGCTTATACTCAAGTGGGGGACTTGGGATGCCTGCTTGCACTAAGAGATAGTGGTAGTAAGTAGAATAGTCAGACAGAGGACAAAGGGGGTCAGACTATCTACTTATCTACACATCACTTATGGGAGCAAACTGCTTGCAAAGGGAGGGTCATGTGATAAATAAAGGGCAAAGTAGTAAACGATCTGGGCAAAGTGATAGAACCTTCTAGAAGGATGAGCAATCAATGTAACTTTGTGCAGAAATTGGAAAGAAGGATTAGTAAGGCAAATTAGATAAGGGGAAGATTTGTCATAAGGTAGCAAAATAGACTGTAAAGAAAATAAAAATGAAAAGGTCCTTACATTACCCCCCTCTCTAAGGTTGGACAGCCCGACCAACTATTAGAGTTACCGAGTGGGATCACTGCTCGTAATGTTCTCTGAGAGAGTTCGATATGACAAGAGGCACCAGGATGTTTTCTGTAGAAATTGCAATAGCCTCTTGTGCATTGGCTAAGTCCATCTCTGGTTGCCAGATAGGTTGTTCATATCCGACCCACTTGACTAGGAACTGCAGTTTCCTCCTGTGTATTTGCGAGTCCAGTACCTCAGCAACCTCGAACTCAACTTCATCATCTACTATAACTGGCGGTGGTGGTGGTGATACCTGCTGGGACTTGAACACGAGCTAGACAGCGGGCTTTAGGAGTACTTCATTAAATACCGAATGGACCTTCTTCCAAGACGGCGGGATCTTGAGTTTATACATACTTGCTCCCACCTTCTGCTGTATCTCAAAGGGTCCAAACTACTTGTCCTCTAGCTTCGCTGTTGGTCTGACCATCTTGATATTGCGATCATCTAGGAACACCTTATCACCTACTTCGTATCTCACTGGCTCTCCTGCATAGCAATTATAGAAGCGCTTCATATCCTCGGCAGCCTTCTTGAGATTCGTCTGAGCTTCTTCATGGATCGTCTTCATATTTTTTTGCAAGTTCCTCAGCAGAGAGGCTAGATGAGGTTGTACTTGCTAATGAGAAGTCTATAGGATGTCTGCCTGTATTGATGAAGAAGGAAGAGAGCTTTGTTGCTGAGTGCTCCTGATTGTTATACATGAATTCTATGTAAAAAAGGCACACTGGAGCAGAATGGGTACGAACTCTGATATTAGGTAGATTAAGAGATAGTAGAGTACAAGAGAATATAGAGGATGGAGAGTGGATAAGCTGAAGGAGTGACACCAAACAAGAGGCTTATATACAAGAATGACAGTGTCAATCAAGTGATATAATCAGGGGATTACACTCTTCCCCACCTAGTAAAATAAGAAACGGAAGTGGAAACAGAAACAGAAACAGAAACAGAAAGGCAGAAGAGAAGACAGAGCTGAGCCAGCTTGCGTCAAAGAGAGTTAGAGAATGAGAACGTTAGAAGAAGAAACAATTGGAGCACAAAAGCAGCGGAAGTGAGACTGGGAACAGAGAAGGAGGCAGAGAGCACTGCCAATGGGGAGTAATCTGTTGAGAAATTATGCCAATTGGCGTCCACAATTAATATAGTTGGTCTTGCACTAGTGTTCAATTTAAGAAGGGGAAAGGAGTTATGCATTAGGTGAATGTGTCCCTATGCATATTAAATGTCTTGCTAATCCCGTAGTTGGGAAATGACAGGTGTGGTTGTCCGGGAGAGTTTTCTTTCCAACGGAGTAGTTAGAGGACCTAGGTTGAAATGAAAAGAGCCCAGAGGTGGCAGCATGACTCAATGTAGCTGGGCTGCAAGTGCATGCACTCGACCCGGCCCGGTGGTACATTGGGAGCTGGCTGTACTGGGCCTATAGCAGTGTACGATGCCGGAACATGGGCATTTGTTGGTTCCGAATCCGAAAAGGAGAAAGTGGGGCCTGTATTTTGCGAAATATTCTCTCAAGGGTTCTTGTCCGTGTTGAATGGTACATTTGTAGTAATCAAAGCAGTGAGTCGAGTAGAGAAAGGGAAAGGAGATGAAAGCGTATGTAAAAAAGGCAATGAAAATGCAGGAAACAGCAAAGGGGAAGCATAGAGTAGTCCATCTGGAAACGTCGCAGAGGAAAAGGACCTTGATTAGAAAGCCTCAATTTCTTGACAGTTGACCCTAGCGTCCAGCATCACGCCAAGTCCTCCAACGGCCTTTCTCTGGATGTGCGAAGCAAAGTTCCTATTTCCAAGCTCATCGCCAGATGGTGGGCCACGCGGCTAGCGTGATGATTGGCTCATGACTCTGTTTGGGAATGTCGCACCTATACTTGTGTGCGTGGTGGCCTTTGGGCCAGAGAAGCTCAAAGTGTGGACTGCTGCTGACTGTGGGACAGAACAGCCAGTGCCAAGTCCTTTGTAGAGGCGCTTAGAGGCAATCTCTCTCGGTGAGAGGGGTACATCGGAACCTCCAGATGGCGGGGTTGTTAGCTCTGACTTTGAGCTGGAACTGGAACTGTCATTACCATCATCGCCTGCCTCACCATTCGAATTATCAACGATAACGAGTGGTGTACTGGGAGCTTCGTGTAACACTGAGAAGCGAAGTGGCTCAGGGCAATAAGCCCTGGTGTGCCTTGGAGGCGACGAATTGTGTTCGCTAGGTGGCGGGATAACTCTAACACTGAAGGAAGCAGCACGATTGCCACTGAGAACTGAATTATTGTTGCCACCATGGCACCAGTTGAGAGATGTGTCGCTCTTGCTCGGTGTCATTCCCACACTTGCCATAGCAACATTTCTGTTCAAATGTCCCATTGCGCCGAGAGGAGTGTTACCTGAGATTACCTATATCCATTTGGGATGGTGTTGGTGACTCCGTCAGTGATGCAGGATTGACAAAAAGTCTTGGACAGAGGTTGGGAACACTACTAAAATCTACAGGTGTGAGAGAGGCAGAATGGAACAGGTACAAGCTGGAGCTGGGGTGAGCTGGGAGCAGGAGCAGAAGCAGGAGCAGGAGCAGGAGCTGGAGCTGGGAGCTGGGAGCTGGGAGCTGAGAGCTGGGAGCTGGGAGCAGAGCCTTCAGTTTCATGTCATAATTGTGTCGAGCAAGTTTGGGTCTGATTGTGCCACTCATGTGGCAGAGAGTAGACCAGTCACACATAGCTTTGAGTTGAGCTTTGTCCGGTGTATATTGAGTGTCCACAGTGCACATGCAGATAGAGGGTTGTTATGTGCTTGGTCGATGGCTGCAAAAAGGATTGAGAGGAAACCCTGGTCTAAACTTCTTGTAGGTCATAGGAGTGTGCATCCAGAATGTGTTGGCTGGCTAGGTGTCGGGTGGGGGTACTGAAGTGGCACTTGAGTTGTTGGTGTAGTTAGGAGTTCTGTACGGTGTTTAAAAAAAAGTGTAAAAAAGGCACACTGGAGCAGAATGGGTACGAACTCTGATATTAGGTAGATTAAGAGATAGTAGAGTACAAGAGAATATAGAGGATGGAGAGTGGATAAGCTGAAGGAGTGACACCAAACAAACAGAGTCTTATATACAGGAATGACAGTGTCGATCAAGTGATGTAATCGGGAGATTACATTCTACTATGGGAAGCTACTCCGCCCAGTCTGATTGCCAGTGGTCTACATAGAGTCATAGGTATTGTTTGAGCTCCTGGTTGACACATTCTATCTGGCCATCTGTCTGAGGGTGATATGCTGTTGAGGGATTCCCTTCGATGTGTAATAGCTTGTACAGTTCTTTCATCATCTTGTTGTCGAATTGCGAGCCTCGGTTGTGGATGATCTTGCATGGTAGTCCGTGATGATGAAATACATGATCTCGGTAAATCTTGGCCATACCTTCTGCCATTAGTTTGGTCGTTGTCGGTACAGTATGCATCTGCTTGCTAAACCTGTCCACCAGCACGCAAATTGCATTGTACCCTTCGGATTCTGGCAGTTTACCAATTAGGTCTACCGTCACGACATGCCAAGGGGCTTCTGGTACTTCGTTGGGGTGTAGTAGCTTCGCTCGTGTTGTTTGCAAGACCTTCATCCTTTGGCAGCGATCGTATCCCCTCACGTATGCTCATACATCCTTGAACATGCTTGGCCACCAGAATTCTTGTTGGACTAGTTCTACCATCTTGGATGCACCTGGGTGCCCTGCTAGTGGTGAGTCATGCATCTCTCAGATTACATCCTCCCTTATGCCTTCTGGTACAAACACCCTGTCACCCTTCCGCCACAGTCCTGCTTTGAGTTCCACTCTATTCAGCATCCCTCTTGCCTCTTGACCGCCTTGTGCCTCCTTCACCTTTCCTACTAGTGTCCCTATTGCTGCCTGAACTGTCGCTCTTGCCAACCATTCCTCTTTCAGAAAGACGAGGTCTTTGTTGTCATGCTCGCCTTGGTCGTAGTCGGCTCTTCGAGACAGTCGGTCGGCCTTGCCCATCAATCTCTCCGACTTGTGCACTAGGAGGAAGTCATAATCTGCCAGCTCCAGTCTCCAGCATACCTGTCGGTCTTTTAGCTTCTGCAGCACCCGAAAGTAGATTAGGTTGGCATGGTCTGACCAGACTTTAAAATGGCACTTGGCTCCCAGTAGATATTGCCTCCACTCCCTCAATGCCAGAACGATAGCCAGCATCTCCTTGTTGTAGATCTCATAGTTCCGTTCTGCTGGAGTCATCGACGAAGAACGATAGGCTATTGGCTTCCATCGACCATCTTCTTGTTGTTGAGAGAGGACCGCTCCTGTTGCAAAGCCTGAGGCATCGGCCTCTATACAAAAAGGCGAGTCATCCCATGAGATTGCCAATACTGGTGCTGAGCACAGACATCCTTTAAGTGTCTCTAAGGCCTCCTGTTGCTCCTTTTCCCACTCCTATTCCACCTTACCAGTCAGCTGAGTTAGAGGCTTGACAATCCAGCTGTAGTCCTTGATAAAGCATCACAGCCAGTTACCAAACCCAAGAATCTCCTGCAGCTGCTTCTTGTTCACCGGGGTCAGCCAATTGTATACCGCTTCCACCTTAGCTGGGTAGATGCTAACCGTGCTGTTAGGCCGAGTTCAGTAGGCCGTCGCTAGGACGAGCTGAATCGACGCTAGAGTCCAATGCACACTAGTACAAGGTGGTGGTAAGTAGATATATTAGTAAACAAGTGGACGGTTAGTAGCTACCTAGTACAAGATGGTGGTAAGTAGAAAAGCGAGACAGGGTGTTTCTACTCTACCGACCAACTACTTATTCACGCTAATTGTGAGAAAAGGTAGACTGACCAAAGAAAAGATAAACGAATGACAACAAAGGTAAACATGGTGCACAGACCATGATGAGTAAGCGAGCAGATGAAAAAGGAAAGGGAAAAGGAAAGGGATTAGGGAATCGTGGGTTCGAGTCCGGGAGTGGCCATGATTAAAGAAAGAAGAGAAAGAGAAAAGAAAGGATGAGAAAACTTCCTAACATCACCCCCCTCTCTAGGTTGTTCGTCCCAAACAACTGATCGTCTATGACTTCCGGACAGCACCAGGGTGGCTACGGTAGAACTTCTCGATCGCCTCCTGTGCATTTTCGACATCCGCCTCGGTCTGCCAAGTTGGTTCCGCGTACCCGAGCCATTTGATAAGGAATTGTATCTTTCCTTGGTGTACCTTTGAGTCGAGTATCTCTTCTACCTCGTACTCCTCGTGGTCATCGATCAGTACTGGCAGTCGAGGAGGTGGGTGTTTCTGGGAATCATACGCCAGCGTTATGTACCATTTGAGGAGGAACTCATTAAAGACTGGGTGTACCCTTTTCCAACCTTTTGGGAGTTTGAGCCTGTATGCGCTCGCTCCCACTCGTTCGAGTATTTCGTAAGGTCCGTACTATCGGTCTTCCATCTTCTTTGTCGATCGCTCCATCCGGATGTTCCTTCCTTCGACCATGACTTTGTCCCCTGGTTCGAACGTTTCCGTCGCACCTGCATGCCTGTCGTGGTAGCGTTTCATATCCTCCGCCGCCTTTGTCAAGCTCTGTTCGGCTGCTGCGTGTACCTCCTTAAGTCCCTTGGCAAATTCCTCGGCTGAGATGTTCGCTGATACCGTCTGGACGTTTGTGAAGCTTGCTGGTTCGAAACCGTAGTTCGCAAAGAAGGGGGTCATCCGTGTTGCTGAGTGCTCCCTATTGTTGTACGCAAACTCCGCCACCGGTAGCCAGTCCACCCAGTCGTCTTGTTTGTAGTTGACGTACAGCCTGAGGAATTGCTCGAGTTCTTGATTGACTCGCTCCGTCTGCCTGTCTGTCTGCAGGTGATATGCCGTCGAGGGGTTGCCTTTAATATGGAGGAGTCGGTATAGCTCCTTCATCATCTTGTTGACGAACTGGACGCCTCGGTCATGTATCAGCTTGTCCGGCAGGCCATGCAGACGAAAAACGTGGTCCCGATAGATGCGTGCCACTCCTTCAGCAGTTAGTCCGGTCGTGGTCGGAATCGTGTGCATCTGTTTGCTAAAACGGTCGACTATTACACAGATGGCGTTATGGCCCTTCGACTCAGGTAGTTTTCCGATTAGGTCGATCAAAATGATTTGCCAGGGGCGCATCGGAATGGCGTTCGGGTGTAGGGGACCTGTCCTTGTCGTGCAGGGCGCCTTTGTCCTTTGGCATTTGTCACAGCCCTTTATGTACCGTTCGACATCGTTATGTAGCCCTTTCCACCAGAAGTCCTTGTGTATCGACTTGATCATTTGCGCAATTCCCGGGTGACCTGCTAGAGGAGTGTCGTGCAGTTGGCGGATGACCGTCTCCCTGAGTCCTTCGAGGACGAAGATGTGGCCATCACTCTTCCACGCCAGTCCATCCCTAATTTCCAACCATGGCAGCAGCGTCTCCTTGTCTATCGTTCGAGTCACTTTCACGAGCCTCTCCCTTAGCCCTTCATTGTCCAGTGCCTTGACGATCCTTCGCGCCTTTAGCCATTTCTCCTCCATGAAGACCACGTCGCGATTGTCGATGTCTCCCAGATCATAGTTCGTTCGCCTGGACAAGAGGTCAGCCTTACCTATCGTAACGCCCGGCTTGTGGACTAAAACGAAGTCATATTCGGCCAGTTCAAGCCTCCAATGAGCTTGACAGTAGTTCAGTTTTTGTGGGGACCTAAAGTACGTTAGGTTCGCATGATCCGACCAAACCTCGAACTGATGCTGCGCGCCAACCAGGTATTGCCTCCATTCTCTGAGCGCTAGCACGATTGCCAACATTTCCTTATCGTAGATCTCGTAGTTTCGTTCAGCGCTCGTTAGGGCTGATGACCTATAGGCCACTGGTCACCAGGTTTCGTCCTCTTGTTGTTGCATAAGCATGCCACCGGTTGCGAAGTTCGACGCATCTGCTTCCACTCGAAAAGGTCGTTCAGTTGATGGTAGCGCTAAGATGGGTGGGTTGGTTAGTGCTCGCTTGAGTTCTTCGAAAGCGTTCTGTTGCTCGTCTTCCCAAACCCAGGCTGCCTTGCCTGTCAGAGACGTAAGTGGCTTGACGATCTTGCTGTAGTCCTTAATGTAGCGCCTGAGCCAGTTTCCGAACCCTAGGACCTTCTGTAGGTCCTTGAGGTTCCTTGGTACCGGCTATTGTTCAATCGTTTCGATCTTGCTTGGATCTACCCTTACGTACCCTCGCCCAATGATGTGTCCTAGGAACTTGACATGGTCCTGCTCGAACTCGCACTTCTGGGGCTTGAGGTACAGATTCTTTTCCTGCAGTACCTTGAACACCCGTTTGACCAGCTCTCAATGTTCCTCTATCGTTCGCGCGAAGATCAGGATGTCGTCGATGTACACTACCACACTCCCCTCATGGACTAGCTCTCGTAGGGCGTCGTTCATGAACGCTTGAAAGGTCGATGGAGCATTGCAGAGACTGAAAAACATTACCATAGGCTTGAAAAGTCCAAGGTTTGTCCTGAAGGCCGCCTTCCACTCGTCTCCTTCGCGTATCCGAATGTTGTAGTATCCCCACCGCAGGTCTAGCTTGGTGAAGAATTGGGCGTCTTTGGCCTTGTCGACTAGCTCCTGGATCAGAGGCAGCAGGTACTTGTTCTTGACCGTTCCCTCATTGAGCTTGCGGTAGTCCTGAATTGCCCTAAGCGAACCGTCGGCCTTCTTGATGAAGAAGAAGGGAGACGCCATTGGTGACTTCGACTCGCGGATTTGTCTGGATGCTAGGTTGTCCTCCAGGAACGCCTTGAGGGCTTCTTGCTCTCTCAGGTTGAGCGGGTATACCTTGCATTCGCTGGGTTTGAAGTCTGGTTTGAGATCGATTGCATGGTCATACGCTCGCCGTCCTGGCAGCCTCTCGAAGCTTTCCTCGCTGAAGACGTTCGTGTATTCGTCCAGGTATTCCGGCCATGTTCTTTCTGCTATCTGTCGGATGACCGCCTCCTCTCTTCCTGCCTGTTGTTGAAAACTGCACGTTCCTGGGCAACATGTAAACCTAACGGCCCCAGCTCTCCAATCAATCTCTGGGTTGTGCCGGACTAGCCAGTCGTGCCCTAGGTAAACGTTCGATGACGACAGTTTCGTAATGGACATCACCAGATCCTCCTCATGGTCTTCGAAGGACACCTTTGCTCTGACGAAGTGAAAGATCGTACCGCCTCCCCCCGCCGTTCCGTCAGCCATCTGAACCTTCATCGGACGAACATATCGCTCTTGCTTCAGGTTGTATCGTTCTACGAATCCTGCGTCAATGAACGTCCCTGTCGCTCCTGAGTCTATCAGCACGTGAGCGTCCATTTCTTCGAGTTGGCCATCGATGGTTTCCGCCCTTAGTGTAACGTAGACATTCAGCTCTCGGTCGGCCAAGCTGCGCATGATAATGCTCGTTCGTTCTTCCGGTAGGCGATCAGCAACTTCCTCCTCAGCTCTCATCGCTTCCTCACTCTCTCTTTCCTCACATCTTCTCAGTTCCACATCTGCTAGTTTGTTCGAAGCTTTCGTCAGTCTTTTGTATGAATGAAGCACGTATATTCCAGGCCTAGTCATGGCATACTGTCCCGGTCAAAAGTGTCGACCGTTTCTTTGTACAAAAGCTTCTACGTTTGCGTCGGGAGACCTAGCTACTCGCGACACTTGGGAAAACCCGCTCCGTCTTCTAGAACACGGTGCTCGTCTTCGCTAAACACCTCCATCTCTCTCTCGTCGCTCAGCTCCCTGATCGCCTCTTCGGTCGTCGGTTCCTTCGCGTGCATCAGCTCTTCAAAGAAGGCTGCACGGTCCTCGACCTCCATTGCAGCGACGATCGCCCGGATCTTCTCTTTTGACTTAGGGCAAGCGCGCGCCCAATGTCCTTCTTGACCGCACTTGTAGCAGGCGCCCCGTCACTTCGCCTGGTTCATGGAGACGTCCATTGCTTGGCCAGCGCCTCCAAATGTGATTCCGGTCGCGTCACGATGGTCTGCAAGCGGGGGTGCCTGACGCTGCGGCGCAGGTTGCGACATCGCGTACCGGTTCGTCGGCTTGCGCCTGTCTCTGACGATCTTTCGAACCCTCTGTTCGACCTTGTCCGCCTCGATCGTGGCCTTCTTGTAGGCTTGGTAGGTGGTTGGGATGGACCCCCCTCATGCGATACCCTTGACTACCTCGATGTGGAGGGCGAAGTGCAGGCGATCGATCACGATCAGGTCGTGCTCGGGTTTAGTCAAGCCTGCCTCTGCCAAGATTGTTTCGAAACAGATGAAGAAGTCCGCGGCCGTGTCATCTTCTTGCTCGGCCTCTCGGAACTTCTGCATAGCCTTCTCCTGTTTGTTCGTGTCCGAGAAGGTCACATCGAGTTCGTCCAAAAACTGCAGCCACATCTGCATGAACGCAATCATACCATTGGTCGTGTACTTGTTGGTATAGATGCGGGCCCAGGACGACGGGTGGGTTCCCTTGAGATACGAGAGGGTGAGCAGGATCTTGCTCGTGTCGGTAGCATACTTTGACGTGTTCGCATGAAGGAATAGTTGGATTTTGTGGATGAACGCCTGGTAGTTCTCTCCTTCTGAGAACTCGCGAGGCTTGTTTCTGCTCGTGTCGCTCGAGCTTGTTGGAGCGGGCGGTTGGTAGTTTTGGAAAGCTGCTGCCATGAGCGCGGCAATTTCGGCCTTCGCCTAGGCCGAGAGGCCGATGGTCAACGACATCGTGACTGGGTCTTCCGATTCGTCGTCAGAGGGGATAAGGGGTTTGGGTTCTCGTGCTTCGGTGAAGGACGTCGAGCGGGCGATAGTTGGGGCAGCTGGTTCGGGAGCGGAGTTTACGCACTGCCAGACGAGACTCTCCTCTTCCCACTGTATTGTCCACTCCTCGTCTCCGTTGTTCCAACGAAAGATCCGTCGGTTGGCGTCGTACCAGGCTCCTTCTGGGAAAGCTTCACACGCCTATTCCGATAGGGACTCTATCTTGACGGTTCGTCGCGGAAACTAATGATGATGCAGAAGACCGAGACAGTGATGATGAACGAGAGGGAGGTTGAACACTGGAAGCGTCTAGAGACCTTCGTCCAGATGAGGTGAGCGTGCCACCAGACTGATACTTGCAACGCCAGGGTAACTTGTTGTTTGGGGTTTGTTCGGGTGTACACAACGACAAGGCGGTTGGTCCTTGTTGTTGGGCGGTGTTTGATAAGTGTTCCGCTCGATGGTATGCAAGCGGTGAGTAGAGTCCGAGAGTATCGGTAAGTTTGAAAAGGTGGTCTCGCTTTTATGTTAGGCCGAGTTCAGTAGGCCGTCGCTAGGACGAGCTGAATCGACGCTAGAGTCCAATGCACACTAGTACAAGGTGGTGGTAAGTAGATATATTAGTAAACAAGTGGACGGTTAGTAGCTACCTAGTACAAGGTGGTGGTAAGTAGAAAAGCGAGACAGGGTGTTTCTACTCTACCGACCAACTACTTATTCATGCTGATTGTGAGAAAAGGTAGACTGACCAAAGAAAAGATAAACAAATGACAATGAAGGTAATCATGGTGCATAGACCATGATGAGTAAGCGAGTGGACGAAAAAGGAAAGGGAAAAGGAAAGGGATTAGGGAATCGTGGGTTCGAGTCCGGGAGTGGCCATGATTAAAGAAAGAAGAGAAAGAGAAAAGAAAGGATGAGAAAACTTCCTAATACGTGCCCTGTCCTATTACGTGCCCCAGGTACTTGACGTGGTCCGTTTCAAACTCGCACTTCTGTAGCTTCAGGTACAGATTGTTCACCTTTAGTACCTCAAACACTCGCTTGACGATCTGTTGGTGGTCCTCCCTGTTCTTGGAGAAGATTAGAATATCGTCCAGGTAGATCACAACCAACCTTTCATGTATCAAGTCTCTAAAGATGTCGTTCATAAAACCCTGAAAGGTCGCTGGTGCATTCATTAGCCCGAAGAACATGACCATAGGTTCGAAAAGTCCCAGGTTGGTTTGAAAAGCTGCCTTCCACTCATCACCTTCTCTAATTCGTATGTTGTAGTACCCCAACAAACATTGAGCTTGGTGAAGATCCGAGCATCCTTGACCTTGTCGATTAATTCCTAAATTAATGGCAGTGGATATTTGTTCTTAATCGTCCCAGCGTTCAACTTCCTATAGTCCTGGATCGCTCGCAAGCTACCATCCGCTTTCTTGATGAAGAAAAAGGGGGATACCATCAGGGATTTTGAGTATCTGATGCATCCTGAGGCCAAGTTCTCCTCAATAAAGGCTTGGAGTCCTTTCTGCTCCTTTGGACTGAGCGAGTATACCTTGCAGTCATTTGGCTTGAACCCTGGTTGTAGCTCAATTGCATGGTCCTAATTGCAGTGCTCTGGTAGGCGTTCAAAGCTCTTCTCACTGAAGACCAAGGCGTATCGATCCAGGTACTCTGGCCAGGTTTGTTCCTCCTTCTGCATTCCTCTTGTCACAACCTCCTCTTCAACCTTTCCATCATCAAATTTGCACTGCTCTGGACAGCAAGTGAACTTGATCTCGCCCTTCTCCCAGTTGATTTCTGGATTGTGCTTCTTCAGCCAGTCATGCCCTAGGAAGATGTTGCTTGATGCTAGTGATGTTACATCCAGTTAGATTGTCTCCATGTGTGTCCTGAGTGTCAACTCTACCTCCACATACTCCGTGATCAATCCTCTCTCGTTGCTAGTGCCATCCGAGTTGAAGATGGGCATTGGTCGTATGTATCTTTGGGTCGGTATCTCGTTCTCTTTGATGAACTCCTTATCAATGCAGGAGTTGGTACACCCTGAGTCAATAAGAGCATGTGCGTCTGTTTCTTGTAGTAACACCTCTTGTGCTTCCAAGGCCTGCTCATCAAGGTAGCGCAGCATCATATATACATTGAGCTATCGGCCTCGCTTGCCTCTTACTATAAGGGGCTCTTCGGGTTCCAGCTCCTCCTCATCTTTCGCATCGGTCAGGCCTTCATAATTGTAAAACTCGTTGTCCTCATCATTCGCATCTAGATACTGTACATGCGACGAGTTATAATTTAATGCATACGATTCGAAAGCCTGTCATTCTTGACCAGTCGGCCTGATGCCTACGTCTGGTCTTGAGTAAAATCTTCCACCTCTTGTTCATCCTCCTCCCTCCTACTTGGTTCTACATATATCGACTGGACCAGGAAGGACAACTCTGGCATGTGCTGGAATTTATTGGCAAAGGCACGTCTCTCTTCTAGGTTCATCATCGCGATGAGGTTCCTGATATGACTGGGACCATTCTTGCAGTCTCACACAAAGTGTCCTACCTCACCACACTTGAAGTAGGCATAGTTGCAACAGGCGTGGTCAATAGCTATAGGGATACCCATTCCTGAATGAGTGCCTAGCATAACTCCCTGAAAGTCCCTTGGAGAAGAGGGATGGGCTGGTGGTTGGTACTGTTGGCATGGGGGAGGCAGCACCTGTGGGGGCTGCCTCTGCTGTATCGCCTGCTGAGTGGGCCAGTCACGTCAAATTGGTCTCTTCCTCAGGTTCTCTGCCTTTCTAATCTGCTGCTCCACCTGGTCAATCTTGATAGCCTTCACCTTCCAAGATTCGTAGTCTGTCGGTACCGGTGTTGAGCGCATTACTCCTCTAGAGACTTTGATAGGAATCGCATAGTTTATGAGTTGATCCACGATAATGTTGAAGTGAGATGGGTCTGTTAAGCCTGCTGCTTGGCATTTGATGTCAAACTGATTGAAGAACTGTACCGCTGTATCCAGGCCACCCTCTCCTTGCTTAAGGTCACACCACTCCTTTAGAGCATTGGCCCTTGCATTTGAATCATCAAAGGACTTGTCAAGCTCCTCCATAAAGGCTGTAAAGTCCGAGAGGAGGGCAAGACTAGTGGCATTCATATAGCAGTTTACATAGTTCTCAGCCCAGGTAGCTGCTGATCCGCCCTTCAGATACGATAGGACAAACAGGATCTTGTCTTGTTCACAGCAGAGGCAGTCTGACTTGCTAGCAAGGTAAATGTATACCTCCCTGCAGAAGTCCTTATAATCCCTGCCTCCTATGTACTCATGAGGCTTGTTGGTCCCTGTCTTGCGACTTGAAGTAGTAGTTGGTGCTGGCGGGGGAGGAGGGGGAGGTGGCATATTCTGCACTGCTTGCGCTATAGTGACAGCAATCAGCTGGGTCAGCTGGTTCAGCTGCTCCTAGGTGAATGCCTCTAGCTGTTGTGCCATCTCGTCATCTGAGTCAACAGAGGGGAAAGAGCATTGACTAGGGGTGACTGGGGAAGGGGGTTGAGGGTCTTCTAGTAGGTTGTTGAGATTCTGTAACCCGTCTATCCACATGGTGGTGGGATCGGGATTAGCTCCTAGTGCTGCCGTGATAGGCGCTCCTCGTCAAAGGCTATGGCTATCTTAAAGATTCAGACAGCGATGACAAAGGAGATATGTTGAGAGCAGACGAAGGAGGGGTAATGCCTAGACCAGATGATGTAGCGATTCCACCAGAGAGTTAGGCTGAGCGTTAGAGTGGTGTGTTGTGTCGGATCTGTTCGAACAACACGGCTCCACCAATCGGGTGAAACCGGGCTGGGTTAAGGGTTGTCAGCTAACTTGGGGTAAACTGGGGTTTTACACGTTGTTGCCCCTTGAGGGAAGAGACTCTAGACTAGACGTGAAGGAATTGCAAACAGCATCGACGGTCTGTCTGCAGGATCTAAGGGAGGTCTAACTATTATGTTACGTGAATCTTCAGGAGGGACTCGACGATGAGGGCCAACACCTAATCAAAGGGCAGGAGGGTGCTTATACTCAAGTGGGGGACTTGAGACGCCTGCTTGCACTAAGAGACAGTGGTGGTAAGTAGAATAGTCAGACAGAGGACAAAGGGGGTCAGACTATCTACTTATCTACACATCACTTATGGGAGCAAACTGCTTGCAAAGGGAGGGTCATGTGATAAATAAAGGGCAAAGTAGTAAACGATCTGGGCAAAGTGATAGAACCTTCTAGAAGGATGAGCAATTAATGTAACTTTGTGCAGAAATTGGAAAGAAGGATTAGTAAGGCAAATTAGATAAGGGGAAGATTTGTCATAAGGTAGCAAAATAGACCGTAAAGGAAATAAAAATGAAAAGGTCCTTACACAGACCGTGCTTGATTCCTATTCTTTGAAGCTTGTTGCACAACCTCGCAAGTGTGGCCATCCTCCTGGGAAGAGAGTGCTCACAGAGGTATAATGAGATAGTGTGGAAGCAGCCGAACTGGAGGTATACAAATGATACACATGCATAATCTATTCTTTTTTAAATTTACTAATGTGTTCTGATAAGAAGGACACTATACTACCTGTCGGGCGAGACATGGATTTGATGGGCTTGAATGGAACTGGTGAAGACCCTTTTGTGGAGCTGATAGATGATATGCTAGCGCTGATGTTTGCCAATGGGACTGCCAATGGTACAATTCCCCTGTCTAGTTCAGATTATAAAGAACTTGAGGATGGTAGTGAATCTCATGGTCTGTCTGCTGTAATTGATTTAGACTAATGAATGATACAGTTAATGTCTTACTACCGAACATGTCAACATCGTATGTTCGTAGAAGCGCACCATGTGCGCACAATTTGGTTGGCCAGAAAATGCTTAAGATCAAGGGTCATGATGGACTCGGAGAGCATGCCATGAGTATTTCCCCTTTAGACCGGCATCTTGACATACTGGAGAGGACAGCCCAGATGATAAAGAGACCAAATCATACTGTCGAAATCAGGTATGAGGCACCATGGAGCTCAAAGATAGGGACAAAGAAGAATCTTGCGTACATTTCCAATGATGATAAACTTGACGAGTTTTGGTTGGCATATAGTAGATATGTGAAGATGCAATAGAAGAAGAGGCAAAACCATGGACAAGAGATTGTTTGCGAGATAATATTCTGCAATATGTTTGACAATCCTCAGGTATAATTCCTCAGTAATCATAGGTACCACTTGTTTACCGTTTATCAAATATGTATAGAATCAGACGAAGGTCTCAAGTCATGCAATTAATGTACCAAAGGATAGGCCGCTCAAGACTGATAATCCAACATTTATTGTGAGGAGCTCTGTCAATGACAAATTGATTCAAGCAATAAAGTGTATTCAGGCCAGCATATTTTGTCAATGCCATAATTGCCTTTGCTACAGGAAATATGATAGTTCTTGCAGTGTCTACACTCCTGACTGCGTTCTAGAACATGTGCAAAAACTTGTGGGCTTTTGCTATCACCTTTTCTCATCAAATGCCAAGCTAATACATTCTATTTAAAGGTCAATGGAGAATCACACATAGTTGTGGACAAGGTTCCAGACTTGATGACATCAAAGGTGCTCGACTACAAGAGGCCAGGTAGGGTGGGCCAAAAAGTTTCACCATCTGCTGAGATGCACCTATCAGCTAATCAGAGTGACCCATGGGTAAACATGCAAGTGCCATTAGCCCAGGTCATATGAGAGACTGAGACTCCACTGCATGTGCTCTATAAAGGCCCTCTGGACTATCCATTAATCCCAGTGTGGCTGAAGATGTGTGAGGACAACCTTAAGCATGGTCAGAATAAACATGAATACATGAGACTATCACCTGTGTTTAGAGCAAATGGCTGTACAAGAATTGACAATATTGCACAGATGAGTGTGAAGAAAGTCCAAGTGTTAGCAGACAGAGAAGGGATAGATGTTACGGTCAGGCTTGTTAACTGTGTGGTTGCGTATTCAGTGGAGGACATTGCTCATGTCAAGGTGAAAGGAAAGCTGATGCTCTAATGGAGTCTTTCGTGGTTTGCTATCCTTTCATCCTTTGATAACATTCAACTATTGGTTGTCTTTCGCTGTGTTCTTTCATGAACATTCAACTGTTGCATGTCATTGTTACTAAGTTTTGTCTTGTAATTACATTGTCTTTAGATATTCAAAAAGATGTGTTCTATGAAGACTATAAAATCAAAGATAACCTAATTGATGGTAAAAAGCTTAACAATATGCTGCACCAATGGTATAAGTCTTAAAATATAAATATTCATAAATGGGGAGTTCATCTCCATTTGGTGGTGGATGGCAGCACAGCTTCTGCTTGAGCAAAGAAAATGCAAGTTCTATTGGATTGAAATTGGGCGAATAAGCTGGCAAGTATTCAAGTTTCATTCCTCTGTGTAAATGTAAGCATTCTATCATTGGAAGTGCAGATCTATGTCTCATGTACCTTTCCTTAATAATTTTACCAATCTCATCAGCTTTGTGAATCACAGCATTGTCTATAACAATGATCAACATCAAAGCAAGAAAAGGCTGCATTTTGGCCAGAAGATCTTCAATAAACATGAGAAAATGCTTCATGTTAAACGATCTCTCAATAATTATACACTCAACAACCCCATATAAAGAAATACCAGGGAGGATAGAGTATCTAGAAATATGTGAATGATAATGAATGGATGTGATAGATAGTACATATACCGTTTTCCTCTTACAAAGAACTGTTTTTGGTATGCACAAAGCCCTTTTAAAGCCCATACTTTGTTACAATAATATGTTCTTCGGTCACATGCACTTTCATCTATGAAGATCAGTTGCTCTAGTTTATAGTTCGCTCCGATGCAAAGACGATACTCTGTCCGATCTACTTCATTGTGTTCCAAAGCCTGCTTTGTAATCTGCTCAGTGACATTTAGTAGTTAATATACAATGCAAGACAAAATCAATTATCTCCTTCATTCTGAAGCCAGCTCTATTCAATGTCCTCCAAATTGTGGCTTCATTGACACGTACTTCACACCTTTCTTTGAGCATGTCTCGCAGCTCGACGAGATATACATCATTGTATTATGCTAAAGTGCTTATAAGGAACTTATAATTATCAGCAATATCTGCAAAGTGGCTACAGGATATTAACTTATCTGAGTGTCAGCAAAATCTAATGCTCTTGGGCACCCAGACTTTACAGCAGTGTTAGAAGGAAATAGACTGATTGCCATTCTAGGATAAATTATGACCGATGCAGGATTGGCACCTGATCGACGATACCATACACAATTCTGCTACTGCCCCTTTGGGTCAAGAAGGGCAGACAATCTACCAGTACATTCCTGCAGGAATTGCCAATGGGCATGGAGACAAGCCTGGGAATGTGCACAAGACATACTGGAGGAAACAATGGGAATAATTGAATAAACAGAACCAATCACCATTCGAACCAACTATGGATACTCCCCATACAGGACACAACACCAAGTACTCTACAACCACTACCTTACAGCATTCGAGAATGAAGTGGTGGTCTGGTCTGGAAACGAAGAAACATACTATGCTAATGCAACGGCCACAGCATGGATCTGTCAATCCCCACATGTCGAGGAATGCCACAGGACAGCGGTACAGGTTACATGGCCGCTGACACTCGATGCCCCAGAATATCTCAAGCATATACGGGACATAACGATAGGACAAATTGCAAGCGGCTGGAGGGGCACACTAGAGGGAACAATCCTCATAAGCAGATGCTTCTCGAGCACAGGGATCGACGGAGCGATCACCACCTTCTTGATCGGCAGGGACACCGCACCAGACGAGATCATCATCCCCAATGGATACAACCGGGGAATATTCTACCGGAACCCGGCAACCTACCCCGGACTCAGTAACCAAGATCTACCGATTGAAGGAACGCCATCGGGACACGACAGGCATGTCATTGGATGGATCCAGGAACAGAACAGAAGTGGATCTCTGATGACTACAGATAGCTCGATATCGGAATGGAGCTACACCTGAAACCTTCGCGAACTCCAAGAACACTGGGGACAGGAATAGCAGACGGGTTAGCTCGGAGGTGTACAGCTACAGGATTGGCAGGGGATGGCGTTATCATTAGCACTCGACAAGGACCATGTGGAGAAGAAGGATCTAGAAGGATAGAACGGAACACGACAGAGTTGCGGGGTTCTGCACAGCCACCGGATTGGCTAGTGGCTGTGCCAAAGAAGCGTTAGGGGCTGTGCCGACAGTCGGTTGGGGCAGTGCTGCAGAAGGATGGATCAGGTGACAGGCTTTCTAGAAAGTATATAAGTAGCGAGCACTGCCACCAGAAGTTCCTTAGCAAAATTCTTTTGTATTGCCTACAACTTCTTTGTACTGCCACTTAGTCGCCTTAGGCACCACTCTAATCTATCTTAGGTATCTAGTGCACGGCTGGTCCCTTGACCCCTACTAGTATCTTATTGTTTACCCGACTATCCCTATCTTGCACTTCCCCACGATCAAGATAAGCTTCTCACGATTAGCGGGGTGAGTGGACTTGTTCCAGTGTGTCGGCTCTAGGGGATCTGCATGCATTCAGACCTCGGATACTAATCGGGCTCTGTCGATCATGCTGATCTTTGATCTGCCTGAAACCTCCAGCCTACTAGCTGTGAATACTGAGAGGAAGGACTTCATGCCTAAGTGTGTGGGCAACCACCCCAAGACCTGACATGAAGCTGACCTACCCTTAGAATGGCTAGCTAGGAAGGAGAAGACTACAGATCAGATGATGACCCCTTGCAGCTACTCATGGTTATTTGAACTGGTTCGAACACGAGACCAGAACGGGTATCTATGTATAGGAGTGTCAATCGTACTGATCCCTGTCGATCTACACTGGTCCTAACAAGCAGTTGCTGGGTTAACTTTGCCAGTCTTCCTCCAGATTAACAAGATACGGTATACCATGCATACAGGAACCCCAGTAAAGTAGACGATCTCATTAACATCAAGTCTACAGTCCTCATGCATAAAACAACAACTTTTTGAAGATCTCTAGATAAAGGAAGTCCGTTGGTCATGATGTTCAGAAGAAAGAAGTGGCGGCATGCAGCATCGGCAACTTCTCATCATGTAACTACATTCAACTCCAGCTCTCACGTACTTCTGGCTTATCAGCCTCTTCATCAGCATCTACCACAATGATGTCACAAATAGAATCAATGTCACTTGAGACAGAGTATCAAATGGAGAGTCTTGCACTAGGAGCATCAGTTCCTGGCAGACTAACAGTACACGGTATTTATTGCTTTTCACTATGTGTGGTAATTGAAACTAATGTGAATTAAGCAGTAGCCACTCCAGTGACCATTGATGCAATCCGTAAAAGGTGGGAGTCGCTATGTAGCCACTTTCGTAATATTAAGCACCTTGACACATAGGAGTGCATGGCAGAGTTTATCGAAAACTTATGCTCAGCGCTGTCTGAATTGGTTAGGACTCTCGTGAATAAATCGGACAAGGCTTATAATGAAAGTCTCCAGACGTTAAAGGATGTGGCCAAGGAAGTAAAATCACAGGGGATTCACCAGGGTTGGCTTCGCACGAAGCTCGACATCTACGAAGGGTTAATTACTAATCTCTATATGGACTCACAGTTGCTAGAGGGCATCACTCTGGAAGTATGTAATATTTTTATTCTTAATTCGCCTTGGCTAATGACATTCACTTTCAGTATCGTCCTTATGTGGATGTGCTGGTTTTGCGATGGCGGCTTGATAATGCTAGGTTCAGCATGGCTGCAGCATTCATGCTCATCTATCCAAGTTTCTTTCCTAGAGACAACCTCATCAACAATGCGGACCTCATGGGAAAATTCATCATGTGGAGGGCCTTCAAGAAGATGCTTGTCACCCTCTATTATGAGTTTTATGAACCACGGCGTTCAGGCGACGGGCGATTGTACCTGTTCCAATTTTGCTCTCATTTTAGTAGTGTGGATAAGTCAGTTGCCGATAGGAGCAACGGTCAGTTGATTGGAACAGTCACAGCATCGAAAGGTGTGGCGTGTAATAAGGATGGTTGGACAGACGAACTACCAGACAAAGAATTAGAGCAGCAAATCTGGTTCTTCCTTCTCGTGTTTATATAGGAATTCAACAGCGTAAAGAAGGATATTGATACGATGGAGCACCAGATGAAGAAAGACAGGGATACTCTCCTAGGCCAGGAGGAGGAGTATAGATGCTTGTTCAGACAGCCTACACCAGGGGCTCCATTGACTGTGCGGCCTCCTCCCAAAGAGCCACAGGCTGAGTCACAATTTGCTGTCGGTACAGCATTTTTTATCAGGATGAAGGCCGAATGGTAGAAATTCATCGATGAAAAAAACAAAGCCCCATCAGCATCAGCCGAACCTGCACTTAACATAGGTAGTGATCATCCGTGGCGTCAAAAGCAACTTGGGTCATACTTCAGACCATATGTTCCACTGGTGAAGAATCTGCATAGTGATCTCCCGTACGCATATCCTCCAGACTGGGAATGGCAAGGATATGTATGAAGTATTAGTCCGCTAACTGAGGGCGAGGTTGGTAATGTTCCACTTTCTGGTTTGGCAACCTCGGCCTCAGCATCTGGCCGTTTGACATCATCCACAACTTTGCACAGTGCATCAGAGGTTCTGCCCACCAGCTCTGGTCGCCCTCCTTTTCAATTTGCAGAAGCAGCTCTCCAAGCTATAATTGGCAATACCAAGGACAAGATTGCATCTCTGGAGGATCGTCACAAGGTGTATATGGAAGACTTCGAGGTGCTCAGAAAATGCTTGGCTGTTCTCTCCTTGATGATAAAGTACTCTATTTGGCAATTTTGCAAGAGATGGCTCTGCGATTGGCTACCAATAATTTTGCTTACATGAATGACAACAGGGCTGTCAAGTTTAGCGATGCATACCAGTGCGTCAACGTGTTTCTTGAAGACGTGCACAGGCTCGAAGAGAGTGGGATAGATTTCCAACACACATGCAACAAGCTGGGGACAATCCTCACGACAGAAGATTACTATGCATCGAAAAACGAATCACTTGAGAACAGCATTGATGATTTCATTAAGAAGGCTGTGGCCACAACTGATAGGCCTGCTACTGGACCAGAAACAGATATGTACTTTCTCTTGTGCAAGTTGGATCTATTGTTTCCTAAGGAGAGGTAGTTGACGGACTCAAGTGCTGCATGATTATGCATCTGGCATTTTTTTACTACCTGTACTGGTGATCTCTGTCAACTTTATGTTACGTTGGAAATATCTGCTCTTGCTATTATGCTGAATTTCACCATCTATACTATTATGCCAGAAGTATTCTTCTCCTATCCTTTATGTAGCTATTATGTACAATCGATAGTCCATTGTAGTATGCCCGATTTCTATCCACTAGAAGAGATGAGACATGGCAAGACATTAATACCAAGAAGCCTGCCTGAGCTGCAGAAAACGGAAAATAAAAGGAGCCGGGCAGAAAGGCTGAACCTAATATGGGGACAAGAAATACTTTCTTATTTCTGACATGCAAAGTTGCTCAGAGGCAGCAAAAGTTGGCATGTATATACCTGAGTATCTGATCAATTTTTGTAAGCTGAATTCAGATTTTTCCATGGTATGATTCTAGTGCTAGCATTTTTGCAGTCCAGCCAGAGTGTGAGGAGAACCGGGTCTATTGAAGTTCTTATTTTTCTATCTCAACATGCTTTGAATATTTCTACAATATTTTTACATATTCCGAAGTGCATTATATAGGGCAAAATTTACACGGTTGAATGAGCAGGATTGGCCAGATATTGACAGAGAAAAAGCAACCTTTATTTCATTTTTTAGATATCAAGAACATGCTGTGTCAAAAATACATGTAATTTTGACATTTGCCATTACTTTTATACTGGTATTGCTTAATAATAGAAATTGTGGATCACTTTCTAATAAACAACCACAAATAGCCCACATCACTACAATGCGAAGATACATTGTCAAAATGAACGAGTCGGAGCAAGCTATGGTGACAAGCTTTCCATCACACAAAATCGGCAGTTCGTCCTGGTTGTTAGACTCTGAAGCTTCGTCCCACATGACAAACAACCGAGACAACTTTGTAACCTATCGTACCATCTCTCCAGTCACAATTCATACAGTTGAGGAAGGACGCACCATTCAAGCAATAGGAATCGAGAGTGTGGTCGTGACATTCACCCATAAAGGCAGAAAAACTCGAGTCAGACTATTAGATGTACTGCACGTTCCTCGGCTGACCCACAACCTCATGTTCCTTGCAAAACTCGATGTCAGAAAGTTGTGGTTTAGCTCCGGCGATGGTAAATGCCACATAGCTAATACTGGTGGAGTATTTGGTGAAGGAAAGTCCGTCCAAAATCAGTGGGTTATGGACATGATCGTTCTGCACGAGGTCATCAATATCGTAGTCAAAGGAGATGATGTTGACCAACCATTATCTGTCTAGTACAACCAGCTTGGGCATGTGAGAAATGCTCGAGTAAAGGAGCTTGTACGCAAAGGAGAAGTCCTGGGCATATCCATTTCCTCTTTCGACGAACCCTCTTTATGTGAGGCGTATGTCCTAGGAAAAATGCCAGCCTCGCCTGCTAAAAGCAATCCGTCAAAAACTGACCACCCCGGTAATGTCGTACATGCCAACCTGGAATTCATGAAAAGTCAGTCCATCATAGGAGCTAACATATCTCAAAACACAAAATAAATTATATCTCACTCAATTCTTAATCGTTTTGCGTCATCTAAGTTGCTAAATTCATGCCCCAATCATGCTGTCTAGAATGTAACAAACCTGAGCAAATTTGGTTAATAATTAACCCCAAAATGGCACAAAACATCGTTTTCTTATGCATTTCTCATATATAATTTTTTCTGCACTCAATTCTAGGTCTATAACACCCACAATTGTCTTAGAGCCCTCAGATAGAATAAATGTGAATTTAGGGTCTGTATTTGAGGTGTAATTTGAGGTATATGTGCCGGTTTGGGGCATGTCTGGAAGACAGAAAACTTCTCTTATCGCTTGAGCTCCTCATGCTCTAGAAGAAAATATCTGAGGATAAATTCATGTATGGGAACTCATTTAGAGTATACCTAGATGTATCTGAGCCTCTCCCAGAGCAAATAGATATGTTGGGAAGCTAGGAAAAGGCAGGGAAGTATAGTACATATATCCTATCTCCTCTATCTCAATCAATGCATCAATTCTCATAGCAGACATAAGAAGTACTCAAATTACTTCTAATAGACCTGAAATGAATTTACATGTATGAACTTAGTCTCAGACATTTCTTTTTGGGGTATGAGGAGCTTAGAGGATGAGAGGAGTTTTGTGCCTTCTAGGCATGCCTCAAACTGGCACATACACCTCAAATTATACCTCAAATATAGGCCCTAAATTCACATTTATTCTATCTGAGGGCTCTAAGACAATTGTGGGTATTATAGACCTAGAATTGAGTGTAGAAAAAATTGTACATGAGAAATGCATAAGAAAATAATGTTTTGCACCATTTTGGGGTCAATTATTAACCAAATTTGCTCGGGTTTGTTACATTTTGGACAGCATGATTGGGGCATGAATTTAGCAACTTAGATGACACGAAATAGTTAAGAATTGAGTGAGATATGATTTATTTCATGTTTTGAGATACTAAAGAGGCCGAAAAATGGCAAATTGGCACATGTCACAGTACTTTTGAAAAAGACTATAATGGTCTCAATCTTGCCTATTTTGTATGCCAGGTCAGAGATCTCCTCTTATAGGTTTTCAAGTCACTTAGTATCCTTCTTATGTACTATTTGATATATTTAGAAAATAGTATCACAAAAATTATAGAGATTCCTGTGCAGCTTGTTATAAAAGAGGAGTAGCTCTGCAGCTGAGGCACTCTCATACTTATCTGGTATTTGATGCACTATCACAGGTACCCTGGATGTTTTCCCTTTAGAAACTAGTAATCTATGTTAGAGAATGTATATACTATGCTGTAGAACAGAGCAAGGTTATCTTCCAAATTAACATCCAACAGATGTAGTATACTGCCCTTTAGATTAGGAGATATGCTCGTTTTCAGTCCTAGAGCTAGAAAGCTGTATCTAGAGCTACTACAAATAAGAAATAGTAGCTAATGTTTACTAAGATATGGCACAGTTGGCATGGAATGCCTTGTAGTGTGCATAATAACAGGAGAAAGGATTTAGTGGTAAAGGCTTAGACTTGAGGGAAGTGTGATAATGATAGGGTGGTAGGTTGGGAACTCCCAAAACTACAATCAGTGAGTCTTATCTTAATATCTAAAATACATGGCTGACTAAAATTCGAACTTTGAATTTCTGCACCATACTAAATTAAGTCAGAAACTATACCAAATGCAATATAACAATCTGCAAGATGCAACCATACTAAATTAAGTTGCAAACTATACCACATTTAGTATAAGATCTGTAAAGATCTGTAAAGTGCAATGCAAAGATTTCCCAGCCCCACCCGGTCTCAACTTTTCCCCCCCCTTTGCCTCCTCTCCACCCGTCCCTTCCACTCTCCCCTCTCCCTCTCTAAAAAAAAATAGAAAATTTGTTGAAAATTTGAACAAGCCTCAAAGTACTTATATTAATTATTTTCCTCTTTTTTTTTATGCAGGTCATCATCTAGACAGGCACAATAAAAGCAATATCTATATAATAAAGGCGTATAGGCACTTTTGTGTACAGCTACACTGACTAAATTCAGACTTTGAATTTTAGCTCTTCTTTTCTCATTTGCCGCATGATGCCAAGGGAATAGTACTAGATATAGAAGAAAGATCAGTAGAGATTGGTGCAATCGTCCTCCTAATATTCTCTGTTTATATGATTATATAATCAAAAAGCAGTTTGTATTGCACACTCTCAAACAACTCAAATTCTACACTTAAAAATCTAAAACAATGCTAGAAAAATAGTAGAAGTCCAATAGAACCATATTTTACCTTCATAAAGGAGTCTCCCTTATGCAATAAGGGAACCTTTCTGGAGTTTATGCTCACCTTTGTTAATCATCTGAGGACTGTCAATCTTGAATGATTATTTTAGCAACCATGCACAGCTTAGAGATGGCACATTTTTTATGATAACATATCAGTGTAAGTGACACACTAGACAAAATTACAAGTAGAAGCCTCTAGAATTTTGGTTGAAATGCAATACTAGCCAATTAGAGCAGTTTTCTTCTATTCTGATTGAAAGTCTTCACCCTAAAATCTTTCTTACCCAGTGTGTGAGATTCTTGCAGGGTATGTAGTTGTATCTATGAATGCACAGCTTCTCTCAGTCAATTGTATAATGTATAACTCAACTGAGAACACATTATTATAGTAGTTTCGCTATATACATAATCTACTTTGATAGGATTAGGACAAGCCAAGATAATATTGTGTATGCTTGGAAGAGATTGTAGTGAAGAATATATAATAATATAATTTATAAATGGACATTACTCAGACCTATGGCCAGTGGGGTTTTTGGCAAAGCCGAAAATGCCAGTGCTGGTATATCTGATGATGAACTCAGCTGACTAATAGTATTTAGTGTACCCATGATAATGCCTGATAGCATAGACAATAAAATGATAATGTAAGAACTATTTATTATATACAAACTATGAGCAATTTTTTATCTCTCGCTCTCTTTCCCTTTCCATTTTGGATTAGCTGTTGACTTATATTCTATAGATTTTAACATCTTGTCTGTCTTCTTACCCTTTTCTTTGATGGAAATATTGTTAGAGTTCAGGAGATCAGTATAAGGACCAGAAGGTGACATGTTGGTAGGCTGCTATTAGTGACTTCCAGAGATAGATGGATCTCCTAGCTCCAGTTATACCTTCAATATTGGCAAACACTTTTCTGTGCCCAATGCATAAGAAGCGAACATTTGGCCAACCCTTGAGGCTTCTTTCTGCTTCTTTACTACAACTGTTTGTAAGTTCTGCAACTATAGGTGTAAAAGCCCCAATGTCGCTGAGTACTCCTTAATCTGGTGTGCCAGAACTACAAGCTGGTCCTGGTCATCCAAAGTTATTAGTGCAAGATCTATAGTATAGATCATCATAACTACCAACTTGTCGCCCTTGCTGGGATGGGCAGAGGAGTTTTCCAGATAGCAGACTGGGTTCCTTTTTGAAAGGACATAGTTTACTAGAATTTTAGCGGAATCCTGCCCACAAGAGAAAAAGTGGTAAAAGTGCTGCAGACTCTTGTAGCAATGCTTCAGATGCTCATAGGCTATCTTATCTATACTGTTGCATACTGACCTGTAATTAGCTTCTGTCACCTCCAGGTGCTCATGTGTCACCTTAATAAACTGAACCATTATGGTAATAGTGGAAGGTCTCCTCGTTTCCTATACTATTGGCATTAGCTCTAAAGTTTTCTTCTTTATTTTTCTCTTCTCTTTTCTCTTCTTTTTCTCCCCTTTCCTCTCTCTCCTTGTAACCTTCTTTTCACTGTCTTTCTTCTCACTATCTCTGTCCTCTCTCTCACCTTCTTTCTTCTCACCATCTTCATTGTCGTTATAGTATACATCAATGCCAATGAGGTCTAAACCAGCATTGAAACCTTCATTAGCATCAATACTTTTCAATGCATCTCTTGCACTACCCTATTATTCCTGTTCCTCTACAGGATCCAATTTCAGTCATTTGAATTTACCCAGGCCAATAAGTAGGGTGGTGAGATTGTTGGCCAAATTCTAGCTCTTGATAAAACTAAACTGGTTCTGTGCGATCATGAAAGCAACTATGTGTGTCTTATTGTCACCTTCCTTTTGGGCTTTGTCCTATATTGGACCCATGGATGCAATCTCAATGCTACAGTCATATGTGGCTTAGAGAGCAGCATCCAGGCTAGAGTAAGATATCATCCAGTACCTATAGGCAAGCTTCTAAAAAGAAAGTCAGCTACTGCATAATAGAAAATTATGTACTGAATTTATGTCAGACAATGCCCTTATGCTACAGTCTAGAGCCTGTTGCAGCTCTGCCACATTAGCTGTCAGTGTCTCAGCCTTATAGTTAAGACATGTTTAATCATAGAGGTGATATAGGAGCTTGTGTATGAATAAGAGTATATGTAGCATGACATGTGCCATTGTATAGATATATAGGTAGTTCTGCTACAATCTCTCTATTGCTGTTATAAGGAGGTTATTATATTTGAGCTCCCATAGAAATTCTTTTAAAGTAACTTATAAGTAAATAGCATTAAAACAGGCAAATCCTACCTCCTATGAGAGAAAGGATATAATATACTATGTGAGCACTATCAGTATAGATAGACGGGCAGATAGAAAAATCAAACATACAATCATCTGGATGAATTGAGGATATAGTAGGTTGAGAGCAACTTCTGATAAAGGTTGCCCCAATACTCACCTATATAAATATTTCTTATTCTGAGAAGCAACCTGTATAAGAGAGAAGTTAGAGATAGTCAGTAAATTGATGAACCTTACCCATTTATGAGTCATTGAGATCTTTGTTAGAGCTGAGGTGTCAGACAGTAGCATTGGGCAAAGTATACATATTCATACGAGGTGGGTAAAAAGTTCCTTAAGAAATTAGATATAGGTATAGAGGGTTATCTGTGTACTAGTCTTCTTAAACTACGAGCTGGTATAGCTCAGCACAAATAAGTTATAAAGGCACTAACTAATGTTCACCATATTCTAGCTCATTTCAATTATGGTATTTTGAGGTTCGATAATTATCTTCTATAAGTTGTACCCATTGTCAACCAGAACAGTAAGCTTCAGTAGCAACTCTTCTAGAACCAGCTGTCCTTATCTCATATTTTAAGATTCTGGAGAAAATGAACTATGATAGAGCTGTCTGAATGTAACCTTGATTTTTAGATTCAATTTGTATAAGTTATCAATTAGGTTGCAGAATGTAGACATGCTTCTATAATAGAGTACCTTTGCAATTAGTGCACATATTGATACTAGCTTAGAGAAGACTAGCCTTATAATTTGGTGCTTCCTATGGTAGATCAATGCATCTTGGTAGCTCATAAAATGATTGTGAAAGTACTCTAATAGTCCACACACTGATGAGTGCAGGTAGAGGATTATTCTAAACATTGCCTATGTCAGCTACATTAGAATCTAATTATTGGCCTAAATGGCTGTTGACCATTCTAGCTATATCAAGTTACAACAGTCCTTTATCATAGGGTTCTTCATATATATAGGTTAGCTTCTCATTAGCAGGCAGAAGATATTCAAGCCTAACACCACTATATGAAGGTCAGTAAATGCTACATCCAGTGTTCTTGCATGAGACAAACTATAATTCAATAAGCTCTTAGATCTTAGGAGTCTTGTATATCAGACACTTGTCCATTATGATGATCAACTGGGTGCTGAAAAATAAGTTTATTTTGTCCAATAGACTTGTGATGAATTCTATAAACAGCTGGGTATTGAATGTACTCTGAACAATGACATAGTCAATCATTCCATCCAGACTGATAGCTGGCAGGACAGAAAAGCTGAAAGAATGAATCAGAGGCTTACATCATATTATAAAAGTTGTATTTATTATTTCTCCCTATTGAAGAACTGTTTCTAACACACACAGTGACCCTCAAGAGCCCAAGTAGTATTATAGAGAAAAGTCTGCCAGTTACTAGCACTCTTATCAACAACTACTAGCTGTTCTGCTGCATACTACAAGCTGACACATGCAACATACTGTGTACGTGGTATCTCGTTCTACTCAAGAGCCCTTTTTAGTATCTAAATAATATAAGAATTCTAGTTTGTGGGTAATGCATGGATGAGTAAAGAGATGACCATCTTCTTCATTTTGAAACTAGTATATAGCAAGAGCCTATGTATAGTTGAGTCCAAAACTTTCTTCCCCCATCTCTCCTGTAGTAGCTCTCTCAACTCATTGATATAATAGTCATTGCAATTGTTAAGTATCCTATAGAGAAACTACCTAGCATGAATCAACAATAACTAGTAGAGGTTTAGGCACACACATACCTTAGCATGAATATAATTAAATGCTCTTGATCTTTTGCATAAACTAATATATTGCGTAGCAATAGTACCATTGTGCTTGAACTGCTATATCATATGGAACCGTTAGCTGGGGTATCTTGGTCAAGGCTGTGATCTGAGTTGTGCTAAACCTCTTGTTCATAATGGCAATGCATTTATGCAGGTTATCAAAAAGCCTTTTGCCACACTATTGATGTTGCATGAAGGTATGTTCAAGTGGTTAGCAGCAACAGATAGAGATGATAATGGTCAGAGATCAAGTGATGTGATACGTGCGAGCTTAACCTCCATTCTCTAATCTCTTTTTGATATATTGCATACATGAACTCCTATCTCTTGCCTACTGTCATTGTCTTATATTCTCGTCAATCTTTTGCTGCAATGCCTAACCTAGCAATTTTGAGGTCTCTGATAAATCTCATGTAAAGTTTATCATCTAATTCAAAGTTGTTCTATGATTTTCTATCTAGAGTCTTGTGAATGCTATTAAGAATAACAAATGCACATGCTTCTACAGTGTAAGATAGACTACCTTGGACTTCCAGGAAATCTATTTAAGCCTATAGGGAGGTAGAAAAAGGTGATAGATAAGGGCTGTAGATGAGTGATGAGCACTATGCATAGTGGGAGATATTGTTATGTATAGGCTTGTATTTCTCTCAGAGATATGTCTGTGGCCCTAGTAGCTGCAGACTATTTCTCTAAAGCACAAATATATGATGGTACTGTAATACTGACTTATCTGAGAATTTAGCAGTTTAGATACTATCTCAAGTGTGTTATGACGCAGTTATCATTTTCCTTTTTCTTCCTTTTCCCTCTCTTTTAATGAATGGTCACTTTCTTTATTAAGCATTCCTTTAACATTTTATCACTCCTTTATTATTATATTATACAAGCTTAGCTAATTACAACCCATGATGCCGTTCACTCCAAACCTTATTATTTATCATGATGTCATTTGATTCTAGACTATGACATCATCCCTTAGTAATATCATTTCAGGCAGCACCACTTTACCTTTATTGTCACCTGACTTTCCTTGTAGAGTAAGACTTACCTGCAGTCGTTGTGTATATAAGATTGAGGGCAGAGAGCTGGAATTTCCCACTCTCTTATTCTCGTACTATCATGACCTCGCAGGTAAAGTCCCCTTCCCCTTGTACTAGTATAAGTAGTTGCTAATATAATCTCGTACTATCACAACCTCACAGACTTAGTGTCTCTTGCATGTGCCTTGGTAGCTCAACCTCTTGCATCGTAGTCATCTCTGGTCTCTCGCCGACGTCTCTTACCTCACAGATTATAATTTAATAAGAGAGTCCTTTATCCCTCGTGTCGTTTAGTTGTTGATGTTAAAGAACAACTAAAGTCGTGTGTATATCACTTCTGTGTGTACTCTTTGTCCCCTCTGCTCTACCTCTGTTTCTTTTGTTGCTATCAATGACTCAGTGGATAGTCGTAAGATCCTAGAGATGCTTGCATACCTACCAGTAGTGAAGTGTTGCCCCACGTTGTATCAATGTTGACCAAAACACCTCTCTCCATTAGTGCTATAGTCAATCGTTGTTCACAACAAGAAAGCCCAGTAGTGTCTTGCAGTTGCAATCATTGTTGAAGGGTTACCTTGTGAAGTGTTACTGTGTTGCTGTTAGCAACATAGGAAGTTATGTACTATCTGGGCGTCGAGTGGTTGACAATTGTATGCCCCACCACCTTGGTGTTCTACATTCCCTCCATGACTACATCAGGTTCATTGAAATCAACCCTACACACGCTGTTGTTGAATATTACCTAGACTTCAAAGACTTTCTACTCCCTCTCAAACTAGGTCGTCGAGTTGAGGAAATCTGATTCCTCAGATGCACGCTAATTGTCTGGTACCCGACAGTCTGTATATATGACCTGTGAGTTTCGCCAACAAGAGACATCGGAACCTCGACGTAACAAGCTAGCTCCTAATCGTCATCAATGCCCATATCAGAAGCCCAAGCGATACTGTATTCCTCTTCCAACCTGTAACATCATTATTGATCTAGGGTTAGACCCAAACAATGTTAAGGTAGTCGATTATAACAATAACCACAGTTGAGGAACCTTCTAGTTTCTTCCCCCATACTACCACCCATACTATCCTCGTAGACCTATCAAAGCCGAAGAGGCTGACGTAAAGATCGAAGAGGTTGACGTCTGCCTATAATTGCTGACAGAGTGGCGCTCACTCCCGAACAAGAGGCAGCCCTCCCGAGTAGTGCAGTCCTCAACGAAGATAAGACCCTCATCACTCTAACAGACACCAAAGGCATCAAACACACCGCTTGGTGGTTAGATCGTAACAAGGCCTGGGTCTCGTAGAAAGACAAAGAAGAAATAGGCACCATCAAGTGGACACCAAAGAAACCGAAACCACCGACATCGACCCCTCAATCCCCTGCACCACTATCCTCTTCCCTCCCATTGACATCCATCGCCTTCAGATTGTCAAGATCTGGATCAGATACACAAACTATGATGTCGTCGCTTTCTCCACAACAGCTTGCAGACTTTGCTGCTCTCGTTGCGGCTGCAATGAAGTCCCAACAAGTACCATCCTCGAAGTCATCAATGAAAGATCTTGGGATCACAAAACTGATGCCCTTCTCAGGAGGGAAAGATTATCTTTGCTTCCGACAGGAATGCTTAGCCTACATCAGCACCAACGATACTGGCACAGTTTTCAGTGATGACAAAAAGAAGATTTTCTTTGTCTTATCGTACATGAAGGAAGGATTAGCATCAATGTGGGCACGAAACTATTATGATAAAATTACTGATGCAAAAGGCATCATCAGTATCAAAGATACATTTGCCAAATTTCTTGAAAGGCTCAACCTGTCATTCAAGGATCTAGGTGAATGTGAACGAGCATACAAGCAGTGGGTAGAAATGTTACAGGGTGGCCTCGATGCTAGCATATTTCTCTCAAACTGGAAGATTGCTATAAGCCTAATAAGCCTAACCCTAAGCCTAACCCTCAACAAGCGATGTCAACGTCGTACTTTCCCAACTGAAGTTGGCATTGCATAAGGAAGTAGCAATGAGCCTCATCTGCCTACCTACAAAACCAAAGATGTAGGAAGAAATGAAAGCATACATCATCAATATCGATGCTGCAGAACAAGAGATCCATCACCTAAAACGCCGGAATGTACCTCCCCCACATCCCCTACCACATCAGTATCCTCAGCTAGCACCTCAGAAGCAGACATTGTTTGATCCGTCATGCAGCGACAAGCAGGGTGCAATAGGCATCACCTTTGGAGGACAGGGTGAGCCGATGCAGGTTACATTACAACATCTTCGATGTGAAGGGAAGTGTTTTGAGTGTGGCGAGTTGGGTCACTATGTGAGACAATGCCCAAAGAAGAAGACTACTCAGACTGCCCATGCTATCGTCACTGAACTCTCTGATGAACTGAGGGAGCTGCTATGCAATGAGTTGTTTGCAGAAGCAGATCTTACCTCTACACCATAGGATGCACATTGTGTTGAAGTAGAAGAGGTTGTCGAAGAAAGTAATACCGACGACGAGGATTTTCAATCGAGCCAGTAGATGATGTCGATGTCACTGACTTAAGCTTTTCAAATGATTCGTCATGGACTCGTAACCTAAGCTATAACCAGTCAAATGTAACATTAGTAGATGAGGTCTCTATCAATAAACCCGACAAGTTAAAAAACCAAACCATGACTGAAGAATGCAAAAATTAAAATATCGACAATAACAACTTTAAACTTCTCCTTGATGAACTCCTTAAGGACCAAGTCGTTAGGAAGATACAGATGAAGAACAAGGCAGAGGAAAGATCTGAGCTGGATCTATACATTGATCTTATCTTAGACGACGGACAAGTGATAGATGCACATGCACTTGTGGACTTAGGATGCACAGGATCATTCATGGACATAAGCTTTGTTAAATGCTATAACATTCCAATAGTCAGGTTATCTCAATCGGTAAACATTCTAAATGCTGATGGATCTAGGAATGAAGGTGGAAAGATGATGCACTATATTGAGCTGACACTCCAGATTGAAGACCACAGTGAGAGGATCTGTCTCCCGGTACTTACTCTGTCATTGGCAAACCTGTTCCTAGGATATTCTTGGCTAAGCAAACACAACCCGACGATTGACTGGAAGCTTGGAGACATTGTATTCGACAAATACCCTGAGTCTTGTAGGTATGCTCGTACAGACAAGGTCCCGTTCTCTGTCCGAAAAGCCAGTGTCAAATCACAGACCTAATACATCGTTCCTCAGAAGAAGCAGGCATCATGGCCATCATATCTAGACTCCTATGCTGATGTATTCAGTGAGGAGAATTTTGAGAAGCTTCCAGACCATCACCTGTGGGACTACATCATTGACCTCAAACTTGGTTTCAAGCTGTCAGATTGCAAGATGTACCCTTTAAACCTGAAGGAGCGTGAAGAACTACATGGCTTTATCAATGAGAACCTAAAGTCAGGACGGATACATAAATTAACATCACCAATAGCATCTCCCTTCTTCTTCATTAAGAAGGCAGATAGCTTGTTAAGAGCTATTCAGGATTACAGGAAGCTCAATGAAGGTACAATTAAGAACAAGTATTCTTTACTACTAATCAGTGAACTCATCGACAAGGTCAAGACAGCTCAGTATATCACGAAGCTTGATGTCTGTTGAGGTTATTACAACATCCGTATTAGGGAGGGCGATGAGTGGAAGGCAGCATTTAGAACAAACAAAGGGTTGTTTGAACCTACTGTCATATTTTTCGATTTATACAACACACTGGCTACCTTCCAAGCATTTGTCAACAACATTTTCCAGAACCTGATTAGCTAAGGCAAGGTGGTGATCTACCTCAACGACATCCTCATCTTCTTAGAGAACCTGGACGAATATTGGGAATTAGTACAGAAGGTCTTCAAAGTGCTGAGGGAGCACAAGTTGTACCTAAAGCCAACAAAATGCAAGTTTGAAGTATCAACGGTGAAATTTCTCAGCTATATTCTCGGTAATGGTGAAGTGCATATAGATCCTGCAAAGATCGAAGCTGTTACAAACTGGCCACCCCCAAAGAACAAGAATTAGCTACAGCAGTTCTTAGGACTAGGTAACTGGCTGCGACAATTCGTCAAGGGTTACAGCGCTGTCATTAAACCACTCACACGCCTAACTGAAGATGTAGTTTGGAAATGGACCAATGTGGAACAAGTTGCCTTCGAGGACATTAAGACAAGGCTGACAAGCGCCCTAGTGCTGTCCATCCCAAATGACAATATACCTTTCCGTGTCGAAACAGATGTGTCGGACTTTGCTACAGGAGGAGTACTACTCCAAAAACAAGACAACGTATGGAAGGTCATAGCTTATCGCTTGCAGACATTGTCATCGACTGAAAGGAATTATCAGATATATGACAAAGAACTGTTAGCAGTTGTTCAAGCACTGACGGAGTGGAGACACTACCTCCTAGGTGCTAAACATCCTGTTGAAATCTGGACCAACCATGCAAATTTAACATACTTCAGAAAGCTACAAGATCTGAATCGTCAATAAGTGAGATGGTCACTATTCCTATCAGAATTTGACTTTGTCTTCATTCACAAACTAGGCACAACAATAATAAAGGCAGATGTGCTCTCTCAACAATATGACTATGATGTGGGTGAGAAGGATAACTAGGAGATGCAGTTGTTAAAGGATAAGTGGTTTAGGACTAGAGCAATAGTGGAAACGACAAGGACAATGCTAGAATGAAAGGTCAAGGAGGTGAATAGAGAAGCGGAACCAAGGGTGGATGGAAGGCTCATCATCCCAAGGGAACTAGTCGAGGAGGTACTCAAAGAGCATCATGACTCTCCACTCGCAGGACACCCAGGACAAACAAAGATGTGGCAGTCAATTGGATGAACATATTGGTGGCCAGGCATGATCCAAGATGTTGCCATCTACATTAAAGGATGTAATGTCTGCCAAAGAATAAAGTCATCAAGATAGCCTCGATGATGGACACTACACCTACACGATGTTCCTAAAGGACCATGACAGACAATATCGGTTGACTTAATCGGCAAACTCCCAGAATCTAATGGCTACAATGCAATCTGTGTAATTGTCGACAAATTCTCTAAGCAGATACATGCAATACCGATGACAATAAAGATTACTGCCCAAGGAATGGCTAGACTCTACCGCGATCACATTTTTCAACTGTACGGACTGCCAAAAAAGATCATCTATGATCGAGGCCCTCAGTTCGATACAAACTTCATGAAGGAACTATACAAAGTACTCCACATCGAAGGCAACCCATCAATAGCGTACCACCCTCAAACAGACAGACAGACTGAGCATGTTAATCAAGAACTCGAACTGTACCTGAGGATGCACGTCAATCATCGACAGACGGACTGGTCAGAATAGTTAGCTCTTGCAGAGTTTGCCTATAATAATCGAGAGCACTTGTTGACAGGAATGACCTCTTTCTTTGCCAATATGGCCCTAAACCCCTTGAGCCCAGGAACAATGCAAATAGTATTGTCGAATCTTTCAACAGAGGAGTTTGCCAAGGACCTGAAGAGTATATACAATCAGGCAAGGAAGCACCTCGAAAAGGCAAACAACATTATGAAAAGGGTGCATGATTGAAGAGCGAATAACGTCGTCGATTATCAAGTAGGAGAAAAGGTCATGCTAGATAGATAAAATATTATAACAGTCAGACCAACAAGGAAGTTTGCCAATAAGTGATATGGGCCATTCGATGTTTTGGAGAAAGTCAGAGTAGTCACATATAGACTTAAGCTACCAAGAATATGGTCAAAGGTACACCCCATCTTCAATGAAGTCTTGCTTAAACTCTACGTCGAGCCAACCTTTGAAGGATAGAAGAAGCCACCCTCACCCCCACTGGAGATTATAGATGGCGAGGAGGAATATGAAGTGGAGGAAGTTGTCGACTCACATGAACACCGAGACAAACTCCAATTTCTGGTCAAGTGAAAAGGATATGATGAAAAGACCTAGGAACCAAGAGACAATTTACTACCAGGTGCAAAACAATCTGTCAACGATTTCTACAAGAAACACCCAGGTGCTCCTAGAATCCTCACTATTCATCTTGAATCATCAATGCTCAAAGAAATCTTCCACTATACCGAACTGGATTGCTCCAAGGGTTGGTCGAGATGCCCAACCTTAAGAGGGGAGTGATGTTACGATGCAGTTATCATTTCCCTTTTTCTTCCTTTTTCCTCTCTTTTAATGAATGATCACTTTCTTTATTAAGCATTCCTTTAATATTTTATCACTCCTTCACTATTATGTCATACAGGCTTAGCTAATTACAACTCATGATGCCGTTCACTCCAAACCTTATTATTTATCATGATGTCATTTGATTCTAGACCATAACATCATCCCTTAGTAATATCATTTCAGGTAGCACTACTTTACCTTCATTGTCACCTGACTTTCCTTGTAGAGTAAGACTTACCCACAGTCGTCATGTATATAAGATTGAGAGCAGAGAGCTAGGATTTCCCACTCTCTTATTCTTGTACTATCACAACCTTGTAGGTAAAGTCTCCTTCCCCTTGTACTAGTATAAGTAGTTGCTAATATAATCACATACTATTACGATCTTGCAGACTTAGTGTCTCTTGTATGTGCCTTGGTAGCTCAACCTCTTGTGTCATAGTCATCTCTGGTCTCTCGCCAACGTCTCTTATCTTGCAGGTTGTAACAAAGTGATCTTTTGGAGGAAGATAGTTACTAAGGTAGTTTTGGGTCAGAATGATAAAATAGTACAATCTCAATCTAGCTTAATTATAACCTTGACTAAAAGTACTTATTTTACTACCTTTTTAGCAAAAACAATCAGATTTTTTAGTATTCAAGTGTGTGAGTTATGATGGATGCAATAAAGTAGGAGAGAGTTGTGTGAGCAGGGTAATGATAAACTATCTGGTTCTACTATCAAGAATACATCAGGGAACTGCTATAAGTTGCATACAGGTGTCTACTAGGCTGGTTATATTTGTCATGCTTGAATCAGATTTTTATTGGCAATATTAGGTGAGCTATAATTTTTACATTCAGTAGAGAACATGACTAGGACTTAGCATTTTGACATTATCTTTTTTATGGCACTATATATACTTAACAAAACCTAGACATTTTTTATATATGGAAGTGCATTTTTAAGTACTTTTTTACATAGTGATATCAGATGTTTATGTACAGTATTGATTAAGAAAATTGCTGATTAGTGCATTTTTGACCTCTGAGGGCACGACACATGTAAAAAATCACATGATTTTTCAAATTCTCAGAATTTTTATATTTAGCTATAAGATAGAAGTAAAATTGAAGCAGAGAAAGGACTTCTTAAATGAGATATAGAAAGTATCAAGCAAATTCTTAAGAATTTTTTCTAAGCAAAATAGAGAAAATAGGGTGAAATAACTATTTCTGCAATGAAAATGATAACAAATAACAGATCTGAGAAGCAGATAGGCATATGGTCACAGTATAGAAGTTTTGTATGCTGTATCTTAAGTCTCAATGAAATTTTTTCTCTTATTTTTACATACATGCATGTATAATTATCATACAATAATATGGAAGCCATTAGAAATGTAGTTTTGGTTCTGGTATTTAGAGAGGATGAGACTATCTGAACCAAGATATTTGGTCATATGATTTCACAACTCACATTAAAATTCATTATTTTGGTACACTTATGTTAGATTGCCCAAGTTTCATAAGAATTAGGCACCAGTTATATTCTAGTATGTGTCTAATCTCCGTAAAATATGTTTAAGCAGTGTTTAACTCATATGTTAGACTTGGTGCTAGAACCGTGATTTCAGAAAGTGCGACAAAGAGATCCACGCGAGTTTCCATATTTAGTAAGTATTTGGGCTCCGCCTGAAAAAAAAACTGGCACGGTGAAACATTGGGGATTGCCCATCCATTGATAGGCCGTGCCAGGAACACACTAGCTGTAAAAAAGGCCGCGAAAAGAAAAGACAGTACCTGAAACGAATACACGTGATCACTGGAGGCACAGATTTTCTGACTTTTGTACAAAAAAAACACTGCAGCAATAGAACTCTTCGAGAATTATTGATTGATTGATAACATCCTTTATACGAGGTGTTACCGTACGGCAATACGTAAGCTGGCTGGGTAAAAGGCAGTACGTGTATACGGAGAAGCCAAAACGCTCTTTCTTGAACGTTACCGTCCCGGACGTCGCGTGGCACCTGGAATAATACGAACACACACATGTACTCCGACCCACGCGGCGTCCGCCTGGCTACCCCTCGCCGTCTCGACATTAACGATATTCAGCGCCACAATCGCCAATGGTCGTAATAAGCCTCCTGCCATTCGATCGATCCAGTACAGCCTCGATTTCCTGGTTGTCTTCGTTGGTCAGGCTGAATCTAAAGACACGACGATTATCCTGAGTATGCGCCGAAAGGCCCAAGCGAGTACCTAGGTGCCAAGTTGAGTTAAAGCTCCACAGTTGCAGGTTCTGACACTGTGAGAGTGGGCAGACGCACCGATCAACACAGCTGCAACAAAAGAATGTTCCAGGACCCAGCGCGTTGCGACGTTCGAGATACTCACGCCGCCATGCCGATCTCCGATGCGTCTCAGCACAGACAGGAGGGACTGAAAAAGCGACCAGTCGCCCCAGGCCCTGGTGATCATGTCCAAATACTGCAACACCGGATCATGCGTGAGTAACGCGCGGATAAGTTTGATCGGCTATGTCAGGGACGAACCTTTCTCTGGGATGGAGTCATTGATCCATGATATGCTTCTGGTTCTGGCTTTCCAAGCCAGTCATCGGCAAGGAATCCACCACACTGTGAAACACGGGATCAGGAACGAACGCACGGTGCTGACCGGAACAATCACAGAATCACGGCGCCGAGATCGGAACCGCTCATCCACGTAATACATACCATTGTTCCGTACGTAAGAAGTTTGATTCCGTGCTTCTGGCAGACATGCGCCATACCATGCAAGGGTCGCGTGTCGATCAGCGAGAACTATTGCGAAATTTCGTTCTCATACTCGTATATAAATAACTTATTGGATAGAGAAAGACTCACCTGGACCTGGTTTGAAACAATGGCTCCTGGGCCCAGCTGTGCGCAGATTTCGTCAGTCCTGATGGAATCAAAGTTGCAGAGTCCAATGGCTCTAATGACACCCTGAGCCTGTAGATCCATAAGATGGCCGAGCGCGTCGAGATAGCCTTTGTCAGAATAGTCCTGCCAGTGGAACTGATTCTTGAAATCATAATCATGTTTCACCACGTTTGGGTGAGTGAATACCTGAAGTAAATCGACAGATTGACTTTTCATCCGAACCAAGCGATCGTTGACGGCGACCTCGACAATCGATCGCGTGGGAGTCATCTGTCTAAAGACACACCATTTCGTAGCGCCGATAATGGCCGCGGGATTAGGCAAGCTTTGCCTGAATTCTCCCTGAAGAGCACGATTTTAAATCTGTGTTACTGCGCGGAGTTGCCATGTACAACAGGGTAGTCAGCTCACAAATAAGAGTTCTGCGCTGCCGTAGTGATCCGCTTCGGCCACTTCAGCGCGGTACTACAAACGAGAAAGTCGGAATCCTTACCCTGAAGAGTGGTAGAAAGAGGTCGGGATATGTGAGATTCAACTTATGACACAGGTATAGAGCGAACTTGCCATGTCTGAGGGTAGCTGAGGTGAGTAACAGCTGAAATGCTCGAGCAAATATTACCCACCAAAAGCGGTGAAGCCCTCGTCGACATGTCGCTTCATCTCCGCGCGAATCCTACTGACTGGCGCAGTGCCCCATGCGTTGCTCGAAAGCTGCCAGAGACCGACAAAGAGACGCGGAACCCTGAGAGGACCAAGCTGGGTAGTCTCCATGAAGTCGGTTATGTTGGCTCGATCTCTAGCAGGGAGTGTCCTTTCCTAACCGCCTTGCTTGACAGGAGGGAAGATCGCTGCTGGAATGCTACATGCTGCGCGACTCTTTATAGAGGAACAGAAGAAGGGATCTTGCTCAGCACTACCGGAGTACCTAATGCTGCTCCAGCGCGGCTGTGCTGCTTCACAAATCAGCCTGCCATGCCACTCGTCAGAACGAGCGGGGCCTAGGACATCAAGATTCATTCATCCACGACCTTCTTAGAGGTGGCCGGGGTAGCTGATGGAATGGCGCCTTGAAACAAGAGCGATGGTCCTGTTGCGAAATGGGTGATGCTTGAATGCCGGAAAACGAGAAAAGGCGGCACCCCTGACAAGTGCTACCGGGGAGACATATACGCAACAAACAACTGGAGATGTGATCTCTAGGGAATGCAAATTAATTAGAAAGAACTATGACAAATAGAGCAACCGGTCGTTGGATATCATCGCTCATGGCCTGATCGTCACCTTTCATCTCGCTAGATACAGATTAGGCGACAAGGGCTCAGTTTGCACGCGATATGGTGGAAGAGCGCAATCTTCGCGGTCCCAGAAGTTTCAGGCCTTCCACAGCAAGAACTTCCCGATTTGACCTCGGGATCAGTGACACCGGTGCATCTGATTCATGTCGGTCCAATCGAAATTGCTGACGTCGGCTTCTTGTTATAAGTCCCATGCTTAGCCCTATAATATAAAACCCTCAGCGTGTAGATCATATTTGAGTATACCTTCGCAACTCAAGGGCTCATTCTCAGTCTTGTAAACCGCACGCAAACTTTTCTCTACTTTCATCTTGACAATGCCCGCCCCAGAGGTAGATGCCAACGACCTTGCCGCCCGTCCGGTAGTCGGACATGTGTTAGTCCCAGTCACTCTGTGCTACACGCTGTGCTACAACGCTAACAGCTGTGTCCAGAAATCTAATGGTCGATACATTGATCGCCAATGCATCGCTCGATGAGCAAGTCAAATTGATGTGCAAGCCAAATTGCGATACTCACTGACATGAGACGTGATCTCTCTTTGTAGCCTCCGCACCATTGTTCGCTCCATGCTCGCAACTAGTCCACCAAGCGTTTCCTCTTCGTTCGTTTCCGCGGCACGCACATGTCTTAAACAGTCGGCGCAGCGTAGCATGGGGAAACAGCCTGTGCTCTTCGAGACACGCGAATGGCACGGTCGAATCGAATTCACACCCAGTTCGCGCCTATATGGACTACTTTCACATATCCGGACTCTCTACGGTGCCGGGCTGGGCTTTGATAGTCTGGACGTGCTCGTGGGGGTCGTACGAGCGACGATGGGACTTCGTTGGGACGAGGATGATGATTTGGTCAACGAGCTTGCCATAATCGATGCGGATATCAGCCAGGCCATCCAAAGCTGCCGAGAGGAGTATGCGAGTGGAAGCGTACGGGATATCGGGACAGCAAGGGCAATACTTCGCAGGTTACGAGGCGCTCTGAACGACTGCCGGGCGGAAGTCGATAGTTGGGGTGGCGAGTTTCCGTTTTCGAGGGGCAGCGCTAACGCCGAGTGCTTACAGATTTAGCGATCATGTCTTTCTTGCATATTCACATCTTCAATACATCTGATGCCTCCTCGCACATTTGCTGATCCGACACGACGAGTAGTGCCTTGGTCGGTGCTGCTCATCATGCGGTCTGTGCACTCCAAGCCATCAAACACCGCCTGCGACGTGCTAGGTGCAGTGCAGGAGGCACTGCCAGCCAGAAGGTGGGATCAGTCTCTTAGTGTCTCCGCTTCAAATTTCGACACGGCACAATCAGCAAAAAGCAAAGCTTCTCTGTATGACAATTGAAACAGAAACGAGGAGTCTGAGAGAGAATGCTAGCGTACCTTGTAGCACGTCCATGATGGCTTCTGCTAAATGAATGAATTAATTGCTACCATTTTTCGCTAATAAAACGTTTTGCTTGATTTGGACAGACATGTGACTCGTTGCAAAACTATTATGTAAACAAGTATGTAAACAAGCATACACAACACAGTCTACTCTACTTCTCGGAACTCGCTGCAACTAGCCTTGCCTACCTACGCACGGTCAACAAGTGTTCCAACCAAGTACGCGCGTCGTGCTGCTAGGTATGTATATCAAGGATCAATACCCAAAGCGCGAGAATGTTCGTCCGCCGGCAGCATCTGTCGGTGTTCATCATTCAAACTCAGGGTAGAATGCACTTGTACGTGTCAGGACAGGAACAGAAAAAATACGTCAAATCCAAAAGGTTACAGAATGACATCCCCTGATATGCCCCTCCCAAACGTTGCCTGAATTCGTGTCTTGGCTCAGATACCGGGAAATCCCTTGTAACGGAACTCGTCAACGGCGACTTCCAGGCCGTAATACGTTAGATGACCGGACACATCTCCCCCTTAGAAGTTAAGTGCTGTGATAGGAGTTCCGTTACCGGTATTCTTGGTGGCTATCAAGCGAAAACATTAAGAGACCGGAGCAATGTCACGGGCCAGGTGGCATATTTCGGACAAGCCACGATCGAGGAAAGACAAGGTTCCGGTGAAAAAAACTGCTCAAGGGATAGTGGCACCTGAATGCTTGCAGCAATCGAAACAAGTTTCCAGTATACGAAGCAAATCATGTCTCGGAAGCCCTAAGAACATCCGCTTTACCCACGTCGGGAGGGGAATAGATGTCTACATCCGTCAGTACTGGGAAAGCCAGTGCCGGACTTGGCGGCGGGCAACTACTTATCTTAGGATCGGTAGCCGCGTTTAGTGCTTCATGCCGAAGAAACAACGATTAGTTGCATCATTTGAATGAACTTTGGGTGTGATCCTCTATTTCAATCTGGGATTGTCGGCAGGAGTGTCAGCCCTCTTTCATCCTACATTACCGCTATCTAACTGCGATCTGATGAACCCGGCTGCTTCCCCTCCTGCAGGTACTATATCACCTGGGGACGCCCGGATAAAAAAAGGCTTTGCAGACAGGGATTTGAACGGGGCAAGTACAAGTTTCAGCCTGTTACACTTCTCCGAAAGGTGCACTATTATTTACCAGCTCCATCGGCAAGCAAGAGATGAGACGCCGTGATCTGTTCCTTTCGCGACTAGAGGCAAGGTTTGGCTTAGGAGCAGTTTCATACCTACCGTAAACTCGAGTTGACCAAGCAAGCATATATGGATATGTGTGATTCAAGCCACAAGCACCTTCAGTAGCTCGATAAAGACAGGTAAAACGTACCGCCGGTGCAGATCACGTTTAGCCTTGAGATGTAGGATAGTTCACCTAGAACATCATATACTAAACTCTGTGGATATCTTCCAAGTTCAGTATGTGAGTGTACTAGTGTCAGCTTGCATGAGGAGCCGCGTAGAAAGGGGGGGGGGACTGCGTACAACATGTTCATAATTTCTGGACCACGTCTTGTGACTGGCTACCTTTGCTTGCGTCAACTCGAGTGAGGAGTCGATTAGGACATGGTGTTTGACGATCGGATCGAAAGCGGATTTAGATATCTATGTTCAACGCAACGTTGAGATTGGCTTCCAGCGCACTTTGGGCGCATCAGTCATGATATCGTGCTATATGATAGCAAGGATTCCGGTCTGGAAGCGGACTGAACAACCGCCTCGAGTATCATGAGACCGGGCCGCTACATTCAAGCTAATGAATACAAATATGCGCTATATCCATAAACTGTGTCGGATTCGCTAACGAAGACCTGAGCACTAAAAAGTGAGGCGGGCAGGTTGTTGGCCCTGACTGCTTCGCTTGGACCTACTTTGTCGCGGGAGTTTGACGATCAACAAGGCCGAACTGCCGTTCGTACCGAGATACGTCGATATTTCTCTTGGATTGTTATAGTAAACACCATAACACTATAGGCGACCCTGGATGATATTCGGAATCCTCGGAATGATTCAGGTAGAATTAATTTCGTCCTCGGTGCATAGTCTAGTTTCCGGCAGTGTCCTGCCCTTGCTGTATCCCCCCTATGCCCTCAGATAGATAGCCGCTATAATTTCTCCCTCCTCTACCCTCACCTCGTGTTGTACTATTGAATCTCGATACCGCGGGAGATGCCTTGCTTAGGAATTGGAAATAGAGAGTTGTATCTGCGATATTTAGATGACTGTCAGGGCCACGCCATATCCCAGTAGCATAAGTAGCAAGAGTCACGGAGAATGGTGCGAAGGCCGAATGAATTACATAACTGGCCCCTGAGACGCCTGCGGGCAGATAGCAAGAGTGCTAGTACGTACACCATTGCAAGCGGCTGCGTCTCCAGATCATGAGGGGACGAAGGCATTCAGTGTCGCTCCACGTTCTGCGTTCTGTTCCCATGTCGGATCTACGTCGGAGCAAGGAGATAGCTATCTGCTCTGTGTGAATGAGGTCTACCGGTGATTATTGTAGCAACCTTTGATAGAGAATGCACCGGGAGGGTGGCGAGGAAGCAGTGATACTGGTGCATTGTTACCATTTTGTCTTGAGAACGATTTGTTCTGGTCCCGCAGAAGGTGGTTCCTGTTGTGCCCCATGAGGGAACCTTTCAAATCCTCCATGAGTTCCGAACACACGGTCATAACGTATGAGACCCCGAAGAAGACTCGGAAGGCGGACTTGCAGGAGGACCTCATGAAACCATAGTCTAAGATCCGAGGCGTATATTGGAAGAGCAGGAGAAGAACAGTGTCGCCTGTCGCAAAGGCGTAAATGTGGAGATCCGCTTCCTTGTAGTTCCTTGTCCATGAGCAAAAGGAGATGACCAAGATAAAAGTGATGCCCGAAAGCCAAGCCAAGATCGCTCCAAGCGTATTGCCTTGTTGGTTAGTACTCAGCGGTGGTGCGCATAACTGACTGTACTCTTCGCTTCGACAAGTGATCTCTGAAAGAGAGTTACCGTTTGGATCGGAAGAAGATGGATAATCTCGTAGAACTTCCTGAGGCAGGCCCGCATATACGAGAAAGGGCGCGTAAATAAAGAAGGTGATGCAGGCAAGTAAATGAGAAGGGCGAGCTCAGTGGAACGGTACGTGAGAGCTTCAACTAGAGGACACTTTTCTTGGACAGGTACCAGCAGCAAATCCTGGTAGGAAGCGACTGTACATGGTTTCATCGTCGGAAACAACTAGGTCACTTGGATCAGTACTTATCATATTGTGTATCGGATATGGTGTAACGGCTAACATTGCCGCCTCTCACGCGGCAGCTCGGGGTTCGATTCCCCGTATCCGAATCATAAATCTCTGTTGTTGGTTTTACTGTTTTGTCCAAACTACCGTATTTTTGCTAGCCCCAAGTCCGCGTTAATTTGTACCCTAAACTGCGAACTGATAGCGATTAATCCGGGATCATACGAGGTGTGGGGCGTATGAAGCTCTGGGTCATTCTAGCGCGTTTGAGGGTCGCCTTGAGCTTCATTTCGGCTAAGCGGCATTGATCGGCACGTTCCATAAATAGCAATTTATTAGTCATGACACAGCTGTTAAACCAAAAGTCCGTCAAAGTCCGAATTTTCTCTGAAAAAACTCGTCCCCCCCGCTGAGTCCGCTCGCCGTCGGTTCGGCCAACGGGCAGAGACTCTTATGCCCACGCCATGATTAGGTCCACAATGAGTTCACCGCGTCTTCCCTTCCCACATCCTTCTCAAACTCCTTCACTATGGAGTCAACCGTGCATAGTGACACTTCTACCCTTGCAAACGGTATAACTAGCACTTTGAACATCAACAGTGTAAACATTGAAAAGGCAGATACTCGTCTCCTCCGAAATGCCGTCATCTCAGAAAAGAACGGAGGTTTAGTCCTCGTGGAATTAGACCCGGAGGACGACCCAAAGAACTTGCCTCTCTTTCGCAAATGGCTTGCTGTTATCGTCATAGCCTCCGCAGCATTCTGTACAGCTTGTACTTCGTCCATAGTGAGTCCTCGCCTGATGTACAGATTTCACGTTCTTGGTTGCTAATATTCTGACCAGGCGACCGCTGCTGAGGATGGTATGGCCGCCGAGTTCCACGTATCAAAAGAAGTCGCTATTCTCGGCGTTAGTCTCTTCGTCCAGGGCATGGGTGTCGGCCCGCTCCTCTTGGGCCCGCTCTCCGAGTTCTACGGGCGTAACCCGGTCTACTGGGCTTCGTATTTCGTATTCTTCGTCGTCTCCTTCCCCGTCGCTTTCGCTCCAAATATCGGTATGCATGCCATACTTTTATTCCTCCCATCACGTGGCTGACCCGAAATTCTTCCAGCGGTATTTTTGGTCTTCCGGTTCATTGGTGGGTTTGTGAGCTCGGCTTTTTTGAGTGTCGCAGGAGGAAGTGTTAGCGACTTGTTCTCCAACGAGACAGTAGCGACGTGAGCATGTAAATCATTTCACTCAGTATTGAAGCATTTCTGAGACTTGCTTTGCATTCGGAACTGTCGTAGACCAATGGCATTCTATACCATCTGTCCATTCGCGGGACCCGTGTTCGGACCTTTAATCTCTGGATTCATCAACCAGAACTTGCATTGGCGTTGGACGTACTATGTGCAGCTCATATGGACCCTTGCGGAACTCGTAGCCATAGTTCTCGTACGTTTTTGTCTTTGCAGTCTTGTCTTATCAAGTGCTTATCATATCCGGTAGTTTGTACCGGAGACGCATATCCCTATTCTTCTTGAGAAGAAAGCAAGAAGGCGAGTTATCATATCGAGCGTGTCGATGGAGTACTTGTTGACTTAGGGGAATTTCCAGACTTCGGAAGCTTAAGGGTGTGGAGGTATACGCACCGACAGAACTCGAAGACCGCGGGCTATTGCATGCAATGATCATAAGCTGCTACAAGCCTTTTGGTTGGTGTTAATTCAGACCTGACGTACTGGCTCGTGCTAACTGCCTTGTAGAACTTCTCCTTTTCGATAGAATGGCACTTCTACTAGACTTATGGTCCGCACTTGTTCTCGGAATCCTATACCTGGCCTTTCAGGCCTTCCCGATCATTTTCGGTGAGAAGCACGGATTCAACATGCAAATGGTTGGCTGCAGCTTCCTGGGCATTGGGCTCGGCCTTTTACTTGGATCCCTCTCGCAGCCCTACTGGAATAGGTAGGAGTTTGATCTAAACCTCGTTACAGAACAATGTTCTTAAGGGAGAGGATATAGAATATACGAGCGCGAGACTATCAAGCACAACGGACATCCGCCACCAGAGGTGCGACTGATTGTCGGCATGCCGGGCGGAATTCTTGTGGCTGTTGGACTCTTTTGGATCGCTTTCACAACATTTGACGGTATCCACTGGATCGTGCCCATGCTCGGTTCTATCCCCTTCGGAATTGGCATTAGCTTCGTCTTCACATCGACCTTTACATACCTCGTTACAGCGTATCGTCCGATCGCCGCAAGCGCGATGGCGGCGAACAGCGCCATGCGCAGCACTTTTGCTGCTGGTTTCCCGTTGTTCGCGGTGCAGATGTACCGTCGCCTTGGAACCGTCGGAGCTACGGCCCTTTGCGCCGGGCTCACTGCGATCACGGCTCCGTTACCGTAAGTTACGATACTGACTTTGAAGTAGAGCGTTGACAGTGATTGTTTGCCCGTAGCTTCATCTTCTATCGGTATGGATCGAGGTTACGTGCGAAGTCGAAATATGCAGTGGCATAGAGATCATTCTTTCCGGATGTATTACATTGCTAGACCAGACATCCCAGCTTTGTACTCTTACAACACGGGATGTAGTAGTTCCTGTTTGGGACGGACTTTTTCTCTTACAATTCTGTATCATAGAATGCAATACATAGACCTTCTGCTCACTAGAACTTTTAATCAACTGTGAGTTGATCGCAGTTGCGGTGGTGTGCGTGCGGGAAACAAGATGGCTAGTCCAAGCCACTTGCAGAGAAGCTTGATGGAATGAGATGTTCCAGCGTCGCCATCTCTTGCGAACAAGCAGCGAACAGTCCAGCGTGCGAGTTTACGAGAAACAACGGAAGCGTCAGTCAATCAACATCTTGCTGATAAAAAATGATACACCATTCGGCCTAGGATCACAAATTGATTGATTGATTGACGCGCAAGCGAGAGGTGAGTTATACAGGAGCAATGCTGATGAAAGGTGAGAAATTGACAATTGACTTGTGCGCCATAGGCTCAATACCTGAGCGCGAGCTCCATCATCAAAGAGTGGCTGTCTATTTAGAGTTGGCAGATGTTGAAGAAGAAAGTTAGATCGAAAGCCAGCGTCGAGCCACTTCTTTGGCAAGTGGCGTCGCACCAGTAGTAACATAGATCAGGCATAAGTTATACGCCACTTCTCGTGAGACACCGGTGTTCTGAATCTTCATCAGCACAGCGCCGGAGCATTCGAAGTAGTAACGATACTTACGTTTCCATCAGATGCTTGTCGTCTTTCAACAATTCTTAGCGCCCGCTCGTAGTGTTTGACAGCATGCGACAAGAGTCCTGTGTAAAAGAGTCGGGTTTAGTTATTAAAGGCACGGTGTCCAGCGTGAAACACAAAGTACCGATTTGATGAAATGCACGTCCAAAGTTATACTCTATCTCATCCGCATGCGGATCGGTTTCCCTTGGTCCTCTCAAAATCCTGTATTTCGTCATGAAGCCCAGAGCCTGCGATACAGATGGATCATTAGCTCGACATCGACGGTCTGGAGGCCGAGCACCAACTTGTGTGATCAAAAAATTTCGATTATCCGACTGTCGTTGCATAGCCCTACCTAGCGATGCCACAGCAAGGCTCATGCATATCAACGGATCATTTGCAAAATAGTCGTAGGCATGCAAGAGATAAACTATCGAACAGGATGAAGCTTAGACTTTCTCGCACTAGGAGAAGACAGACGTACACAGGGCGCTTTGGTAACTTTTCGCCAGCATTAGGCTCTGCCCGTAAAGAGTTGGCAGCACAGGATTACTCCGAGTCGGCCTTGCACATTCTCCACTATCTGATTCCTTCGATGGCTCCGCAACCTCGCCACCAATAGCGTCCTCTTCATCCTCGACATCATGCTTACCTCCGGCAGGCTGCCCGGTCATGTACCGACGCTTATCAGCAATCCAATATGCTTTCCCCTCCAATGCGTTCGCATGAGTACGCAGTTCGCGGAGGATGAACTTCTGCAAGCTAGTCTCGATCACTTGATCCGTCTGCGCCAGCCCGCTGGAAAGACTGGCAAGAAATAAACGGATTAGTTCATTATTGAACTGGTGATTCAACATGAGGCGGCGGAACATCTCAAGTACAACGTCAAACCTTCGCGCTTGAACGGCGCATGCTACCATATACCAAAGATCAACGCATGGAAGTGACAGAATTTGGAATAGCGCTTACTCGCCATAGTCAAGCGAAGAGCATCCTGATATTTCTGCTTCGAGTAGACTGTAGAATACATCAAATGTCGTATGGCATCCTCTGCTACGTCAAATTGTCCTTGTCTGGTGAGGACAAAAGCATACTACCAAGATGATAGTGAGTATGTCTCTTGTCGTACGCAAGAAATGTGAATCCTGACCTCCATCGCTAGCGAGAGCCAATCGTCGAAATGGATACCACGAAAATGCACCACCTCACCCTTCCCCCGCCGCTCCGCTCTTCTGGCCTCCCTTTCTTCCTTCTCATGTTCTTCGATCCAAATGTGAGTCAGTGATTCTTTCGCTTAGTACAAGACGGACCCAGCTCTAGCTCGAGGCGGGATGCCATCTCTTGCTCATCATCTTCTTTCCTAGCGCGCCTGGTGAGTATCGTACCCCGAAAGGGTCTCGCCTGGAACTTTATCAGAAGCATTCTGTCAATAACAACCGGAAAGTGCCTACACTTCGCGTGACAAACAAGCTTCGTGTCTCTCTAAACATTTCAACCAACTTTTCGGCATTTGCTAGCCACTCAAGCGCCGCCTCTATATCTCCAGACCGCATCGGGTCCTGAAGCTCCTGTAAGCGCCCATACCACTCTGCAGTTTCCTCCTCCTTTCTTCGTTCAAGTTCGAGAAGTTGCTGTCTGGACATCACACGACGTGCCTTCGCAAGATCGGGTCTCCCACCTCTGCCTCGTTTTCTCTCGGAAAACAGAGGTATTGATACGGTTTCATCCTCCTCTTGAGGAGTCCCCTCTTGTGCGGTCCCCGCTTTTTTCTTGCGAGCGTCGATCACTTTCAGATTGTTGAGGACCTGCAAACTGATGAGAAGAAACATACTTACCTTGGTAAACGAGTTCAAGAGCTTTTCGCGTATGGCCATTTGCTTCATGTATCTCGGCGAGTTTCATTTTTGCGTCATCATTGGTCGGGTCTGCATTGATGACTTGGAAAAGTTAGCAACATTACGAGTGGCAACACAGACGGCACATACTATGCTCATATATTTCGGCTGCATCCGATGTTTCTCCCACATTTCGTCTGCAATCTGCCACTTGCATGAGCACATGAACACTGCTTGTCTGGACATTGAATGAATCAGTCTGACTCGAAAGAAACAGGAGAAATAATACCGTCGCATCCGATCCGAGCATTTCGTAGATCGGTCGGGCTTCGGAATACATTGCACGCTCAAAGAATGTATCCGCGATCTCCGTGAAGAGAGGTGCAAAGTCTGCAATATCTTCGCTTAAAATGATGCCCGCATGCATCTAAGCACATAATTCGAGTCATTGCATCGACTGCATATCCAAAAGAAACGAATAGACGCACTCGACCTTCGTCAGTGTCACCCAACCTTAGTCTTGCAATCGCTAGTCGATGTCTAGCATTGACGTCGAGCGGGTAAAAGCCTTGCTTAATAGAGAGACTATCTTCATTGTCATCTCGCACGGTGCCTTCTACGTCATATTCGCGATCATCAGGACATGTATCCCAATACTTTTGTTTTGAGCGTCCTTGCAGCCAGCGACATCCCACTCGGATCGTTCTGATAGTTCGATCATACCAGCCCAAGCTATTGTACAAGTCCCCTAGGACGAGAATATCCATGAAAGTAAACTCGCCGACTGGTGGCTGTGGAGTATCGGGAACCGATTCTCTGTTCTCTGCGAGCAATGGGTCGATGACATTTGAACCTACGCCGGACATCTTCCCCTCCGGATACATAGACATGAAATGGTCAAACGCGTCTTGATAGAGCTTAGCACACAGCTTCAGGTCCCCAGTTTCAATGAGAATGTATCGCAGTTCCGCGAGGAGCGCCGTATCATGCGGGAAGTGCTTCAAAAGAAGGAGATAGGCACTACGCGCAGCGGTAAAGTCACCAACTTCTCTCGAGAGTGAAGCACGATCCCAGATAGCACCAAAATTAGTCGGATCGAGGCGCATCGTCTTCGTTAGGCAATACAATGCTTGCTGTAAGTAACCTGCATCGCGGGATTGACGGGCAAGTTCATGCCACTCCTCGGGATCATGCCGCAGGTGCGCACCCATAATTGATACCTGGAGAGCCTTTGTTGGTTCATTTAGCTCGCGATAACAAGTCGCAAGGACGCTCCATGCCGAAACGGCCCGCGGCTCGATACGTATAACTTCGGTCATGGTCTGTACGGCCTCCTGTAGATTTCCATCTACATATGCTGCATTACCCTCGCCAATAAGAGCGCGGACTTGGTGTGAGAGTACAGGTCCCGTTCGACGGCTTCTACCCTGAAAATTGGTAATCAGCAATGTTCCAGGACGGTAGAGAACAGGTTATAGGTGGGAGTAGATGAGGCTCTGGGTATGATGCGACACCCGACGAGAGAAGAACCCATTAAACCATTAAACATAGCATGCATGATTGACTTGGACACTGTACGGAGTTCTAGTACTGGAACGGCTCCGAGTACTTACTTTCTCCTTTCCCCGTCTTGTACGACCAATGCCGGATGCAGCACGCAAATCAGCTTGGAACTGTTCCTCCGCTTCTGCACTGCCTGGAGTATCCCAGATTTTGCTCAAAGTAGCCGAGCTGGCCACGTCGTCTGCGCTTTGAATGCTTCCTATAAGTCGACTGCAAGATTATTGGACTTGTGTTGGCAAGCAATACAACAAAGCTCACTCAAAATCGCCTTCTATCTGGTGTTCGATAGAGCCACTGTTATGTATTTCATCAAGATCCTCTTCTTCCTCGGTCATATTTTCGGCTTCAGTTTCAGTTTCATCTGGGCTGTTCGCCTCGAACTCTGAACCTGACGAAGAGCTCTCGACATAACCTGAGAGACAACCATTAGTAGATGAATGAGGATGCAAGTAGCATGATACCATTCTCATCTTCCGACATGTTGGCCACTCAAAATGAAGGTAAAATCGAAACGGAGGCGGTGGTCAGAATTATACACAATGCACATAGAATGAGAATGAAATAGTATCCGTGGGAAGTTTGATCGACGTTCACGGAGAGATTCAAAGTCCGACTCTTGCTCCGGCACCGGCAAACTAACTGACACTTGATCATATTGGTGAGACTCAAGTCAAGGTACCAAATACCGTTGCAGCTAGTACCTTCCGATTCATAGCCATCTAGAATACTCCTTTGCATTTCTGTAAGGTCAGAGTTGGAATAGACCGCGTAGCGCTGCAATGCACGCAAAGCCGTCAACGCTAACCCATGCAAACAGCGCGAGTTGATGATAACATATTTCGAGTTGACGTTAAGATTACAGTCACATACTTGAACTGGAGGAGGAAGGGCCCGGTATGGAGATGATAAATGCCTTTACGAGAAGCTGTCGCGTGTTTGAGACTGTGTTCAAAAGTGTTAGGGCAGTAATAACATGCAATGTACTTCTGGCACACTTGGAATATGCGCTATCCAGTACTTAGTCGGACACGACCAGTACAAAAGGCAAGATCGGGCTCAATGAGGAAATGATTGTGCGTTCAGCTTGGAAATATGCTAGCTCGTATCAATTTATCAGTTCTATAATCAAGCCAGCTCGATGGTTTGTCTCGTCATTCCAATGACATACTGAGCATCAATATGCTGTAATACTCAGCACTTCTTTGTCACAAGACCGGAATACTCGTTCGCATGGAGAATGAAAATGCTTAGGACCAATACTATAATGCAGGGATATCCTACCGCAAAGCAGCAGTCATAATCTCAAGCTTCTCGGTTGTGCAAGGCGGATGGCGAATAGCGAAATGAGACTCCGCGCTAATAAAATACAGTCGATCAATATCAGATCAATATGTAAGAACACAGTGGAAACTTACGCAAGTGGAGGGTCCGTAGAGCTGCGCAAGTGGTGGATGCATTTATCCGCTTGTTGGAATGGAAAAATTGACAACAACATAATCCACGCAGGCAGTTTTGCGAGAAGCCCTGGGGTTGCAGGTGAGAGCTCTGAAGGTTTGACTACTGCGGGCAGCCGGAAGCTATGGCAGATGCCGAGGACTGGAGAGACAGAACGACCGGATAATTCAATGAAGGTATCATGAGCACTGGTCCATTATGCGCCCGATTGATAGTTGGGGACGATGCTTTTTGCTATTCCGGAACGTTCGTAACCTTCTAAGGGCGTGTCCACTCTTCAAGAGGAGCGAGACATCGCAATCTTCATAGGCTTGCGCTTCGGGTTTCGAGTTTCCAAAGCAAAGTCTCGGGTCGGCGTTCTCCTGGCACATACGGGCAAGGAAGAGACATGGTGAACGTGGCTGAACCTCGTGTTTTATAATAAAGGGAACTTACCTGCTCGATTTTCTTTTAACGAATAACAAGCTACATATTCACCTTTGAGGACTGTTACCCATAAGTTACAGCCTCGCGGATGTACGGAAGCATTTGCAATGCGGTCGGGCGTGGTATTGCGCCGTCACGTGGATGATAATAGGTGCTGCGACAGCGCCGGACTGGAGTGATTAAGGGAAGGATGATACAACGACAAGAGACTGAACGCTTAAACGGGCTTCATTACGAACGGATATGTCTGTCGCATTCTTTCCAGAGAACTCTCATTGTACATGAACTCTGATACTGTTTGTCACGTCACGTATAAGATAGCGGCAGACCAACGAGAATAATCCTCATGTCGAAGGGATTGGCTGTCGCACAGCGGCAGTCATGAACTCAAGCTTCTCCGGCGTGTGAGGAGGATACCGAACGTTAAGATGAGGCTCCGCGCTAGAAAATACAGCCGTTTAGCAACCAACAGAGGGCAATACATAGAACACAAGGGATACTTACGCAAGTGGAATGTCCATAGAACTGCGCGGATGAGTGAATGCATCAAAACCGTACTTCAGAACCTGAGGTCCGTAGCCAGATTCGCCAACACCCGAAAACGGCACTTCGTCCACTGCAAGCTGGTCGAGAGTATCATTAAAAATTAGCGAGCCGCTCAGAGTTTCGTCTATCAAGCGTTGCTTTACGTCAGCGCTCTCCGTGAAGGCATAAAACGCAAGCGGATGGTCACGCGCGTTGATGAACTCAATCGCTTCGTCGAGATCTGACACAGGGACTATGGGGAGAAGAGGACCAAAGATTTCATCCTCCATTAACGGATCATCAACGGAAACGTCTGCAAGAACCGTCAGAGCCATCTTGAGCCGATCCACATCCGTTTCGCCTCCAATGACAATACGACCCTTCGAACGTGATAGCAAGTTCTGCACACGATTAAAGTGCGCCGCGTTGATGATGCGACCGTACGAATCACTCTTGAGAGGACCATCGGGATATCGTTCCGTGATGACTTCCTTAATTGCACTGACAAGCGCGTCCTGTGCCTCGCGACTGATAAGAATATAATCCGGCGCGACACACGTCTGACCCGCATTCGCACATTTGCCATACACAATACGTCGAGCGGCAACACGGAGATCCGTAGTAGCTGCATCGATTAGGCACGGTGACTTCCCACCTAACTCCAGAGAGACAGGCGTGAGATGCTTTGCGGCCGCTGCAGCAACGACCCGTCCCACACGTCCATTACCGGTATAGAAGATGTGTGCCCAGCGCAACTCGAGCAGCTTACTAGTTTCTGGGATGGCACCATTGACAACAGCGTACGCACTAGAATCCAGGTACTTTGGAAGAAGTTCCGCGAGAAGCGTTGCAAATGCTGGTACAAATTCTGAAGGTTTGACTACAGCTGGATTGCCAGCGGCGATGGCGGAGTACAGCGGTTGTAACGAGAGAATGACAGGATAGTTCCAGGGCGATATGATGAGGACAGGTCCCTTAGGAGCACGGTAGACAGTAGGAGACCACGGCTTCTGCCAATCTGGAACGTTCGTAACCTTCTCCGGACGAGCCCACTCCTCCAGGCGCTCGGCAGAGATGACGGCGCGCTGGACAATGGCACCAACATCATAGGCCAATGCTTCAAGTTTCGGCTTTCCGATATCCTTATAGAGGGCATCTGCGAACGCATCTGCATTCTCCTGGCACATACGGGCGAGCGCGTATAATTGTTGACGACGATAATTCAACGGGCGACATTTGCCCGACTTGAAGGTCTTGTACAACGTTTCATGGTACTATGAACCAAAGCGACGTTCAGTACTGGGGGCGATGGAAAAAAGAGTGGCCTTACCTTTTCGATAACCTTGAGCGGTGTATGAAGACGAGGGTCAATCGTCGCTGAGGATGCAGTGGTTACATCTCCCATGGCGGCAGTTGTAGTTGTTTGAGTTTGAGCTCTGCACAAGCTGAGATATTATACCTTGCTGACATTCAGAACAGGAAAATGATTGATCCTAAAGTCACCAGTGGAGATTTCAATTGGCCACGGGAACACGACAGATTTAAATTGGTGTGAACAGTGGTCACCTGCAGCAATATCCAGTTGGTCTTCTGGCCTATCGGATCCTTTCTGAAGAGACTGTAGACGTTGCGGTCTGTCGTATTTGACGGCGCCAAGAGACATTACCTCTTCATTAGACTGAGCTTAGACTAGATGTTGGTGATGTCGTTAAGAGAGAGAAGAGAAAATTAAATATTACCGGGGTCGTTGTCGGTCACGTGAAACGACGATGATGAAGACACGACAACGCACTGCACTGCCAGTGCTTAGTGCTACGCCGCTGGTAGTACTCACGACGGCGACGACGACGACGACGACGGGTTCTACGCGTCAATCAGGCTCTCGATAGCCATGCCAGAATCTCCCTCACCGACACCCCAGCCAGAGCTGCCAGATGAGGAAGAGTTCTATTCATCATGGTCTCTGTTCCTCGTCTGCATCCTCCTCATCATCTCTCTCTGGACTTCGTATTATCTCCAAATAAAGCGCATTCGAGCTATCCATGAGACGCTCGTATCCATTGGAGCTGGGATGTTTGTCGGCTTCATCATTCGGATAGCACCCGGCCATCTCATTAGGGAGATGTTGGTGAGCAAACTTATACATTTAACGTCGCCCGCAGCTGGTTGACCTGTTTTAATGAACTAGACATTCCATCACACTCTCTTCTTCAACCTATTGCTACCACCAATCATCCTCAACTCGGGTTATGAGCTCAAACAGGTAAAATATTGTCGCATCTACGTTGAACCGTCAATTGACTGTTGCTTATAGGATTTGTTCTTCCGCAATTTTGGCTCAATTATTCTTTTCGCGTTTCTCGGGACTTTCATTTCAGCAGTCGGCTTAGGGTACGTTCGGTCAATATCTACTTGTCGCAAACTGATGGGAGCCTGCTGCAGAGTGCTTGTGTACATCTGGTCATGTCTGGGTCTAGAGTCGCTCAACCTGAGTCTCCTAGAGTGCCTCATCTTTGGCTCGACACTCTCCGCGACCGATCCTGTGACAATCCTCGCTATATTCAACCAGTATAAAGTTGACCCCAAATTGTACAACATCATATTCGGGGAAAGTTTACTGAACGATGCTGTCAGTATCGTCATGTATGAGTAAGTAGAATGTCCATCTCTCCAGTCATTGCTTTCATTGACCAGCATGCAGAACCTTGTCCAAGTTTGACCAGCCAGAGTTCGCTGTCAGCTCGGTCTTCCATGGCATCGGCATATTCTTGGCCTCGTTCAGCGTGTCAATGGCACTCGGTATCGCCTTTGGTCTGTTCATGTCTCTCACGCTGAAGCATTCCTATCTCGCGCATTTTCCAAGGATAGAGTCATGCCTAGTCGCACTGTGCGCCTACACATGCTATTTCTTTTCGAACGGCTTGTCAATGTCGGGCATCGTGTCGCTTCTGTTCTGCGGGATCACACTGAAGCACTACGCGTATCATACTATGTCGCGACGTACACAACGAGCAACAAAGTACATCTTCTCAATCCTTGCACAACTATCGGAGAACTTTATCTTCATCTATCTTGGGTTGTCTCTCTTCACTTCTGCTCCATCCGGAACAAAAATCTCAGACTACTTCCGACCGCTCTTCATCATCATCTCAACCGTAGCCGTCGTCTTCGTTCGCTATGCTGCAGTGTTCCCACTTTCGGAAGCAATCAACCTCTTTCAGCGACATGTACGTGGCCAACGATCGGACGAGATCCCATACTCGTATCAAATGATGCTATTCTGGGCGGGTCTTCGTGGGGCGGTGGGCGTTGCACTGGCTGCTGGCTTCCAGGGCGACAACGCCCAGTACCTCCGCACGACCGTTCTCATCGTCGTCGTTCTCACTGTCGTGATGTTCGGCGGGACGACCGCGCGCATGCTTGAGGTCCTCAACATTCGTACTGGTGTGGAGGACGATGGCGCTATTAGCAGCGACGAAGAAGACACAGCTTTCCTTAGTGGTGCGGGCGGAAATGGCCTCTTCGGGCGCCGCAGTACAGAAGGCGACGGATGGACTCGATACCGCGACGACGATTTCTACATGCCCGACCGGCCAGCCATCCGAAGTGCAGCACAATACAACCACCATATACAAAATTCCAGCATTTCTGGACCACAGAATATCTTCTCAGCGGCCTCTTCTGACTCATACGACTCTGACAGCGGTGAAGTCCTCCCACTCGCGACGAATGGACCACCTCCAGGCCCAAGTCGCGAAAACTCCAGATTGAGCTTAAGCAACCTTAATGGAGCATTGGGCGAAGGTAAATGGTTCCAAGCTCTCGATGAGCGGTACCTCCTCCCTCTCTTCTCGAATGCAACCGCGAGCCGGACATTCCACGCGCGTCGACAAAGGCGAAGCGCCGCGCGACAGGCCAGCGCAAGCAACTCTGGGCACGGGACTCCGCAAGGCGGAGTAGGATCAGGTGCAGGTGTAATCGGCACACCGGCAGAGAGTGACGACGAGAGCGATGGTGGACCAGAAGTCGACTTGCGTGGGAGTACCAGTGCTCCTCGGAGCCGAACCAGCCCTTCTGCTACTCCTACGAACGGGATGGCCACTGCGGGATCTGGGTCTGCATGGATCGGAACTGCGCGAGAGAGAATTGGCAGTCCTGCGCTTCGTAGCCCAAGGGAACCTGATCGCCAAAGTGGTGGTAGCGGGAAGTTCAGTTCGTAGATTCCCATGGCGGGTAGTTTACCTTGCGGACTTGAATTCTGTTTCAGTAGAAGACTTCCTTCTTGAAGGGATATCCATTTTCTTTGTAGGGTCTTTTCTAGTAATTTAACCGACTAATTCTACGTATCTAATCCATCCGATGCAGACGAGCACCAAAGGAACTATGTTCAATCAAAGACAAACCAAACTGAGGGGGGTAGGGTGGGAAGTAGGGTTAATGCCAAAGCAGTGACTACTAGATATAGAGCGCAGATGAACATGAACGCAAGGACGCGAACTATAACGAAAGAAATACCAAATTCACATAGCAATACCAATCCATTCTTCCGAAACGATGCCTTCACACGAAACCGTCGTATCAAGTAACGTGCTGGCACCGCCGAAAAGCGATGATCTGGTATCGTCACCGTCACCCCGAAGGACGTCAGAAATCGCGCTAGGGTTGATACAATCGCTGCTGCCTGTGACAACTTCTACAACAGCTGTACTACGCGGGCGGTACGACGAATATGTAGATACCGTCGACATCGGCGTTCGCGGAGCTTCTTTCAGACTGCTGTCCGAAGAACTCGGTGGACATAGATATTGGTACGAGAAAGTAGGATGTAATCGTAACTGTAGCTCCATCGCCGGGTCCATTTGTTCAGGATCAAGCGTTCTTCGAAAGTTCTGACTGTTGCTGTTCCAAGTATGCTTCCCCGAACGTACCTGGTCAATGGCGCCACGCAGATTGAGCATGAGCCTGTTTGCGCAGACGCTCATGGCTGTCCGCAGCAATGGTACGAGCGTCCCGATGAGCGCTAGGTGTTGTTTCGGAAGAAGCGCATATAATACGAGGTTTGCGACGTTTGATGCTAGAAGCATCGTCCAACTTAGTCAGACAGTCCTTCGACTTTATCAAGACCGGACATACCGAGAACAGCGACATAATATACGATACCTAGCAAAAGTATTAGTGAGAATATATCTTGCTGGTCGTGATAAGATGGGCATACCATCTCGAATCAGGACACTTAAAACAGACCCATCTCCTTCCCCGTCCTTCCCTGATGAAAATTAGCTTTGATTCTCAGTCTGACCGTAAGCAACTCACGGATATTTATATACCGGGAGACTGTCAATATAAAGACGATGGCATCAAAGGCCATGAGAGCCGCAACGGCTGGTATGATGACTTTAAACGAAGAGTTCCAGTTTAGCATAGTGGCATAACAGCCTAGTACCCCTCGTAACCTGAGAATATGGTTGGTGCCAAAGTCCAGAATAAGATGGATGACGGACATACTCGGAGTGTTTTGCTAATACGTCTGCAAATACATAATCTTACAAGTAAGCGGAATATCTAGGCAGTAAAAAACTGCGGAACGTACAACCCCCGGTACTCTCAGACATCCAGATGAAGACACCAATGGCAGAATCACATGCCTTTATTTATATAGAGACGATCGAGGCGGCAACGGAGGTCAGATACTACTCTAATCAAAGTAAATGGGAACAGGAAACGTACTAGCACCAATACGATGAGGAAGGCGAGGATTTTCCTATCGCGTTCCCATAATGCGTACGTTCGAAGACAAAAAATTACTGCATGGCAACTTTGATAAGCACAGTTAGCGGATAATGGCCTGGTGAATTCACGTACGTTGGACAGGCAGTATAAATGCCAACATTGACCTAAGCACAGTCAGTTGAGCATCTTTAGATGGTGAGACTATAGACGCACCAGCCGTCTAATCGGTACGAAAGTCTGCACCTATCAGCAAAGACGACGTAAATTTAGTCCATTGGGTTGCTGATGGAGAATTGGACTAACATCTAACAGCGAGTCCGACAACGTCAGACGACCAGCATCCTAGAAATACACTTAGAGAGTACTCACTATAGGACTGGATTCAACGTCGACATCAGCTAAGATGAGGCAAATCAGGGGCCAAGCAACAGACATCATCGCTCCATACCAAAGTGAAGCCAAAGGGCATCACTTACTGATGGCCAAAAATATGGTGACCACCACAATTGGATATCGATTCAGGAAGAAGAGTACCTTTCCATATGACCATTGGGCCTTCCAAACGTACTCAATCTTCGGAGGTTAAATTTTCAATCAGGTCAGACTGCTTCACTGGCGAAGGTATGTGAATACTGACTTCGCTGGAACAGTAAGGATCAATCACCAGTTATACTGGGGGGAGGGCAAAGTAACTCACTCCTTGAAAGTCAACGAGATATCATAGAGGAGAATAGCTAGTGACGCTACTGTAGAGGATGTCCTTGTAAGCTGTAGTCTTCGAAAAGGAAAGGAAGCCCATACAGTTTACAGCCTGTCGATAGACATGAATTAATATGGTATTGGCTTGGGCAAGTCGAGTTGCTTACGTTCGTGACTCGCAGATCGCGCAAGACATTGAGAAGCATGGCAACCTCACTTGAACTCATGGCGAGCCAGAGATACCTGAAGGTTTCAGAGGAAACGGGCCAGAGTGGATGTAGCTTGTTGCTAATAAATACACTGCAGAATTGCGGGGATCATGGCAAGGACAAACATCGAGGAACTGAGGCGCGATTTGCGAGGGTCCGAGATTGAAAAGCGTCTGGATGTTGGTTGTCTCCGTTGTTCCTGCATCAGGAAAGGACTGCGATGCCGGAGATCAGTTTGATACGCCGAGAGCGTAATAAGGACGAAGAGACATTTGCTAAGTTGGGTATTGATGATGAAGGATCCGTGATTGAGATCAATAGCGTCGATCGAGAGAACAACGGATTTGCCGACAACAGCAACACTTCAATACAATCCAACCACAATGAATGCAATTAATGGTTCGTGGTGGATATTGTGGTGAGATCACGAGGTTTGTATATCACGTGAGTATATCACGTGAATTATTGAAACTCCGCCTACGGGAAAGACCGAAGCTGAAATATAAAAAGTGGGAATGTGCGCATGACTTTTCCGTGACCTCCTCTCTCTCATCCCGTGATCTCGACACGCCCCGTCGCGGGGCCACATCCTTCTGCTATAACAACACGGACCCGTGACCTTGACTTCAATGTCGGCCACTTCCACACAGCAACAACCCACAGCGACCCCTGCTCCTCCACCACCGCCCAACGTCTCTGCCACAGTCGCTTCTGCTTTACAAGCAATCAAGGACGCAGGTGTCACTTCTAGCGCAGGCAACAACCATCCCCTCCCCCAAGATCCTCAGCTCATGACCGCTCTTCTCACTCTGATCCAAAACCAGGCCAACAAGGTATTCGTCACTGCCTTTCCAGGGGCTCACCGACTAATTCTTCTGCTCAGGAACCTGCCGATCAAGTCAAGGAGGCCGCCGCCGAAACTCTTTCCAATTTGTCACAGGCGGGTGCCCCGCAGCCGAACCCGAACATTCATCCCCAGCTGCAAGAATCTGGCCCGAGCACTCACCCTCATGGTCCTCCAACAACTCTCGGTCAGGCACCTCCAATTCCCCCGCCGGGCACAGCCATCCAGGCTGCACCTCCCCCATCTGCGGAACAGGCAAAGCCGGTTCGCCGCCGGGCAGGCCCACCAACTGTGAATGGAACCATCATGGGCAGCGAGGAATGGGCTCGCCAACGGAAGGACAACCATGTATGCAGCTGTTGGTGTTCATCGTCAATTCATATCCTGATGTTCGCTACAGAAAGAAGTAGAGCGCCGTCGGCGCGGCAACATCAATGAGGGCATCAACGAGCTTGCTCGCATTGTACCCAATGGTTCGGGCGAGAAGGCCAAGGGTGCAATTCTAAGTCGCTCAGTCCAATACATCCACCATCTCAAAGAAAACGAAGCGCGCAACATCGAGAAGTGGACACTCGAGAAACTCCTCATGGACCAAGCCATGGGTGATTTGCAGGCCCAGCTTGAAGACGTGCGACGTATGTACCAAGAAGAGTCACACCGTCGCGAGAAGGCCGAAGCCGAGGTTGCCAGCTTGAAAGCGGAAATCGAGTCTCTGAAGAGCACGAAACAGCCTGCGGCGTCCGAGGCGGCGGTAGAGGCGGATGCGGAAGACAAGGAGCGCGTTGCGAAGAGACCAAGAACTGACGCGTGATCATCACCTCCACCTCACGTTTGCCTTCCCCGTCATGTGATTTCTTATTCTGGTCTAATGCTCTTGTATGGATGATGTTTTTTGATTCCCTTATGGCCAATCTCTCACTTAGTTGAACAAAATGTGTATCAATTTTGAACGATAAATTTATCATGAAGAACACTTGAGGGAGTAATCAACTGAACTGAATCCGCCGAGTTCGTTGTACTTTACAACTACATGGTATACATGTGAGCATTCCACAAAAATAAGCAAATAAGAATAGCTCCTTCAAGATTCCCCACGAACATCACCAGCGACGACTAGGCGCATTACTACCCCGTAATTCCCCAAGCTCACTGCTCGGATTAGTGTTTTGGTTCACGATACTCGTAAACTGGTTGAGCAGGGATATTCTGAAACTACTCGGCTGGGAATAACCACTATCGCCATCGCCTCGAGGATTAGAAACAGGTTTGACATGTCGACTCTTCTCTGAACCAAAGTCCAGGCGCGGAACGTCGAGCAACGTAGGGTGAGACAAGGCAACATTATCCGAGTCACATCGTCCAGGACCATGCTCATCTCTTGGCGTGATCGGCAGAATATCCATCTCGATCTCCGTATCCGCCGATGGATGCGACATACCAACGGGCGAATTCACCGTACCAAATGAAAACTTGACTTTTGATGACGGTGGGGAGCTTACAGCCGTTGTCGTCGTCGCGCGTGAGTTACTCGAAGCATCCGCTGGCATATCGAGGTCTCCATACGCCCAATTGTTCTTTGAACGTCCCCTGTTGACGGCAACAGAACGCAGGTTGAGGATTAGTCGGGCCGTGCAGACAGACATGACGGTCCGCAAGAGGGGTATGAGGGCGACAATCAGGCCTCGACGTCGTCGTGGCAGTGTCGTGTACATTATGAGGTTCGAAACGCTCGACGCTGGGATCCGTTCTCAGCCAAGAACTCAATGGAAAGCGTGGAATAAACAGCACACCTAGCATAATCACGTAGAAGACAATGCCTATGCGACGGCATGAGTAAACATCGGGATACGATGCAAACTCGGCACTCACCATCTCTGAAAAGAATGTGGAGCAAGAGACTCTTATCCCTCTTTCCTCTTCGAATCTTGTCTACACGAACGAGTGTCAAAGTGAAGACGGTGGTATCGAATACAATCAGTGCGGCCCATGACGGAATCGCAGGTGTCGTGGAAAGCTCGTTCATGATCCCGAAACACCCTAGAACTGGCCGCGCACTGCGTGGCGTGTCAGCAATTCTTCCAGCTTCCAGCCAAATGAATACGCACATCGGCCTATCTTCGACTGACAGGTGGCGATTTCTAAGTCAGCGGAAGAAATTCAATCATTGAAATCAACGCACATGATATTGACTTGGACAGGAAAACCATTGATACAAAAATCGTGATATCGCATGCCTAACCGTGATCATCTTAGAACGGCAAAGAACGGCGCAAACGAAATGCTGCGTACAATAAGGACAGAATAGAGGATAATGGCGATTTTCCGATTCTGCTCCCATAGAGCCAGGGTCCGCAAGATTAATAATACTGCAGGTCATCAACGTGAGACTTGGCGTATTTCAGCAAGATATTTTGCGCTTCACCTTGAACAGGTATGATAAAGACCAGCATAGACCTGGAGTGAAGGGCCGTCAGTACCAGGTTTGCGCGGGTATCGGGAAGCTCACCATGCTTCCACATAATTAGACAAGACACAGCTGCAAGGTCAGAATACATCAGAATAGCTGTCGGCGACCATCGGGAAAATTTTTCTGACAGCTAACAACTCCGTCAGAACGGAACACTGGCAGAGGAGAGGGGGCTCACATTAAAAGGTGCCTGAAAATGAAACATGTCTGGATGCTAACATCAGTTGCGTCGGCGTGGCGGTGGAAATTCGACAACACTTACAGAAAAGCAGAAACAGAGATATAGAGAGCACAGGATATCTATTCATGATGAATAGAACATTGCCGGTTGTCCATTTCGCTCTCCAAACGAGCTCAAGCTGCATCACGATTGTACTCAGAATCGGAGCCGTCAACTGCCTGGTAATCTAAGCTCACCTCGCTGTGTAGACAGTAGAGGGCGTTAGACCACAGCATCACTGGATTTGAGACGTCGACTCACCTCGGAAATGTTATGACCATATCGTACAAGAGTATCACAAACGCTACCACTAGTTTATCTCTCGTTAGAACAGAAGACGTCCAAGAACAACTGAAAGCCCAACGTACGAGTTATGTACTAGTTTCGTAATGCTTCAGTGTTTGATTTCCGGGAGAACAAGTAGTACTCACGTTCGTAATTCGTACATCATGTACGATCTGCGGGAGCATCTGTATCTGCTCAGCGAGGGTGGCCATGATGACGAGGCGAGCAGGACACGTTCTCGTAGCTCCACGGGCTTCTTTATAAAATACACGAACACCCTATTCATCTCCTTGCGGGATCCGACACTCTCTTGACCAGGAACAATTGCTCCGGAAAGGCAGTCAACATCAGCCTAGTTGATTTAGCAGGGAGTTCCGTTCCGAACGAAAGGAGCAAGAGGCATCGTGAAAAGATAAGTCTTACAAATTATGTTTAGTTTTGCCATTTAGGGAAACATTTCAGCGCCGCCGGTGGGAATAGTTGATAGATATAATGCGGTTTTGGCCGTCGAGAACATCACCCAGTGATGCATGATAGTACTCAATTAGATTGTGGGAGTGTTGGCGTCCAAGGCCTGCGGCATACAACAGGCTTATACCACTACCGTGGTGGCTTGCTTCCGGAAGATAGTACTTGCAGCAGGACTCAGGAGCACCAGGGCCAGGGCTGGGAGTATAGCAAGGATAGTGTAATCCCCCGATTACATTAGCACGATCTACGGCCTCGGTTACATCACACGGATCCGCGTCTACATTGGGGACTGGCAATCCCCACTAAAAAAATGGTCATTCCCACGGTCTCGCTTAGCTCTCCTGGTGATCGACGCGCGTGCAGATCCTGTCCCACTGTGCATCCAGCATCTGAATGGACGGGAAACTTCACACAACAATTCTTTCTCCCTGGAAGTGTTTTTATCAGATGTATTTGATACTGAAGAATACCCTGACCAAGAATGAAAAAAATTCGCCGAAAAATGACAGAGATATATTACATTTAATACTATATCTCAGAAACTAAGAAATTCCTCCGAAGTTTTTTTCGGCCAAATGTTTCTAAATCTCATGAAAAACGTATTTATGCAATTAGTTTGAAGTTTATGACTGAAGTGGAGGAGGAGATACAGGTTGGGAGTGCGACACGATACATTATTACCAGAAAAAGAAATTTACCTAGCATGTGACTGATAGGTACAGTCACCTGACAAAAGTTTTTTGCTGCCTCAATTTCATGTTTTTTGTGATTTTCTCCTCCAATTTTTATCTTCTTGCTTGAAAAAAAATTCAGCATGCTTTGGCTATGGAAAGAATTGTTCCTTCCAAATTTTGTGTGGAACGGTGAGGATCTGTGCTCAAAACGCAGTTTTGGGGGGAGTCAAATTACTATATATAGGGAAAATGAGTGACTCTCCGGTACTCTTTATATCGTATATATCCAACAGATCAGAGTGTCGGGATGAGAGCTTGCATGCATGATAATATGATATATATGCACATCATATGAATTTATCAGATTTTTTGAATCACTGTGGAAGGAGCTAGATGGCAAAGAATCCCGACCAAGAGTAAAATTGGTCAAAACAAAGGGGAGAATCGATGAAAGCAGCACTTTTCACCTCCACCTAATGCAACACCCGCTCTCCTGCTGAACAGAAAAATCTGAAAAATTCATATGATGTTCCTACCTATGAAATACGGTTCTGTGCAAAATTTCATAGTGCTGAGAGATTCTGTTGAGTGTGGATAGTCCAAACAGTGTCGAAAAAATGGAGTGATTTGATGCATATAGTCACCTTGACCTTCTAAGCGAAGTGGGACATAAAGATCGACGCCACTTGCTAAATTAGGATTTTATTTGAGCTCCGCCCGAAAAAAAACTGACCACTTTTTTCATAGGGGATTGCCAGTCCCCATCTACATCATCTTCGATCTCGTTCCGTATCACGTGTACGCGAGTTGCTCCATTAGTACAGCATATAAGTAGTTGTCTCGGTTGTCTCCTTTCTGGACATCATCCTCCCTCCACCCGCGTTCCCCCCTCCACTGCAGATTACCCCTTAATTCCCTAGAATACCGCTCGATCTTAGACACTCGAATACGAAGTTCTTGCCCGTTCTGCTCTCGGCGTGACTCCTTTACACTTTTTTTTGAACGTCGCACGAACTGCGACTGCGCAACAACTGCGCAAGTGCCACCCGAGACACCCCTTTTTCTTGACCTTCACAGTGACTCCCGGTCCCCACCCCAGAAGATCCTGGCTCTGGACCTTGTCTCAATGGCCCCTCCTGCGCTGCCAGCTTAAAGACGACCGCTCTGCTCTGCTCCCCAGCTCTCAGCTCAGCTCAACTCTTGCTCCCTCTTGCTCTCAGACCTGCTCAGCTATGCCTCGCCCTCTCGCCCAATTCAAGGACTTCAAACCCAATACGGCCCCTGTCGTGACGGATGGCCGGATGACCCCTAAGATGCTCGCCGAGTACATCCGCTACTGCCGTGCCTTCTTCGCGCAGAAGAACATTACTGCCGAAGATCAAGTCAAGGCCGTCATACACGGTTTGGGCCCCGTTGAGGTCCAGTACTGGTATGCCGCCCAGGCAAACGAGATCGAGGAAATGACCTTCGACGTGTTTCATACCAACCTTAAGGCGATCGTCCTCGAACGAAACTGGGAAATGCAGGTCCGAGACGAAATCGAAAATCTGCGTCAGGACGGAAAAAGGGCAAATGAGTTCTATTTCGAACTCCTTGCCAAGAATCAGCTCCTCAAAGACACCCCCTACGCACTGAATCAACAACAACTGCGTTTCCTCATGTCGGCACGATTCGATGACGACCTCAAGCTTCTATGCAATGATGTAGCAATACAAAAGGCCGATACCTTCGAACTCTGGCTGCTCGCGGTCTGCGAGGCAGATGACCGTGCTCGTACTCAACGAAGGATCGTCACCAATGCCCTTCGTCTTGAAAATACCAAGCGGCCCTACCACTCTGCCCCTGCCAGTATCCTGGCCCGCAACAATGCAAGGCCCACTAACGCTCCCCAGACCTCAGGACGACTCTCAATCGAGGAAAAGGCTACCTTAGACCGCCACAATGGATGCTACAAGTGCAAATACCTCTACGCGAATCACATGGCCAGGAATTGCCGCGTACCATTGACAGCGATCAACAAAGGGGCCCTGACAGAAACAGAGGGTCTCAAACTGCGGCCAAAACATCTCCCCGCTCTCCCACCCCTTACCCGTGCCCGCTCCGCACCGGTAGCTGCTATCTCCGCTGAGGATGACGACTGGATGCTGCAAATTCCGGACTATGCAGTGGCAGCACTCCAGCTTGACAGCCCCGTAGCGGAATCGTCCTCTGAGGAGTCCGTCGAGGCCATGATCGCAGCAATGGATGTCGACATGCCATCTGCGGTGCTAGTAGGTGACTCTGACGAGTACGTACCTGTCCGAGCCTCACCGATATCATGGAGCTGCCTGCTAGACGGGCCTTCTGCCTGTCCTCCTGTCTCTGTGTCTGCTCTTATTGACAACGGATCATCCTTAGTGATTATTAAGGACTCTCTCGTCCGCCGGCTGGGGCTCCAACGTTTCCGTCTCCCCAAGGCAATCCCCATCCGACTTGCGATCGGTAACAAAGAAGAGCGGCCTCTTTGTCTATCCGAATATGTTAAACTGTCTCCTCGTGCTTGTGACTCTGCCTGGACCTCTCGTACTGTATGCGCTGTGATCGCCCCTAATCCATGTTCTCCTCTTATCCTGGGCATGCCTTTCCTCAAACTTAATAGAGCGGTCGTTCACCATGATTCTGGCTCCGTATTTTTTCCTTTTACTCCAAAACCAGTAATTCCTGCACACTCACTATCTCCTCCCAGTTCCCCAGAAATTCTTGCGTCCCTTACAGACGATGAATCATTACAAGCCCTTCAAGCACTTCACAACGAAACTTGTCAAAAATTCTCTTCTCTTTTTCTCAGGGAACTGCCGCACGTCCAACAACTACCTACAGACGTCTTTCACCGCTTTAAACTTATTGATCCCTCCAAGACTATCAAAACTCGTCAATATTCCTGCCCTCGAAAATATCGTGACGCCTGGCAAACCCTCCTCAAGGAACATCTCGAGGCCGGTCGCCTCCAGCCCTCCTCCAGTTCCTTTTCATCTCCCGCATTCTTAATTGCAAAGACTGACCCCACTGCTCTTCCGCGCATGGTTTGTGATTATCGCGCTCTCAATACTAACACAATTCCAGACAATTTTCCTCTACCCCGAGTAGACGACATCCTCGCCGACTGTGCAAAAGGTAACATATGGGGAAAATTGACATGACTAACGCCTTCTTCCAAACCAGGGTACACCCAGAGGACGTGCATCTCACTGCGATCAACACACCTCTCGGCCTTTACGAATGGACCGTCATGCCCATGGGTTGCCGTAATGCGCCGGCCACCCACCAAAGACGAATGACGCTGGCCTTAAGGCAATTTATTGGTAAAATCTGCCACGTCTATCTTGATGATATAATCATCTGGTCCAAATCCCTGGAGGAACACAAGAACAACGTCGAAACCGTGCTCTCCGCCTTACAGGCGTCCCATCTCTATTGCTCCCCTAAGAAAACTAAACTTTTTTGCAAATCAATAGAATTTCTAGGATCTATCATCGACTGACAAGGCCTACACGCCGACCCCATCAAAATAGACCGTATTCTCAAATGGCCCGTTCCATCGTCCGCCACAGAAGCTCGTGGATTCCTGGGTTTGGTACGCTACATCGCGGCTTACCTTCCAAAGCTCGCCGATCACACAACGGTTCTGGACACCCTCACCACTAAAGATGCAGAACGCTCCTTTCCAGCCTGGCAACCACACCATCAAAAAGCTTTCGATGCAATAAAGCACCTCGTTGTCTCAGCTGAAGTTCTAACAGTTATCGACCACGACAACCCCGGTGACAACAAAATATTTCTACATACTGACGCATCAGATTTTCGTACAGGCGCCGTGCTCTCCTTTGGACCTACTCCGGAAACCGCCAGACCGGTCGCTTACGACTCCACAGGCTTCAAAGCTGCCGAACGCAACTATCCAGTACATGAAAAGGAGCTGCTCGCAATTGTGCGGGCTCTTAAGAAATTTCGCTCCGACCTCCTCGGCTCGCATTTCACAATATTCACTGACCATAAAACTCTTCTTTCCTTCCTCAGCCAACGAGACCTCTCGCGAAGGCAAGCCCGTTGGCAAGAATTCCTTGCTCAATATATTTTTGACATCCACTACATTCCCGGAGAACTAAACACGGTAGCGGATGCCCTCTCTCGGCTCCCTAACGGTTCCCGGACATGCAATCAATCCCCCACTGTTGTCGCACCTTGCCTGTCCATTACCCTTGCTGATTCTCTCCTTCAACAGATCCGCTCTGGATATGAAACCGATCCCTTCTGCCAAAAACTACTAACTAATCCCCTTCATTCCCTTGGAGTCCAACTGCAAGACGGCCTGATATACCTCGGTGAGCGCCTCGTTCTACCACGCACTAACGAGGTTCGCGAACAGTTCTTCCGAATTGCGCACGACACGATGGGCCACTACGGAGTAGACAAGACGTACGCGACGCTTCGATCCTCGTATTACTGGCCAAATATGAGAGCCGACCTCGAAAAATCATATATCAAGCAGTGCGACGCGTGCCAACGCAACAAATCCAGCACTACAAAGCCCGTTGGGCCTCTCCATCCCCTTCCTATTGCAGACCGACGAGGAGAAACCGTTTTTATCGACTTCATCGGCCCTCTTCCAGTCGATCACGGTTTCAATGGTATTGTTACTATTACTGACCAACTCAACTCTGATGTCCGCCTGGCCCCCATTAAGATGTCGCAAACCCCCCAGGATTTTGCCCGCACCTTTTTCGACATCTGGTATTGCGAGAATGGACTCCCTCTTTCAATCATATCCGACCGCGACCACCTTTTCACTTCTAAGTTTTGGAAAGCCCTTCACCTCCTGTCAGGTGTTAAACTCAAAATGTCTACCTCGTTCCACCCCCAAACGGATGGTAAGAGCGAATGCACTAACAAAACTATTATACAAGCACTACGTTTCTACGTCGACCGGCAACAAAAAGGATGGGCTCGAGCCCTGCCCCGGGTGCGTTTCGAACTAATGAACACTGTTAATTCCTCCACAGGGTTTTCCCCTTTCCAACTCCACATGGGGCGCTCCCCACGGCTGATTCCGCCCCTCCAGCCCCTACAGGTAAGTCAAAACGACTTGCCCGAGAACCAGACCGCACGGGCCCTTTTTCAACAGATAGAAATGGATGTACAGGAGGCGCGAGATGCAATAATACTCGCAAAGGTGAATCAAGCCCACTCTGCCAACCACTCTCGCGGAGCCGAAATTCCTTACAAGGTAGGCGATTTTGTAATGCTAAACACACTCCACCGCAGACGCGACTACACCCAAAGAGGGGACGGCCGCGTCGCAAAATTTATGCCCCGGTGGGACGGTAAGTACAAGGTAATACAAGCCTTTCCCCACACTTCTACCTACCAGCTCGAGTTGCCCAACACCCGTGGCCGTCACACCACATTCCACTCTAGCCAGCTAAAGCCCTACCACCGAAACGACCCTTCTCTCTTCCCGGACCGCCAACTATCCGGACCACCACCTCCGGTTATTACAGAAGACGGTTTCGAAGAATTTCACGTCGAAGCTATCCTCGACCAACGCCGACGAGGCCGCGGATTACAATATCTAGTCAGGTGGACAGGCCAAGGGCCAGAAGACGACCTTTGGATCCCATCCAGAGAGCTTACCGACTGCGAAGCCTTAGACCGCTGGGAGGCTAATCTTAAACAAAATAATTAATTTCCTTCTCCTCCTTTCTGCTCCCCCCCCCTTTTTTTCTTAAACTTGAACTTTCACTTTTGTCCCTCATTTCCTGTTTCTCCTTTTGTCTCACAACACTTCCCAGAACCACATTCTTCAAAGTTTACTGAACGGGGGAGAGTGTAATCCCCCGATTACATTAGCACGATCTACGGCCTCGGTTACATCACACGGATCCGCGTCTACATCATCTTCGATCTCGTTCCGTATCACGTGTACGCAAGTTGCTCCATTAGTACAGCATATAAGTAGTTGTCTCGGTTGTCTCCTTTCTGGACATCATCCTCCCTCCACCCGCGTTCCCCCCTCCACTGCAGATTACCCCTTAATTCCCTAGAATACCGCTCGATCTTAGACACTCGAATACGAAGTTCTTGCCCGTTCTGCTCTCGGCGTGACTCCTTTACAGATAGGAGGATCTTCAAGCATTGCGAATCGGATACTACGGAGTCACAAGATCAATGGGTCAACGATATAATTCACTGATGAGGTGCAAACGCGGGTCCAGAGTGATGATTTACTTTGCAAAGATTGAATAGCGGGGAAGCTAAATGGGGATAGAGGAAAAGGTGAGGATGAACGTGGCGCAAACCACATACCATATCGGGACTAGATTCTCACGGGCATAAGCAACTAGATTGGATTACTTTCTCTCTAACTAACGGCCGAATATTCCGTCAACAGTGATGCCAAGGCAAGGAACGCTTTCTCATCGATAAAAAACGTACTGTGTAGTATAACAGGGAAAGATCTGCAGATTGGACATCAGGGCATTCTCTTCAACATTCCACCAGAGCCAGAGTAAAAGTAAAAGTAAAGTGGGTGACGGAAGAAGCGCGGTATGATTCTTTAGTGCGAGCATCCTCAACGAGATAGATGTGCTGCCTGTAGGACTGTCGAGCATGCATGTGGGCATCTTTGTGGTTTGGGGACATGATAGTTAGTCAAGCTCAATTTATTGAAGCTCGGATATAAAAGGACATCCGTTCGGCGATCCAATCTCAGCAATTTGCACTTGATCAACCAGAACTCTCGCAGCATCCGGCACCAATGTAACTTTCCGAGCTGTGAAGATTTCGGCGATGAGATCAAGAGCTAAATGGCACGCGTTCCGTTCTGTAGTTACGTACACATTACTGAACTCCGAACATACTCCATCTCCAACGTCCATGAGCATTCCTCAGATTCTTGCTCTTTCTTGACGCCCTCATTCTCGATAGACGAGGTGCACGAGATGCGTTGTTTTTGTCTTTTCCCACTACCTTGAAGCTCATGTCACTTCGGTTCCTCTTTTCTTCGAGTTACCATCGATCCCTCGTTTGTTGCCAATATCCAGAGGCGCAGTTATCTTTGTCTGCGACAATCAGTTGTGACTTCGTCTCCTCAGTCCAGGATTCCGAGTTCAAGGGCTCTACGTGAAATGAGTTAAATGGGGCTGCATAACTGAGGTCGAGTTGCAAGGCTCATATCATCGAGGTCGCCATATAGCAGCCTTTGCTAACCCACACAGTCTGCTCACTGGCATGAAGTCCAAGGGAGAGGCCAAATAGTCATCGGCCTTCTTTACCTGCTCGATAGGAGTGGGTCCGATAAGGGAGAGATACGGCAGTAGCGAACAAACCGAAACGAAGCATGTGCGACCTAGGAATCAGCGCATCCTTATTCGAGTCAGAAATCACGGCAGTCATCTAGATCTGCTATCCTTCCGTAATCAATTACTGTACATGCAACATATTATCGTGGAAGAAAGAGAGAGAAAAGCGGTGAGTAATGTTGCAAGCGGCGAGGTTCGCAGTGATACAATCGAACGAGTATACAAGTTCTGCAAAGTACATCAATAGACCGATACAAGACAAATGTCAGATATATGTGAATGAGATGGTTTACAATGGCCTGTCATTTTCCAGTGCGTCGACAACGGCGCGCGTGCGGACTTGTAATGAGGACTGGAGGCAGAATCAATGTGAAGTCCGTCGAAAATAGAGTCGATGTTTCGACCGACGTACCTCAAGGCTATACTTCCCTTTTCGCGCGTTAGGATTGACCTCCAAGGACTTTCCTAAATTCATCTCTCGTGTTAGCCAAGTTCAGGGCGAAACAGACAGCCGGAACTCACCGGAAAGAATGAGGTCGAAGTGTTTGCGCGCGTCCTCTTTTCTATCCATACACGCCAACAAGCGACCCATCTCGAGGTGATTGTAATAAACGATCTGGTGATCAAGCTCAATCTTGGGACCATTTGATAACACTCGGTCGAATGCAGCGAGGCTGCGACTCGCCATGTCCTCTCGTGACACGTCAACTTCTTCCTCGGGGTCAACTACAACATTTGGTTCCTAAATACCAGTAGTTGGTCACCAGACATCATACCATACATGGCTCGTGAACTTACAGCATACGCGAGATATCGGTAGCAGACGCCCTCGAGGAAGTCGGCAAGGCACACATCGTCCCAGTAGCCTTGCCCGTCTTCGTACTTCTTCGGGTCACCCTCGTGGATCTTTAGCTTGTTTTGCAAAGCAGATATTTCAGGAAGTATCCTATTCGTAATAGCCGTAGGTGGGGCACGAGCAATGCCGAGGAAGAAGTACGAGAACTCGAGCGCCGCAAGAGCTAATCTGTTATGCTGCTTCTTGAACTTTCGCGCCTTTCGTGAGATAAATTTCTACGGGAATATAAGTCTATCTCCCGGGAGACAAGAGTATTTCAGGAGACTAACCTCCAGTGGTATTGACTTTCCGGCGATGCGCTGCGTCAGTTTGGGCACCTTCTCCATAAATTCCGCAGCTTCTTGCACTCGATCACCCCCTCCCAGCGCAAGAAGACATACGGCAATCCCGTACGCGTAGCAAGACTTACTCCAAGTAGCTTCGGCATACAAGTTTCTCCAGCACTCCAGAGATTCAGCTGGCTTATACAATGCCAGGTTCGCAAGTGCGATCTCCCAGAAACTTATCATGTGCAAGTTACGATATTGAGATTGAACCTCCACTGCCATCTGATAACTTTCGATTGCACGTTTCGGCTGACCGTGCATGAGGAAAAGGCGGCCCTGACCGAATAGGAAGAAAACGCTTTTCGGATAGCGGCGAAGGTTCCAATTGAGTATGTTCCGCGCTCGAGGAACGTCAACGCCAGTCGAAGAGGCGAATGTTGCAATCACGAGATGATATATGAGCAGTGCCATATCACAAATTGGACGGCGAATGCCCTCCTCATCGCGCTGACTTTCGGTATAGCGGCATCCGGGTCCGATGTTTCACGCCAACCACCAGCTTTGTACAGGAGCTCGAGTCCTTCTTGTCTATTCCCCTTGAAACCGAAAATCTCGACGATCGTTTGCAACGGACCAGGCAGGAGAGTCAGTATGATGTTCGATAGACCGGCACCCAGATATACACCCGAACGGAAATCAGCGTCGACAGACTTGTCCTCCGGACCTTCACCACGCGCAGACGCTTCCGCATCGACAGTTTTTAAATAGTTATAAAGTAGCCAATAGATATTGATCAACGTCCTCATGTGCAATCTAGTGAAACACATGAGTTTTAGTTGTTATCATGTGGTCCCTCACTTACGCTTCTTTGACGAACGCTAACCAATCCCCAGAATAAATTATACCAAGAAGAGCCTGACGATCTGGTAAACAACAGCCAAAAGAAGTTTAGCGGGATGATCACGATGCACCTTCTCAAACAAGGTCTCTGCGTAGATCAGTTCTGCATGCCGTTGCACTGGTGTCATTGATTTGACCCAGTTCACTTCGGATGTTGACGAAACAAAGGATGATAGTCTGGTGAACATGGACTCTGACTTGCGGTGCTGATTCGCTACGTTATTTCCATGTCGTGTGTGATTCAAGGCTGCGAGGATATCCTAAACGAGAAGGAGAATCCAAAAGCTGATCAATAGTGTTCACGTGATCTAATTAGCAGCGCCTACTTCGTCCTCATACGACATGAGCGCCTTGACGCACTGAATCAACCCGTACCCAGAAGCAAAGTACAGTCGCTCCCTGTCCGCACGGGACGACGTCAGTGGGCTAAAATACGGTCAATGGAGGAGACAAACTTTTTCGGGTCACTATCATGACAGAACTGTTCTGATTCGACCATATGCGAAGCAAGGAAGAGGTCTAGCGCATGCTTGATGCCAGGAAGGTCCTCTAGCGCCCTCTCTTGCGTGTATTTACCCTCCATATTCGTCGGCGTCATCTTGGTGAGCAGCGAGTCCTCAACTGATGTTGGTGCTGTAGACGTGGATAAGGAGGACATTGCGCTCGAGTCTGACGGTGAGACCGAGATCGGCGAGCTTTGCTTGCCTTTTGCACTTAAGAACGAGAGTGACATGGTGGGTGTGCAAGTTTGTGGACTACGTCGCTGGGAGCATGATATGTACTTCGTATCTGAGTGAGCGAAGTGAGATTCAAGAAGACGGCTATCTAAACAAACGGGTGACTTTTGATGTGGATCACGTGTTGACCATTGAATTTCTCGCTTCACAAACATAAAATAAATCATAGACAGGGAAAAGAAACGGAGCCGTTATACCTGGCCATTTCCACCCTGACAAAGACTAGCCGGCGCCACTACATCATCGTCAAATCACGGAGTTTTTGTTTCCATATCAACTTCAGAGTCGTCCGAACGTTTGCTCTTCCCATCTCGACATCCCGCCGCTATCTCAACCGTTGATACGCTCAGAAAACTGATCCAGATTTGTCAGTACAAATATTCAACAAGGACCGGAGCGAATAACCAAAGCTCGCCTAGTGAATAGTGGATCATGGTTTCCACTGTGATTCGCTTCCCGGATTGATGCTATTCTGAATTCTGAGACGTCACGGGTTGCATCTGCGTGCAATTCCTCCTTCCTCCTCACAGAAAGGTGATGCAGCCCGAGCTTCCGTAAGAACGGACCAAAGAATCGTGCATATCCACACCACACTTCCTTTGTCAAGCCAAAGAAGCAGAAGAAAACGATTGCGCATGAGGGCATCACCCAGATATTCCAACGAATCACAAACTGTCGCAGATAGGGTGCGTTCCTCCATAATATCGCTGGATAGTGATCGACCCGCGAAAAGTTGTAGTGGACCTCGGCCCATGTCATCGTCCTGATCGGGCTCAGTAGTGCGTTCAGGACGATGATAAAAATACTGCAGGGTACAGTGAAGACCGCGTCGACAGACCCTAGAGCGAGTACGCGATAATATCGGCTGAAATCCATAGTACAATGAGTTTCACTCAATGATCGACGACGCTTCAGGTAGATCCGGACAATTAGTGCTTCAGAAGATCGGATAAGCGATTGCACAGATGTCTCGGCGGAAAGCTTACCGCAGTACATGCAGGAAGTCAGCCCAGTGGCAAGAGGCCAGGAAAAAATGAGTACGTAGGCAAGTGGTACATTGACGCTTGTGGGGGCGCAACCAAATTCCTCGACAATGTCAAATCGGTGGCCTTGAACGACGTAGTCTGATGGACCGGCCACTTTCAGCGATGCTAGAATTGCCGCTGGTTACCGTAGAAACTCACAAGCAGCCATCTGAAGGACCGGAAGACCCAGAGTGAGACCCAGGTCAAACAAGACAGCATTTCGTTTCTGCAAGGTCACTCATCAGCGCCACTTTGATAGCTGGTTTAAAGACTTCCAAGAACGCACTTGTTCGCGTGTACCAGAAATCGGTTGTTTCATGCTGAACATAAGGTATATACGCCTGGTCATCGCTAAAGATGCAGCAGGAATTGCAATGTTTGCCCCTACATAATAACGAGACGCTTTGAAATTGTTCAGGTAAGCAACCCTATCGAAAAGCGAACTCCGAAACACGTACAGATATCACACCAAACTGGCGCAACATTCTCCGTGTTATCCTTCCAGACTACACCATTTATGCCGTGAATGAAACAGCCAAGCGAAACCCAAATCGAGTACATCCATGCACCGGTATTCCAGTGCGCGATCAGCCACGGAAGCGGGAGCAATGCGAGAATTGTGCATAGAAAATTGACGATAGGGATGAGAGGGTACGTCGAATCCATAGTCGCGCTTTAATGGAAGCAGGGACAATGTTGGATTCGACGAAGCAATGAAGGGGGCAGCCTTAAGATTTCGCCTTCGAGTATGTATTTGCAATTGGCTTCTGCGAAAATTCGGACCCTGTGTTCGGCTACAAATGACTACTTCCTATTCAGTACCTGTCGTTGTATTCTGGCTTGTATCTGTTTTGTCTGTAGTTGCTGATGATCAAAACTTCCTTTGCCCAGACATGATATTCGCACCTCCGTCCAAATCCGCTTTGTATAGTCGTCACGGTCATAAGGAAACTTGCGGAACAATATAAGGTCGCGCAGCTCGGCCAAGTTTAAGTTTAGGCAGGTAGTGGTCCGCTTCTATGGCCCAAGCAAAGATGTCGTTTCAGCGATGCGAAACTCAACAGGTTAAAAGCTATACCTATGGAGAGTTGGCTCCAGCACTTGACAGAGTTTGCACGTCGCACCTTGCCATAATGGGGATTCGATATTGAGATACAAGGGCGATTCCTTACCCGGTATATCACAAATGCAAATATGCGACCGCCCAGAAAGAGTGGCAGTATGCAAGATGGCCCTGCACCAATACAAATAGTTGAATACGTTGTTCCAGTTGGAGTGCCCAAAGAGCGATGAGCGGGTGGCAAATCAGATCGTTGCCGTCGTTCATGCTCGTTTGCAGTCTTGTTCCAAAACAAACGCGGAAGATGCACGTCCTCTATGTTAGAAGATTACGGCACTACGAAGCCCAACAGCTCGTAACATTTTCACTTTGCCGCTCCTCTTCAAGTTGATGAGTTGTTGTCCTCAGACTCCTCACTGCCAGGGCCAAGGAGGAAGAGCCTGAGTAACGCTGGCTCCTGTCACATCACGGGCTTCTCAAGTTCGTGGGGTCACAACAATGCTGTCACGGACCGAAAGGACAGACGGAATGCACCTACTACCACGTCCACGTCCACGACCATCGCTTGCTTATCGTCGTATTGCTCCAACACCACGGCAAAATGCTTCAAATCGGCCATACTCACCAAAGGTGCAGAATGACTCCTCAAAATCGGCTCAACCCTTAAGCGAGCCGCCGCCTCCAGATCCACGTCCTAGATGGATGTTCTCAACAGCTGCGTTCCTACGCGTCCTTGTAGTACCAGGTCAGTGCACCACCATCAATTATTGGATGATTTCTCATAGCATCATCCTAGCTGGATTTACTTATGCAGTGTTCTTCCATGACTTCGGACAGGAGGATCACGTTTTCATGCCGGTAAGCTTCGTATCTTTTTTCTATCTATCTTATTTATCAGTTTTTCCTCCAGCCTCGACGGTGGTTACAGAGACAAAAGGAGTCGTTCCTCTATCTGAGCCCGGCAGAAAAAGGTCTTGTTGCAAATGCCGAAGGTGGTGACGGGGAACGACAGTCACACATAGAATGACTAAAGAGGTTGACTTGAATATCTCGATTGTGGTACAATGTCTATCTCTGCTTTCATTTGTATGCACGGCTTGTCGATATTCCCGATGCATCGAGTGGTCACTCCCAACGACTCCAAGTGTGGGGAAACTCACTGTGATCGCAATCAAGACACGGGAGGAGGCGTTATACTCCCAGTCTCTGCAAGTTGAACGGAAGTCTACAGTGTTCTCTAGAACTGGTTACATGCGAACGGTGAATGAAGCTGTTGTATCGTAATCAGTAATGCGCCTTCTGGGTTCCGTAACACTGAGGAGCAACAACATGCGTACCCCCATTGTCGGCACTAATGCTCGCACACCCGAAATGATCGAACGTTTGGTCCAGTCCAGCGGAATTCTCTTCTTAACCATCTCAGGATCCTATTGATCTATCAGCCTCCTCCTGGGCCATGCCAAAGGCTTCACGCGTCTACGTGATTCCCGATAGTCTGTTTATCCGGTTTGGTCAGTGTTTCATCGTTCGTTCGGAATCGACATTGTGTGGAATGGACGGATCACTATCACATACTAACCAGTAGGCAATGGTGTGGGATGCCGACCTCACGGTGATCTTCCATAACCGAATATCGTCCCTCGTTCAACCGGCCGGCTTCTCAGCGCAGCGTTGGACTCGCTATCCCATTCTATGACCTACCTGTATCCCTGGCCAATGACCGTTACCCATAAACGTTACAAAACCAGAAACCAAGACCTGCATTTCGCGGTGTGACTGTCATCCATCCTGCCGCTAACACCATAATCTTTTGGTCAACACATGTAGGGTATCAGCCCTGAGCCACACAAGTATATTCGGAAACACGATCATATCCGGTATTCTGATACCGCGTCTGAAAACCCTCTTTCCTACCGCTATCTCGTCGGATTTGTCGCATGGTGTTTATCCTAAACTGAAAGCGCCTTCTGAACGGATATAGAATGCGTGGACAGAGTGAGTTGTATGCTTATACCTCAGACGACGTGTGAGGCGAGACTTCCCTGCTGCGGGAAGCCGTAGAAGTTCTATGCAATTACTGTCCCCTCTTTTTACTCGGTTGGAGTCTGATTCAACAATAGGGAAGGTTATACAGTGATTCAAACGCGGAGTGGCCCTGTGGGAAGACGAGAAAAAGAACAGGCCTCTTCCCAAACACCTACGGACACATTGATGGGACTTCGATGCACGTCTGGCAGACACTGCTCGTTGTTTAGTTTAGAGATGGCTTTTCCGGAGCCAAAGGTAGAACACTCCGACCTCTGAAATACTCGACGCGATTCGGTACCTTCAGGTGAGCGCTTCTCTAGAGATACCCAATACCGAACGGATTCTGCGAATAGACGTCGCTCGATCCCTCTTCTTTGTTATACTGATTGGCGACGGAGGCGCTATATTCCGCGGTAACGTCCAGGACTTGAGAGTTTTCGTATCGCGTGAAGCAGAACGTTCCGAAATTCGGCAGCAACCGTTCGACGTGGTTCTCCCGGTCGGTTGTTCAGCTAATCTTTCGGGACCTACGTAAAGGCGACTCTTTCTGTAATTGTAAGGGATAAAGTGATACCTCGTGTTGAATCGCATTCGCGTGGATTCTCTTGACCTCGGTGATGACCCTTCAAGTGACCGGCAGCTTCACACACACTTCCAAGCACTCATATACAGTAGTAGAAACTCTTCACATCTTTCGAAGTGCCGGTGAAAGCCTCATAGTAAAGACCGACGTCCAAGCATTTGCTCCTCTTTATTAACCTGGAAGCCCACGAAACACGTCCCCTGTCGGTCCGAAAGACCGAACCTCGCTCCCTACCAATCAATCGCTTCCCACCGGGGAATCAAAGCGGTTTTACGAATCCCGTCAGTACCGAGACTAGAACCGATAAACCAAAAACACTACATTCACACTCGACACTGGTTTCGAATAAAGGGGGTCGGTTTCATTCACACTGGCATTCAGTCCACATATGACGAATCTTCCGAGCAGGTCGGAGGTCGGACTATCCCGATACCAAGTTCTGTGCACGTAACTGAACACAAGCTCATCCATACATGCCCTCTGATCTAGGTAGGTGAGACGAGCAAGGATAATTCCAAAGAAGATCACGGGAACGTGGGAGCATGGATAAGCACAGAATCAATCTCAGTTTGAAATTGCGCATTACGTAACCCACCGAGATCTGCGATCAAGAATCCAAGGCCAAGACCAGGTCATGCATGTGACCTTCCCAAGCAGGGATCCAGGTCAGGACAGGTACAAGTGGCCTGGAGACCAGTTTCTTCGCAGCAGTCAGGCTCCAGACCAGACTACAAGGATAGGGTGAAGAATAGACCGTCAATTATATGATATACGATGGCAAAATCAAGCGATACGACGCGATACATATGTTAAACCCTGTAATACACTTGCTAGTGTAACGTTAGAATAGGACGGATGAACGGATAAAAAGGCGCCAAGCGCGATATCGATAACAAGCCCAGACCCGTCTCAGTGCGCTGCGAGGAACTCGGGGAAGAGAAGGAAGGAATGCATGCAGGGGTGCAAAATGGAGCAATGGAATGGAGACGCAAAAAAATGTATATAATGGGACTCGGCCAGGGCCTACAGGTCTGGGACACTCGGAGAATGCCCTGAGCGATCCAAGTGCCTCGGCCCGAAGCCGTGGGGAAGTTCGAATAATCATGAGCGTTTGTTTGTCAAAGGGGTGTAGGGGTGAAATTGCAGCTTCTTTGCTGACCGCAGCAAACACGACTTGCTCAACGGTATCAAACTCAACACCGGTCGACGGCGAAGCAGATTCGGAGCAATGCAGCGATTGCGCGCCCTCAAAAGAGTATATCTGACTATTTTGTCCTGCATGTTAAAGTGTACAACACTCGAGATTACAAGAGCTAATGACTGACGATCAGTTCCGTCCCCAGCAAAAGAAGCAAAGGTGCTTAGCTCACCATCTAGCTTAAGGACACAAAACCCGAAAAGATGTTAAGAAGGAAACGGCGTATGAGTAAGGGTATTCGCGGATTAGTAGTCGCCGACAATCCGTCCTAAGATCGTACCGTCCCATCCGTTGGACAGAAGGACATACTCGCCAACGCGAACATCTGACAAGCGTATGACGCCCTCTTTCATCGAGCCTCGTTCAAGAAGGTATCTCCGGACCGTCCCAGGTAAGCCTCCTGACCGATCTGGTGGAGTAATCCACCCGCCTCCCTCGCCTCGTTCGTTCTCGCCCCGCCAGAAGGCGACGTTCCTTGCACTCGCCTCTGTCACCTCCCCGCGCTCGTTGTAGAGTATTACTTCGCGCGGCTCGCGGCGGTCCTTTATCCCGCGGCGTTCACGAGCGGCGTCGTAGTGTGCACGAGCGGTCGTTTTGTACGAGGTGAACGCGGAGGCAGGCGTAGCCTGTGTGTCGATGTGAACGGTGAAAATCGGTCCTGGAAAGTGGGCCGAGGGTGTGGTAAGCGGGTTAACGGAGGCTGCTAGAAGAGGGTCCCGTGTAAGCGGACGTGTTGGGTGTACCTCAACGCGAACATTGCCTGAACGAGAGAGCAGGACGCGGAGCTGAGACGACGGGGATATATGTTAGCCAAAAGCAACACTGAGCGAAACAGTCAGATGCTCACGCCCAAGCCCTTCTCTTTGTCCGTCAGTACGCAATCCATGACTGCCTGGTCGCACATGTGTCTTATACGTTCTGACGCACCCGGCGTCTTGAGTTGCGCCACTACGCCCCTCCATCCAAAATAGCTCCAGTTGCCACGAGCCTGTCGAAATGGTAAGAAAAGAGGAGATACGGAAGGGCAATGTTGTTAACTTGTGTATTGAACTGGGAGGTGAGGAGCTTTGGATCGTAGCGCAATGAAGTGAGAATGTCGAATTCAGTTGTGGGGACTGGCATTGTCGCAGAGGGAGGAGACACGGCTGCGATGGAGTTTGATTGTGCCAGGGCTGTGTTATGTACGTACGAGGAGAATAGATGGGTATACAAAAGGAATAGATGAAGATGGAGGAGATGAAGGGGAGGGAGGACGAGGACGAGGAAGAGGAAGAAGGTGGTCGTCAAAGGACAACTATTATTCTTGTGTTTTATTTATTTTTTATTTCGAATTTCTGACTATTTTTTCTCTCAAAATTGGGGGATCACATCACTCACTCTCCCGACGCGTATATTTCCTCATTCCTCCTTCATATCATTCGTCTTATATATCGATCTCATAACTGCCCAAACAAGTCCCTGTCTCAGTCTCATGGCCCTACAGCTGGACACTCGTCAGCCTAGATATCCGACTCATCTGAGCGCCAAGCCGACTTGGTCACTTCCTTGAGTTTCTTTTCCCCGGTCTCTTGGTATTATAGCTTTCCTTCCGGATCTTTATCCTAATTTCTCTTTTGTTTCGTTCCTTCCAGGGGGGGATTGGATTGGTGCATTTTGCGCGTTAAAACTGGCTCAGCGTACGTCCGCCCGCATGCAGTGGAAGCTCTAGACCAAGATCCCTGCTGAGATCCCTCATAGCCCTGACTAAGAATTGGCTCGTAATGGACCCGTTCCCCTCGTCGTGACGCTCTAAAGTGCGCATCAAATAGTCCGATCGGGGGGGGGCGACGACGATTCGATTTGCTCTCCCGTCCGTCGTCAGCAATTTCGGGGCAATTCATAAAAGCCAAAAAAGCAACAAGTCGCCGAGGGTCAACTCTACTCCTCCTATCGGGGAAATAGACGCGATCCCACATGCTCACAGAGATCTTACGAAGCAGGCCCGAGGGTCCAGACTCACGACATCGCGCGTGCAAGTCTCTTTATGCCTTTTACGTATGACCCGCTCGATTACTTGCTTCAACAACGGGATGTTATCAAACAACCTATATTGAGCCATCCGGCCCAGAGATCCGACAACATATCTCATTTCTGGCCTGTACCTGGTTGCAACCAAATCATCATATAATCCTGCACGGACACACCCTCTACCAGATCGCGGATTTGTCCGCACTCGCAATAACCACACTCAGTACTGGTCTCACAGAGCCTCTGACGACTGAGCCTCGAAATCGCCGTTCTCTCTCAAAGCGCATCGTCATACATGACGAACAGGGCACGGGAAGGCGTGCGAATGGAAAAAATAGGGGGAAATGGCCAGCATGCAAAAGAACCTGGACACATGCTGGAATGACTCAGACCCAGATACGTTGATATGGTAGAATGATGGGATCGCAAAGGGTCTCCGCTTGGCCTCTCCTCCTCATCATCCATCGCAATCGATTCTCCGTTCGATTTCCGAAGCAGCGAGTGGAACAAAGTCCGGTGAAATGAGCTGAGCTGGAGAGTCAAATATCAATCGGTGCATCACCTTTTTTTCGACTCCGGAATCTGAATCTGGACCCAAGTCGCTGCGCAAACATTTTCTGACTAATAAATTCTTCAAGGAAAACCCATTCTCGAGTAATGGATCAGATTTATTACTGCGCCCATCCACACCGATCTTCTCTAAATTGCCGAAAGCCGAAGGATCCGAGACGGTCAGCGAAGCTAACGAAAAATCGACATAAGTATTCCCCAAGACCTGAGAAATGCTCCGAAATGAATCCCTCGGTCTTTCCTTCAATATTCGTGGCGAGTCCCCAGAACGGCTCTTAAATACAAGATCCTTATTCCATCTTTTGAACACCCTGTTTCTATTCTTGTCAACATCTCTGACCGACGTTTCGCACTGGTTCGTTCATTCTAGACTTTCGAATGAGTGATCGAGTCAATCATGCGGAACTCGGCTTGTGTCGTCACATTGAACTGGCCACCTGGTCATCTCTCACTTGCCATGTGCATTCTTCCGACTATCGGTAGAAACTGCAGAGGCTCTAGGCGAAGCATCTGGACGTACAGAACTGAAACATTTACACACAGGCCCTAGACTGGGAAAGCTAAAGAACCGATCTATGTTGCAGATCCGAGACCGAGGCGGGGAGGACAGGATGACAATACCAATTTCCCACTCTACTCCGTGTACATATTGTCTACGTCAACCTTGATAGGTGCTAAACATCGGAACCTCACAGGAGAGATTGGGACTTGACAATCTCATATTTTAATTTAAACAGGAGAGAGGAGTCATGTTGCTACTGTTCAGGTATGTGTATGCTGATTTACTTACAGTGGCTGACAAAAGTATTGCACACACCCGCTCCACAACAAAATTTACCTCCTATAATTTTTCCGTCACACTATATCAATACCCAAAACACTTATACATAATGCTGAGCATGTTGGCCTTGATATTCAATGAGTTTCGAAGTGAGTAGTTGTGTCACAAAAAAAATAGCCGAAAAGTCACGCAAAGAATGGTGTGCAATACTTTTGTCGCGTTGGTTAGCACCAACTTCACCCCACTATATCTCAGTAACCGCTGAACCGTTTTTCGTCATCTCACCTGCGTTCGAATCGTGTCTCGATGGTCTACACGTCGCCAACAAAAAAATGCTGAATAGTCGAGTGGAACAAACGCGGAATGTGCCATACCGACATCGCTACGAAACTGAAGATTCACCGCACTACTGTCCTTCGTGTCATCAAACGATTCATCAATTTCCCTGACTACTACCATGTACAACCCAAGACAGGTCGCCCTCGCCTTCTTGATGACCGAGACGCTCGAGTTGCTGCCAGAATGATTGCGAAAACTGAGGCAGCAAATGCTGTTGAGGTGCAAAAGAAGGCATTCAAAGATGTGTCCTCCCGGACTGTCCAACGTGCTCTATTTCAGCAAGGACTGGTCTGTCGTGTACGAAAACGAAAGCCCTACCTGAACAAGGCCAAGATTGAGGCCAGGAGGCAGTGGGCGATGGCACATATTCATTGGACGGCAGAGGACTGGAAGAGGGTTGTTTTTTCAGATGAGTCAAAATTCCAGCTATTCAAGTCGGATGGATGGGAATACTGCTATATCAGGCCTGGACAGGCCTATGATCAACGATTCACCAAGAAAACAGTCAAGCATGGAGGGGGGAACATCATGGTATGGGGGTGCATCACTTCGAAGGGTATGGGAGAAATTCATCGCATTACCGGAAACATGGACGCTCCTGGATACGTCGAAATTCTTGATAAGAACTTACATAAGTCACTAAGGAAGCGTAGCATGAAGTCAACGGGGCGATATGGGGTGCTATTCCAACAAGATAACGATCCGAAACATTGATCTAAGACAGCACAAGCATGGTTCAAGAAGAAGAAGCTTCATTTACTCGCTTGGCCATCAAGCAGCCCAGATATGAACATTATAGAACATGTCTGGGACCAGCTAGATAGGCTTATCCGTGCACGAAATCGACTACCACGCAATAAGGAGGAGATGTGGGAGGCAATACAGGAGGAATGGGCTAATTTTCCTAAGAGCTCACTGGACAAGCTCTTTGAGAGCATGCCCACTCGAGTTGCTGCTCTTTTGAAAGCTCGGGGTGGCCATACCAAGTACTAATTGAGAGGTAAGCGAAATCTTCATTCTTTGAATTATTCTGACCTTATCAATTAGGCGGGTGCACGACGACAAAAGTATTGCACAGCACTTTTTCTTTTTCTTCTCCAATATTACCCCCTCACTCAGTTTTCTCTCAAATCTCATAGTATATCACATAATGGCATATCCTAATGTATATAATGCACTATCTATCATGGAATTTCATTGTGTTGTTGTTGCGGAATCGCATCGAAAAGTGTCTGTAATGTGGCTGTGCAATACATTTGTCAGCCACTGTATGTGATGTGATATACCGCTCCGCTGATACCCGATTCTCAATCTATCTACAATTCACTTTCAGTTCCGCGTGTAAGATGCAAAGTGAGGTAGGGCGCAATTTGATCTCGTTTTGGTTGGCGGATGGTTGAGCGCACTTGTGGGAGTAATTCCGCGTCGCTTGAAACTCGTGCAACCTGGCCAGATTACACCATTACCGGCCACAGAATAAGCGACCAAGCCTTCATAAATAGCGCATTATTAGATAGAAGTTGTGGCTGCGGCCCATAAGCCACTAGAAAGCGATATTCATGCAAACAAAACCGTGTTGCACGTTACTGAAGCGACGCAACGCGCCTGCTGTTACACGTTACGGCTTCCTACCTACATTCGGTTACAGTAATTTGGTACTGCAAGGCCTGTACAATGAACTTTGTCATCACTGGCAAACTATTCGTACCCTAACCACGTTCTGCGCCAGGACACACTGCTAGAAAGAGGGGTGCGCGAGTAGGGGTTCAGTGAACAGTTGTTGATTGGCGATAATCCGCTCCTCCCATATCAGCAACTTCAATGAGTCAAGATGATTCCACTACGGTTCCGTTGTGGGCGTTTGCTATAACCAACCGAACAAAACAAGATTGCGTCGTCCCATTCAACCAAGATACCTCTACTTCGAGGTGAGGGATGAGGCAACGCATGTTCGCTCCTGTGATTCTTAGTACTAACACTAATGCTACCTTTCTGACTCAGCCGAGTTAGTATTGGTAGGTCCTAAAGTTTGGTCATATTTGTCCCTTCATTACATAACCCATTTTTTTCTATGCCAGTCATGCTTTCGGCGATGAAACAAAGGTGATGCCTCATAGGTCAACCTGTCTTCAAGTAAGCCAAATCGTGAAATCTACATGAGCTAGAAGTTATCTCGAATCTATGATGGCGCTAAGAGGCTAGGGGACTATCTGTCTCGTTTGACTTGCGCGACTTTCTAACAAGTGCTCTGGTCCAGTCTTCAAATACTCTGGTCATCATCCCCAGTGCATCGTCCGTCGTGTATCCCCCGCCGGCCATGAAATGAAATGTCAGTCTCCCTCTATACTCCCAGAATAAATTCATGATCGGAGCAGTGCGGATCCGAATTCCACAGATAACGTCGTTAACCACCAGGCGTCCCTGAGGCTCAGGTTCCGTAGACGTAGAAGGAACGAACTGCGAGAGGATGTCGAGTCTTCCGAGATCGCCGATTGACGAGACAATGAGTGCAGGCAGATCAAATAACTGAGGTGTAAAGGAGTGGAAGGCACGATGAAGGGCATTCTCGCGAGACATGTAGCCACCCAAAGTTTGCTGTCGAAGCGTCAGAGATTTCGGCCGTGTATTCGTACACTCAAAGACGGGTACCCACGTCCAAATTCTTCCACGCAACGGCCACATCTCGTACCAATACGTCCCAAAACGTCGCATTGTCGATCACCCTGATTGCTGCCTGCTTCTTGTCTGCCTTGATACAGTTTCGTATGCCGTCCATCGGGAATGATAGCGGAACACACTCAGCTGTGCAGGTTGGTGCACCCTTCGCAGAGTAGTACGAATTATGCCCTCCTGGAAACTTGCGTCTCTGTGAACGAATGTAAGTACTTTGCTTTTACTCGAGTGAGACCTGAGAGATTGACCTGATGTATAAAATTCCAAGGTACCAGATAATGCGATGCGGCATTGTATGCATTCGCAACTTCTTCGAAACGTTCTACGCTAGCTGCAGCTGCCATTTTCAGAGCTGTCTCGGTATGAGCAAGTATGGTTAACGCTGTGATGACGTGGGTTATCGTAAACCCTCTTTGTCTGCAAAGTACATGCAGCTCTGCTGAAACATCTTCCAAAAGCTGCACCAAGCGTGATACACGTCCTGTCGGGCGAGTGGTGTAGTTCCAGTGGGTTACCACATGCGCATTAGTACCGTTTGTCACACGCAATGGTTCGGGTTCTTTGATATCTGGAGGTGACCCAGTCGTTGTAAGGGCTACCGCAAATACTCCCGGGAGTGGAAGGCGTGGAACCTCGGTACCCCACTGGAGGAGAGAGCCTACAGACTCATTGGCTATTTCTCGCGCGAGAAATCCGAGGAATAGATCCATCATTTCGTACGAACTACGTCCGTCTACTGTGTTATGCACGAAAACGAAACTATTTGGACTCGTGTTACTCCTCGTAACTGTAAGCAGGAAAGTTGCAATCTTACTTAAATGCCCAATACAATCCTACTGGGGAGACGTGCAATTCGAGAACGTAGCGTTCATCAGAGCAACGCCACCAGTGATCATCTTTCAGCTTGCGATGTTTCTCGTACAAAGTTTCATCCTCATTCTTGTCGGAGAGGAAGATGGTCTTCTCTAGCCATGCTTCCACGTCCTTCTGCATGCGCGGGACCTCGTATCGAAATGCAAAACGCCTGTCCCCATCGGATAGTCTGTACGTCTTGCATGCTATTGCAGGGATAAAATGACGGTACGCGGTCCAGGCCGCCTTCACATACTTTTCCAACTGTGGGAAGCTCGTAGAAAAAGGCAGAGACACTGCAGCTGTAGCCGTAAGATGCACGAACCCATCGCAGTACTCCCTTCACCACGGTCAACATTTTCCACTTCTTTTTGTAGCCAGTGAATTCCGAGTACGCACTCCATGTTACTGACGAGTTCCTCGAACCCATAGCATTTCCTGCTGAAGATACCCTCTTGGACTTCGTGGAATACGTACTCGCTTGCAGCTTCGTAGGCCATGAGGGCTTGTGCTGATAGTGTATCCCTGAAGGCCTTTCTGAGTCTGGGTGTCAGCTCAGATCAATCACCGGAGGCTGATTGAGCGGTCTTTTGCCTTCTCATATCGGCTAGATTCCGAAGTTCTTTGCCTATTGACGGGTCTCTCACTGTGGTCTAACGCGGCTCCTTAAGGATAGCGTGTACGAGTTGTTGCGATGCGCTGCTCTATCTTGACAATCTGTGTGGAGCCTCCGAAATACTGGTGTAGAGGGTCTGCCCGACGTCGCGCATTGTTATTGTGCAGACTGGAAAGGAGTGCCAATAGGCACTCCCCGTATGGTCTTGAATAGGTCACGCCGTTCGTCAGATCAACACTCCAAACATACCGGTATGGTCTCTTATAAACGTGCCTTTAGAAACGCATCCGGTGTGGGTTCATGTCCCACTCCATATCTGGCCCACAAGTCCCCCATCAACAGCAGTTCATTCATTGACAACCCGCATACTCCAAAGCGGATAGGTTCCGCCCTCCATAGGCTCTACGTTAGCTACATTTAGGTGAGTGACTCCGAGTCTTCATCGATTCTCGTGCATTTCTGATAAGGGGTTATTCTGGGACCTTCTTATGGGGTGCAGGCTATATATGCATACTTTATGTAAGACAATTCCTGAGACCAAATCTCCTCATACAACGCAATATTATATCGCACCATGCATCGAAAGACCGATTGCATGGAACCAAAAGTCATAATTTGTAATTGAAAGGTGAACTGTATGCCAGATCAGTGCATGTTTGCAACAAGTGAAGACAGAGTCTACATACAGAAGTAGTTTCCCAAGAAAATCATCGGGTTCTTTTTCTGTTCTCTCAGTGAGGAATGCCCAGGGCCCCGGAAAACAAGATAACGTCTGTTCTGCTTCACCTCCGAATTCCATTTCTTGATCACTCTGGATGATGTTACGAGATTCTTCGGGAGTGCAGAGTAGCTGACACTTTCAGAAGCGAATACCACATCCTTCAGTCTTTCCTCTAGTTTGAATAACTTGGCCTTCTCTACGGAGTATGCCTAGAGATCATTGTCATATTGTAATAACTCTTCACGGGCCAAAAACTCCGGTTGTCCTTGCGGAAAGAGAATAAAGCTGCTCCCATCGTCCAGAGCTCCGTGATACTGGCTTGTCTTACAAAGTTTACTGCGCCCCGTCTGGATTCCGTTGAGGTAGACTGGATATTTATAGTGTATCTGACTGCATCACCCCGTGTCACTGTTTTCATTGTTACCCATCTTGCCCTGCCGTGACGGAATAAAGAGTTCTTCTCACCACCAATGCGCAGCTCGTTCGGTCCCTGTTCTTCGCTTGAACTCGGTGGAGCGCTTGTAATAATGGTAAGGAGGCAAGCGGGCCTCATCTGCATTAATCGGAAGGAAACTGAGGGGGATGAGGACCCTCTATCTGATGAGGTAATGGGATTGGGAAGAAAGCCAGAACACTGTATATACCATATATCATTCCAAAATCTTTCCTTCAGATGGAAACTAATGTGTTAAATGTGTCGTCGACTATAATGTAGTCTTGCTTCCTAAGGACAATAGCACCTTCATCATCTTGAGCGAGATGGTCTCCTCATAGGCCTGCCCCTGGATCGCCTTGCCAGAAATCATTTATACGTGGCATATATCCAAGGTACTCTCCGGCAGCATTATTACTACCTTCGAATACGACCCGATTGACCCAGGTCTTAGACACACCAGACAGCAAGAGAAGAGTGCACTGTATTCTATTTTCTCCTCCTCCGAAGTGTACACGTGAAGACCTGCATGGTCATCCAAACATGAGTGAGCGTTCGCATGAGTAAGCTCTTGAATACAGTATATTCCATGTTCTTTCACGTATCAGTATGGGCCCTTGTTGATCATACAAAAAGCACAATACGACCGCAGAAAAGCATGATCGATCAGCCCAAGAAATCAGTTTCGCCCTTCTTGATGAACGCGTCGAGGGCATCCTCAATCTTATCTTCTCCTCCGGCAATGTCGATAGCAAGACCCGCTGCATCGGGCCTGTCGGCAAGGAGTGCCAAAGTATAGGCTACATCATCCCTCTAACAGTGAACAGTAAGACTACGGAGTGATTTAGTGCATAGACACAGACCGAAATCGTATTCTTGAGATGGGCTTTTCCAATAGAAGCCTTCCCCGTGCCTGGATTGTTAGAGAGCCCTCCTGGACGGAGGATTGTCCACTTGAAGGCAGTGCGCTGCACGAGGTTCTTGTCCGCATCATACTTAGCTTGCATGTACACTGGAATTGCATTCCTAACTCTCTCCGCAACTTCCTTGTCTTCGTCATTCTTTAGTAGGTCCCATCAGAATTACTGAATCGGACAGTGATACAACAAGGAATTGCACATACATAATGTGCGGGGATGACATTTGGGTCTCTCACATCGATCGCGGAGACCAGGATAAGCCTCGGTTTCGCGCCTTTCACTAGTTCAATTGCATCGAAGACCTTCACCGCACCAACGTAATCGACTTGTCGTGTTCTTTCCGGGCCTCCCTTCCCTCCAGCACCAGCGGAGAAGTAAACAATGTCTTTATTCTCAAAGGCTTCTGCGAATTTCTCCTTTGCATCTTCTTCCAGTGAAAGAACAAGCGGGTCTGCCCCGGTACTAGCTATATCGGTAGTATGGTCGGGGTTTCGGAAAATGGAGACGACTTGAGTGTTAGCTCTGGCGGAGAGGAGGCGTGCAAGGCGCAAGGAGACCTGAATGATAGTTTGTCATTTATATTATTCATAACGAGGCGCATCCATACGTTTCCGTGTCCGCCCACGATTGCAATCTTGAGCAAACTCGACATGATGGTATATATTGTCGGGTTGGGTGAAGATGTGCTTGTGGCTGTGGCTGTAGTTGCAACTTATTTGTAAGGAGTCGGCTATTGCCGGGACTAAGATAGCGTGACTTTCATAACGTAATCGTAGGCAGAGTATGCAGATGCAGCATCCCTCCTAGCTAGTATCATCACATAACTTAGAGTTGGAATGGAAAATACTAGTACTACTAAGTAGTACTGTGCTTATTAACATACATTTAGCTTTAATTATGTAATAGCGTGTAATGTGCCACTGCCGCGAGCAACGCCACTTCACGTGATCTGTACCCATTCCTAAAATGGACAACTCCGAACATCTTTTAACTCGCCTCTGCTAAACACAGCGACCGCGACCGCAATCTGCGGCGGACGGCGTTGGCGACATCACATTCAGGAGCGAAAACATATCTGACAGCGTGCGCGTCCTTTCCCAGCTCACTGAAGCACATGTCACGTCTGTAGAAGCAAAGCAACCTCGTCTGGCTCTGGCAGTGCGTTTCTAGCTCTTTGCCGAAACAAAGCCGCAAAGTGTCTGTTTGTTTTGCGAGGGAAAACGTGTAAGGTCGGTTGTTGTTGACTTTGGAGGACGGACTGGTTATCTGAGCTGGATACTGGGGATTGGCTGTACGGGCACGGTGTGTAAGCATTTCTTATTCACCTCCGTAGACACTCAAGTCGCAAGCGCAGGACAACTCAATGGACGAGTTTGGCTTTCGCGGCAGCAGCAGCGACTCGCTCTCTGTATCGTACACTCCAGTCATCCCATCCGCTGCATCCCGTAGGACCGCAACTTCCCGCAGCAATGTCTCCCTCTACCTTTCTCAACCCTCTCGCTTGCCTTCGCCTCGAGGGTCCAACCCTGCTTCAAAACCTTCTGGGATTCACGCAAAGGAGTCTTCATTATCCGGTCCAGTCCCCTCGAGTGGAAATACAGGTCTGGCTAGGTTCCGATCCTTAAGAAGTATGCTTCCGTTCGGCCCCAAGCAATCGAACAATAGCAGCACCGTCACCGCTCCCTCTTCTGCTCCCTTACCTCGAGAGCCGACCAATCCATCTGTCACACCTATGCCTACTCAAACCTTAGACCTTAGGTATCGTAGAAGCAGTTCGTCAATACCGGCTCCGGCGCCTATGGCAAACACCTCAAAAGGATTCCTGTCAGTTGGCCGCCGAACTTCTTTGTCCCTCCAAAAAGAGAAATCCTTGCCCGCCATCCCATCCCTACCACGCTCTCACTCAGAGGATATCGGAGCACACACTCCTCCCGTCATGGGCATTTCACGACGGTCGACGAGCCCGAACAAATCTGACGCGGGCAACAGAGGGTTACCTCTTCCTGACGACCCCTTCAAAAAGCCTTCGCCAAATGGTAAGTCGACCATTGTTTCTGAACAAGCAGACATTTATTAGCATACAGATGTCACGACTAATTTCTTTCAACGCGGTCTTTCTCGTGAGGAATTCGGTACTATTCGATCTCGTGACCTATCCACAATTATTGAATCGGAATTGTCGCATTTGTCCATCTTAAAGCACTCTCCCTCTCTGAGTCCTTCTCAAGGAGACGATAACAAGGCGCAGGGCGACAATGAGAGCGACAACCATATACTTGCTCAACTCAATGAGCAAGAGGTGAGAAATAATAACCTTTCCATCATGCATGGACAGGACATGGATGTTAATGCGGCAACCGCGGACTTGAGTGCATCCTGGGAAGCGGGGGTCGCAGAGCTTCGACAGTCTTTACATCTGCGTGTACCGGGTAATCGACGATCGGGAGATGACCGAGTATCACCTTCAACATATTCAGTCTCACCAGTTTCTGCGCTATCATCTGCACAGGAGCTGACGCCACCAAATTCGTTACCGACGGCTTCAAAATCTGAAGTGCAATTGAACTCACCAGTTCTCGAACAAGACGGCGGAGTTATTATCGATCTGTCTAGGGTTGATACGGACTTTGCTGCTTTACTCGATCTGTCAAAACGCCCAACCTGTGTTGACGATGATATTGTCGTCGCCGTGAATTCTATGGAGCCGCCACCTCCCATGGATTCTTCTCCATCGGCATCTCCGTCTCCGGAACCTGAAGAATCTGATAGGCGTTCCATCGTCGATCCAAACGATAAGATGGTTTCAGGCACCACGTCGCGACGCACGTCTGCTCAATCTCGTGGACGATCAGTCGGAATGCAATCCTCACCTGTTCGTAGATCTCGCCCATCATCGCTCGTATTGTCGATAGACTCGCTCCCTCTCGCCGATCGCGCAACTAGGTTGTCCGCTGATCGGACACCCGTCAACAATAAAGCACAACAGTCACGCCTCTCACCTACACCTCGTCCGGATCCTGCGTCCCCTCGAACATCACATGAGGATCTTACCGAAACAGTGCACCGACCTGGGACTGTTGGACGCGCGTTCCAGTCCAAATCAGCTACCTCCGAGGAGCCTGTGAAGCGTCGCGCTCGGGTTGCCCGATTATACGAGACACCTTCCCGTCCGAGTACGGCGGGCAGTGTCTCGGTGGGTCGCACGTGCTCTGAGGGTGGCTATCCGTTCTTGGCCGATTCGCAGGAGACGGAGGATCGGGTAGCGAGTGTATACTCCCCAATTACGCATTCGCGTCCCACCACATCTCTTGGGATGACATCGCGAGCGCGAAATGCATTGCATGGAGAACATCCGGAACGCCCGGCAACTGCTTTGAGCTCTATTGGACGTGGTACACCTCCAATATCTCAGAGAAGTCGGAAACGCAGCTTAAGCGCATCTGTTGACGCGCGTCCTCAGGGACGTACCGTCCCAGATTGGATGGGTCCTCGAACTGCACGAGCTTTCGCCGCTGCGGGCCTTCTTGACACGGATACTGATCAGGCGAAAGAACGCAACGTTCCCCCAATTCCTCCGCGTGCAGAGTCACGCATGCGACTCACAGGTTCCCGGCCAAGCCTTGAACGTGAAAGCGTCGGAACTTGTTCGACTCCTTCGTTATACGCACCCTCTCGTGCCGGATTCTCGGAAAGAAGCATTCCGCCCTCCTCTGCAGGCCGTCGACGGACCTCATCTCGGACTATGACGATAGCTGAGATTACATCGGCCCGAGGAGAGAGTCCCGTGACGAGTATAACTTCATCAAGCCATGCTAGGACCATCTTCTCTTCATCGACTGCCACATCACTTTCTTGTAGTTCACCTCATCAGCATTATCAAGTTGCGCATCTAGAGTCCGAGCTCTCTTCCTTAAGGGAGAAGCATTCGACAGAGATGGAGGCGGTTCTTTCTGCATTGGCGGATTCCCAGCGGACGTCGAAGGCACTCAGGGAAGAAAACTCCCAGCTGCAAGGCCGAATACGAGATCTTGAGGAGCAACTTGCTGACATGGGTGAGCAATTGGATGAGGCACGTCGACAGCCTCCACCACCCCCACCCTCAATGCCGAGCTCTCTGACGCGAAGCCTCCTACGGCAGCATCGATTGCCGCAACAAAGCGGCGATACCCGTGCTGGTCTTAGCTCCCATGAAAGTCCGAGAGGAAGTCCTTCAAGGAATCGTGCCTTTGTTCGATCATCCGTGGACTCCCTCGGAAGCGATTTTGACGTGGGCGAAACCCATACTACCATACGTGAACATGAAGGGCTGCTGACACCAAATTTCCTGCCGTCATCATTGTTGCAGTCGCGTGAGAATAGACCGCGCACACGTGCAAGTACCGCATCGTCCATCTTCCCCGTTCTTCCAAGTAACATGTCGATGTTATTGCATGACGAGGGAAGCGACACAAGTTCGATTCCATTAGGTGGGTTCGGTCTGCTGCAATCGAACACATATGCATCCTCTGCCGGTTCGCCAGTCGCCTCCCCAACACTCAATGTCAACCGCATGGCGACGGCGTCCTCTATCGCAATCGAGAAAACGAATGAGAGGAGCCGACATGCGACTACATTGTCCCTGTCATCCATCGAGATGTCCATGCTATCTTCTCTGCCAGGCTCCCCGGAGAGCCTAAAGCTGAAACCGGAGCACGAAAAACATTTATGTGATCTAAAAAGTCTCGATTTCAGCGTTATTGATTCCGATTAATTCATCGTGCTACCTATTCAATTTTGGGTGTAATTTATGAATATCCCTTATTTCCTTCTTGAGCGTGTATATACTCATTCTCGTCTCCACGTTGCTCTCTCATTCAATGTCTCTATTCTGACTTCCATCTAATCGTTACTGGCCCGGGTACCTCTGACGTCTTTGCGTATTTTGGATTGATTCGTTCTTTACATTCGTTCCACTCCTTTCAGTTTCTGCTGTGATATTCTCTACCGTATATAACCGGACACTATGTTTTGCACTAGGGTGGAATCCACATCTTGCTATCGGTGTAACTGACAATAGAAGCTTGCATTCAAATATTGACCTTGTCCGTATTCTGGTCACGTTAAGAGCGAGTTGGAAGTGACTAAGCATTATGTGACTAAGCACATTCGCGCCGTACGTAACTGATGGCGGTGGCAATTTGCCCTTTATTCTTCACTTAGATCTGAGTATTTGCTGTTACCCATCCGGTCTGGTCAACTGGTCCCATCCGGACTTTGCGCCATCTTCTGTATTCAAGGCAACTGACCCTCTCAAAGGGAGCTGTTCTCTCAGGTCGGGACGAGTAATTCATTCTTGCGTCTGCGCTAACAAGACTGATCTCTTCGTACGGCAAATGACCGTGCCTACGGTAACTCCTGAATATACACCCGAGAGAGCCTTGGATGATCTTCCTGTTATCAAACAAGCGGAAGCTTTATTCCTTGACTCCAAGATGATAGAGTCGGAGCAGTGCTGCCTCGAAGTTGATCCACGAAAGTGTGCTTGTCCGCTCTCATTATGCGCTCAATCGAGGATTGATGAGTCTTTCTAGGGAAAGACTCTACATTACTTCGGGGTACTGCTTGATTCAATGTCTGAAGGCTTTCATGTCGTACGAAGATGATGTACGAGTATAGTTCTTGTTTCGTCATTGTCTATTGACCAACGTCCAGGATTTGCGAGAAGCCAATAAACAGGTTCGACACGGAAACAGTCTTGCGCACCAGTATCGTGCCCCTGCTCCTCCCTTCCTATCTCGTATTGTCGGTCTTGTGTGGGACAATTCAACCACTGGTGTTTCGTATATCAAGAACATGACGCCAGTTCAAAGGCACGCTGAACTTTTGTACGCAGAAACGTTGTTCGCTAAGGTCGGTTCTTTGCATTTTGTCTGCTTTATTCTAATGAGCACTTAATTTTTGTAGGCTCTGCTCGGTGTGATTTGCTCTGGGAACTGGCTGAGCTTTCTTACAGAAGCGTAAGCTATCGTTTTTTACGGTCGACGTCATCCTCTGACTCGTGCCCCAGTCTGAGCTTTAGATCTATGATCAGCATCTATCTACAACTGGGAAAGTATCTAGAAGCTGTCGACACAGATGCAGAAAAGTGTGGGGAGGGTCCGGAGGACAAGTCCATCGACAAAGACTTCCGTTCCGGTGTCGAACTCGGAGTAGGGGCGTCACACGTAATTCTGAGTCTGATGCCGGAACGTCTCTTAGCTGTTGCCGAGATATTCGGGTATCGGGGCGACCGCGAAGTTGGATTAAGCTTGCTCATGAAGGCTGGAGGATGGGTTAAAGGGGAGAAGGAACCCCGTGTTGGCATAAGTGAGTAGTCGCTTCAACAGGTGCGAACGAGCGACTTACCACGATACTTAGAGGAAGAAGGCATGAGGCGTAGTCTTGCAGATATCTGTTTGCTCTGTTTTCACCTCGTCGTTTCCGCCGTGACACATTGCGGTATAGACCTCGAAATAGCCCAGACGATTCTAAATTGGAACCTGAAGCGATACCCTAATGGTAAGTCAATCGATTCGTGCTACGGAATATGCCAAACATCATATCCTCGAAGGTGTATTCTTTCTTTTTGCACAAGGTCGACTTGCAGTATTGACTTCACAACCTGCTCTCGCCATCTCAAGTCACAAACGCGCTCTGACTATTCAATCTCAGTATCGCAGTCTGCATTACATCTCCTACTGGGAGCTCGCCGCTGCGTATCTATGTCTGTGGGATATTCCAGCATCACTAGAACAGTGGCGTGCTCTCGAGCGAGATGCCACTTGGAGTCAAGCATGCTACGTTTACGGAACCGCTTCGTGCCTCTTACAGATGGGCTGTGATGGCGAGGAAGGCAAAGCGAGACGGAAGGAGGCGGAGGAGTTGCTGGAGAAGATTCCGCGAGTCGTGAATAGGATTTCTGGGAAATCCATTCCGTTAGAGGTGAGAAACTGAAGTTTAGTCGCTTCTGCGTAGTGCTGCCTCGCTGACCATACTCCAGAAATTCGTCGCTCGGAAGGCACGTAAGTATAAAATCCAGGGCAATTGGCTTCTCCTGCCTGCTCTAGAGTTTGCCTATATGTTTCTCTCGATTGATCATGCGCCACGCTCCGTCCTATTGGAGAAGATGATTCCGGAGACAGACAGGGCGCTGGAAGAGATAGAAAGATACAAGAAGGACGAAAGAAGTTATAACCAGGATAGTCAAGTTTATTGGGAGGACTTCTGCCTTGCACATCTGCTACGGGGAGTCTGCTGGCGGTTTAAAGCATATCAAGTGAGTAGCTCATCACGCCTTAGAATCTGTCTTGTGACGTTGTCACTGTTAGGATAAAGATGCCATCGTCTCTTCTCATGACAAGCTTGACCCGTCTCTTCACAAAGATGCGGAGAGCCAAGCTCTAATTTCTCTTCATCAAGTTATTGAGCATGGTGCCCTGATCAAACTTGATCACTACGTGATCTATTATGCTCGTACGTCAAACAATGGTCCACAATATGTTGACTACTAACGACTATTATTTGTATTTGTGCGAAGATTATGAACTGGGGAGGCTCTATGTCTGCATGGGGGAATTTGAGAAAGCTCGTCACCACCTAGATCTCATTCTATCCGGTATGAACACCATCCTGCTGTTGCACCAGTTCTTGATAACTTATGGGATTGCATCAGGCAAACGACTGGAAGCGTTCCCGTCGGCTAGAAAAGTAAGTTTTCCCATCTCCTCAAGATTGGTTCAAATATGAACGGCCTTTGCTCTGACAAGGGAAAATACAGCATGGAGGTGAGCGCTGCGTGTTATAACTCACGGAGAATATAACTTATGCTGGCTCCTCGTAGAGTGCACTTATGATGCGTGCTGGTGCTGCTCTAGATGCTCTGGAACAGCAGTATTGAAGCAGTTCTAAATTGAGTTTCGCGAGGCCCACAGTAGCCACGGTTGGACGTTCATTCCTTTTCGCTACTAGTACTACACGTGTTGACTATTTCTCACGTGACCGGTTTTCGTGGGTTGGTTGCTATGTAGTGTACTTCTATAAATAAATAGACCGAACGCATCCTGCTTTGCTCTCTGCCCTCAACGACGCAGTCCACTTCAAAAAAAAGGCAAAAAATAAATCGAAACCGCATTAGAGTGTAATGTCTAGTTGCCATGGACATGTTCATCCAGAATCTGCAGACTCCTCCTCCTACCCTCAACTGAACCATGGTCCCGGATCGAAATGGATTAAGCGACTCACACAGGATCGACTCAACCAATTCACAGGCGGTCATTTCTCAGACGTCAACCTTTCTTCTGTCCTCTTCACCCATAGGTTGGACGGACCCGACTACGTGAAGATTCAAGTGTGGAGTGCGCCGGACCGCACGAAACCATCATTCGAGGAAGCTGTAAAGCACAAGTTCCGTCCTGCGAAGAAGGGCGACTCGTTTGGCCCGTCGTGGACGAACCATTGGTGGAAAGTCACGTTAAATATACCAGCGACTTGGCATCAGTATGAGCGTGTCCAGCTTGAGTTCGATCCTGGCTGCGAGGCCATGGTATTTGCGACGGACGGGACGCCACTTCAGGGAATTACTGGTGGTCATGGTAAGCAATCGGGACAGGTTAGGGCGGACCATACTGACTCTTGCTTGTAGGTATTGACAGGCGTGTAGACCATATCATCCCAACGGAAGCACGCAAGGTGGGCGTGTACGAAATCATAATCGAGAGCAGCTGCAACGGAATGTTTGGTGTTCCAACGAACGGAGATACTATTGCACCACCAGACATGAACCGCTATTTCACGCTCGCGAGCGCGGATCTGGTCGTGCCCAATGAAGAAGCATGGCGTCTCCTATGGGATTTCACAGCCTTGCGTGAGATCTCTGGGTCCCTGCCTGGAAACACCGCACTCCAGAACAAGGCAGTGGTGACTGCTAACGCAATTATGAACGCGTTTGACTCTGGAGATCCAGCGAACATCGCACGTGCGCGTAAGATTGCGGAGGATGTCTTTGGAACGGGATGGCAAGCGAAGGGAGCAGATATCTATGCTGGGGATGTATCAAAAGCAGATGTATGGGGAATCGGAAATTGTCATATTGACACGGCATGGCTATGGCCATTCCGAGTCACTCAACAGAAGGTCGCACGAAGCTGGTCGACGCAGGTCGATTTGATGAACCGTTACCCGGAACATCGCTTCGTTGCATCACAAGCGCAGCAATTCAAATGGCTCGAGCAATTATATCCGAAGCTATTTGAACGCGTCAAGGCGAAGGTTAAGAGCGGCCAGTTCCATCTTGTTGGTGGATCATGGGTAGGAGGTTCCGATATAGCATTTCATTACGGATCACTTACATTCACTCAACATGTAGGTCGAGAACGACGCCAATATGCCGTCAGGAGAGGCTCTCATTCGTCAACTCACCTTGGGACAGCGCTTCTTCGAGTCGCATTTCGGCATTCGCTGTGAGACCGCATGGCTGCCTGATTCCTTCGGCTTAACAGGGGCGTATCCTCAGATAATACGAAGCGCTGGAATGAAATACTTCTTCACGCAAAAGCTGTCCTGGAATAATATTAATGTTTTCCCACATTCAACATTTTCTTGGGTCCGTAGGTTTAATTTATATGTTTATGAGTATTTTCAACTTTTCACTTGTAGGTTGGCATTGACGGAACGCAAGTCCTCTGTCATATGACTCCAGTGAGCCTCCGTCATAGTTAATTCCAAGGTCATGGCTGAAACGCATCGTGCAGGTCGATACCTACACGGCACAAGCAACAGTTGGGGACGTGCTCAAAGCAATTACCAACCATAAAGCACGTATCCCCGTCGCAAGTCGATGGCTTACCTTTTCCTTACTTGTTGTTCTACTAGAATCTCGAATCGAACAGTACGGCCATTCTCGCATTCGGAAATGGCGATGGTGGAGGGGTCCGTTGAACAAGATGCTCGAGAATGTGTGTCTCTCGGATAATACGTCAACCTTTCGATTCATCTCGACTGAACACTGAACACTTTTAGCTACGGCGTATTCGAGCAGCTTCAAATGAATCTCGCGAGCTTCCCGTCGTAGACATGGGCCATTCGGTCGATGAATTCTTCCATGGCGTTGAGGAAAAGACTGCGCATGGCAGGAAACTACCTGCATGGCACGGAGAGCTTTACCTCGAATTCCATCGTGGGACGTACACCTCACACGGTATGCGCATTAGCGAATGCTTAAGCACTGCATAATGAATGAGGCTGTAGGTTCGATAAAGAAAGGCAACAGGAAGTCTGAGATTCTTTTGAGGGATCTCGAAGTGAGTGCCTTTAATTGCTGCGTAGTAGTGTGCCAGCTGAGAAACATGAAGCTTGTAGCGACATTGGCCTCTATATTCCATCGGAAGACATATGATTATCCGAAGAAGCGAATTGACGACATCTGGGAGAAGGTTCTTCTTTGTCAATGTGAGTCCATGCGGTAATAGTCCCCCGTTGCTGCGCTGACTGGCTCACTGCAGTCCATGATGGTACGTCCTTACGCCTATGACAGTAGCTACCATTAAAATAAGCACCACTAGTCCTCCCTGGCTCTGCCATGTTAGTTTTTCGACTTTCATTCGATGACGGCCCATTTTTTGATCCGTACACAGTGGCATGGTCTACGAGGATGCCGAACAGTTCTACGCAGAGGTTAAGAAGGAAGGAAAGGCACTCATAGACGGTGCCCTGGACTCCCTCCTGCAGTCTCAGTCCAACGATGTTCCCTCAAGTGCAAAATCCACGGCATTGGGGCCAGGAACGCTCGTTGCATTTAATACAACAATGTTCCCTCGCCTTGACGTCGTCGCTGTCCCGTTGACCGGTTCAAGTGGGGCGAAGCTGAAGAATTCAGTTGTGCAGACAGTCGAAGACGGAAGGAGTGGCTTTGCTCTGATGCAAGCGCAGGCAGGAATTGGCCTTGCGGAACCTCGTGGACTATTTGCGGACTGTAGTGCAGCTTCCGGTATGAGTTTTTCGGCCTTCCAAAGTTCCTTTGGCTTATTGAAATCTGTCCCAGCATTCATAACGTCCAACAATGACTTCGTTCTGCAGAATACTTTCGTCAAACTGACAATCCGTGATGGTCGGATCGTAAGTCTTGTCGATAAGCAGATTGGGTATGTTCCCTCGAACTAGCCGATAGATTCATTTTCTGATCATTATCCAGCCGGGAACTTATATACGAAGGCGAGTCTGGCGGTATGGTTCTCTTTGAGGATAGACCTGGATACTGGGATGCATGGGGTGGGCATTTTCTCGTTATTGATTGGATGCATGAGTCTAATGACCCAAAGATGTCGAAATTCATCACCTGGAGAAACGCACTCCTCTGAAGTTCTCGAACGTCAAGGTCGTAGCAAGAGGTCCGCTTAGGGCGTCTGTTGACGCTTCCGTGAAATTCGGACAGACTACCGCGCGCATCACCGTAAGCCAGATATACACTAATTGACACAACGCGACTTATGTTCTCTTCTATCAGATTTCTTTGGATGCGGTGCCGGGTGGGTATCCAACTTCCGAAGAGCCTTGGAGTGAACTAACATGACAATCTAGCCACTGTTGCTTCGCAGTCCCGCCCCTATTTCCGCTTCGATGCCGAGGTTGACTGGCACGAGAGGCACCAGTTCTTGAAGTGTGAGTCGGTTAGAATGTACCGTGAGCCGGCTTGCTGATAGTTGCGTTGCCTTTGAAGTCGAGCTGCCGTTGAGCGTTCACTCGGACACCGCCACTTACGAAACGCAGTTTGGGTTTGTTCAGCGACCGACTCACAGAAATACTACTTGGGATGCCGCGAAGTTCGAGGTTTGTGGACTCAAGGTATGTCGTCATACGGTTACGCGCCAGGGCTATTAACGTTAACACCACCGTAGTTCGCGGACCTTAGCGAGTATGGATATGGGGTCGCGATCCTGTCCGAGTCGAAATATGGATTCTCTTGCGTCGGGAACGTCCTGCGCGTCTCCTTGCTTCGTGGCGCAACTGCTCCCGATGCCGAGCAGGATCAGGGTCATCACGAGTTTTCATGGGCCGTGCTTCCGCATATCGGGCATTTCTTGCAATCGGACGTCCCGCAGGCGGCGTACCTGTTCAACTCGCCTCTCTATGGTATGCTTATAGCTTAATGTCAGTGTTGACGATACTTAAGGAAGAAACTCCAGTTCGCTATACATCAGCGGACGTTGCGGCGAAAGTCGCCTCGACTCTGCATAAGCCTCTTCTTAGCATTCGCGGTGCACCAAACGTCATCCTCGAAACCGTCAAGCGAGGCGACGATGACGATTTCAGCACGTCCGGAGTCGATGGAAAGGGCAAAAAAACCAAGACGGTCGTTCTACGCATCTACGAAGCCTTTGGAGGACATGCACAAGCTTTCCTTCGTATCTCAGGTGCTTTGCGCGTAGCAAAGGCATACGAGACGAACATTCTGGAGGATGAAGGGGACGAACTGGACATCTTCCGTGCGGCAGGTGAAGCTCCCACCGAGGATATAGAGATCAAGCTGAACTTCCGAGGATTCGAGTTCAAGACTGTGAAGCTTGTATTGGGAAACATTGGAGTACCGGATGCATCGGAGGAATGGGCGCACGTATCTCTTTCTCCCGGAGAAGCTTAGAGATGTCCTGTCATCTTGATTTTGTTCTGTCGGAACTTTGCGGAGGGAACTGACACCCTGAGTCGGATACTGGTATGCTTCGTCTTTGAGAATGGTCAATGACCCGTTCATCTTGTTATGTATTACTATCCGTTGTCGAAGTGAGTGTTCAAATGAATCAGGCGCAGTGTTTCCATGACATTTTTCCATGAATGAGCAAATAAGGGGTTATCAGAATGGTCAGCATGGACCCTAGACTATCAAGGAGAGGAGTGGCGGTACATTGAATAAATAACAGAAAATCGTCGTCCATCAAGGCGAACAGGAAGAAGTTAAGCTCAGACAAAAACAAATGGTTGCTCTACCACCCCTTTCAAGTAGCCGAACCAGGACCGGTTGGAGTTGCATTAGGAGATACCTTAGTGGGATTAGCATCGCCGGTATCTAGATCCGCGGATGGTGCGCTGTCAGAAGCAGCAGGAATAGGATTAGTAGGGGACTCGTTAGCGACAGAGGCAGGAGGAACGGCTGGAGCAGGAACAGTGGAAGAGGGTGCATTGACAAAGCGTGAGGCTGAAGGAGGAGGAACCGATGCTGCAGAAGCAAGAGAAGCAGTAGAGGCAGGAAGACGAGCGGGAACACCAGTGGGAGCAGTGGTGCTAGCCGGAGCACTAGTACCATTAGCGGGCTTCCCTTCCCTCGCATCATCGATAACTATGGCCTTCCTTATCCATCGTTCCAGAGTGACAAGGTATCTCGCAAGTGTTACCACGGCAAATGCAAGCCAAGCAAGTGCAACAATCGCGGTTAGTATTTGTCCTTGTTCACCTGGGCCTGCTGCACTGCTGGTGGGCCAGTGTTGTGTGGCGATGGCCGCACCGACGAGCCACATGATCCACATCGTGAGGCTAAGGAAGCCGACAGTCCACCGGTGTAAAAAGAACGAGGCGAGCGTGCTTTTTCTCGGGCGTTGCTTGCCGTAGGTGGCGCCCGCGCTTCCTGTATATCCCTCGTCTGCATCTTGGAGGAATTGCAGAATCAACGGAACTGAGAGAAGGGTTAAGATGGAGGTCACCATGAGCTCGGCGATGATCGGGTCTATTTCGCGTCAATATTCATACGTCAAAGCAAAGACCGACAAGACGAGGCGATGCTCACCATGGGTATTAGAGGCCTCAAGCGTCGTATGTATGCGATGGCTTGTAAAGGAGAGCTCCACGATGGCGATCAGAGCGCTGGCGAAATACAGCATCTGGCGCTCCGTCACCGTAACATATTTCCTTTGGTGTGCCATCGTGCATGCTAAAGGAGATTACAAGATCAGAACAGGACACAATACAGGATCGTGCACTATTAATACTAAAATGTAGTCTTGATCGAAAGCATTTCGGCGTCGATGAAAGGGAGAAGAACCAATGGGGAAGCCAAGCAGCATAATATACCTTCCTCCTCAATCGGTGTATTTATCTAAACGGCTTCAGTTAGTTCAGATTATCAGCTGCAACAGTTATTGCGAGCCATGAGAGTGCTTTACTCCGTCGGTCCAGCTCTAGTTCGGGTGGTGTGGCGTGAAGTTGGGAACTTGCTTAGATATTTCTCAAATCGTCAGGTCGCCCACGTAGAAGGAAAAGCAGAAGTCCAAGACTTATTTGCGGCGGAAGCACTCCGAGTCCGAGGTGAAAGATTAGGTAGATAAAAGGTAGGGAGGAATTCTCACCTGTCTGTGATTAGCTAGTCAAGGTTTTCCTAGTCGCACATCCGAGTATCAACGGGTGTGACCAAGTAAGACAACCGATCGAAAATGACTACAATTTCGTAAAAATATGGATCGCCACATAATAAGTGAAGCTCTCCACCAGGCGCCATACGATCTGGCGCTTCTTGAGAATGTGGTGCATCATCTTGGATAAATACGAGTACGAGCGATAACTGGAAGAACATATGCAGGGGACGTATGGGTCATGAAGTAGGCGAGTGCGCACCTTGCTTCGGGAGATCTCCGATTCGAGTGACATGTCATATTGCAACTTATTGTTTTCTGGCCATCACTCACCATCCTCTCTATTAAGAGGTCCTCACACCTCTCCCAGGACCTCAAGGGCCTTCCTAGCGCCTCGTTCAAGCGTAGCGAGAAATCTTGCAAGAGTCAGCATCGCAAATGCGGACCATGCAAGACTGAAGATCGCGACCAGGACCTGTCCTAACTCTTCCCGGGCAGGAACACCACTAGTGAGCCAGTTCCGAGTGGCGACAGCGGCCCCAATGAGCCACATGACCCAGGAGGCGAGAGTAAGGCTGCTGATAGTCCACTGATGCAGAAGAATTATTGCGAGCAAGCTTCGATTGTCACTCTGCTTGTGTCGAGAGGTGCCAGTGGTACTGTCATTGCTTGCGGCTACATTGCCAGCGTCTTGGAGGAATTTCAGGACCAAAGGAATAGTGAGAGCTGTTAGGATGGAGACAGCAAGGAGCTCAGCGATAAGAGGGTCTATACCACGTGCATACCAATCCGCCAAAGTTACTTTTGATAGACTTTAGGGTAGCGAAGTCGCAAGGAGCTCACCATAAGTTCCAGATGTGTCCGTAGTGAAACGTATTTGGTATGCTGCAAGCCCGAGTTCAGCGAATGAGATGAGCCAGACGAAGGAGTACAAGAGTTGTCGGTGCCATATCTGCCGAGGCTTCGCCATTGCCTGCGCCAGATGGCCCATTTTCCGTCAGTGAAACTAGATCTTGACTTTTGACTCCGAGGTCTTTAGAGGACGAAAGAAAGAAAGGAGAAAAGCCAAGCAACTTGTCTAGTCTGATCATTCCGTCAGGCCAGCTAGTCAGAGTGAGCACAATCTCCCCCATATTCCGCTGTTCCCACTTTAGCTGAGTGTGAGTGGCGAGGGCAACTAGTGCGTTCGTGGCTTGTGGCTCAGTGTGGTAGTCACTGGAAATAGCTAATTATGTAATCCATTCCCATGACCTCATGATCTTTCTCACCACGTGATGGTCTTCGCTAGGTACATCTGGTATCATACTCATAGCATAGCACTATCAGCAGCACAAATTCACAGCACAGCGCAGGGGAGGGCACTCGGAATGAAGGTATTCAATACCATCACACCGATATCTGTAGGGTGTTAACTACAATGTTCTACGTTATCCTTCTACCTGTTATTTCAGATAACAGGTCTGTGGTTGTACTAACTCCTGCTTACATTTCTTTTCCGTGCCATCAAGGGTATCCCACTAATGCAACCAAAGAATTTCCTCGTTTCTCATTCAATGGCACCGAAGTACCACGCAAGCATCAGCATAATTACCAGAATCCGTGCGAGGGCTACAATCGCAATCAAGGCTCACCTTGTCTTATCTAGACCCGCTGAAACTCTTTCCGGGCAGTTTTGTGTGGCGATAATAGCATCGACAAGCTACAGGTACCAGGTGGCGAAGAGGGGTCGAAAAGTTATTCCGAGGAAATGTGTCTGTCGATGCCACAGACCGACTTGTCAAACAAGGTGAGGAATAAGCATGTATAATTTTGATTTTATTCAATAGACTACAGAAGTATTGGCTGATCTGAGGCGTGCAAGTGCGTATAGAATTACAAGCTCAAGTTACAAGGTATCCGGGTGGGGTTGCGTTGCAGAGCGAGTATGCCCTTTATTGCAATTCATACTGTTGTTGCAGGACCACCACCAGCACCATTGACACCGTGACCCGACGCCGCTCCACCGACATGCTTGTCTCTAGCGTGCGTAGGGCCCATGCCCGCCCCACCAATGGCATTCCTCGCAGAATACTCCGTAGCAGCAAAAATTTTCGCAAGAGTCAATAAAGAGAACGCGACCCATGCAAGTGCGACAATAGTAATCAGGATACGCCCCTGCTTCCCCGGCCCCGCAAGGGCGCGCTTAGGCCATTTATTGGTCGCGATAGCTGCTCCGACGAGCCACATGATCCATATGATGAAGTTCCCTGAAGTCTCCCCATGGAGAAAACCGAGTCCACCTCCGCGACGGGTTCCAGCAGTACCGAGTGCACTCCGGTGTAAAAGAAGAGTCATGGGGACCCAGAGTATGGTGAGTATAGAGACGACAAGGAGCTCGGCAACGATGGGGTCTATGCAACGGAAGAGGCGGTTAATTTTAACAGCGTCTCGTCGCAATGTTTAATGGGAAACTTGCCGTGAGTGCCCAGTCTAGACCGTGTATAGTGGATGCGGTACGCGGTGAGGCCAAGCTCAGCGACGGCTATCATCCATAGGAGGGCGTATAGCAGCCGGCGGTGCGGAACATAAGATTCTCGAGCCATTTGTTGACGTGCGAATGCGCGATGTAGCTGATAGTGAAAGCAACGAAAAATAGAAAGCCGTAGCTTTTGCTCGAAGATTGCGGAAAGAGCGCGGAGGAGCACACTGAGGATGAATAAGACGCGAGGGGAGAACAGAATTTATAGTAGACTTACTCCACAGTTTCTCGATAACTCGGGCAGAGAAAGATCCAGGCAGTCATATGGCATGCAAGAGAACTTAAAAGGCTCCTAATTCGCGAATACGTGACGTTAGAAAGTGGTGCATCGCGGCTCCAACGGCGGCATGCTGACTTACGTGCTCAGAACATCGCGTATTGGCCAACAAAAATATCTCAGCCTTGGTGGTTTCATTATGAAGGGCCGTGACAGGATCAAGTGACGTCCTCAGCCCATTCAGATTACGGTTTAGATGTCTCTCTTTCCCCTCAACATGTAAATGGTGAGGGGTTAACTAGAACCCGATAAGAAATGCAACAGATGAACGAAAAGAACAATAACTTACTCTTTGACAGAAAGTTACAGTCAAAACAAAATGTTGTCACGCTATTTAACGGATAAATGGAGAGCGCGTCAAGTAAACCAAGAAATAATGTAAGTTCAGCGGGTAATATCAATGTAGGCGGTACTCTTTCAGCAATGGTAGTATGATTCCAGCTTGTAATTCTTAGCAGAAGTTGTACTGTTTTTACATAATGTACTGGACCAACTCCGGAGACGGCATTCCTCGCGGCATACTCCATAGCAGCGATCATGTTTGCAATCGTCATTAGTGCAAAGATTATCCATGCGAATGCCAGTGATGTAAAAAGAATACTGTCGTGCTTTCCGGGACCAGCATAAGATCGCGTCGGCCATTGGTTAGCTGCGATGGCAGCGTCCACCAGCCTCATAATCCGCAGGATGAGGTTGACCAGACCAGAGTCTCCACCCAGAGTAAACCGAAGCCTTTCTTGTGCTTGTGTGATGTACAGTGGCTGACAAATGTATTGCACAGCCACATTACAGACACTTTTCGATGTGATTCCGCAACAACAACACAATGAAATTCCATGATAGATAGCGCATTATATACATTAGGATATGCCATTATGTGATATACTATGAGATTTGAGAGAAAACTGAGTGAGGGGGTAATATTGGAGAAGAAAAAGAAAAAGTGCTGTGCAATACTTTTGTCGTCGTGCACCTGCCTAATTAATAAGGTCAGAATAATTCAAAGAATGAAGATTTCGCTTACCTCTCAATTAGTACTTGGTATGGCCACCCCGAGCTTTCAAAAGAGCAGCAACTCGAGTGGGCATGCTCTCAAAGAGCTTGTCCAGTGAGCTCTTAGGAAAATTAGCCCATTCCTCCTGTATTGCCTCCCACATCTCCTCCTTATTGCGTGGTAGTCGATTTCGTGCACGGATAAGCCTATCTAGCTGGTCCCAGACATGTTCTATAATGTTCATATCTGGGCTGCTTGATGGCCAAGCGAGTAAATGAAGCTTCTTCTTCTTGAACCATGCTTGTGCTGTCTTAGATCGATGTTTCGGATCGTTATCTTGTTGGAATAGCACCCCATATTGCCCCGTTGACTTCATGCTACGCTTCCTTAGTGACTTATGTAAGTTCTTATCAAGAATTTCGACGTATCCAGGAGCGTCCATGTTTTCGATAATGCGATGAATTTCTCCCATACCCTTCGAAGTGATGCACCCCCATACCATGATGTTCCCCCCTCCATGCTTGACTGTTTTCTTGGTGAATCGTTGATCATAGGCCTGTCCAGACCTGATATAGCAGTATTCCCGTCCATCCGACTTGAATAGCTGGAATTTTGACTCATCTGAAAAAACAACCCTCTTCCAGTCCTCTGCCGTCCAATGAATATGTGCCATCGCCCACTGCCTCCTGGCCTCAATCTTGGCCTTGTTCAGGTAGGGCTTTCATTTTCGTACACGACAGACCAGTCCTTGCTGAAATAGAGCACGTTGGACAGTCCGGGAGGACACATCTTTGAATGCCTTCTTTTGCACCTCAACAGCATTTGCTGCCTCAGTTTTCGCAATCATTCTGGCAGCAACTCGAGCGTCCCGGTCATCAAGAAGGCGAGGGCGACCTGTCTTGGGTTGTACATGGTAGTAGTCAGGGAAATTGATGAATCGTTTGATGACACGAAGGACAGTAGTGCGGTGAATCTTCAGTTTCGTAGCGATGTCGGTATGGCACATTCCGCGTTTGTTCCACTCGACTATTCGGCATTTTTTTTGTTGGCGACGTGTAGACCATCGAGACACGATTCGAACGCAGGTGAGATGATGAAAAACGGTTCAGCGGTTACTGAGATATAGTGGGGTGAAGTTGGTGCTAACCAACGCGACAAAAGTATTGCACACCATTCTTTGCGTGACTTTTCGGCTATTTTTTTTGTGACACAACTACTCACTTCGAAACTCATTGAATATCAAGGCCAACATGCTCAGCATTATATATAAGTGTTTTGGGTATTGATATAGTGTGACGGAAAAATTATAGGAGGTAAATTTTGTTGTGGAGCGGGTGTGTGCAATACTTTTGTCAGCCACTGTATTGTCAGACGAGCGGTGTGCACTTCCAAGCAAGACAATGGAAATAGGAATCCAGAGGATGGTCAGGATTGACGTTACGAGAAGTTCAACAATGATAGGATCTTGAAAGTAGGGATGAATAATATAAGAGGATTATTGTGAGGGGACACTTTTCGTGTGGTGGATGCGGTAGCCAGTCAGGCCGAGCTCAATGATTGCAAAAAGCCACACAAGACTGTAGACGGCCCCGCGGTGCGGTCCATATGAGATAAGTCCACGGTGCGCAGCGTACGAGATGAGTCCCATTGCGATAGAATTGGAACGAAGGCTCAAAGAAGAGGAATATCAATGTCCGAGAGAATCGAGGAGAAGTACGGCGCTTGGTCAAAGATCCGAGAAAGCTAGCCGAGTTTATATGATTAGTACTAGTCAGAGTCAGACTGGCATCGAAGGGTACTCCATGACGCCAGTCCGTGTCGGGTCGGATGTCTTCACAAGTTAAGATTCGTTGGCACTGTTAGACGTAGATGACTCTCGGGGAGCTGATACACCGAGTTGCAATGTCGCAGACAATATCTGAGACTTTTGTCTGATGTGACAACCCGCCCCTTTCTGGAGGTAAAAACACGAGCGCAACACTATTGATGTCTCGGTCTACTGACTCGGAGGGCTGCCAATATCAAAGGAACGGGCATCATGCACAGGCCAGAATCGAGTGAATACTACTCTGAATAAAGAAAGAAACAAAGAAGAAACGTGTTTTGTGGAAAGAGTAGGCATGGCACATACGTGGAGCATGACATAATCTGTGCTTCGTAATACAATCCTCACTCACTGGAAGAAAACGTGACGCCGAATAATTCATTTTCTTTTCGTTGTCCTTTTCCCTTCACGCGAACGTGGTCGACAATGCTCCAGCTCATACGAGCATCTCAGCGGGTATTATCTCTACCCAACTGTGAGATATTTGCAGTACTCACTCTTGCAATGTAGATAACGCCGCGCGTCGTAGCTCGATCAAGACTGACCGGTCAAGTACTCGCTGCGCGAGGCCTTGCGACACCATCCGAGCCGTACGATACGGTAATCATCGGTGGAGGTACATTCAGCTATCTCATCGTGCTAGTTCAAGTTTCCGACGATTTGGTCTGTGGACAGGTCCTGCTGGTTACGTCTGTGCCATCAAGGCAGCGCAACTCGGTCTCAAGGTGCGCCCTTTTTGTAGTTATGGGAGCTGGGGGACTTGACTGACATTTCTACAGACGGCGTGTATAGAAAAGCGAGGTGCACTAGGTGGGACCTGCCTCAATGTTGGCTGTATTCCGTCCAAGGCCATGCTCAACAACTCGCATCTGTACCATCAAACAAAGCATGACCTTAAGCATCGCGGTATCGAAGGTGAGCTCGACTTCTTGGTTCTTCATCAGATCCTCCTTCGGTCCGTTGGCTGGAAAGAGAATAACAAGACGTATGAGAGCCTTAACGGGTACCACCCTCGTCATCGCGTCTGCCATTCCCTTACTCTTGCTGAACCATCTTCCGGATCTAACGTTCGCCATTACAGTGGATTCGGTCGGGTTAAACCTTGACACTATGCTCAAGGCCAAGACACAAGCGGTGACCTCTCTGACACGAGGCATTGAGGGTCTGTTCAAGAAGAACGGCGTAGACTATATTAAGGGTGCTGCATCCTTCATCTCCCCAACCCGTTTAGCGGTCCAGCTAAACGATGGAGGGGAGACCGAAGTTGAATCAAAAAACGTCATAATTGCAACTGGTTCGGAAGTTACGCCTTTCCCTGGTGGCGCAATTACTATCGACGAAAAGCGCATTGTCAGCAGCACAGGTGCGCTTGAGCTGACTAAAGTACCGAGCAAATTGGTCGTTATCGGTGGTGGGATTATCGGCCTCGAGATGGGCAGCGTATGGAGTCGATTGGGCGCGGAGGTTACAGTCGTCGAATTCCTTGGTGGAATCGGTGGCGCCGGGATTGACGAAGAGATTGCCAAGCAATTTGAGAAGATTCTGGCCAAACAGGGAATCAAGTTCAAACTAAACACGAAGGTCATCAGTGCTGAGCAAGGCGAGGGTGGACCTGTTATCGTCAAGACTGAGCCGGCGAAGGGCGGGCCTGAGGAATCGCTCGAGGCTGATGTCGTCCTCGTCGCCGTTGGCCGAAGACCGTATACCGAGGGCCTCGGATTAGACAAGATCGGCGCCGAGGTAGATGAGCGAGGACGCGTCGTCGTCGACTCCCAATTTAATACCTCCGTCAAAGGTGTACGATGCATCGGTGATGCAACGTTCGGTCCCATGCTTGCACACAAGGCGGAGGAAGAAGGCATCGCCGTCGCAGAATATCTGAAGACAGGACACGGACACGTTAATTACGGTGCAATCCCTTCCGTCGTATATACCCACCCTGAGGTAGCTTGGGTTGGCGCGTCAGAGGGCGATCTCAAGAAATCCGGTGTAAAATATAAAGTCGGCAAATTCCCCTTCCTCGCTAACTCGCGTGCCAAGACGAATCTGGACACCGAGGGAGTGGTGAAGTTCCTCGTCGAAGCGGAGACGGATCGGATTCTGGGTGTACATATCATCGGACCGAATGCTGGTGAAATGATTGCCAGCGCTGTGCTGGCAATTGAGTACGGCGCAAGCGCGGAGGATATTGCAAGGACATGTCATGCTCATGTATGTTTTTTTTGGATTGCTTCTAGTTGCCACAGAGGGTTTATTGACTTGTCCTTGTTAGCCGACGTTGAGCGAAGCGTTTAAAGAGGCGGCTATGGCGTCATACAACAAAGCAATCCATTTCTAAGGAAGCTAACCGCCATGCATCCTGTATCTTAACTTCGCACATAGACTTGCTACTTGCATCGCATTAATTCCAACCCTTTGCTTTCAGCCCGCGATCGTGTTTCTGTTGCGATTACTTTACTTCGGCTGACTAAGTGCCCGCTGGACCCGCGAACACCTGAAATCGTTTCCAAGTCTTCTCCTTCAGGCAACTGAATGTTGGTCCCGCTAACGGAACATTAATCCGTGTAGGTGTCTCAAAAATGATCACGGTTGTTCGACTTTGCCTTCCGATAGCGTTGGCACAATTTCGCACCACAACGTATGGAACTGCGGCGATTCCAGTGACACCAAGGTTTGGTCTTGCTGTACGTCAAGGCCGTGAGAAAATAACAACTGCCAGCGCCTGCTGCTGCACTCGATGAGTCAGAAGACGCAGGGTTATGATCGTGCGAGATCACAGCTCCCAAGTGTCTTAAGTAAAAACGTTCACGCTCCGCTATGATTGAATATCGTGCGATAAAAATAGCTCACTTCGCACTATCGCTTCAGCAAATATTGTATTTCCTTCTATTGGCGGCGAGATTCCAATCTCGATGCGTTTCATCTGCAGCTCGTTAGGTTCGTCAGACGGGGTTGAACTCGTGATCAAGCAGCTTTGATAGTTTAACATATTGTGCAAATGTAAGACAGTTTTGAGGATCATAGTAGGGAGAAAGGGTGGGTGTCGACCGTTTGACGGTCCCGGCTCCCATTGTTCCGCCCGCTTGTGACTCCTGAAAGAAGATGGGTCAGTCGTTGCTCGACGGCGGGTGGGACAATGAGAGTAATCTGGAACACCTTTTCCACATTTCCTATTGGCATCCTTGTCCGGATCTTCATCAAGCTTATCTCTGTGGCCCGCCGATATCATGACAAGCAGCACTGTTGCATGTTGTCAAGTCTTGACCGACATCTCGAGCGATGATCCTGACCTTTCGTTTCCGATACGCGCTTGAGCTTCTCGACGCTGCTCTCGCGACAGTTAGAGGTGTACTAGAATCTCGAATTGGCGTAACGAGGAAATTTGGACGCGGAAGCTTCGTCATCGTCATGTTCAACCAAGATATGTTCCGATCCATTTTCATATGACAAAATCATCAGATAGTTTGCAATAGGTGTTATCTATAGCATTCTCGACAGCTTTTTCAGTAGCCCACGCGCTATTACATGTACGTGGGCACCTAATCCCAGCAGCCAATCTTATGCAGCGACCTGAGAAATCAGTCTCCTAGCCCGATTCTCTGTTTGAGAGGGTTCTGAACTCTCTCAGCCTACCGTGCGGCCGGGACTTTACATGTAGCTTCAGCAGTGCTCGCTGCATAAGGACAGATTGTCGTGCCTACTCACAGCTCGATTTCTTATTACAATTCGTAAATGGCAAGAGGGGGGGGTTCTGTTGTTTCGGCGGGGAACAACAATGACAGTAGGATCTACATTGCAGCAGGGCGAGACTCTATCAGCATTGTGCGTCATAGAGATACTTGATGCCGCAGTCATTGATGACTTTGGGGACGGCGATGGGCAATTTGACTCGGTTTTTCGCGTTGACTGGGAGATGGAAGACGTTGCATCATCCTGTGTGTAGAACAGATGGCGGAGTGATGGAGATGGAAGTCCGTTCGATTGTTGGTGGATGCACGGCGGCGCAAAGTAGGCAAACATGATGATGATGGTCAGTATAGTATGTTCTATGTTGGAGATAAATGATAGGGGGCGATGTCTTCCATTCTACACGCATCAATGAGCGAAATAAAGGGGACTCTAATATCATATCGGAGATCACGAAACCAAAGATGCAGCTCTTCACCGCTAATTGCTATCACCATCGGGAACGTTCGTGAACTTTGCGACGTGATGGAGTTTATTATATCCGAAAACCTTCAGAGACCCAGCCCAGCCACACAAAAATAAAAAAGGTTAATCCAATGACCCTGCAGAAGGGAGAGATTATGTAATGCCATCGGATTTCGCCGAAAATCACCGAGTCTCTCGTAAGTCGACTAGCTTACTGGTTAGTAGATGCAACGTAACTGGTTCTCAAAAATAACCACTTCGTTCGCCTAAACGATGGCTCGTCGTAACTTCCGTCCTCCTATTAGAAAAGCTAATACTACCCCGTGACTTGCTCGAAACTGGTGCCGGAATAACTCGAAAGGATGACCAGAATGGGGTATGCAAAGCCCGGAACGACATATATATGTAACTTTTGTTGTACGGTTGATCGTGTCCCAGTGCTTTGACTTGGCCAACTCCTTAAGGACCGTCTTGGGTATTCTTTCCAGGGGCCTCGCAACATTTGTCACCCTTTTGAGGACTCTGTCTATAGAAGACATGGAAAACCCCCCATTCATTTGGTTTCAGGTCTAGGACGGGAAATAGCGACCAACCTTATTCCTCGTTACGATTCGGGATTACACATCTCTTGACTTGGAGCCGGTGACAATGTCCAAAGTTTATGTCTGTAAGCTATCAGTGCCGTGCCCCCCCCCCCAGATGGATGGATGGTCCTCCTCTTGATTTCTGATTCCTACCATTGCCTCTACCTGGCCCATATAAGCTACACTCGTAGAACAACGGGGAGGGGGTTCTCGTCCCACCATGGCTTCTAAAGCTGCTGCACAGTACGTCCTACCCCGATATCTTGTCCTTCGTTTTAGCTGACTCTTTGCCGGACATAACAGCTTCTTGCAATTCAGAATTCAATATTCCAGTATCGGTGAGTCCTTATCTCCTATTCTCTTTTTTCAAATGTTCATCGCATCTCCCAGCCTTCTTGTATTATGACTATGCTCTAACGTTCCCTGCGGAAGGTCTGTACATACGATCCGCATGCTGTGTTATCTTGTCTACGAGCTTCTGACACGACCCTACTAAAGTTAAGTACGTATGGGGGAGGAGATTTCGCTTTTCTACAATTCTCTACATCTGCTGTCGCTACGCTCTGGTCGCCAATGTCCTATACCTTCTTGCTAAGCTGGAGAAGCTTGGCGCAACGGTGGGTGTCGTTTCCTTATGATAGCATCGATGACGGAGCTTACTAAAGCATGTTTCTGTAGCACGTCCTGTTCTGCTTCTCATATGTTGTTTCTATACTGAATCTTGTCCTAGATGTGACGTATGGTATAAAATCATTGGTGTCATCAGTGTCCTCGGAAGGACAGCAGTCATAGGTCTGATATTGTTACGAGCTCTGCACGGTTCTTCCTGAACATGAGTTCTATAGCCGCTCTCACTGGACGGACATACGCTGTATACGAGTGCAATCGCCTTGTGCTTGCTTTACTGACGGCTCTCGGCCTTGCGTGCATTATTCTGGATCTTGTATGTCGCTGATCTTCTGATATTGGGCATCCAGACTAACGCAGCCCAACAGACACATGTACCAGGGCTCAGGTGTGAGGGGTCGTCGGCGAACAGAATGTGAGTGCTCAATAAGCTCAGGCGTTCTCCGTATCACTGATGCCCACAAATAATAGCGGTCTGTCATTCTCCGATAGGATACTTAATGCCCTTTCTGATAAATGCTGCGTCGATAGTCGATACCCTGCTGTCCATTCTGATGGTTGTTTTCGAGTTCATTGCCGCGATACTCCTTACCGTCAAGACCTTGATGGAGTTTCGTGCCGGTGGAACATGGAAGTTCAATAGCGGGAGCTTCTTCGCTGTCGTATTCAAACAAGGCAAGTGATAGCTCAAGGCGATGATTCCGACTATGATACTGAGTTATCATATTCCAGGAATCACGTATTTTGCAGTCGTATCAATCTTTACCCTGGCAGCTGTAGTTCTCAATTTCGTGAGTCTCTTGCACATCTTGTCCCTCCTGTTGCGACTGACTAGAATTTAAGCGAGCACCTGTACGTATACGCTTTCTTCGGGATCTTCTCGGGTGTTTTGTATTCAACTGTATCCTTTAGGCGGGCTCATTTTTCCAGCGTCTGCCTAATGCCTACACTCTGCCGTACGTAACGGGCCTTCCGTACTTTTTTCTGAACTTTTGTTTGCTTATTACAGTGTATATCAAGGTTATCGTGTACCTTGATTGCAAGGTTCCTTCTCCAGCTGCGAGAATGGCAAGATAAGTCGATTGTAATGACAGGCGACGCTGGTCAGGGTGTGAGTGGGCAAGATCAATATCCATCAACACTAACGGAAATGCGAGCAAACACGCTAATCGACTCGATGATGATCAGCGATTTCGGTGATGGGCCCTCGTTCGCAATAAATTCGAGCCAGGGTGATTCGGAGACGGACGTGGAGACTGGCGGGAATATACACGGCGAAGATAGTTCTTCGGGAAGGGACTGCGATGGAGCGATAATTGTGGCAGAGAGAATAAATCTACAGGATTTACGCACTGAGAGAGATGGCAAGGACAAAGAGGAGGACATGAACTAGAATATTACGGAGTTGGGCGTGTTTGTTTTCTTCTTCTTTTGCTTTGCGGATGATAACGTAACAGTATGTATGACACAACTCTCGAGAAATGTCCTGGTATGTATGAATCCGTGATCCTCCTCCGGACAGTTGGCTCGGTACCTGATCCTTGCTTGTCGCAGCTGCACCTCTTGATGCGCGCTGGTGGTGAACTTACGAACGAAAACGAAAGTAACCCATCTCCAGCTCGCGACTTGCCTCGGATGAAACAACGAAGTCCACTTGACAGAGAAGCTGTAGAGGAACACGGGTGATGATTTGGATTCTTCCCATATCCCCGGAATCAGTACCACCTAATCGTGATTGTGAACAGTCAGACTCTATATAGCTCTGATTTATTATGACTATGCTTTGACATTCCCTACCGAGAGTATGTACTTTGGATTCCCCGCATTTTATCATTTGACCTCAGTAACCATATCCTTCAGTCGAGTACATCTGGGGAAGGAAGTTCCGATTCTCAACTCTGCTATACATCTGCTGCCGATATGCCCTGATTGCCAACGTCTTATTTCTGGCTGCAATCCCAAATATAAAAAAGGTGAGGGTGACTTTGCTTCTACTTGCAGTTCAGTGGAAGATAATAACATCTTTTTTGATTATAGTATGACTTGTCAAAAGATTTAGTTCAGCGGCGGCATCTGAATGACTCTAATAATAGCTGCGACGATTGGTATAATTTTTTGGGGGCCATTAGTGTGCTCGGGCGAGCAGCCGTGATAGGCGCGTCACTCTGCAGAGCGGGATTTAATTTCTTCTAATTTACGACAGGCAGCTACTCTCACAGGCCATATTCTGTTGCAACCATCTGGTACTCGCTTCACTGGGATCACTTGGCATAGCATGTATCATTCTCGACGTTGTAGGTTATTCAGAATCTCGTAATGATTGTGCATGCAGCTAAGTTTTTGCAAGCTCCACATTCCGGACCTCAATTGTGTTGGAGGGACGACAGACATGATGCACGCCCGATACTACATAACTGGTGTTTGGAGTGCTAACGTACATTCTGTATGCAGGGGGTGCACCGTATTTCATCTTCAATTCGCAAATCTGAACGTCAATATACTCTCTCTGTCAGAGACTGACTTGCTCTCTATCTTGATGTGCGTATTCGAGTTTCTGGCTGCAATGCTTACTATCGTGCGCTGCATACAAGAATGTCGAGTTGGAGGCTCATGGAAGTTCGAGAGAGGGAGCTTCTTGACCACGATATCGCAGCAAGGTAAAGGCATGCGTGGTGGACATTCAAGCATCAGTCTGACTCTCAGTCAAAGGAACATCATATTATTGCATAATTTCGATATTTACCGCTGCAGCGGTGGTTCTGAATTTCGTAAGTATACATTCCTAAGATCCGGACTCAGTTCTAACATGTATCGCTCACAGCGTGCTGCCGTGAGATGGAGTGGGTATTTGGCTCCCCACCGACCCACTGAGTCATTCCAGCCCGTGCTACGCTATGATATTATTGCTATATATTATTGTACTACTATTTATGTAAAAGCGAGCCACCGTGGATCACGTGCTCCACCAGCACCACGAGGCGATGACCGCTGCCGACATCATCACTTGCGACTGGGCGAGCGCGGCGGTGAACAACTTATTATTCAATTGCCATCTGCCAGTCTCGCCAGGGCACATTTGCTCCCATTTAGCCATTGAAATGCCCACTCAAGTCGACATAGGTCGGATTGCTGAGGAGGTATGTAAATGCCAGACTTAACAACGGACCCACCCGTTGACGTGTTACACGGTCTCAGCATGCTCAATTGGAGCAGAATATCGCGAACTACGACCGTGCACAGCAGAACTGCGCGACACCATTGACTTCCTTTCAAATCTTGAGAGGGATTTGACGTGCAGGGAATCGCAAATGAAGAAGTTGATTGAGAAGCGGCAAGTAGTCATTGTTCAGGGTATCTTTTCACTTTGATCAAGCGCATTCTCCTGGTGATCAGGAAAGCAGAGCATAAGGACATCGACAAGCTTCAACGCAGCAGCACGAGACGCTTCTTAACACGTATAAAGCATGGAGGCAAAGAAGGTTTGGAGCGTAGATTGGAGAAGGAGGAACGGGAATACATCGAGGCCGCGCAAAACGAGCATAATGAAAATATCGCGATTTCAGAACTCAAAGCAGCTGTGGAGAATGCGAATCTCAAGGTATCGAATTCTCTTTGAAAAGGATTAGCCTAAGCTGACAGTTCTCTGGGTAGAAAGCGGATCTCGAGTCTCAGGTTGTCATTCGCAAGGAGATTCTCCAGCGCATAGATGAATTATACAAGTCAGCATTTGATGGACCATCTCCGGGTGCGTTCAAGGTCTCATAATAGTATGAATACTCTGACATTCGCAGGCAGACTTTCCAGAAGAAGATGCAGCCGAGGAGGAACTGAGGGACGCCGAAGGGCGCTTTGAACATGTTTGTCTCTGTATACTTGCTTCGGATGTGGTATCACCAAATGCCTTTGAATGCAGGTGCAGGCGCAGCTCAGCCATGAGAAGAACGTCTTTGCTATCCTCAATCAAGCAGCTACTTGTGCGAATCAGGTGCAGTCAGCTCTCCAGAATGTAGGTCGTTCGGCTTGTCTGACGTCTGTCCTTGGTTGATATATACATTACAGGCTAATCTTGCAGCAACGTATGACACGTGGCAGATTGGTGGTGCATGGGCTCAGATGGCTGAGGCAGACGATTTGATTCGTGCTCAGACTCTGTCAGCACAGGCTCAGCGCCTCCTCGACCGCGCGCGGGATTTGCAGCCCTTGGTCAAACAGGTTCAACCTGGGAGAATCGCATCTCCGGAATGGCTGCACGTCGTGTTTGATAATATATACACGGTGAGTCATGCTACGAAAATGCTCGAAAAACGTTACCTGTTCTGATCTTTCTGTTCAGGATCTCATGTTTCAACGTGAGCGGGTCTGTTTCCCTGGGATATTCTGTTGATCTTGGCCCATAGAGAAAGTAAAGAAATCAATCGAGTCCGTTCGTACATTCCAGGAGGGAATCTTTACAGAATGTGCCGCATGCGAAGGACGCATCAAGAATCTCCAGAGGGACGCAAATGAGGCGCAGGAATTTCTCAAGTCGCGACGTCGTCAGCTTGTAGCAACCCGGCGTGAAATTCTCACACGTGTCCGCGAGGAGGGAGGGTTGAGAGTAGTTACGCGCGCAGGCGAAGATATTACAAGCACAAGATTTCCACAGCTACCAACATACGCACAAGAGCCTGAAGAGGGATCCAAAGTGCTTGCTCGAGCAGAGCCCCGGGATATCTCCTCAATGCCTACTCCAATTCATCAGGGTCAGTCCAGTCCTCCTAGCTATGACGGCCAGCCTTCTTTCTCCAATGCCGGGACGAGCCAGGAAACATCTCGCCTCGTACCTCCTGGAGTACCTTCTCCGAGTCATGCCGGTAGTGCATCTTCTGATCGATCATACGGACCTCCACCTGCCTTGCCGCCGCGGTTGTCACAGTCATCCTATACTTCCCATACTGCTTCGCCCTTAGATCCTGGACCTGGATCATCCGAAGTTGAGCCCGGCCCGTCCGCTACACCGTGTTTTGCCGGGACTATTGGTCCTCGGACCGACGGTAGCGCAATCAGCCCGGAGTTAACAAACACATATGACGAGGTGCCGATGCAGTCCGGACAAGCGGGCGGGGGTCGGAACGAGACGCAGCATTTCACACGACGACGTTTTGCATCCAACAATCCATTTCGGATTTCTCACAATTCGTCTGGATAGATGACATTTACTGGTGGCAAACGTTGATTTCGTCTATTTCTACCATCGAATCTAATCTGTAGCTTTAGTACATTGTTGTCAGATATGGGATAGTATAATAATCTCGTGAGAAGTATGAGATCAATACTTATCAAGCTGATGAGATTGCTCTTCAAAAAGGAAAGGACCTGTTGAGACCCCTTTCAAGATCTCTCTCAAAAAGGAAAGTAGTCTCAGAAAGGGTTTTGGCATCATTAAGATACCAATATTAGCCCTTCTTAATTCTGCAGACAGTGACTGATAGATAGTAAATTTGTGTTAGGGTTCAGCCTGGAGTTCCACCGGATTCAGATCATCTCTCAGTTTTCTAGTACAAGTGTATCCTCGAAGGGCTGTCCACTGCTTCTAACACTGGGTTCAAAGCTGGAATTTGTTACAACCTGTGAAGTAAGAGACATCGGTGAGAGGCCAGAGATGACTATGATGCAAGAGGTTGAGCTACCACGGCACAGGCAAAACACACTAAGTCTGTGAGGTCATGATAGTACGAGAGTTTATTAGCAACTACTTTATACTAGTACAGAGGGGAAGGGACTTTACCTGTGAGGTCATGATAGTACAAGAACAAGAGAGTGGGGAACCCCAGCTCTCTGCACTTGACCTTATATACATGATGACCATGGGTAAGTCTTACTCTACAAGGGAAGTCAGGTGTCAATGAAGGTAAAGTGGTGCCACCTGAGATAATATTACTAAGGGGTGACCATTTGTTTAGGGAGAGAAAAGGGAAAGAAAATCGATAACTGTGTTGTAACATCACCCCCCCCTTAAGGTTGGGTATCCCGACCAACCCTTGGAGTGGTCCGGTTCAGTGTAGCAGAAGATCTCTTTGAGCGATGATATTTTGAGGTGAATAGTGAGGACTCTAGGGGCACCTGGATGTTTCCTGTAGAAGTTGTTGCTGGCTTGCTTTGCACCTGGCAGTAAATTGTCCTTTGGTTCCCAGGTCTTTTTGTCGTATCCTTTCCACTTGACTAGGAATTGGAGTTTACCTCGATGTTCACGCGAATCGACGACTCTATCTACTTCATACTTCTCCTTGCCGTCTATGACCCCCGGTGGGGGTGGAGGCAGTTTCTTCTGTCCTTCGAAGGTTGGTTTGACATAAGGTTTGAGTAAGACTTCATTGAAGACGGGGTGCACTTTCAACCATGTCTTTAGCAGCTTCAGTTTGTACGTAGCTGCTCTGACCTTTTCTAAGACGTTGAATGGTCCATACCACTTATTGGCAAACTTTCTTGTTGGTCTGACCATCGTGATATTTCATCCATCCAGCATGACCTTGTCTCCTACCTGGTAGTTGACGACATCATTTGCTCTTCGATTGTGTGCCTTTTTCATCACGTCGTTTGCTTTTTCAAGGTGTTGCTTTGTCTGATTGTATATATCTTTTAAGTCTTTAGCAAATTCTTCCGTTAGAAGATTTGGTGATGTCGTTTGTATCATTCCTGGGCTCAAGGGATTCAGGGCCGTGTTCGTGAAGAAGGGGGTCATTCCTGTTGATGAGTGTTCTCGGTTGTTGTAGGCAAACTCTGCAAGAGCTAACCATTCCAACTAGTCCATCTGTCGATGGTTGACATGCATCCTCAGGTACAGCTCGAGCTCTTGATTGATGCATTCGGTCTGTCTGTCTGTCTGAGGGTGGTACGCCGTTGACGGGTTGCCTTCAATGTGGAGCACCTTGTACAGCTCCTTCATGAAGTCAGCATCAAATTAAGGACCTCGATCATGGATGATCTTTGTTAGGAAATGATCTACAATTTCTATTATTAAGCAATACCAGCATTATCAAGCACATACGAACTAGTAACAATGAGCGGAATCATCGATTATATACAGGAATGCTTCGACGTGCTACAACGCATATTGCTCACACCCATAGTACCACCTATGGCCAGGGAAGGAGTATTGTGCTACTGCACCGACTGTAGATTAGGAAATCAAATAGCAGAGAACCTACTCCGAACAATACAACAGAAGCTTATACTAAGTAAGACTGCGGAAGGACAATACAACATGATGATAAGAAGGAGGTTCGTAGAGATGCAACTAGACGGACAAGACTACAAAGGGTATGAACACGAAATACAAATGATAAGCTGGGACGCACGGCATTATGCAATTAGTATAGGAATAAGGAATCCAGAACGGGAACAGAGACACAGGTATTGTGGTCTGACATGGATTGAAATAGATATACCATACAATAATCTAAGGGATGGATTTAATGAAGGATACGCATTTCAATGGGCACGGTTAATACATTGAGAGATAACCATGCAATTACCAGGAGGACGAATGATCATAGAACAAACCAGACTACATAACAGAGGACAGATTTGTGTAAGAGGATTTAAGGAAATGACGGGAAAGGAGTTGAACATGTACCCAGGATACGAATGGAGGACAGATACGTATAACTACTTTAACTTGCCACAAAGTTGCAATGCAGAAGTACAGACGGAACACGTGACTCAAACATTACCTAGAATGGAACAGCTTGATTAGCCGATCCCACCGCTGATCAGACAGCGACGCCATACAACTACATTAGCACTTACTGACCACACGTACCGGCCGTTGACCTAAACTACCTAGCGCATGGGTCAGTAAGAGTCAGAACGAGTCATGAGAACAAGGATGAGTCAGTAAGAGTCAGGATGAGTCAGTAAACGATTGGACAGGATTAAACCACGTACATAGCGTAACATAGAATAACATAGGTAACATCATGCATGTAAATAGCATATAAGGAGGGTAAGGTAGGCCTCTCCAGGATAGTTTAATCCAAGTCTTTGAAGAGCCATAAACTGCTCCAAGGGAAGTTCAACTTAACTCTTCTATTGAAAACGTGTGAACATTATAAGCACTACTGTCAGACTCCTACTAGGTTATCGAGGTGTATCGATATCTGAGTAGCAATACGGTACATAGCCCAAAGGACTATTACACCCTACTGTCAAACGTAGTAACTATCATGTGAATAAGTTTTCTAATACCTACACACCTCTCTTATCGAACGCTAAGTGCGGAAACCCGAGATTAGCTACCTTGGTGGAATACACTATCGATAATAGTATTAAGTAAGTTATAGGTTTAGTCATAGCCAGCCTAAGTTAGTCTGACACAACGACTTAGGAGGACTACTGATTCCATAAATCAATAACGTGAGATTTGGATTAACCATCTGTTACCAGATAGTTATTCAGGATTACGTTACTTACATATTTTAATTAAGTAACCAACATTATAATACATGCATACTATCAATCTTCTTTGGCAGCTTATGTAGTCAGAAGACGTGATCACAATAGAGTCTAGCCATTCTCTGAGCAGTGATCTTTGTTGTCGTTGGTATTGCATGTATCTGTTTGGAGAACTTGTCAATGACTACACAGATTGTATTGTAGCCATTAGAGTTTGAAAGTTCACTGATTAGGTCAACTGAGATCGTCTGTCATGGCCCTTTAGGAACGTCATGTAGGTGTAGTGTCCATCGTCGAGGCTGTCTTGATGGCTTTGTCCTCTGGCAAATATTACATCTCTTAATGTAGGTAATAACATCTTGGATTATGCCTGGCCACCAATATGTTCACCCGATCAACTGCTACGTTTTCGTCTGTCCCGAGTGTCCTATGAGTGGGGAATCATGATATTCCTTGAGTACCTCTTCGACCAGTTCCCTTGGGACAATGAGCCTTCCATCCGTCCTTGGTTCTGCTTCTCCATTTACTTCCTTGACCTTTCATTCCAGCATCATCCTTGATGTTTCCACCACTGCTCTAGTCCTGAACCATTCATCCTTTAGTAGCTGCATCTCCTGGTTGTCTCCTTTGTCTGTATCATAGTCGTATCATCGGGAAAGTGCATCTGCTTTTGTCATCATCATTCCAGGTTTGTGAATAAAGACGAAGTTGAATTCTGATAAGAACAAAGACCACCTTACTTGTCGACGATTCAAATCTTGTAGCTTTCTGAAGTATGTCAAGTTTGCATGATCAGTTCAGATCTCGACAGGGTGTTTAGCACCTAGGAGGTAGTGTCTCCATTCCATTAGCACTTGAACGACTGCCAGTAGTTCTTTGTTGTAGATCTGGTAGTTCCTTTCAGCTGATGATAATGTTTGCGAATGGTAAGCTACAACCTTCTACACGTCGTCTTGCTTTTGGGGTAGTGCTCCTCTTATAGCAAAGTCTGATGCATCTGTTTCAACATGGAAAGGTGCATCATCATTTGGGATGGTCAGCACTGGGGCACTTGTCAGTCTTGTCTTGATATCCTCAAAAGCGACTTGTTCCATGCTAGTCTACTTCCAAGTTACATCTCCAGTCAGACACATAAGTGGTCTAACAATAGCACTGTAACCTTTGACGAATCATCGCAGCCAGTTGCCTAGCCCCAAGAATTGTTGCAGTTGATTCTTGTTCTTTGGGGGAGGCCAGTTCACGATGGCTTTGATCTTTGCAGGGTCCATGCATACTTTACCATTACCAAGAATGTATCTAAGGAACTTTACTGTCAATACTTCGAACTCGCACTTCGTTGGCTTTAGATACAGCTTATGTTCCCTTAGTACCTCGAAGACTTGTTGTATCAGCTTTCAATGTTCATCTAGATTTTCTGAGAAGATGAGAATGTTATTAAGGTAGATCACAACCTTGCCTTGGCTAATCAGGCTTTGGAAGATGTTGTTGACAAACACCTGAAAGGTAGCCAGGGCATTGTATAGACCAAAGAACGTGATGGTGGGTTCGAACAACCCTTTGTTCATCCTAAACACTGCCTTCCATTTGTCACCCTCCCTGATGCAGATGTTGTAGTAACCCCAACGTATGTCAAGCTTCATGATATACCGGGCTGTTTTGACCTTGTTGACAAGTTCACCAATTAGTAGTAGAGGGTACTTGTTCTTGATTGTACCCTCATTGAGCTTTCTGTAATCCTGAATAGCCTATAGTGAACCGTCTGCCTTCTTAATGAAGAAGAAGGGGAGGTCATTGGTGACGTTGATTCACATATCCATCCAGACTTTAGATTTTTGTCGATGAAGCTGTGTAGTTCTTCACGTTCCTTTAGGTTTAGAGAGTACATCTTGCAATCTGACGGTTTGAAATCTAGTTTGAGGTCCATAACGTGAACCCACGGATGATGGTTTGGAAGCCTTTCAAAATTCTCCTTGCTGAATACATTGGCATAGAAGTTCAGATATGATGGCTATGACGTTTGTCTTTTCTGAGGGGTGATGTAGCGAGCCTGTAGCTTGTCATTGGTCCTGTCTATATGTGTGTACCCACAGGATTCTGGGCATTTGTCAAATACAATATTCTCGAGTTTCCAATCAATTGTGGGATTGTGCTTACTTAACCACAAATATTCTGGAAACAGGTTTGCCAATGACAGCATGAGTACCGGGAGGCAGATTCTTTCATTGTGGCCCTCAATTCGGAGTGTTAGCTTGATATAGTGTGTCATTCGTCCACCCTCATTACTGGATCCATCAGCATTTAGGACATTTGCTGGCTGGGGTAGCTTGATCATTGAGACATCATAGCGCTCGATGAAGCTTATGTCGATGAACGATCCCATGCATCCTGAGTCCACGAGCGTATGTGCATCTATTGTTCATCCATCATCAAGAGTAAGGTCGACGTATAGGTCCAATTCAGATCTTTCTTTGTCTCTCCCTTCTACCTGTATCTTCCTGACAACTTGGTCCTTAAGGAGTTCATCGAGAAGAAGTTCAAAGTCATCATCATCAATTGTTTGGTTTTCACCTTCTTCAATCATAGTTTGGTTTTTTAACTTGTTGGGTTTATTGATAGGGATTTCATCTACTAATGTTACATTCGATGGGTTATAATTTAGGTTACGAGTCCATGATGAATTATTTGAAAACTCTGAGCCAGTGACATCAACGTCATCTACTGGCTCAATTGAAAATCCTCTTTGTCAGCATTACTTTCTTCGACAACTTCTTCAATTTTGATACATCATGCGTCCTGAGGTGTAGGGGTGAGATCTGCTTCTGCAAACAACTCATTATGCAGCAGCTCCCTTAATTTGTCAGAAAGTTCAGCAACGATGGCATGGGCGGTCTGAGTGGTCTTTTTCTTTGGGCATTGCCTCACATAATGGCCTGACTCACCGCATTCAAAACACTTTCCCTCACATCAAAGATGTTGTAGTGTAACCTGCATTGGTTTGCCTTGTCCTCTGAAGGTAACGCCTATTACATCTCGCTTGTCACCTCTCGAAGGATCGAACAATGTCTGCTTCTGTACCGACGGTTAGGGATACTAATATGGTAGGGGTCGTGGGGGTGGTACATTCTGCTATTTCAACTGATGGATTTCTTGTTCTGTGCCATTGATTTCAATAACGTAGGCCTTCATTTCTTTGTACGTTTTTGGTTTTGTGGGTAGGCAGATAAGACCTATTGCTACTTCTTTACGTGGCGCTGACTTTAGTTGAGGGAGCATGACATTGATGTCTGTCATCGAGATCCCTGCTTGGCTTAGGGTTAGAGGGGAAAGTTGTGTAGGCTTAGGGCTGACATATTACTTTTAAGACCCTTGTATAACACATTAGATAAAAGAGTGTCCTTGAATGTGGGACACCTCTACATGGCTCACTGTGCTAAAGAGTGTCTCCGAATCGGGGACACCTCTGCATAGCTCACTGTACTGAAGAGTGTCCTCAAATTGGAAACATCTCTGTATAGCTCACTATGTTAAAAAGTGTCTCCGAATCAGGGACACCTGTAGTATGGCTGTCTGATCTAAGAACTGTCTCTAAATTGGGGACACCTGTAGTGTAGCTGCCTGACCTAAGGACTATCTCTAAATCAGGGACACCTCTGCATAGCTCACTGTACTGAAGAGTGTCCTTGAATTGGGGATACCTCTGCATGGCTCACTGTGTTAAAGAGTGTCCCCGAATCGGGGACACCTGTAGTATGGCTTCCTGACCTAAGGACTATCTCTAAATCAGGGATACTTCTGCATAGCTCACTGTACTGAAGAGTGTCCTTGAATCGGGGACACCTCTGCATGGCTCACTATACTGAAGTGTCCTCGAATTAGAGACACCTCTGCATGGCTCACTGTGTTAAAGAGTGTCCCTGAATCAGGAACACCTGTAGTGTGGCTGCCTGACCTAAGGACTGTCTCTAAATCAGGAACACTTCTGCATAGCTCACTGTGCTAAAAGTTTTGTAGAGAATGTGTCAGAAGTTGAAAGAGCATCTGTCTGGACTATCTAGACACATGATGTAGATAGTCTTAAATTTCAATATTAGAGCTATTCTTTAAATAAAATGTCCAGATGGTCCAGACATACAATAGGCTGGATTTTATAAGAGTTGTTTCTACACATATTTTACTGGTTGCATGTCATCTGTCCGGATTATCTGGACATGTAATGCAGGTGGTCTCAAATTTTCAATATTAGGTCTATCCCTTAAATAAAATATCCAAATAGTCCAGATATATAGTGGGCTGAGTTCTATAAGAGTTGTTTTCCCACATATTTCACAGGTTGCATGTCATCTGTTTGGACCATCCGGACACGCGATGCAGGTGGTCTTAAATTTTCAATATTAGAACTATACTTTAAATAAAATGTCCAGATGGTCTGGACATACGGTAGGCTGAATTTTAAGTAAATAGTATTATCAAATTACATTTTAAGAGTTGTTTTCCCACATGTTTCACAGATTGTATGTCATCTGTCCAGACCATCCGGATGCACAATGCAGGTGGTCTTACAGCTAAATGCAAAAATCCTGAGAATTTGATACAGTCTTTTTCATAAGTCCTGCGACACATGACATTTGCCATTTTCGGCACTTTCAGCAACTCTCAATATAAACCTCCTCATATCTCCACCAAAACATGACCGTTTTGCATCATCTAAGTTGCTAAAATTATTTATTGAATAAAGCTTTCAAGTTCCAACAATAATGAGTGAAATTGGTAACAAATTGAGTGAGAAATGGTGCAAAAAGGCGATTTATCATGTTTTCCCTATGTACATATTTTCTTGTGCTCAATTATGGGTCCACAGCACCCATAAGTGTCCCAGAGAGCTCATATGGAATACCTGTGAATTTAGGGCCTGCATTTGAGGTATATTCCTAGCTGTATGTGCCAGTCTGAGGCATGGCTGAAATATAGATATTCTCCAATTTCAGCCATGCCTCAGACTGGCACATACAGATCACAATACACCTCAAATGCAGGTCCTAAATTCACAGTTATTCCATCTGAGCATTCTGAGACACTTATGGTTGCTGTAGACCCAGAATTGAATACAGAAAAAATTGTAGATGAGAAACATATGTAAAAATGACATTTTGCACTATTTCGGACTCCATTCTTTACCGATTTTGCTCGTTGTTGTTAGTACTCAGAAGGTGCGATTGAGGCATGAATTTAGCAACTTAGATGATGCGAAACGGTTGAGTTTTCGCCGAGATATGGGGAGGTTTGTATTTCAAGAGACTGGAGGTGCCGAAAATAGCATTTTGGCACGTGTCGCAGGACTTTTGAAAAAGACTGTAAATCACATGATTTTTTCACGTACATGCCCTCAGAGGTCAAAAATGCACTAATCGGCAATTTTCTCAGTCAATACTGCACTGAAAAATCTGATCTCACTTTGTAAACAAAGTACTCGAAAATGCGCTTCCGTGCATGTAAAAATACATGAGAAATGCTGTGTATATGTGGTGAAATAAAAACAACAACCTGAGGAACCTCAGTTCTCACCCTGCCGGATTGCATCCCTCATAACTCATGCATTTTGCCACCAAAAAATATGATTCTTTTTGCTGGGTTAGCATGCTAATGGGGGCTTTCAGAAATGGTAAAATTTGAGGTAGGATAATCAGATTCAACTGCTGGAATATGTGTGTTACTGTATTCCACTTCTATGTATGCAGGTACCAAACACGACCATTCACCGGCACCTGCAACTCTTCCTCTTACCATCACTCACTTCTCTTGAGCCAAGTCCATCCACACCATCAACCTCTCCTTCGTCTTTGAACCGGAGCGATCTCAGAATGTGTTAGAGGGAAACGTTGCATAGGCTTAGGGCTGGTATATTAATTTTAAGACTCTTGCATGACACATTAGATAAAAGAGTGTTCTTGAATGTGGGACACCTCTGCATGGCTCACTGTACTGAAGAGTGTCCTTGAATTGGGGACACCTCTACATGGCTCACTATACTGAAGAGTGTTCTCAAATTGGGGACACCTCTACATAGCTCATTATACTAAAGAGTGTCCTCGAATCGGGGACACCTCTGCATGGCTCACTATACTGAAGAGTGTTCTCAAATTGGGGACACCTCTACATAGCTCATTATACTAAAGAGTGTCCTCGAATCGGGGACACCTCTGCATGACTTACTATACTGAAGAGTGTCCTCGAATTAGGGACACCTCTGCATGGCTCACTATACTGAAGAGTGTTCTCAAATTGGGGACACCTCTACATAGCTCATTATACTAAAGAGTGTCCTCGAATCGAGAACACCTCTGTATGGCTCACTGTGCTAAAGAGTGTCCCTGAATCAGGGGCACCTGTGCAGGAACATTCTGAGATCAGAGACACCTCTACATGGCTCACTATGCTAAACGTTTTGTAGAGAATGCATCAGAAGTTGAAAGGGCATCTGTCTGAGCTATCTAGACACATGATGCAGATAGTCTTAAATTTCAATATTAGAGCTATCCTTTAAATAAAATTTCTAGATGGTCCAGACATACAATAGGCTGGATTTTATAAGAGTTATTTCTACATATGTTTTACTGGTTGTATATCATCTGTCTAGAGCATCAGGACACACGATACAGGTGGTCTCAAATTTTCAATATTAGGTCTATCTCTTAAATGAAATATCCAAATAGTTCGGATATACAGTGGACTAAATTTTAAAAGAGTTGTTTTCCCACATATTTTACAGGTTGCATGTCATCTGTCTGGACCATCTGGACACACGATGCAGGTGGTCTTACATTTTCAATATTAGAACTAGACTTTAAATAAAATGTCCAGATGGTCTGGACATACGGTAGGCTAAATTTTAAGTAAATAGTATTATCAAATTACATTTTAAGAGTTGTTTTCCCACATGTTTCACAGGTTGTATGCCATCTGTCCGGACCATCCGGACACACGATGCAGGTGGTCTCAGCTACAGTGTTTTTCATAAGTCCTGCGACACGTGCCTTTTGCGTGATTTTTGACTCGCGTGCCCCAAATAGCCGAAAATGAACAAAATGGCCATTTTCTCGGTCAATACAGCATATAGAGACATGATATGTCCATGTAAAAATACTACTCAAAAAGCCGATTCTGCACATGTAAAAAAGTCTAAGAAATGTCGAGTGTGTGCAATAGAATAGTGATGACAACATCGACAAAGCTATGACCCACCTCCTCCTTCACGGAATGCAAAAATTACAGCTCATCCAATATCGCACGTAAAAATCTGGTTTAAGCACGATAAATCGGGCCTACCCAGTGTCCATCTATGTCCAACTTTTTGTGGCCTCTCATTGTGTTGTTCATGATTGAGCTCCACGGTCTTCCTTCATGCCTGCTGACAGAAATCTTCCCTGCAGCATTGCACTTCTCATAACTCGCATATTCCAATACCAAAAAATACAATTCTTCTCGGTAAATTCACGTGCTAATGATAGCTTTCGGACAAGGTATAAATTGAGATGAGCCAACTGGGTGTATTGTTGAAATACATGTGTCTACTCTATGTTACAGTGATGTATGTATTTACCGCAGGCGACCATTCCGGAAGTCGCAACTCTTTCTCTGACCATCACTCACTTCCGAAGCTAAGCCCGTCCACACCATCAACATCTCCTTCGCCTTTCGAGCTGGAATGGTCCCAGAATGCGTCAAAGAACCAGCAGCAGCAGATGAGCCAAACACAGTTCACGGTGCCTCCTATCGCTCGATGGAGCCAGAGTGTGCAGCATGCGCATACCTACACAGCTTCTCTGGTGGCCCAAATTAGCTCGTTCAATGCACCAGATGGAAATCCCGGTGCTCCCCTGACTCTTACAGTGTGAAGACGCAGCTCTTCAATCTCCTCTCCCGGTGTCCTCACACGCTCGCACACTCTCAATTTTGCCCAGTCTGCTTCGCAATTGTCTCAGACATAAAACATGCCTCTGCCTCCTAACCTACATGCGCGCAGTATTACACTCATGGGAACGGAGCGACGACTGAAACGTGGTGATGAGGATTACTTCAAGAGGCCTGAGAGTCTGCTTATTTGGTTCAGCTGTGAATGCTGCTTGCAGACGAGGTGGAGGCTGCAGCGGCACAGGAGTGAGATCCTGTGGTGCGATGGCAGCGCCAAGCCGGATTGTCCAAAACAATTTCGCAGCAATGGCAGTCGTTATCTGCTGAGGAGCGGAATTACTGAGATGATCTGGCGAAGCAGCGAAAGAAGGAGCACGAGAAGATGTATCCTTGGTACATCATCGGCCTACGTGTTCCGAAAAGAAGAAGAGAAATGCAGGTGAGGAGTCAGAGGATGACGGGAGGGCGAGGAGAGAGAAAGATGGGAAGAAAGAGAGGAGGGAACATACAAAGTTGTCCAGTCGTGTTCAAAACAGCTCTGCGTGCTCAGTGGCTAGCACAGCGAGCACAACTAGCATGTCCTCTTCGGCATCAACCGTCGACTCAGATGACTTCAGCGAGCTTGATTCTCTATCCGCCGGTAGATCGCTCTACGACGCATATGGATATGCGAATGGTGCGTGCTGCAGCGTACTGGAGGTCGAGTAACGGATCTTGCAGATTTCGACATGAGCGATGAGAATGCGCAAAACCAAAGTCAGGTACATTCCCTCGCCCTCTTAGCCTTTCGATGCCATTGCTTCCCGGTCAGCACCGTCCTATCCACACCATGGAGGACATGGGCACAGTCGCGGTCCCTTGCTGTCGACAGAAATCTCTACACAGACCGCTCAGAACGTCATTTCTGGCCCACTCAGCTTCGTTCTCCCTCAGGACCATCATTCAACTAGTGCACCTGCCCTACCAACCATCAAGCTCCCACAATTGCTCAAGGCGAACTCCAACTCGAACAATTGTCGACTACTGGGTTGCCTGCGAGCGCGACAAGTTCGAGTGAGCAATAGGCACAGGTGAATGGACAGGTGCTGGCGTAGCAAAGAGAAATGGAGTACAACACATTAAGCAGCTTCCAGTTCATGGGCCCACACGTGCAACCACAGCAGCAGCAGTCGCTGAATGTTGGTGTGCTAGGGAGGGCAAGTCCCCAACTTCTCATCTGCAGGCGAAGAGATTCAGGTGTGTACTGTATTTGTTCAGTCTTCAATTATGTACATTGTTAACTTTGCCGTTTCCATTGCACAATTCTATGTTCCATGTGTACGAAGAGCCTCCAACTGCAAGACCCCAACCACGCGCGCTATCGCAGCTCACCATTCTGAACGAACCTCCGACCAACACTGGTCCATTATCTGTACCAGCTCCAACCGATTCGTCCACGCCATCAACCTCTCGTTTCTAACCAACTCTCTTTCGCTCCTGCTGATCAATCGTCGTCATCTCATGTCCTCCGAGTCCCACTTGCGACCCCTCAAGCATCTCCCGAGTCATCTGAACTACCTGCTGGTGTGAATGGTGCGATTTTGACCTTCTGGCGTGAGCAATGTCTATTTTCTGCGATGGCGTCTGTATGATAGAATGATATATGTATTTCAACGATGCACACAATAATATTGCCTCAAATTATACCTTGCCTGAAAGCTGTCGTTAGTATGTTAATTTACCAAAAGAAATTAGGTTATTTGGTGTCGAAATGCGTGAGTTATGAGAAGTGCAATGCTGCGGGGAAGATTTCTGTCGCGTGTCAAAAATCACGCAAAAGGCACATGCCGCAGGACTTTTGAAAAACACTGTACCTTTCTTACCTTTCTTCCTCCCTTCATGTCGTTCTGTGATGGTTCCAGGTAAGGCGCTCTCAGATGATGCAAGACGCATCATCTTCAAATTGCACCAATCGCGAATCCTCACCGTGCATGATTTGGCAAATGTGACGGGCGTTCATCAAGCGACCATTCACCAAATAGTGGCTCGGTACGAACACATGGGGAGTTCCCAACAGATCAGCTCAAGGACTGGGAGACCGAGGTTACTTGAATATGCTGACACACAGGTGGGTCTGCTTGTTTGATTTATGCTAGCTTGTTATGCTTACCTATAATCAACCGTAGTATCTCCTGAGTGCAACAGAGCACCACAAGGACCGTTTCTTGGATGAGTTGAGAGAAGAGCTGGAAAGGGTATCCGGCAAGCGTATTTCGGACGTTACAGTGTGGAGATCCCTGAAACGGGCTGGGTTCACCTTGAAGACGGTGCGAAGTTGTTCATCACCTAGTATCAGTGATCTTATTCCACTCAAGATCTCAAGAAGAGCACTTGAACGCAGCGAGTCCGCCCGGATACAATATAGATTGAGGATCGGCTTCCAATATGAGGCAGAACAGCTTGTCTTCATTGATGAGAGTGCGTGCGATCGACGTATGTACTTGCGAAAGAAGGTGTGGGCCTTGCAAGGTCGCCAAGCAAGCCATAAGCAATTTTTTGCTCGGGGAAAGAGGTGCGATAGTTACCTGTTGATGCGAGTCTGGCTGATTGTTGTTAGGTATTCTGTCCTGCCCGCGGTCAGCCTGAATGGTGTACTCGACTGTACGATACTAGAAGGATCCTTCAATGCTGCCTCCTTCGCCAACTTCATCAGGAATCTCTTGGACCATATGCAACCTTGGCCGGCCCCAAATTCTGTCATCGTGATGGACAACTGCACAATTCACAAATCTCAAGAGGTCCACGAGTTCATTGAATCCAAGTCCGTCTATTCTGAACCCGTCGCACTGTGGTGCAGCAGTACTTACTAATCTAACCTATTCACACAGAGGTATGAAGCTTGAGTTTCTTCCAGCATATTCCCCGGACTTCAACCCGATTGAACTGGCGTTCTCCCTTCTGAAAGCCCGTCTTCGTCGTATCAGTGTCAACGACGAGGGTGGGGAGGCCTCGGTCATCGCGCAGCTTTAAGGCGAAATGATGTCTATCAGCACCGCAGACTGTCGTGCCTTCTATCATCATTCTGGTTATCTCTGCTAGTACTGCATTTGCTTGTCTAACGAGTTTGTCGGCGTCAGACGGCGCTTTTAAACCTTGTTTGTAATGATAATCACTACATTGTGTGCTAATGTGCATAGGAATTGAAACTACTTGTCCTTGATGTGAGAAACATCCTCCTCAGCATATCGGACAATCCGGTTAAGTAGACCGATGCTCGCCTGCACTTGTGCATCCTTCACTATCTTCTCAAGCCCGTCATATCCTAATAAATCAACATCATCCAAGCGTTTAATATCATTGTGCTCAAAAAGAGGCAGCAAGGACCTGTAATTGAAGTCATCACGTCCCCTCTCCATGTCATCGTGCAATGACTCAAGCCAATTCCGAACAGGAGGGTAATTATACAGTCTGCGCTCGGCTGGCACCTGGGTATACTTTTGCTGGAGCTGGATGAGTGCGGGCTGATCCGTGGCATTTATCGGTCTTGCCATTGCCGTTGTTTCCACCGTTGAAGATGCTCTCGTGGGAAGTGTTGCGGCAGAATCTGTCATCATTCTAGGACTGACCCCCGCATCAGCACCACCAACTGTCTTCCATGCCTTGTCCAACACCTTTAATTGCTCCGGCACTTCGTCTACCCTTACTCCGGGAGTATTCTTGTACTGGACAAGGGATGGTTTTAATCGTGTGAAATTGCTAGGACAATAGACTCACAATCAATTTTGCGTGTTCAAGAAGATGTTTATGAGAATATCTAATATGGTCCCTCGACCCACGTATTCTGCCACAAAGTCCGCCATCATGCTCGTCGCATTTAAATGCCGCCACAATCCTTGCCGAGATCCTTTCAAGTGCAGCATCATAAGCATCCTTAGCGTCAGCGACTCCTGCAGAACCGTTGTCCTTTCTGGCTGCGCTGCGCTGCCTACTACTGCCTATACTGTCGCAATGCGGTTTCTTCACTGCATGTCAGGAAGTAGCCATGAAAAAAAGGAATGTAAACGGACCTGACTGTCGATATTTTGGACGATAATTCCTGGATTTTCATTGCCTCATTTCTTCTTCCTTTCGGTTTCCTGGTGCACGCGAATCCGATTGAAGAGAGCATCTAGCTGGTCTTGGGTGTCCAGGTATTCTGGTATCAATTTTGTTCCAGCCTTCGTTGACCAGCAGGCGGTGTAACCAAGTTTCTCGAATATAGAACGACCCCGAGTGACCGAGACGGCTTCATTGATCAAGTCGCGCAGCGTCATTTCTGAGTTGATCTTCATGTCGCGCAGGCCCATGCCATCATGGATTTTGACTGAAATCTCCAGCTTGGGCTGTTTCTCTGCAACGGGCGTTGACGTGACCCATCCGTAGGCCTCTGCCCGTCCAAAGGAGGGGGTATTCCAGTCTAAATCTTGACAGTCTGTGATGTATCTTAGCCACAGCACCAATCGATGGTATAGGGTGCTCACCGTCATCCAAAAGGAAAGGATTATCACCAGCTTTTTCAGGAATTTCCTGGAGATCGGACTCACTATCGTCAAATCCCTGCATTTCATAGATCGTGTTGTCAAGGCCTGAGGCCTGAACAATGTCCACAATGGATATATCTCCTGGTGCTTGCAGCGAATTCTCCAGATCACCTGTATCATTGTTATTACTAGGCTTGTTGCGAGGCTATGAACGTCAGAGTCAGTCGGAGTACCCGATAGATGTTATTTAAATTGCACAACTTACACTTTGGCACAATGGCTTTGGAGTTGTCACCTTTCGTGGCTTTGACCGCTTCGGTGCTGGAGTCTCAGGATCTTGATTTTTCCTGGGATGACCACGAGGCCGTTTCTCCTTCCGTGCTGCTATCGCCCCTTTTATCCTAGCTGCTTCCCTGCTTTCTATAAGCTTCCGAGACTTCTTTGGCACCCGCTGAGATGACATTGTGAGGTGGCAGGTGGAGAAAATCTGAATGTGAGAAAAGAAGTTCGCTACGATATCACACCGCTTACCAAAGAAATTTATACCCTTCTCCAGACACACAGGTACGTGTACAAGGCATAGTCAAAGCGATGCATAACCTCTGGGTGGTTCCTCCTCCTCAGAGATGGGTGAGTGCATCAAGCCAAGCAAACCTCCCGCTTACAAATCTGATGCTGATGGATCACACGTGTGGTGGCTTGTCATTTGCTACATATAGGGCTAGGGCATCCTCCCACCCCCCAATCGTCCTTCTCTATTCCCATCGCCATCGCTCAGTTGCGCATCATCCTCGCCAATGAATAGAAATGAAATTTTCTATGCAACTGGTTTTGTTGGACTAGATGGCCAGTATGAACCAGAGTTCGGTGCGGGTGGCATTCTTTGATTCTTTGGTGGCTGACTAATAAATATCGTCTCTCATGCAGTTTCTGATAAACCACCTGCAGAGGAATGTGCAAGTGATTTTGAAATATTGGGTGGACATGAAGGTGTGTGCTGCTAGCAAGTTATAGAAGCGCTTCTGACGCAGTATTCCAGGGGATGAAGAAATGAGTGGGATAGTAGCAACATCACGGAAGGGGAAGCAGCCGGAACAAGAGAGTCTCTTCGACGGAAACGATGAACAAATTAAACTCGCTTATAGTAAATTTATCGAAGACAGGGGCGGTGAGTTGTTTATAGTTTGCAAATTGGCGCGGAACTGACTAGGTATCCTCAGAGTCGAAAGTTGACGAGTTGACAAAGGAGCTAACCAGTGCATTGGACAGGAGGAGCCCTGGAGGTTTGAGGACTGTTGCACAGAAGGCTGTCGAAGCTGCAAAGGATGCTGAAGCACGGGAAGAGCGAGCATTTCTATTCCTTGAAGCCCAATTTGGATGGATGGATGAGAGATTTGAACGGCTGAAAACGCATGTGCTAGACAAGGTGGAACATCTGTCAAGCAAGATAGATTCTAGGGCGGATGCACAGGAGCGACCTCATGAAGGCGAATTGTACCAGTCCGATCGTTCACATTTGAAATTCGAGCTCGAAGCCTTGAAAACGGCCACAAAGCGGCTGGAAGAAAACTCACTAGCCGATAGGCGACTTTTAAGCCTCTCAATAGGTGCTTTAACGGGTGTAAGGTTCCTCTTTATGCAACTTATTTGATTCTCACATTGCTATTTTTCGTAGGACGTAACTTCAGCACAACTCCTGTATATCCGAAAGGTGTACAACGAAGGAAGACTTACTATTGCGCTTGGTTTCCACGTCGCAGAGCGTATTTTGGGGATTCACTATGTATCAAGTGGCAAGGATTGGGATCAGAAGACTTATCATTACTTTCACCCACTTGACAACTTGAATCGGGTTATCGTCGATGGGAAGATCATGTCGCTGAAAGATAATGGTGAGTACGATGGTCAACAAAAGGCGAGGTACGACCCAACAGAATTCGAGCAGGCCCTTCAGAAGCTGCGCGATAAATTGCTAAGCAAAGAAAACGTGGATCTGACTCTGCCTGACGATGACTTGGAAACGTGCACGATGGAGCGTCTTTACCCCACCTACAATAGTACCGACGTCTTGAATATCTTCCAAGGCAAGCTCGCGCACTTCGCTGCCATGCATAAACGACTCGGGTTCTGGAAAATGAACACACGCTACGAATACACCCTTTACAGCAAACTTGCGAGGTATGGTGATCAGGTGTCTCTCCAATCCGTTATAGAGGCGGCCATTGAGAGAAACAGTCTGGCGCTTGACGCTCTGGTGGAATCGGTGAAGATGAATCGCCCGAACCGAGGAGCAATCGAAAACACGGCTAAAGGTTCCGATCTCGCCGCAGTTGCTTGCACAAAGGCCGTGGCAGACGCAAAGTCTTCCTCGTGGAAACAAAAAGCAGATGTCCAGCATACAAATGTTTGGAGCTCACCACAGTTTGGCGCTTGTCCTGTCAGGGATCCCGGGAAATGTAGTATTCTCGAACTGGGTAGGGTGCACATTTTTGTACTAAGGGCCGCTCTCAGACAACGAAGGAAGTTGGCGGATGTTGTGTACGAACGCTATGGATTCGCTGGTTCAGTAGAGCCATACAACATCCCCAATGTGCTCAAAGTTTTGGTGGAAATCAAAAGAAACAACGTTGGTAGTTTCGTTAAACAGCTGCTGACAAGGTCCGGGGCAGGGCTCAAGGTTTATCTGGCGCTTGCGAAGGATACGTTGACGCTAGCGGCAGCTATCCAAGTCCTCGAATCTGAACCAGCTGTTGAATTCTTGGAGAAGAAAGGGGGCTACGAACCCTTCGTCGAATTGTTGCACAGGTCTGCCCACGGTATTCACGCAACATGGTCTGCCGCCAAACGTGCAGCGTGTGATCTGGCAATGCGGGGGATTGATGATGGAAGGTTCAGGGACTGTGCTATAGGATGTCGCGCAGTCCTGCAAGCAATTAGGGATGATCGAGGACCCCCGTCATTCGATAGCATTCTGAAGCTTGACAATATCACGCTCAGTCTTAACCTCCCCAACGCGAGAGGAAGTACGCATTCACACTCTGAGGTGGATTCTTGGTCATCAGCCATCATAGATCCCGAGTTCCCCCCTCGAGAGTCCATTCCGCACTCAGGACCTGTTCCGGGATCTTCGAGGGCAATGAAGCGAACACCCCCCGTTCTTACTCGGCAGGGGGGAGACAATCGTCTGCGCTCCAACACCATCCCACCAAGAACAGAAGTGGACAGTGAGGATGATACCTGAGGTCTTTCAGCACATACCTGTGCCCCGTTCACTTTGAATTGCATTCTACTTCGTGCGGAAATTGACACCATGCTCTTCGGAAAAGGCATTTGCATTATGTGTAATAACTTTTATTTCCTTTCTCATTGTTGTATCCCTCCCAACTCTGTTTCCTTTTACCAGTATTCCCGTCTTCGGACTAGCGTGGAACTGGATTTGTTGAACGACTAGCTACATGTAACTATCTGTATGAATGTGCGATTTGAAGTACTGTATAGGGCTGAGGGTAGGCAACCGTAATGCGCAACGGTCGATTGGTTGCGTCGCTCCGGTTACACCTAATGCAGGGTAGGTTGCATGACTTTGGACAACAACACAAGCAATAAATGTTGTAATCTATGCTAAATAGCGCGTTGCTTGGTTCGTGGCCTGTAACGCAACACCCCAACTCGGTTGCATCAGTTTGGAGCGACGCGACATGTAACGCTCCCTCAGGGGTTGCCTACCTTCAGCCCTATCCTATACAGTATGTGGTAGAAAAGCCTCGTCCGCCGCCGACAAACTCTAACGCCTATGCACATTAGCACACAATGTAGTGATTATCATTACAAACAAGGTTTAAAAGCGCCGTCTGACGCCGACAAACTCGTTAGACAAGCAAATGCAGTACTAGCAGAGATAACCAGAATGATGATAGAAGGCACGACAGTCTGCGGTGCTGATAGACATCATTTCGCCTTAAAGCTGCGCGATGACCGAGGCCTCCCCACCCTCGTCGTTGACACTGATACGACGAAGACGGGCTTTCAGAAGGGAGAACGCCAGTTCAATCGGGTTGAAGTCCGGGGAATATGCTGGAAGAAACTCAAGCTTCATACCTCTGTGTGAATAGGTTAGATTAGTAAGTACTGCTGCACCACAGTGCGACGGGTTCAGAATAGACGGACTTGGATTCAATGAACTCGTGGACCTCTTGAGATTTGTGAATTGTGCAGTTGTCCATCACGATGACAGAATTTGGGGCCGGCCAAGGTTGCATATGGTCCAAGAGATTCCTGATGAAGTTGGCGAAGGAGGCAGCATTGAAGGATCCTTCTAGTATCGTACAGTCGAGTACACCATTCAGGCTGACCGCGGGCAGGACAGAATACCTAACAACAATCAGCCAGACTCGCATCAACAGGTAACTATCGCACCTCTTTCCCCGAGCAAAAAATTGCTTATGGCTTGCTTGGCGACCTTGCAAGGCCCACACCTTCTTTCGCAAGTACATACGTCGATCGCACGCACTCTCATCAATGAAGACAAGCTGTTCTGCCTCATATTGGAAGCCGATCCTCAATCTATATTGTATCCGGGCGGACTCGCTGCGTTCAAGTGCTCTTCTTGAGATCTTGAGTGGAATAAGATCACTGATACTAGGTGATGAACAACTTCGCACCGTCTTCAAGGTGAACCCAGCCCGTTTCAGGGATCTCCACACTGTAACGTCCGAAATACGCTTGCCGGATACCCTTTCCAGCTCTTCTCTCAACTCATCCAAGAAACGGTCCTTGTGGTGCTCTGTTGCACTCAGGAGATACTACGGTTGATTATAGGTAAGCATAACAAGCTAGCATAAATCAAACAAGCAGACCCACCTGTGTGTCAGCATATTCAAGTAACCTCGGTCTCCCAGTCCTTGAGCTGATCTGTTGGGAACTCCCCGTGTGTTCGTACCGAGCCACTATTTGGTGAATGGTCGCTTGATGAACGCCCGTCACATTTGCCAAATCATGCACGGTGAGGATTCGCGATTGGTGCAATTTGAAGATGATGCGTCTTGCATCATCTGAGAGCGCCTTACCTGGAACCATCACAGAACGACATGAAGGGAGGAAGAAAGGTAAGAAAGGTACAGTGTTTTTCAAAAGTCCTGCGGCATGTGCCTTTTGCGTGATTTTTGACACGCGACAGAAATCTTCCCCGCAGCATTGCACTTCTCATAACTCACGCATTTCGACACCAAATAACCTAATTTCTTTTGGTAAATTAACATACTAACGACAGCTTTCAGGCAAGGTATAATTTGAGGCAATATTATTGTGTGCATCGTTGAAATACATATATCATTCTATCATACAGACGCCATCGCAGAAAATAGACATTGCTCACGCCAGAAGGTCAAAATCGCACCATTCACACCAGCAGGTAGTTCAGATGACTCGGGAGATGCTTGAGGGGTCGCAAGTGGGACTCGGAGGACATGAGATGACGACGATTGATCAGCAGGAGCGAAAGAGAGTTGGTTAGAAACGAGAGGTTGATGGCGTGGACGAATCGGTTGGAGCTGGTACAGATAATGGACCAGTGTTGGTCGGAGGTTCGTTCAGAATGGTGAGCTGCGATAGCGCGCGTGGTTGGGGTCTTGCAGTTGGAGGCTCTTCGTACACATGGAACATAGAATTGTGCAATGGAAACGGCAAAGTTAACAATGTACATAATTGAAGACTGAACAAATACAGTACACACCTGAATCTCTTCGCCTGCAGATGAGAAGTTGGGGACTTGCCCTCCCTAGCACACCAACATTCAGCGACTGCTGCTGCTGTGGTTGCACGTGTGGGCCCATGAACTGGAAGCTGCTTAATGTGTTGTACTCCATTTCTCTTTGCTACGCCAGCACCTGTCCATTCACCTGTGCCTATTGCTCACTCGAACTTGTCGCGCTCGCAGGCAACCCAGTAGTCGACAATTGTTCGAGTTGGAGTTCGCCTTGAGCAATTGTGGGAGCTTGATGGTTGGTAGGGCAGGTGCACTAGTTGAATGATGGTCCTGAGGGAGAACGAAGCTGAGTGGGCCAGAAATGACGTTCTGAGCGGTCTGTGTAGAGATTTCTGTCGACAGCAAGGGACCGCGACTGTGCCCATGTCCTCCATGGTGTGGATAGGACGGTGCTGACCGGGAAGCAATGGCATCGAAAGGCTAAGAGGGCGAGGGAATGTACCTGACTTTGGTTTTGCGCATTCTCATCGCTCATGTCGAAATCTGCAAGATCCGTTACTCGACCTCCAGTACGCTGCAGCACGCACCATTCGCATATCCATATGCGTCGTAGAGCGATCTACCGGCGGATAGAGAATCAAGCTCGCTGAAGTCATCTGAGTCGACGGTTGATGCCGAAGAGGACATGCTAGTTGTGCTCGCTGTGCTAGCCACTGAGCACGCAGAGCTGTTTTGAACACGACTGGACAACTTTGTATGTTCCCTCCTCTTTTCTTCCCATCTTTCTCTCTCCTCGCCCTCCCGTCATCCTCTGACTCCTCACCTGCATTTCTCTTCTTCTTTTCGGAACACGTAGGCCGATGATGTACCAAGGATACATCTTCTCGTGCTCCTTCTTTCGCTGCTTCGCCAGATCATCTCAGTAATTCCGCTCCTCAGCAGATAACGACTGCCATTGCTGCGAAATTGTTTTGGACAATCCGGCTTGGCGCTGCCATCGCACCACAGGATCTCACTCCTGTGCCGCTGCAGCCTCCACCTCGTCTGCAAGCAGCATTCACAGCTGAACCAAATAAGCAGACTCTCAGGCCTCTTGAAGTAATCCTCATCACCACGTTTCAGTCGTCGCTCCGTTCCCATGAGTGTAATACTGCGCGCATGTAGGTTAGGAGGCAGAGGCATGTTTTATGTCTGAGACAATTGCGAAGCAGACTGGGCAAAATTGAGAGTGTGCGAGCGTGTGAGGACACCGGGAGAGGAGATTGAAGAGCTGCGTCTTCACACTGTAAGAGTCAGGGGAGCACCGGGATTTCCATCTGGTGCATTGAACGAGCTAATTTGGGCCACCAGAGAAGCTGTGTAGGTATGCGCATGCTGCACACTCTGGCTCCATCGAGCGATAGGAGGCACCGTGAACTGTGTTTGGCTCATCTGCTGCTGCTGGTTCTTTGACGCATTCTGGGACCATTCCAGCTCGAAAGGCGAAGGAGATGTTGATGGTGTGGACGGGCTTAGCTTCGGAAGTGAGTGATGGTCAGAGAAAGAGTTGCGACTTCCGGAATGGTCGCCTGCGGTAAATACATACATCACTGTAACATAGAGTAGACACATGTATTTCAACAATACACCCAGTTGGCTCATCTCAATTTATACCTTGTCCGAAAGCTATCATTAGCACGTGAATTTACCGAGAAGAATTGTATTTTTTGGTATTGGAATATGCGAGTTATGAGAAGTGCAATGCTGCAGGGAAGATTTCTGTCAGCAGGCATGAAGGAAGACCGTGGAGCTCAATCATGAACAACACAATGAGAGGCCACAAAAAGTTGGACATAGATGGACACTGGGTAGGCCCGATTTATCGTGCTTAAACCAGATTTTTACGTGCGATATTGGATGAGCTGTAATTTTTGCATTCCGTGAAGGAGGAGGTGGGTCATAGCTTTGTCGATGTTGTCATCACTACTGTATTCCGCCTCCTAACGCTCAGTGACCTAGAAACGCTCACTCTTCTTATTTCTCGCTCAATTCTTACTCTCTGGTCCTAAAACTTTTCATGTGTGTAGCTTAGCATCCCATCTATGAAATATCCGAAGCTCAGACGAAAATACGCAGCATAAACTGAGTTGTCATGCATACATTCCGAGAAAAAGAGAAATTTGAGCAATTGGAGTGAATCAAATTTGTTCCCACGGAATGTAAAATCGCTACTACTCTCGTTTCTTGTCTGTTCAGCATGAAACTCAGTATAGATGTTGTCCAAGGTTATATTAGTATGTGTTAAAAATTTCAAGTCTCTGCGTGGAGCAGTGAGAGTGTGATGGCAGCTGGCATCATAGCACTATTTGTGAAACAAGAAAATGTTCAGATCAGCAGCAATCAAGTTTGTGATTTTTTTCTGAGACTCCTTGCAAAACAACCCCCATCCATCTTGCATATTCCATAAGATAGGTATATGTATATATAGTATGCATACTCCCAGACTTGTCTCGTAATCCAGCAAAATATTATTTACAAAACTGTTGTGTGACGAAAAAAATGCGGACTTGTCCGACTTTTTCACAATCTTTACGTTCTCTTGAGCTAATATCTAGAATTAATGACTCTACCATGTTTCTGATGCCAAGGTGAGCCTAGAGAAGGGGAAAATACGACGCAAAGCCATGATTTGAGCTGATTTCTCACTTCTTTTCCCCCACGTCTCTGCTTCTCTTCTCAGGCTTTCTACTTCTTATGCCACCTGCTTCTGCCTCGAATCCTACTGATTCTGAAAGGCCAGGCCTTCCAGATGAAGAAGCTAGGGTCCAGCAGGCTGTCTCTGCAATTTTAGCTTCAGGATTTGATTCGAAAGCTCAGCGTTACAATCTTTCTACCTCTCAAGCTGCTTTGCAATATGGCGTGTCTCGTTTTGTCATTGCCAGACGTCTTCAAGGCATCCCAGACCGCCGCACTGCTCATCACCATCAGCAGAATCTGTCTCCTTCTCAGGAGACAATTCTTGCAGAATGGGCAAAGTCTCTAGGCCGTCGTTCGATTCCATTGACTCAAATTACGTTATGAGAGAAGGCAGAAGAGATAATCGGATGTAGTGTTGGAGATGGATGGTTCAGAAGGTTTTTAGAGCGAAATCCAAGCATCAAACTACTATGGACGACCCCATTAGAATCTTGTCGAGCATGAGCATTGAATCGTTCTACCATCTCGGGATACTTCAACCTTCTCTCCGACATTATCACGAGGTATAACATCTCACCATCAAATATATACAATATGGACGAGAAGGGTCTTCAGCTTGGATTAGGCAAACGTGCCCGTGCTATAGTCGACAGAGATCAGAAGTCAGTTCAGAGGTTGGATGATGGAAATAAAGAGCTTGTTACCGTGATTGAATGCGTCTGCGCAGATGGGACAGCTCTGAAGTCTCTTTTTATAATGAAGGGCAAGCGTACTAGCCCTTCATGGGCTGAAAACAATCCAATTCAGGCGTGGTAAGCTTTTCATTTTATTCCAAAATATTTGTTGCTAACTTACGCTAGCATTGCATCCTCCCCTAATGGATGGACGGACACCGAGTTAGGTGCTATGTGGCTTGAAAAGCTTTTTCAGCCTGAGACCAGTGTTCGCATCACAACAGTAGATGACATCAGGTTGCTCATTCTGGACAGGCATAACTCGCACTGCAGTCTATCATTTCTGGGGCTAGCGGAGGGATTCAGGATATTCGTTTTATGTCTTCCTCCTCACACCACCCACGCTCTACAACCATGTGACGTAGACGTCTTCGGTCCTCTCAGTGCATACTACAAGGAGGAGGTATCAGTAATGATGAGGCAAAATATCCAAATCACGAAACAGAATGTAGTTGCGGTCTACAGTCATGCACGTCAGAAAGCATTTGCTCAAGAAACCATACAGGCGGCATTTCGCAAATGTGGAATATATCCTTTCAACCCCGGGGCTGTCCCGGACAGTGCTTTTGAGCCTGCATTAGTTACGACTACCCAGTCTGCCCAGCCTGTTCCATCTACGCCACCAAAGTTTATCAATGCAGTGCTTACCGGTATGTACGAGAAACTTCTCTAAGAAGATATTGTCTGATATTTGTCAAGAATCCCCAGGTTGCGTAGTGAATAAAGAGTCCAAAAGCTTGGAGAGGAACGGTGCAACCGATAATACTGATAGCGCAAATCCCCCATTAAGCCTGTCTAATCGGTCAGCAAGCACAGATGATCATGTTCTTAATGAAGTCACAGACTCTGAACAACCACACAAGTTCATGCTGCACTTACCGGAGATCCCACCATCACTCCCTCCTACTGCACCGAGAGCCTGCTTGTACGAACAAAATGTACTACTCGAACGACTTCTGCATCAGGCGTTAGAACAGATTGCAGCGGATAACGCACAGAAGGTCCTGATGGATGACGAGAATGGTCAGTTACGTGCTCAACTCTATCAGAAGAACAAGGATGGTACACGAGCACTCACTGTGGGAGCCCGTCTGCTTACTCATGAGCACTCCGACCTATGGAATCAAATCTACAAACATGTCGAAAGGAATAAAGAGCTGTATGCGGAGTTGCAGACGAAGGCTGCCAAGTTTAGAAAGAGAGAGGACGAGAGGGAACGCGAGAGAGAGAGAAAGGAGAAGGAAGCAAAGAAGAATGCGGAGAAGGAGGCAAAAGCAGCACAACGTGCTGCAGATGCTGCAGAGAAGGCAGCACAGAGAGAGGTAGAAGCAGCAGAGAAGGCGGTGCAGAAGGCGGCAGAGAGAGCACAGAAGGCAGCAGAAAAGGAGGTGAAGGCAGCAGAAAAGGCGGCGGAGAAGGCGGCAAAGGCCATGGAGAAGGCAGCAAAGGTGGCAGAGAAGGGAAGCAAAGGTAAAAATATTAGATCAAGGAAGGAAATCAGTTTACCCCATGTGCGCAAGGAGAATGCGTACGTACCAGAAGATAACATCACATGTCAGGCCTCACCGATCAAACACCGACCTTGCCCCTGACCTCGTACCTGGTCCACCCTCCGTAACGTACTGGGAGATACTCAAGGTTCTAATCAGAACCTGCCTGCAAACATACCTATCATTGATCCACAGCTCCTGACCGCCGGAGAGAGACGATGCCCTCTGATCACTGAGAAAGGGATGTAGGAGGACAGCTGTGTCGCAAAACATGGTCAGGATGGCAATCTCATCTAATCAGAAATGATATCGCACCTTGCTTGTCTTGCCAGTGAGTGTCTTGACGAAAATCTGCATACCACCACGCAGGCTCAGCTTAGTCCAACAGATCCCTCCAAGCACGGTGCCTGCGCTCATCACGGACGGATGGAGATTCCCTCAGATATTGTCGACCAATGTAATGCAGCCATCTTGGGCATGGATAGCTAGTCCGCATGAACATATAGGATTATTAGTTAGGATGAGGATTGAATGCAAGCATGCACGACTCACCATTCCTTATCCTGGATCTTGTTCTTCACTGTCTCATTCTGCCCAGAAAGGAATATGCAATAAAACGTGTGATCGCTGGCTTAAAAGGGCCTCTAAGGAGGCAGAGACCTTAGTAGACCACTCTCAGGCATGTAAAATGGGCATATAATGCCCATATTCGCGATGATGTCTGGTGAGGATGGGGGAATGAGATAGGAGAGGACGACGTGGGTGCCATCAAGACGCATCAAGATAAGTTCCCACGCTGTGAGCGTTTCTGGGCCTGACGCACGTGCACCCATCTTTTGACTCTCACCTACCGTAAATTTAATAAAATATTAACGGCTCAAATTTTCGTGAAAAAAATTCAAATGAATAATCTAGAGATAGTACAGAATCATAAAGTCCAATTTTCGTGGTGCAAAGCGGGAGGGGAGTAACTGAGTGAGGGGAAAACCCTTAGACTGAGCGTTTCCCGGCAGAATACAGTATTCTATTGCACACACTCAACATTTCTTAGACTTTTTTACATGTGCAGAATCGGCTTTTTGAGTAGTATTTTTACATGGACATATCATGTCTCTATATGCTGTATTGACCGAGAAAATGGCCATTTTGTTCATTTTTGGCCATTTGGGGCACGCGAGTCAAAAATCACGCAAAAGGCACGTGTTGCAGGACTTATGAAAAACACTGTAAATGGGGACTGGCAATCCCCTATATGAAAGTGTCGACAATTTTTTTCGTTTCGAATAATTACTATATATGGCTAATAACGATGATCCGTTTTTACCGCCCTACCTTTCAAAATGCCTGACTTCTCTCTCTCGAATACATGTTGTTTCAGCACAAAACAAGTACCACAATAGTCCATGGTAAATATATGCATCATATATATAACAGAATCGATGGAATAATGATAATACTAATAAGTTTTGCTAGTGGTTTTTCGTTAACAGTTGAGCTAGCTCAGAGGAGCTATATACTGCGGAAACGCCTTTAGTATTAGCAACATCCTTTTATTTACCAGCTCTTCCGGTAGTAGGTACCTTTTTCATTTATCATTGAAGCTCCAAACCCATCTATCCGATCATTCACTTCACCTAATGTCACTGTATGCACCCTCACTGAGGTGTTTATATCTTATATAGCCTTTAGTATCAATCGGCTTTCTATTTTTGTTAGGACCAGTGCGGATCGCTATAAGCAGATCAGGGATCGGCACCTGATGTTCCACTTGGCTTGGTAATGGCCGGGTGAAAGATCAGGTGCAGATCCCCCGGGCTGACGCACCAGAACAAGTCCACTCACTCCGCTGATCTTGAGAAGCTATCTTGATCGTGGGGAAGTGCGAGATAGGAATAGTCGGGTAACAATAAGGCACTAGTAGGGGTCAGGGGACCAGCCGTGCACTAGATGCCTAAGATAGATTAGAGTGGTGCCTAAGGCGACTAAGTGGCAGTACAAAGAAGTCATAGGCAATACAAAAGAATTTCGCTAAGGAACTTCTGGTGGCAGTGCTCGCTACTTATATACTTTCTAGAAAGTCCATCACCTGATCCGTCCTTCCGCAGCACCGCCCCAACGCTTCGTCGGCACAGCCCCCAACGCTTCTTCGGCACAGCCACTAGCCAATCCGGTGGCTGTGCGGAACCCCGCAATTCCGTCGTGTTCCGTTCTGCCCTTCTAGATCCTTCTTCTCCATATGGTCCTTGTCGAGTGCTAACGATGACGCCATCCCCTGCCAATCCTGTGGCTGTACACCTCCGAGCTAACCCGTCTTCTATTCCTGTCCCCGGTGTTCTCGGAATTCCCGAAGGTTTTGGGTGTAGCTCCATTCCGATACCGAGCTATCTGTATTCATCGGAGATCCGTTTCCGTTCTGTTCCTGGATCCATCCAATGATATGTCGTTCCTGTTCCGATGGGGTTCCTTCGATCGTTAGATCTCGGGTATTGAGTCCGGGGTGGAATATAGGGTTCCGGTAGAACATTCCCCGATTGTATCCCTCGGGGGTGATGATCTCATCGGGTTCGGTATCCCTGCCGATCAATAAGGTGGCGATCGCTCCGTCGATCCCTGTGCTCGAGAAGCATCCGCTAATGAGGATTGTTCCTTCTAGTGTGCCCCTCCAGCCGCTCACAATCTGTCCTATTGTCGCGTCCCTTACATGCCTGAGATATTCTGGGGCGTCGAGTGTCAGTGGCCATGTAACCTGTATCGCCGCCCTGTGGCATTCTTCGACATGTGGGGATCGACAGATCCATGCTGTGGCTGTGGCATTAGCGTAGTACGTTTCTTCATTTCCAGACCAAACCACCACTTCATTCTCGAATGCTGTGAGGTAGTGGTTGTAGAGTGCTTGGTGTTGTGTCCTGTGCGGCGAGTATCCATAGTTGGTTCGAATTGTGATTGGTTCCGTTCGTTCGATTATTCCCATTGTTTCCTCCAGTATGTCTTGTGCACATTCCCAGGCTTGCCTCCATGCCCATTGGCAATTCCTGCAGGAAGGTACTGGTAGATGGTCTGCCCTTCTTGACCCAAAGGGGCAGTAGCGGAATCGTGTATGGTATCGTCGATCAGGTGCCAATCCTGCATCAGCCATGATATGTCCTAGAATGGCAATCAGTCTATTTCCTTCTAACAATTTTCATATCATGTATACTCAAAAAAAATTGTAGTGACATCCTACAGCATACAAGAGCTATAACACACTTTTGATACTTGTTTTATCTTTCTTTTGCTCAATGTAGTTCATCTAGTGCCGTTTCGACTGTCAATTGTATCAAGTCACGTGATACTAATTTTCCTTTTTTGTATGCATTCCGCATATCTTCCACCTCCTTCTCCTCAACAGCGGTCTGAAGAATCACCCAGCTCAATGGCTGGGGTGTACTTTTACATGCCTGTCTCTAATTTGTACAAAAAAAATTTTGTAGAAATTGTTTCACTCCTGAGATATGGACCAGAACACCACTATACTGCAATGGAATTTTGCAGAATTTTTGACCAGTTCACCCATGTTCATGATTTACATATTATCTACAATTTATTTTGGTTGTTTTCGCAGTGAGAAAGGGTGAGGAAGGAGATATGTGTGGATAAATGCGACTCTCAAAAACCGGTAAATCGCTTAAGTTAAGCGAGGCATCGGCACAACTCGGCAGGACCGTGGGACGTAGACACTTCGTTACAGGGGATTGCCAGTCACCACTGTAAATGGGGAGTGGCACGGCCTATGTGATCCGTGTGACAATTTTTCCTGGTCGGAGTTTGAATAACTTCCTAAATATAGTAAGTCGCGTCGATCATATTGTCTCACTTTCTCTCTCGACACCAACCTGGCCAAGTTTGCTGGCTCAGTTAAACCGTCTCTCTGTGAATGCATTGAGTTCCATACCTTAATACCACCTCATAATATCTTAAATAAGCAATATTTATTTAATCTGAGGTATATTTCGCCACGATAAAGCACCTTTATTTAGGTCAGACTGATCACGTGACCGCATTCAATCGATTTGGAGGATCCCTTGCCTTCAACGACATCAACACAAAACTCTGCTTATTATCACTCATGGGTAATGTTGTGATGATGATACATAAATACATGCAATAATAGAAGCTCTAGTGCACTTCAATAAATGAGAAATGACACCTGAAGCTTATGTACACTGAATGTATGCTTGTTTCCTCTATGAGTTTGGAAAAGTTGACCTGTTTCAGTGCACCTACAGTCTTTTCAAGCGATTTTCTTCATTTTGTCCAAAAAAATTGGAGAAGTTGCTTAGTTCTTGAGAACGTGGCTAAAATTGGGCATATTCCATAAAAATATTTGTTATTTTGCTTCAATTTTCATCCCACTGTGTTTATTGGGCCCAAAAACCTTTGTCTATGTTATTTCCAAACAGTTCCTTCAGTTGTGTAAATTATTCTGGGAGGACAAACGTGAAAACAGAAAGTGAAACACAAAGATCGACATGTCGATCACTGGGATAGGTTAAGCGAGACCGTGGGAATGCACAGATTTTTGGCGGACCGTGCCACTCCCCACTGTAAATGCAAAAATCCTGAGAATTTGATAAATCACGTGATTTTTTCACGTACGTGCCCTCAGAGGTCAAAAATGCACTAATCGGCAATTTTCTCAGTCAATACTGCACTGAAAAATCTGATCTCACTTTGTAAACAAAGTACTCGAAAATGCGCTTCCGTGCATGTAAAAATACATGAGAAATGCTGTGTATATGTGGTGAAATAAAAACAACAACCTGAGGAACCTCAGTTCTCACCCTGCCGGATTGCATCCCTCATAACTCATGCATTTTGCCACCAAAAAATATGATTCTTTTTGCTGGGTTAGCATGCTAATGGGGGCTTTCAGAAATGGTAAAATTTGAGGTAGGATAATCAGATTCAACTGCTGGAATATGTGTGTTACTGTATTCCACTTCTATGTATGCAGGTACCAAACACGACCATTCACCGGCACCTGCAACTCTTCCTCTTACCATCACTCACTTCTCTTGAGCCGAGTCCATCCACACCATCAACCTCTCCTTCGCCTTCGAGCCGGAGCGATCTCAGAATGTGTCAAAGAACCAGGCGGGCCAACCGCATTTTACGTCGCCTCCTATCGCGCGACGGAGCCAGAGCGTGCAGTGTGCGCGTACAGATACGGCTTCGCCAGTAGCTCAGCTCAGTTCGTCCAACGCACCGGATGGAAACCCCAGTGCTCCCCTGACTCTTGCTGCATGAAGATATGGTTCTTCAATATCCTTCCTTGCCATCCCAACACACTCGCACACCATCAATTTTGGCCAGTCAGCTCTCCAACCCGCCACATCTCAGACACAAAACATGCCTCCACCCTTGCCTCCGAACCCTCATGCGCACGGTATTACACTCGTGGGGACGGAGCGACGACCGAAGCGCGGCGATGAGGATTACATCAAGCGTCCCGAAAATGCGTTTATTCTGTTCCGCCGCGAGAGCTGCTTGCGGAAGAATGAAGCAGGGGCTGCAGCGGCGCAGGAAGGAGATCCTGTAATACGACGGCAGCGCCAAGCCGACCTATCCAAAACAATTTCGCAGCAATGGCATTTGTTGTCTGCCGAGGAGTGAAGATACTGGGACGACTTGGCGAAGCAGCGTAAGAACTCGCGTACTCAACAGCTCTGCGTGCTCAACGGGTAGCACAGCGAGCATGACCAGCATGTCTTCTTCGGCATCAACCGTCGATTCGGACGACTTCAGCGAGCTCGATTCCCTATCCGCCGGTGGGTCGCTCTACGGCGCGTATGGGTATGCGAATGGTGCATGCGGCAGCGTACCGGAGGTCGAAGTAGCGGATCTTGGAGATTTCGACACGAGCGAGGAGAATGCACGGAACCAAAGTCAGGTGCAGCCGCTCTCTCTCCCTCTCAGCCTATCGATGCCTTCGCTTCCTGGTCAGCATGGTTCTGGGTCGGGCGCGAGTCTTGCTATCGACATGCGGAATGCGCTGGCAAGTTTCTCGCTTGAATCGGGCCCCATCTCGACTTCTTCCTACTCCCACTCACACCATGGCGGACATGGACATGGGCGCGGTCACTCACTATCGGCGCAGATCGCTACGCAGACCGCACAGAATATCGTTTCTGGCCCGCTCAGCTTCGTCCTTCCCCAGGGTCGTCGCTCGACGAGCGCGCCTGGCGCACCAACTCCTCCGGCCGAACTCTATCCAACCGCCCCACCAGCTATCAAACTCCCACAATTGCTCGAGACGAACTCCAACTCGAACAATTTGTCGACCTTTGGGTCGCCTGCGGTGGAGAGCGCGACGAGTTCGAATGAGGAGCAGTCGCAGGTGAATGGACAGGTGCCGGCGCAGCAAAGAGAAGTGGAGTATCATGCGACTATGAACAGCTTCCAGTTCCCGGGCCCGCATGTGCAGCCGCAACAACAACAGCAGCAGCAGTCGTTGAACTTTGGTATGGCGGGGCAGGTTCCCAACTTCTCGTCTGCAGGCGGTGAGATTCAGGTGCGCAGCGTAGTCGTTCGGTCGTCGATTTTGCGCATTGTTAACCTTCCTGTTTCCTTTGCAGAGTTCTATGTTTCATGTGTACGAAGAGCCACCAACTGCACGGCCCCGACAACGCGCACTATCGCAGCTGACCATTCCAAGTGAACCCCCGACCAACACCGGACCTCTATCAGCACCAGCTCCAGCCGATTCGTCTGCGCCATCAACTTCTCGTCTTTTCTTCCCTAACCCACTGGCGACTTCCATTCCTGCGGACCAATCGTCGTCGTCTCACCTACTCCAAGCTCCGCGCGCGATCCCACAAGGGTTGCCGGAGTCGCCTGAACTGATCACACGAGGTAGCCATGATCACTTCCGCTCGTACACATACACATACGGTCCGACAGCCAGCAGCACTAGCCAACACTACTACATCTCGTACTTCAACAACTGCCTCTACTACCTCCTGCTCTTCCTCCCTCCCTGCTACTCCCACTAGTGCCTCTCCCTGTAATCCACTCTATTCCCCTTCGCAAGTGGGCCTCCTTACCCCCTCGTCCTCAAAGGTATCCCTCACCCCGGTTCACCAGCAGTATAAAGACAAAGTTCTTTCTCCCTCACCCGCTGTTACCCCGCACAAGACAAAGCTTTCTGCCTCCAGTCGACACCTTTTCTTTCCAGTTCGAGCATCGCTAGAGCTATATACGCATCCTGCACGCTGCTCGGGTGTTTACATGCCGGACAAAACATCCCGCCCTGGCTCTCCAACGCGTCGCTCACGCGCCCTGAACTCACCCGTCCGCCAAGTCGCTGCGAGTCGCTACTTCGAGATACCCTGCAACGAGCCGATGAACAGGAACGCTCATTGGCACGGAGGACTCTTTCAAGGAGTCCTGGTAGATGGTCGAGAGGCAGGTCGCGTCCTCGGGGGAACTCGTTCCTTGAGGCACTTAGGCGAGACGACTCGGCTGACAGTGACTGCGACTGTGACGACACCAGCACGCGTCGTATGAATGGAAGTGAGGGTTTTCCATGGCTTGGCCGAGCACAGGCAATGCCGATGCCTGGTCGTGGCGCTACTAGTACGTGTTCTGGGGACGCCGGATCGTTGACGTATGGTTCGCCTTCTTCTCCATCTCCAATGCCGCCGTCCATGACGAGAACACGCACAGCACCTGCTGTTCCGCGCGTGAAGGGTCGAGTGAATGACGACGAGCAACGGACTGGTTATTCACATCACACACGGAAACCTACGTCGGGGTGGCAGTCATTACCAAATACGGTATCTCATTTGCACGTTTCTCTCTCCCCCTCAACCGACGCCTCGCCGAAGCAGCGATCGGGGACTCTCAGCCCGCATGAGACGGTTTTGAGATCAAAATTAGAAATCGTCCTACAGAAAGCCGGGTCACTACCTGGTGAGGAATTCGCGGCGCCCTCCCAGTTTGCTGGGCGCGAGCAATGAAATCACCATCGTGCCCTTTCTCATGGCGTCACTAGTACTGTCGTCACATCGGCAAAAGTTCGCGATGGACCTACTTCATATTCGTCGTCTCCACAAGTGGGTTCTTCCGAATTTCTTTTAATTACAGTTCTGACACACTTAATTCGTGCAGTCCCTGGCCCCTAGCTTGTTGTCCAATTCAGCTACAGATTTAGCCAGGATGCAATCGACGCAAGTTCAGGGTCATGGACAGGATTCTCTAATTTACAGAACGACATCTTCATCACCTTCTAAGCCACTGATACCACCTCTGGCTCCACCTTTCAATGCACGTATTGCTTCCGAAGTCTGCAAGCGAATTGACGGTTACGTTTCGTTTGCCAGCGTAGAAGGCTTGGGAGAGCCTCCAGGGTTGGACATCGACAGTGATGAAAGCGAAGACGGCCTGAAAAGGTTGGGATGATGGTTCCGCACGCTGCCGATGACATTCCTCAACGGTGCGCCTGGCTCGTCCATGCAAGAAGCGGGACAGCTGACGGCAAATCGGGAACGTGCAGGATCTCACTGAACTTACTTGGAACCGTCTCCTTACTGCGCCCGATTCCGATACCCGTACTCCTACTCTCCTCATCGGTACGATCAAGTGGGTACAGGGCTTTATGAGCCTATTCATCTGTACTGCTGTCTCCTTTGACGCAGTTCTCAATCAAGACCCTGCATCGGCTGGAGCACGAGTACCCGATAGATCGCAATTTATGCTCGGGACTCGTTAATTCACATCCATAAGCGGACGTCATCTTGGGAAGAGGCGTGAGAAGCATAGTCTCAGTGCCCGCAAAGGTTGCCAACAGGATCGATGCATTGGACGTTCCTGTTAACATGCAACCCCACGAGTACTATAGTGCACTCTGCATTCGGTTCGAGACCCTAATCGCAGCCATGCGTCGGATTCCAGACACAGGTAAGTCTTGTTTCACATCTATGAATGAGCATCACTTGATCTCAGAATACAGAAATCGTCCAGTCGTTAAGTTTAGTCCTGTCGAAGCTGATAAACCGGACTATTCCCCTCCACGGTGTTGGTCACGCCATCTCAAGCTAGTTTCCCTGCCGTGACGTTATCAGGCATCAGAAAACGTGTCTCCTAGTCGACTTACGAAGGTCGATACGTTTATGTAAGCGTCTGGCGAGACGTCTTCGTATCGCTGCCATCCAGTTTGTTGTCCAAGGCCCTGGCCTCCTTTGCGCAGGCTACCGAGCCTCATGATGGCCTAGACGCATCTACAGAGTCCGGAGGGCCAGTGAAAAGAGAGTCTACACTAATCCGAAAGATCTTCGGGATTCTAGAAGGCACGGAGGATGGAAAGTGGTTATCCGTATCCTCGATGATGCTGACTCGGACATGGAGTATTACGAAGGCGAGGATATTGGTTTGCTGGGTGATGAAGAAGGTGTTCCGCACACGGACGCATTGAAGATGTCGAGCCCGCCAACAGCTGTTCCGTCTCGAGCAAAGGAGACATTAATAAATCAAGTCATGGAAGTCTGGTCCTCTGAAGACCACATCAAACATTCACTTCTTTCTCACCAGCAGTGTACGCCATTTTCTGCTCACCAACGTCTCATGAAGTTTTACACGTGCTATTCTTCTAGATCTCACGACTACCCTCCTATTTGCTATCTATTCACTCCCAATTTCCCACCCAGCTCTCCAGTCGCTCACATTTTCTGAACCATTCATAGGAGCAGTTAGCCGTTATATCAAGCATCTGGACCATGCTGTTCCGCGATGCGGAATGCTTACCGCGGGGCTTGTGGCACGCCGGACGAACAAGAAACTCGATTTCGAGCAGTGGGAAGGCGAAGGCGAGGGTTGCGAGTGGGCTCGTGATGTCAGACGGTTGGTCATGTAATGCGATGCGGACATTGAGGAGCTTCCTGAGGAGGTTCTAAAGCTGGAGCCAGCAGAGGTCAATGAGCAGTTGCCAGAAAGCTCGACACATGCTGCTACGTGCCCCGCCATTACATCATGCATCCGGCTTGCAGACGCTGCGCATGACTCGGATGAGGATCTAGAAGGATATGCCTCCTCTCCCGCCTCTTCCCATTCGTCCTCTCCTACCCCATCGGAAGTAGAGGAGTTGGAGAAGGATCCGACGATCAATGTCGGGAAAAAGAAAATTCAATGGCCTGTGAATTTGTTCAATCTCACTCAACGTATTATGAGTAGCAAGAAACCCGATGATCCTCAGAATGCTGAAAGAATCCAAACGGCACTTGATTATGCAGAGGAGCTGATCAGGAGGAAGAGGGGATTCGGTCTAGAACCTGGTAAAGGTTCATACGTCCCGCTTCTGACTCACAGTGCTCATTTTATGAGTTGAAGAGAATGCTGTCGATATATGGTCTATCTGCTCTTTGGACTCCAGAGTAACTGTGAGTTGGAGGGGTTTGACCGGAAAAGGCAAGCCGCTGTGATTGCACTCGTTGCATGTTGTCCAAGAAAGGCAGCACTGTAAGTACATATACTCGCCGGTTGGTGAACCTCTGCTTAATTATGGAATAGGCTCATCATCGACGAGTTTTTAAAGAACCATTACTCAACGGATTAGCGTTTCGTTATGTTAATGCTCTAGCTCGGGGCGTGGGAACTGGTGTCTTTGTCCATTCCATCTTCCACCATTCCAGCCGATTTTCCAGGCAGACGGCTAACTTCTGCTCCATATGGGAAACACAATACATCGCATACAGACAAACGCAGACCAAATGCAACGTCTGGTCGAAGATATCAGTCGCACTGCTATTGAAAGCGGGAAGGAAGCCTCTGAAGCAAAGGCCACTCCGATTGTCCGTGAGAAGCAGCTTCGCAGAAGTCAGGCCTGGGGTGACAGATGTTCCCATAGAAGGCACATTCTCAAAGCTCGCCGCAGCATATTTCCTTGGTCTACTGGTCGGAAAGTTGTGGACATTCATGCATGACGAGCAAGAGTGGGAAGAACGCACTGTGCATCGTAAGGTGGCATATCATCATGCTGGGACGGTCCTTATACTTAGTCCGCTGGTCCTTGCCCATTTCCTCGGAACTGTTGCAGTTCTTATACACGCTGCCCGCCATTCTCCGGCGTTTCTCGCTATTCTTGCACCGGATGCACTCCAGTTCGCTATGACGCTTGGCACTCGCCCAATATCCGTAGCGAAAGAGGAGAAAGAGTGTGAAGCAGCTGTTCTGACCGGCGCACTGGAGCCGGATATGGTAGTATTAGATGGCTCCTCGACCTGGACGGTGGAAGGTCACTTTGTCTTGATCACTCTGTACTCTTGTTGGGAGCTGGCGTGTGGGCTGGGGAAATTTTGGGCACCCTGGAAAGAGGAGTGCACGTTCCAGGGGAGGGTGGGGTTCGGGGAGTGAAACTTCGGGGAGCGGCGGCAGGTGTTGTACTGAAGGTTGACGAGCTTACTTCGCATTAGAGGCATTCAGTGATCTCGCTGTATTAGACCTGTGAAATAACGTCCTGCCCTAACCCTTTCCTTGACCATCATCTCAACTGTAAATCATGAGTGTAAGTCTTTTCCTACTCTACATGCCACCCGTATACTCAAGCATAGTTCAGCACCTTGCAACTCCTCAAGCAATGGAGGAAGACATCCTCAGTGACGTCGTGCCAAGTAACATAGTTTCCAGACGGACACCGCGTTTCGTAGCTCTGAGGTGTTTATAGATGCTTACTTATGGAGCAGCCCAGCGAGGGTGTGGATGTGGAAAGCGAATATATGGATGGTACTATGGAGATAGATGGAGGGTGGAGAAACAACGATGTTGAACCTGTAAGATGCGTTCGGCCTGGTTTTGTTACCTTTGACCGACGCGTTGCGTTTTACGACGCAGGAGGATGACCAGCCCTACTCACCGACTCAAAGAAAGATCAAGCGAGGGAAATGGAAGAATTCAGAGGGACATCTTACTCGAAAGCGACAGGAAATGAATAAAGTAAGGTATCTCATCACGGTCTGTCGAGAGAGAGGCTTTCAGTGTCTGACGGAACTTCAGATCTCCGATGCCGTGAAGCGATATTCCTACCTTCTCAGACAGACAGAATTATTCAAGCATTTCATGGACACGAAGGTTCGCCCTAACTTCCGCGCTTTTACGCATTGCTGACTTTGTGACTGCGTAGTGTGCCCGTGATCCTGAGTATGCGGCCAGGCTTGATGCTCAGCCCAAGCCCAAAGCGCGCGGGAGGAAGAAGCCAACGTGAGTTATCGTGCATTTTGCTGTAGCATTCATTTAGACTCCTCGCTCTAGCGATTTGGGCACCCGAAGAAGGAAGTCGGAGAAAGAAGAAGACGAAGAGCTACTTCAGGATGGAGAACGAGCTATTGATAGCGACGACCAGCCTTTCGTATTTGAGGAGTCGCCTTCTTGTGAGTAGATAAACAATGGCGGGGCTTGCGACGTTCTCATTCGGGATCCTTCTAGTCATCAGTGGTACCATGCGTCCGTATCAGGTCCAGGGCTTGAACTGGATGGTTTCACTTCACCACAATGGCCTTAACGGGATTCTAGCAGATGAAATGGGCCTGGGCAAGACATTGCAGACCGTGTCTTTCCTCGCGTATCTTAAGCACTATCGCGACATTATTGGCCCACGTCTTATCGTTGTGCCAAAGTCTACTCTTCAGAACTAGGCACGAGAGCTCCGAGTCATAAAACGGACACCAGACTTCAACATAACTACCCTTAGCGGGACGAAGGATGAGCGTCAGGAAACGATACAGACGAGGCTTATCCCCTTGGACTTCGAAGTCTGCATTACAACTTACGAAATCTGTCTCATCGAGAAGTCAGCACTCAAGAAAATGTCGTTTGAATACATCGTCATAGATGAAGCTCACCATATCAAGAATGTGGACTCGATCCTCTCGCAAATTGTTTGCGCCTTCACAAGTCGCGGCCGGTTGCTCATAACTGGTACACCTCTCCGGAATAACATGAAGGAGCTCTTGCGCTGCTTATCTTGAAATTTTCTCCGACTATGCCGACCCTGAAAGCTTCCTGCACAAGGATGATGGGGGTGCCGCAGATGATCAAGAAGTGAGTAGGACGGTAGTTGAGACGCCACACAAGATCCTTCGCTCCTTCCTGCTGCGTCGTGTGAAGTCCGATGTCGAAAAGAACCTTCTTCCGAGTAGGCGTCTTTCCCAATTCGTGTTTGAAACTTCGCGCTGACTACAAGTGCAGAAAAGGAAATCAATATCTATGTTGGCTCAACTGAGATGCAGCGAAAGTGGTATAAGTCGGTTCTCGCCAAGGACATTGACGCAGTCAACAGTGTGTATGCATTACCGCCATCCCTCTGGTGACATCGTACTGAATCAGACTATCAGGTTTGACCGGTAAGGAGGGTAAGACCCGACTAATGAACATCTTCGAAAAGGCATGCCACAAGTTGTTCTCCTTGTGCTTGTATCTACTGACGACATGCCACCAGTTTGTTGCCACCCGTACTTATTTGGCGGCGCTGTATGTTCTGCCTTTTATTATATCCACGGGTCTGGCTAATGCACCTCCAAGGAACCCGGGCCCCGTATACGACCGACGAGCATCTTATTGAGAACGCAGGCAAAATGATAAGCTACTGAGGTCAATGAAGGAAAAGGGGTCCCGTGTCCTCATCTTCAGTCAGATGAGCCGTGTTCTTGATATTCTCGGCGATTACTCTTGTTTAGAGGTTACAGTACGTGCTCCAGTTATAAGTGGTATGGCAGGTTAATCAATGCTTTTTGCCTAGAGTACTGCTGTATTGACGGTGGAACTGCTCACGAAGACCGAATTACATCAATTGATGAATACAAGCCTGGCAGTGATAAATTTATCTTCTTGCTAACGACCGAACACTTCTAGTGGACGCTAAGTGCTACACGCGTCGTAAGTTGTATCGAATCTGATCAGTTCCGACGATCGTCCACACGCTCGTCTCACCAATATCGACCGACCATGGAGCACCTGAAGAGGAAGGTGCCTGAGGTGTATTCCAGACGCGCCTGTCCACAGGATGGTATGTGTACACCTTCTCACCCATGCACGAAAGGAAGGCACCAGTAAGACCCGGACTGCCAGGCTCGGGTGTGCCTTTATTCGTGTCGTAAACCTCAAACGCTATCCTATGTGACTGCGACACAGGACCTCCACATACTTCACCCGGAGCACAGTAATGGTCAGCAACACCCTTTGCTCCTTTGGCAAGACCTCCACCAACAATGGTTGTGCTGTGGTCAACCTTCCGAATTACCTCCTTCTAACTTGTTTCTGCCTGTAGATCCACAGTTATGTGGCGCATCAAATTGAAAGTACTTGCATACCTATATATTATACTATCCTTGCGATTGCAATGTACACGCATACAAAGTCTTCGAACATCGCTCACAGAAAGGAGGGCCACAACCTAGGGATCGCTTGCTTTTGTAATGAGATCCAGACGAAACGTATCATGTCCCTTCATCATCAGACCACCTCGTTTGACACCCTCGGCCCACTCAATAGCCCCAGTATCGTTCAAGGTTAAAGGGTATCTCGCCGTTCCCTCCCGTCCACACCAATCAAAGTCAATCAGGACCGCTCCAGTATGTCCCTCGCTTGCATGCATTTTCCCGGACCCGACATTTGTCTTCGTATCTTTGCCCACGACTAGGATGTTGGGCCGTCGCAGATCCCCGAACACCAGATTTCTCTCATGCAACAGAGAAATAGCACGTGCAACGTCATCGATTGCACCCCTTGGGATCTCCTCCCCCGTGGGATCGTCATCCTCAACCCCTTCTACATGGTCCATAACAACCATATAAAGCCCCCCTCGAATCTTGCCACAGAAGTACAGCTTGGGTGCAAGCTGCACGTCGGCCAGAAGCTTGTGTGCCTCGTCGCAATATTGACCCACAAACTTTACGACGACATCGACACCGTCCATTTTTGCGCGGAACAAAGGCCGCGCCAACGATTGTCGTGAAGATAGTAACCTATCGATAAAAGACAGGGAAGGGAGCTGCGGTGAGCCGTGACTTGCAATTGGCGCGGGCAGGCGAGCCCTGCGCTTCGTCTCCTCGTTGAGTGTAGATGTAATATTCTGGTAGTACGTTTCCAAGCGAGAGAACGCCGTCGTCGTCGCCTGGAAAATGCGTGCTATGTCGGCGATACGTCCTTCGGGATTGCCTCCCAGGAATATCCAGTCCGTGAATGGTTCCACAATCAGAATATCTGTGAAAGCAGCGCCCATGATACAGAAATAAGGACCCATAATACCGATGATCAGACAAGGGCAGCAGGTAAAATCACGGATCGGGGCATCCTGCACACAAAATTGAGTCAAATCCGAATGGTCCATCAGAAATCAGAAATCATACCATTGTCTTCTGCGTAACATACTTGCGATATGTACATGCCGCCTGATAGCCTGCATCGCCCACACTTCCGAGCTCCAGCTTCCACTCGATGAAGCCAGTAACGGCGGTTTTGCTTGGGAGATTCAGACTTTTGACCAGCACAGTACCATCCCCTGTTGCACTGCTGTCTTCGACTGATACCCTCGGCATGCCTTGATTCAGAATGCCTTCCCATAAGGGTTTCGTGTTATTCATCCGATCGGATTCCGACCTGTAAAATGCAGTGGATTTCAACATCAATTCATGCGTCTTTCGAGATAGGTCTGCATCCGGTCCTATGTTGTCACGATGGTCGAGGTCGTCCTTTAGCTGTGCAAAAACTTCGTGATATATCACAAGAGGGGGACCGAGGTTTGCAGCGGGACGTCCGTTATATAATGGGTACTTCTGCTGCTCCGAACCCATATGACTATCCTTGGCGGCCAAAGAGGGAGCACACGCATTGCGCCCGTTTAAGACTTGCTCATCGTACCCTAAAACTCCCTTCTTCGAATACTAGCTATGAAATATCCACAAAATCACTCACGAGTGTCCAAGCGATCGCTAGATCTCTTTCGTTTGCGAGTTTGGGCTGCACAAATCGTGTAATCAAATCAGCGACTCAGCTCGCTCAGTAACGGATTCTGCTGAGACGCACCAGGAACCTCGATAAGCAGTATTTCATTGTTTGAGAGTCCGAGTGCAGATATCTTTTGTCTGATAGCGAGTTTCTTGACCTTATTCTCGTCCTTGAAGTCGACCCTGGTCAGCCTATCTTGCAGTTCGTCTTGATTCATCATCAAGGCATCCAGTTCCGGGTCTGTGCATCTCCACACGGTGAGATTAGCAGGGTTAATGTGTTCAAGGTCTTCCAGTCGCTCCTCCTTGACCTTCTTCGTTAAGGCCTCAATGGTCGTAGTAGGGGCAACTTTGACAGAAAAGGCATTTCCAAAGGCAGCCTTCTTCTCAAGGTCAAAGAGGAGGCAACAGACATCGCGACGCTGCATGTTGGTTGTGGTTGGTGATATGAGAGGCGGCTGCACTCCTTCTTGGTACTGATGGTGGCGATAAGGGTGTAGGCGGAGGCGGGGACAGTCGTCGTCGTGAATGTGGAAGTTATTTACAAGTTGTCAGTGGCTTATGGACGGGAACAGCTGATACAGTGGCTGACAAATGTATTGCACAGCCACATCACGGACACTTTTCGATGCGATTCTGCAACAACAACACAATGAACCTCCATGATAGATAGCACATTATATACATTAGGATATGCCATTATGTGATACACTATGAGATTTAAGAGAAAACTGAGTGAGGGGGTAATATTGGAGATGAAAAAGAAAAAGTGCTGTGCAATACTTTTGTTGTTGTGCACTTGCCTAATTGATAAGGTCAGAATAATTCAAAGAATAAAGATTTCACTTACCTCTCAATTAGTACTTGGTATGGCCACTCTGAGCTTTCAAAAGAGTAGCAACTCGAGTGGCCATGCTCTCAAAGAGCTTGTCTAGTGAGCTTTTAGGAAAATTAGCCCATTTCTCCTATATTGTCTCTAACATCTCCTTCTTATTGCATGATAGTCAATTTCATGCATGGATAAGCCTATCTAGCTGGTCCTAGATATGTTCTATAATGTTCATATCTAGGCTGCTTGATGGTCAAGCAAGTAAATAGAGCTTCTTCTTGAACCATACTTGTGCTGTCTTAGATTGATATTTCAGATCATTATCTTGTTAGAATAGTACCTCATATTGCCCCATTGACTTTATGCCACACTTTCTTAGTAACTTATATAAGTTCTTATTAAGAATTTCAATGTATTCAAGAGTGTCCATATTTTCAGTAATATAATGAATTTCTCTCATACTCTTTGAAGTGATGCACTCTTATACTATGATATTCCCCCCTTCATGCTTGACTGTTTTCTTGGTGAATTGTTGATCATAGACCTGTAGATTAAGGGGGGAGGGATTTCGGTCGTTTTTGGGCCACTGTGGGAAAATTTCTGTTTTTCCTTTTATCTGGAAGCTCTTCTGATTCTCTTTCCAATAGTATCACTCTTGTCTTATTCCAACCATCAGTTTTTGTGCTAAGGTGCACAAACGTTAAACTCAACAAGGTGTGACATAACATATAACTAACCCTACTTGCCCTCCTCGGGTCAACACACTGATAATAAAATTACATCTGTACCAAATCATAAGCTCAAATTCGCTACCATAGATTTATTTCTTTCATCAAGGCTATCTCTCTATAGTTTTATTTTTTGATTAGACAAAATAATTATGTCAGAATTTTGAAAAAACATCTAGTTCAATAAAATGCCCCAAATTGCAATCTTCTTCAATTTGGCGGAGATCAGAAATTTTTGGTCTTCCATTTTTGCCGCTTATATATGCAACTATATTATGTGCTGATCTCTTGACACTGCACGAGGAACTTAACCTTAGCAATACGTAACT